>CM023362.1:8713233-8815313 GCA_013282895.1 Eriosoma lanigerum
AATTTAATGGAATAAGAGTTAAAAGTATGTGGGATGAAATATTTAATAGATATAAATGGGATAGATTAGAAATAGGGGAAAATATTAGTGATAGACAAATAAGGATAAAGGAAAAAACTAGATAAGGGAATGAAGGATGAAGATATGAATTGATTGGGGAGATGGTCGGTTGAGTCGTGCTTTTACATTCCTCCTTCAATAAAAAAAGGTTTCGGGGTAATAGACTCGATATCCAAGATCTATAACTGTGTACGGACTTCGTATTCCACTTACAATTTGAAATATTTTTAATAGTCAATTAATTAAATTATATTAAAGTACAGACTTTGTATTCCGCTTATGTTTTAATATATTTTTATTGATTAAATTTATTAGAATTATATTAACGTGAAACAGTATAAAATTCTATCTTTATTTCTAAATTTACTTATTTTTATTTTTATTTATTGAACGAGTTAATGTTAAATTTCGGAATTAGAAAATTATCTTTAGAAAAGTATAAAATGTGATTCTTACCTTTTGGAACGACTCTGTCATTAGTACTACAATAAGGATTGAGAGTTGAAAAATACACTTTGAATATTTCTTTACTTGGTGCTCTGGTTATCATCGGGATATCGTCTAGATTTTGAGTGGGTGTTGCTCGTACGTAAGTATGTGTACACGCTCGTCACTGCACACACGACTAGTCTGGGCAATCTGGCTGGTCTGGGCGATCTGGGTGAGAGTGTACCTTGGTGGGTCCTTTTTATGACTTCGTGGAACGGTTTTTATGGTCTAGATCAAAAGATTTCTTCGAAAAATGTGAAATGTTTTATGATCCAGAGGGATCGATCGAAAATGTCGACGTGATATAGCTAATGAATAAGATTCGGCGACAATATAGTCGGCGAGGCTATTTAGCATGAATAAAAACTGACGGTATATACCGACTATTTGGAACCTTATGATCCGCCGACAAAAAAGGAAATGACCACAGTTGACACAGAAACGTGTTGATTTTACGGTTTCCTGTGAAATACAGGCTATATTGTGTATTTTATTATATTTGCTTTTTTTATTTGTTGGTAATTGTGTTGGTGATTGTCTTAATAAAAGGAATTATTTTGAATTGTGTGGAGATGTATAACGGTATTCCGACAGTGATAGAGTCGCTTTATCGTACATGTACTAATGTTTTTACTAATGTCAAAATATTTGTGTTTCCCTATGAGAAATATTAATTTGAAAGATTTATTTTTTAAAAAAGTTTAATGATGTGAGCTCATATTATCATTACAATATAATTAGTCTCCATTACACTATAGTAAATAGTCATTCAATGTTTATTTTAATTATTATTACATACAATTTTTTCAATTTGTATGTTTAATATGAAAAGGTCTAATTCATGGTGAAATTTACTATTTGATAATTTTCAACAGTATAGAACCTTTTTATTTTCTGTATTTTTTTAAATATTGACTTTGAATCTCGTTTTTAGCTTAAAATGTGCGTCTTAAAAAATGTTAATATGATCATTAAAAAAGTCGATTTTTTACTTAAATAGAACCCTTTCATTCTTAATATAATTTAAGGTATTTCAAACCGTGCAATTCAATTAAACAGCTAACCTAAGCTAACTTAAGCTATCTAATATTTACATCAATGTTAAAGGTGAATTATATTGTGATAATGTGATCGATATTTGTATAAAATCAACTATTTTATAACAGATTTTTTTTTAAATGAGTATTTTTAATACATTTATTAATGGTGACTATTTTTAATTTGTAGGTACTTTTGATTAATATAAACTTATATAATATTGAAATCTAAAATAATTCGTGATTTATTAAAATATAATTTATTGTTTCAATTTAATTTAAAAATTGTATTGATATATTTCATTTAAATCGTGTAGGTACTATAATAAATATTACATTTTTAAATTTATTATTATTAATTCGAATCTCCGTGTGAATTTGTTATATAAATTACCTATATCAAATTCGTTTATTATATGGTTGATATTTTAAAATATAATGCAATTCTACGAATATCAGCTGCTATTGTTATTTAATTACTACGTTTACCACATTATAGAAAACTATATTTCCTTGACAACCTATTCGTTATTCGTTTGTCATTCTTGTTAAAATAATAATCTTAAAATAACTTCCAATTTTCTGTACGTATCTATACTTTATTAAAGTCTAATCTTTTCGTTAATAAATTGAAATTTCAGTTCAATTCGTTCTCAAATTAATTTCAATCATGGTAAGTATAGTATCCTACTAAGTACTAACTACTAAGTATATCTGCCTCGAGAATAGATTATTTATACTTATTTAGCTATATATAATTGATGACGTTTATACTTATACGTTATATTTAATACAATACGTACTTATAATAATATTTAATCTATGATTGACAACTAGCATTTTTCAGATTGATCCGTGCTCTATTCTTTAAACGATAACATTTGAAACTCGTAAACTTAATGTAGTGTGAGAAAAAAATGTAATTAATTTGCCTATACTTGAGAAAACATTTATCTGTACCTATTCAATTATAATGCGTTAACAAAAATGCAGATAATCGTTATTTCATTATAAGTAATGTTATTAGGAATGTTGTAAATTGAGTATGGTTACCGCCTTGTAAGATATTTATAAATTCATTATTTAATGAGCACCCGAGCCAGTGATAAAGCTTGCGTCGAGAAATATAATATTTATGTTAAGACTCATTTAATTCATTTAATACAGTATAACAAAATATTATAGAATGCACATCATAGGCAAAACTAGGGGGGGCTTGGGAGGGCTTAGTCCCTCCACAATTATTAGTAGCCCTTTCAGTTTTCAAACGAAATGTACTTTAATTATTAAATATTAAACGTGCTGTATTGATAATTGTTTTATATACACATGTAAATTGTTAATAAATTTTAATTTTACACATAAACCATATATCTACGTAATCGAATATTACGCGTAAAAAAAATTAGCTCTCCCAAATTTTTTTTTCCTAGTTACGCCTATGATTCCCATAAACGTTTTAGTCGTTAGTTCGTTACTTATTTTGTTTTTATTTGTACATCTCAAAAAATGGTACTCTATAATAATTGTTAATAGAATTATAACATTATACGCCGCCGCGCGTATCTACACACTGAATACTGTTTTGTATCCGGCAAAATGATTTGTTCGTAGTTGAAAAAACCATGTCGATAATACTCAATTATTTCACCGTGCGTTCGAAAATGTCAATATTCGGATATTGATAATGCACATAAAGTGAATTATGTTTGCTCATCAAACATACCGCTTGACCAAATTTAAAATAACATATAAATACTTAAGTACGCAGTTCAAAGCGTATTACATCAATTTTAAAATATAGGAGTAACCATTAACCAATATTGTGTTATCCCGAGCTTAGGTCTACATTATAGTACACTGTTTTACAATACAATATAATAATAGTAATTATCGTGATTAGCGATTATATATTTACCAAAATAATAAATAGTAAAACCACTTCTTAAGTCAGATTTTATAGGTTCTAATTTTTCTATAAACTGATATTAATATTTTTATTCTTTTTCACAGAAAAAGTATTATTTTTAAATGTTTTTTTTTCCCGTATATTTTTTTGATTTTCAGCGTGAATGTATTTCCGTACACGTAGGCCAGGCAGGAGTACAAATCGGCAATGCGTGTTGGGAACTTTACTGTTTGGAACACGGAATACAACCGGACGGTCAGATGCCATCCGACAAATCGGTTGGCTGCGGAGACGACAGTTTCAACACGTTTTTCAGCGAGACCGGAGCCGGTAAACACGTTCCAAGAGCTGTGTTCATCGACCTAGAACCGACCGTTGTGGGTGCGTATATTTTTTCAGATCGCGTGCACTGCACAGAGCGATGAAAACAAAAAAATCCAAATAAATATCGACCACGGAAAACGAATTTTATATCTATAACTATAATTTGTTCCGCGAGAGAACAAACATACCTATGCTCTATTTCACACTGTATTGATGTGTATACGATAAAAACATTTTTCTTTTCATTAAAAATAACTACCTAAAGTCTTACTTAATGTTATATTATATGTAAAAATGTATTAATCGTTTGTGATCGTCGCATCCTACAGACGAAGTGAGAACCGGCACTTACCGACAACTCTTCCATCCGGAGCAGTTGATCACTGGTAAAGAGGATGCTGCCAACAACTATGCTCGCGGACACTACACAGTTGGCAAAGAGATCGTAGATCTGGTGCTGGACCGGATCAGAAAACTTTCTGATCAGTGCACCGGACTCCAGGGCTTTCTGATATTCCATTCGTTCGGCGGCGGAACCGGTTCCGGTTTCGCGTCACTGCTTATGGAACGCCTGAGCACGGACTATGGCAAAAAAAGCAAATTGGAATTCGCCATTTACCCGGCACCCCAAGTGAGTATTAATAGTATTATACATTTATAATATACATTTTACGTTAGAATTTTAAATTATAGTAAAATAAAAAAAGTGGAAAGGTCGATTGTGGACGTTCCTCCTTTGTCCCTTCGGTCCTCGAAGAAATTAGTGGTTTATTATAATTATTAAAATTTGAATGCAATGATATTACATTAGAAAATATGATTCTAAGCGAATCTCAATTTATCATAATATATTATATGTTAGTACTCAAAAACATTTTCAAGTCCCTACGATCAAAACTCAATTAGTTATCACGGAACAAAACGCATACCCTACTTGTGATAATCTGACAATTATTTCTACCCAAAAACATGTTTTCATACATTAAAAAAAAAATCTTTGTAGAAACAATACATTCCTCGCTCCGCTCAGAACCTAAAAGTCAAATAACACGTTTTTTTTTTTTTAAAAAAAAAATAACTA
Source organism: Eriosoma lanigerum (assembly GCA_013282895.1). Lineage (NCBI taxonomy): Eukaryota > Metazoa > Arthropoda > Insecta > Hemiptera > Aphididae > Eriosoma > Eriosoma lanigerum. The sequence goes on from CM023362.1 coordinate 8,718,134, forward strand.
TTTAATAAATAAAAGTTGTGAAAATAAATATATTATTATGGTGAAATTAAAAAATTCGTGTAACCTTAATTACACTACTAATTATAGATATCGACGGCCGTCGTGGAACCGTACAATTCAATCCTGACCACGCACACGACATTGGAACATTCGGACTGCGCGTTCATGGTGGACAACGAAGCCATATACGACATATGCCGCCGGAACTTGGACATCGAGCGGCCCACGTACACCAACCTGAACCGGCTGATCGCGCAGATCGTGTCGTCCATCACCGCGTCGTTGCGGTTCGACGGCGCGCTGAACGTGGACCTGACCGAGTTCCAGACGAACCTGGTGCCGTACCCGCGCATACACTTCCCGCTGGCCACGTACGCGCCGGTGATATCCGCGGAGAAGGCGTACCACGAGCAGCTGTCCGTGGCCGAGATCACCAACGCGTGTTTCGAGCCGGCCAACCAGATGGTGAAGTGCGACCCGCGCCACGGCAAGTACATGGCGTGCTGCATGCTGTACCGCGGCGACGTGGTGCCCAAAGACGTGAACGCTGCAATCGCCACCATCAAAACGAAACGCACCATCGTGTTCGTCGACTGGTGCCCGACCGGGTTCAAGGTGGGCATCAACTATCAGCCGCCCACCGTGGTGCCGGGCGGCGACCTGGCCAAGGTCCAGCGGGCCGTGTGCATGCTGTCCAACACCACGGCCATCGCGGAGGCGTGGGCCCGGCTCGATCACAAGTTCGATCTTATGTACGCGAAACGCGCCTTCGTCCACTGGTACGTTGGTGAAGGAATGGAAGAAGGCGAATTTTCCGAGGCCAGAGAAGATCTGGCGGCCCTGGAAAAGGACTACGAAGAGGTGGGCTTGGCTTCGGTAGAAGGCGAGGGCGAAGGCGCCGAGGAGATATAGGGAACATGTATCCTCTCTGTAGTATCTAACTAACTTTTTTATTGTATTGTACATTGTTGGTTACCAATATTATAAGATAATAATTTATACTAGATAAATTTTAAATTCATTTACCTTTGTCTGTATCTAGATAAAAATGTTATTATCTATTATCTAAAGACCATTATCTAGATTATAGATAAAAAAATTGTCTAAAAAATTTCCTAAAAATAATCTATTATATTGTTCATGCAAGCTTAAACAACAAATAATAGTTAACAATAGTTTTTTCTCTAATGGCTTATACCATCAGTATGTTGTAATATTTAATTGTAGCCTACGAGCAGAAATAATTTAATTAGGAAATTATTATATCCAAAATTAAACAAACATTTATAACTTATCTATTTTTAGAAAAGAATTACAATATTCTATTAAATATTATCAAAATATTTTATGTTGCCCTGCCTTCTTAGGATAGAAATATCCCCGCTATTTATTAAATAATTCAGATAAAAGTAATGTCAAATGATTTATAATTTATATAATTACTATTTAATAATATTATATAACTTGTTTATGACACATTACTTGCATAAGCGCAAATAAGGTGTGGCTAGAGGGGCTTAGCCCCCCTAATTTAATCATAGCGCCGCCCCAAAAGAAAGAATTGAGGGTAAATACAAATCAATCAATGCGTAAAGAATTCAAATTTAATAAAAATAATTTTTTAAATTGATCATCTACTCCTGTAGTTATATATTAGTATATAATAATACTGTAATATACTATACTATTGTAGTTAATATTTTGTAGTTTAATCTGCAAAATATTGATTTAATAATTTTTGTCTTTTTTATAGTTTACAATGTCTTTATATAATTTATTATAAATTATTAGATTTATATGCAAATGCTGAAGCGTTCATCCTGTTTATTTTTCTATTAGTGATTAACTGATAATTGATATACAGATATTGTGTCAGATATTGTACTAGACATGTGTAAAATTATTCAAGTATGTTAAAATGTTTTTTATTCAAATTTATAAGGAAAACTTATTTTTCTATTTTTCACTTTTAGGGTACTAGAATAATATTCAACTGTCTCGAATCAATATATGTTTACTTTTCCCAGCCAACAAATAATTTAAAATTATTAGAAATTCAACAAAAATTAGAAATAAAAAAAATATCAATTGGTCAAATAAGTGATACACGTTGAAACTGCAAAGAAAGAAACTGTACATCAGTTAAACACAATTTGAAAGCTATAGTTGAAATATTAAATAGTGAAATTGAGAATTCAAATGATAGAGATGTCTCCCAAGCTATAGGTAAAATAAAATTTGTAATAGAATCTTTTCTTAATCACTTAATAATCAGTAAATATTTGTTTTATTTTGTGTGCTATTTTTTTTCTATAGGAATTATGACAATAATGAATTCAATTTCATTTATATTTCATATTATTGTATTGGAAGATGTTTTGCAAATAATGAACATTTTGAGTACTCAGTTACAGCAAAAATCAATTACACTGGGAAAGGCTGTTGCTGTTATTAATAGTGTCATAAAAACATTGAAAGATAAACGCTCAGAAATTACATTTTCTGATTTATGGTCAAATGTAAAATTATTTGCTGAGTTTTATAATATAGAACTAACAACAAATAATGTGTATTTTTAAATATAACATTATTTTTCATTTACTACAATAATAGTTTTTAATAAATTATAAGAATCAAAACGACGACGACAAGAACCTAGTTATTTTCAAGACTTTTGTTTGTCAACTACTACTAGTGCTGAATATATGCAAACTGAAAAAACGGTAACTGACATAGAAGATCATTGGAGAATTCTTTATTTTCAAATAATTGACAATTTGGTTACAAACTTGGAAAAACGATTTTCATCAGAAAGTCTTAATATGGGTATTGGAGTAGACAATTTCCTTAAACTTAATTACAATGACAGCACTTGTTTTATTAATCATTATAAAGTGAGTTAAAAAATAAAATATGAATTGATGTATAAAGTGTAAAGTTGTTAAATTATTTTTAGGAATTATTGAATATTGATGTTGATGCTATGAAATGCGAAATGAAGGTGGCAAAAAATTTTCTATTAAGACTAAACCAGGAGAATGAAATTAATCTAGATGATCTGAAAGAAGTTGTTAACCGTGAGGTTTATCCAAATTTATTTAAACTTATTAAATTAGCGCTCACAATACCAGTGTAAGTTCTGCTAATTGTGAGAGATCATTTTCTACGATGCGCAAAATAAAAAATTGGCTGCGTAATTCAATGACACAAGAAAGATTCACTGAGTTATCAATAATTCATATTGAAAGAAGCATATCTAATAAAATAAATTCTGAAGAAATTTTAAAAGAATATGTTAAATGTGACCGTAAATTGCAATTATAAATTTGTTACAAATAAAAGAAATATATTGTATTTATTAATTTTTTTATTAAATAAGTGTGTTTTTATTGTTTGTTGAAAATAGTTATATACACATCAATAATATATATATTTATTTAAGAATTTTGTTTAAGTAGTGTTAAGGCCTGTTTATTATGAATTTTTCCAGCCCCCCCAAAATAAAACTTGAAATTGCGCCTATGATTACTTGCTTACAAGTTAATACCTAATAATAATATGATACAAAACAAGTTCAGCGTTATAAATTTATAACCATATTATGTCGTATTGTTGTATTTCGTATTTAGTCGTCATTGTTTTCTTCTTTTAACTTTTTCTATTGAATTTACATAAAATCATAAAAATCATATATTTGGCTTTTTAACTGTTTTATATAATTATAACTATAACGATAAAAAGATTTAGAAAAGCCCGTCAAAAATACAAAGACGACCAGGATGACGCAAATCCAAATTCAACAAATTTTTATCCAACTGATGGATCTATTCATCCAAATTAAAATATTTGTTGGAAAATGTATAAAATAATTTCAAAGAAGGTAATAACGTAAAGTCCGAATATATATGCACTAAAAAAGCTTAAAATAATATGCAAATATGCATAAAAAAAAATTGAAATATACATCTAAAATGCTCTTAAAACTTACGAAATATGCAAAAATATGCTCTTATCCAAAATATATGCATTTATTATTTATATGCAAAGATATATTTTTTTTTATAATTACATTCTATTTTTAATTCAAATGAAAAATGTAAAAATAAATACTCTTATAAATTTATATAATATGGCATTTATTAGAAAAAACTATATTTATATTGGTTTTATTCAGTCCTTTTTCTAAACATCATTTCAGTCAAACAAAAATAAATTACTTAGTTAGCACATAATATTCATTAAACAAATTATTAGGTATATTCTATTTTTTGGTAAATATTATCAACAGGTTATTGAAATTTTCAATATAGATTTAATATAGATAATAGATAATAATAATAATAATGAATAATAGATTCAATCGTGCATATTTTGTATAAAAACATATTTTAACATTTATTGAAACAATTGAATACAAATTTAGATAAAAAATTACTTTTTTACAAAAGTCTATAGAATATGCTTAAATATATAAAATTCTTCAAATATGCCGTTATCACTAAAATATGCATTTATATGCATTATAAACGTTTTTCTATGCATTCATTGTTAAACAAATCGTCAACATTTCTTACACCCATCAAGCTGCATACTCTCAACAAAAAAATTTAATTATCTAATCCCAACACTGTATCTTTAGTACCTAAACCTATAATAACTTGGTTTTTGTAAAATAACGATTAATTAAAGTAGTGTATAATATACTAATACCTAATAATAATAATACTATTTAGGTAAGTATTCTCATTGCATCACGTCGGTTATCAGAAATAATTGAGAATAAATAATATTACAAAATGATTGTTTATTTCTAGAATAATGAGAATGTTGAGAAGCAGTTACTATAAAAATTGTACAGATAATACGTCACACGCATACTACGGTATTTTAGTAAGAAGTGCAGGGACGGATTGGATTGTAAATTTAGTCTGGGAAAAGAGATTGTAGTTGGTTCCACAGTAGGACAATTTTTTTTGTCAGATGTAATACAAATAAACTCTTCTTCTTTGCCTTACCACCCAACTATATGAGGTCGGCCACTCTAGTCCTACACTTCCTTAGTTTTCAATTACCTACAACGAGTCCATTATAACAACTCTCACTGCCTCTGAATCATCTCCTCATAACATGCCCGAAACATCTCAGCCTAGTCTCACTCATTTTTTTCACGATTGATGCGACTTCTACACCTACCCTTAAGTATTCATTTCTTATTCTTATTATTTATAATAATATAAATAAACTCATATTACATATATTTCTCATATTACAAAAAACACTTGTAGTGTTCTAAACTGAACAATCTACATTATTATTACAATACAATCTATATTATTTATAAACAATACCCAAAGCTAATGCATAACTCTTTAATTACCTAATACATTTAAACTATTGAGTACTTACCTACCATATTAATAATATTATCTATCTGGATGTTATAGAGTTCATTTTTTCAACACACATTTACATGAAAGCATTAAGTTTGGATTTAGAAAGCTTAGGCTCTCTTAACCACTTCTTAGTCTAGTCTTATATAATATATATATATTTGAAATAATATTACTTGTTTAAAAATGTCTGTTAATTTAATACATTTTGAACCAGTTTCTAATACACATATTTATTGTTATCCCTAATTTTTACATTAACACCTTTTCGTTTAGAATTTTTGCTAATAATTATTATTTTTTAAATATAATTATGTATTTTAAAAAACACAATAAATAAAAACATTAACATTTTAAATGAAATAAAACAGTTTTAATGATATTTAATATTAAGTATAACATTATTATTTATTACCAATTACCATTGATTATATTCAATAATATTAGATATATATTAGATATTAGGTAATATCTATACTTTTATACACAGATATTATGTATAATAAATATAAACTATTCTATAGATTATAACTTTGCTTATATAATATGTAGAGTAACTATTATATGATCAATATATAATAAGATTAATATCAGATAATAATTATATAAACTTAAAGTGTGCCAAGTTTTCAATAATAGGACATAAATCTTAGAATAAGCCACAATAACCTAACCTAGCCTAACTCGTATAAGCAATTATAAATTAATGTATAAATAATTGATGACTTATATTAGATAAACATAGAATATACTATATAATTATTTAATTTATATTATATTAATGTATTTATAATAATATAATATTATATAATTTCAGAAATTTTTTTTATAATTTTTTTTTCTTGATCATATATTTTTTTGGTATTGTCATTTTTAATCGTGTACGTAACTAGGGGAAGGCTTATCCCTATTAAAACCATTTTTAGCCCTCCCTAAAATATGTTACTATTTTTAGTTTTTATAAATATGATTATTAAAAATTATATGTACCTATATTAGGCTAAAGCCCTTCTTACTAAAAAAAACCCCTAATTACGTCTAAGGCTTAAATGATATCATATAAATAATAATAATTTTAATTCAAACAAAAATTACAAATCATATTTGAAATTTCAGTAATTCTAATCATAATTGTTTTTCATTAATACCTCGATAGGTATCGTAAAATATGAGGTCACTAAATAATATATCCTTATGAATAGACAGCACAATTAATATATCTGGGTATTCCACTATTGATCTATACTTTAAACCGTATAATATTGATTCTTCAGAATCAATTTCATAGAATCTATAATAGTATTTATAAAAATTAATATTCAATTATGTTGTACTATAATGTATTTATACTCGCTTTCCAAATACACTTTTCATTAAAAACATTACGTTTTTAATTCCAGCTGAAATATAAAACTGAAGTTTAATTTTAACTTTGTCTTCATGAAATCTTGTCGAGAAATATTTTTAGACTACATCATTGAATTTTTGATTCTCATTGACTCTAAGAACCATCAAATTAGCATTTTAAAAAATATGCATGAAGGTATTACATAATTATGAAAATGATAAATTAATCCTTGTAATCAGAAAACTTGATACTAGTATCATAAAATGTCCAATCTATACGCCAAAATATATTTTTAAAATTAATGTTATAAAAAGAAGTATTTTTTATGTTTAGAGTAGAATTTGGTAAAATCCATAAACGTATATTTCGGTTAGATGCATAATAACACAACCTACTAAACTAAATACCTAAAAAATACAAATATTTATTATATAAATTATAATTATAATTTTTATTTGACCTGTAATAAAAAAAAATACACTATTTACTTTGCAGTTTAAATATTATTTTCTATATTGTTAGATATTAACGAAAATCAATCTTTAAATTAACAAATACAAATTGTTTTATATGTATACAAATATTTCGATGAACCTTAAATAATAATATAAAATTATTTTTGGATTATAACATATTATAAATATATAAATTAAATGTACAATATTAATAGTGTAGCCAGCAATATTGTATGGATCGAAGTGTTGGTCATTAAACAAAATGAAACAGAGAGTAGTAGAAATGAAATGCTGAAATAGATATATGGATATATAGAGTAACTAGTGTCTAAAGAGGATAAAAAAATAAAGGAAAAAAAGAATAAGAAATAAATACATGAGAAGAATTGTAAGAGTTCCATCAATTGTAAGCAAAATGAGAGGTAAACAGAGATAGTTTGGGCATGTCATCAGTAGAAATGATTCAGCATTAGTAAGATGTATTATGAAAATGAATGTAAAAGGTTTGTGGGGGGATGAATACTGAAGAAGAAATGGATAGATGCTAGAGAGTGATATAATAATAGTTAGTGTAATGGACAAGATGTAGGTGATCAAAATCTATGTGTAATAGGTATATAAAATGTGGAAGTATTTTGTGTTAATCTATATTACTATATTATTCCCATATTATTTGTAACATTTATATTTTGTATTATCTTTTGTCATTGACTCAATATTCATTAATAAAAAGGTACAAAGAACAGAAAAACCAAGCGATCAAGTACGTATATACAAAGGTGAGCCAAGTACATTATAATCAACATCAGCCACAGTACGTAGTGTGAAAAGTAAAGTGGACAAATTACATACATATTAGAATAGTCATATGGGAAAATAAGGATGAGTGAAGAAATATAAATAAAATAATGTATTATACAAAAAGATAAAAAAAATATAAATACATAAATAATATAATTAACCAACTCAACATAAAATTTAATTACAAATCTATTATTTAATACTATTAAATATTTTTATTATTATTTACTTTTCCACAGGCACTAAAATTTTGGTTTTTTTCGTTTTCTAATGTTTTGTACAAAAAACACTAAATATTAAATAAAATATGTTCTTACAATATTTAAATTGATCAGTTTGAAGCGATCAGTTTTCATTATAAATTCTCCAATAACTTCAATAAATTCATTCATGAGCCTAAAATCTACATGTATAAATGAAATTGAATAAATATAAATAGTTTAATAGTTAAATACCTTACTTATAATACCTTGTATCATGTCACTATCATTAAATTCATCTAATCTTTTGAAACCAGTTTTATACTTTATACCACACATTCCAATTCTTTTATATGAATATTTACAAAAGATAAACAACATGTTTTCAATTCACATTTAGGGCAACAGTATCTAGCTGCACAGTTACCACATACCTCACAAAGGCCTGACCTGCAGTATAAAAAACAATAAATTAAAATCCCAAAATCAATTGAACAAATCAAATTATATTAAACCAAATATATAATTACCGATTTTTTGATTCCATATTTGAATAGAAAAATCCGATGTAAGTTAATAACTGAGTATAATTTGCAAAATATTTTACATAATATTATGACGTGTGTGAAGCATAAATTGAGAAAAAGGCGACGTTATACATTTGTATATCCTGGCCACGGTCGTAGATAAATAATTCTTCCCACTTCCACGATAATAAAACTAAGGATGGGCCGATACCACTTTTTACCGATATATGCAACCGACATTAAAACGATAATCGATTTATTAAAAATTTTATTAATAAAATTATATTTCACCGTAACAGTATTAGACTTGACAAAGAAAAAGCAATGACTAAAATTTAAATTTAAGTTATAACAATTACATATTATTTATGAACGAGTGTCCACTATAGAGATAAGTGATAACAATATTACCTAAAATGCCTAAAATAAATAATATTATTAATAATAAAATGTGACTGCTGTCTTGTGTCATTTGCTGCCTTATCAATAATACACTATTTTTAGTTTTTACTACCCTTGTTTTGTGATGTTATTGATAATAATGATGTATGTACTAGTGGTTTTTTTTTTCGGTGTCGGTTCAAATATCGGTCTTGAGAAAAAACCGATACCGATAAAACCAATACCTCTAATACCAAGTATCGGTTCTAAGATCGGCCCACCCCCAAATAAAACCTCTTATAGATCTTTCTCTGTTGCACACATCTTGACTCCGTAGTTCTCTTTCTAATCGCCGTCCATAGCATTATGGCCTATTCACCCCCAGCCGGGTTAATAACAGTCCATGACTCCAAATGTCCATCTTAGTTCGTGTCCCGTGTCGAGGTTAAAATCGCGGTTGTAGATAGAACCGTGGTTACAATGACCATTCGTTGCAAGTTATAAACTACGAACATTATCGTCGGCCATTTTTATTTGTTTTCTTTTTAGTTGTGAATTATAATTTTTAGTTTATACAAAATAATCGTCAAGTGTAACGCTTTCAACAACAATAGTAGTATAGTACTAGTACTATTTCGAACGGAAGCATCGAGTGCTTTATCATTTTAGTGGCTTAATCATCGTTCAGTTATTTTTTTTTAAATGTTTGATTAGATTTAATATAGGTACCTAATACCTATGTTGTTGTTCGAATGTATATTTTTAAGTTGTGATTTTATATTATAAATTATAATAATCAAAAATATTATTTAATAATTAGTCCCTAATAACATTGTATACAATGCCTGCAACTTGTAGTGTGCACGGTTGTAAAAGTAGATCTAGACTCAACAACAATACGATTAAGTATTACAAGTAACTAATTTTATTTATGCATTTAATATGAACATCAAGTGAAAATTACATATAATTTATAAATATTGTTTACATTGTGTTGTAGATTTCCAAAAGATGAAGTCCGAAGAATGATGTGGTTAAAAGCTATTAATAGGGAAGATTTTGTTCCCACAAATAGTTCTATGGTTTGTAATGCACATTTTACTAATGCTGATTATCAATATAGACCAAATCTTGTAAAGTTAACAAATAATGCTGTTCCAAGTGTTTTTAATGATCTGGGATTTACACAAAAAAGTGCTAAACAGAAAAATAGAGTTAAGCCTGTAAGAAAATACTGTAATCGATTATCAGATCACACTTATTCATTGAAGATTCGTGAAGAAAATCAGGAACTACCTACATCTATAGAAATTAAATCAGAAAAATTTGATTCATCGATATGCATGGTCCAAACAATAAAAGTAGAAGATGATATTGATGAAAAACCATGTGTTACAGATTTACAAATGAATAATCTGACTTCAGAAGATATTAAACCAATTACTAAAGATATGACAAGTAATTATATATAAACATATATATTATTTATTTCTTTTGTGTCATTTATATTCATTATTGTTTGTCTATAGATCCTTCTAATAATACACTACTTGTAAATGAACATGAGTACCAAGAGCTTTTAAAATCAGAAAGAAAGTGGAAAGAAACTACACTTGAAAAATGTAATATTATTGAACAATTGAGAAAAAAAGTAAAAAATCTTCAGCAAACAAATAGACGATATTCTACAAAAATTAAAAACTTAAGGGTTTGTATTTATTAAAGACATATCATAAAGTATATTAGTATAAAGAATTTGAGCAAAAAGTTATAATGAGAGAGCTGATTATTAGGTTTTTAGAAGTTTAATTATGATGCTAATATGCATTATCAAAATATTTTTTAAATATTCCATTAACAGTTAGGAAAATATGCAGTGTCGTATTAAGAGTTGAGGAGCCCGGTAGTCCAAAGGCCCTTATATTTAAATTACTTTACTAATAAAATTTAAATTATTTTCATTTATAATTTGAAGGTATTTTAATTTTTTTTTTTTCGTCCATCTCGACAACTAATTTTAAGAAATGTATCATTTCATCTAGAAAAATCATTAGAATTTATCTTACTGAGATTTTTTACCATATACATTATACAATACTGCCCACATAATATAAGAATAACACAAAGCACAATAATATTATGATTAATGAGTATTGACTGTAATAAAATCCTTTGTTTTGACACATTAACCCATATAATACATTTACAAATTAATATAATGAAATTAAAATCTAAGAACACAGAAAATATGATTTGAAATTTACAGTGAACTAATAATATTTTCAAAAGTTATAAAAGTAATTAACATAAGATAGGAAGTTAATTGTAAACAAACATAATACCTATTATTGAAGATGACTACAAATAAAATGGATTTTAATTTATAAAAACATTTTAGAAATACAATTCGATTGGTTAGTTTTCAATAAAATTAGTAAATTACATATAATACCTACTCGAATATTAATTTGGCAGAAAAAAAGCTCTTCTAGGAACCATAAATATTTTAAGGCCTGGGCTCTTAGGCTTCCGTACTTAATCCTTTCCTGAAAATATGCTTAAAAAATTATTTAATTTTAATTTGAAATTTGACATTTTAAAATTTTAAATAATATTTAAATTATATGATTTAATATACAAAATAAATTTTTTCAAAAAATCTTGTAATCAGCTAATTGCTTATATAAAGTTTCAAAAGATCAATGAATATACAGGGAGATTCTTTTATCATACTACATTCATTATTTCAGTCAATTTTTTTTTTTACAAAATATTTAGAACTACCTTTCATTTTTACTAAAAAAAATTTCACAATTTTTTATCATGTATATTTTTGAAGTTTTATACTGTTTTCAAATGGCATGATAAAATAAACATTTTTACATTACCAAATAGGACCATATTTATGAATATATATAACTATAATTTTTCTTTGTCATTTTTAATTTTGTCAACTTTTCAATGAAATACAGCGATTTAAATTAAGTTAATTATATTGTAAATATAATATTTATATTATAAAAGGTGCTGTTGAATAAATTAAATGACGCAGTGGAAGATTTGTAGAACCTACCTATGATCGATTAAATCATGGTAAGTTGTACACATTATAATTTATAAAGCATTATCATTTTTATCTAGGTACTATCACAAACTATTTTCAAAAAAAAAAAAAGTAGTGGTGTCTGCGATACCACTACTTATTTATAAATGACATTTTTATTGTACCTACATAAAATAAATTAATTGATATTTAATTTTAATGTACAGCTGTTTATGGAATATAGTAATATCTGTATTACTATGCGACTATCATGGACTCAAGTTAAATATTCTGGTAAATACATCATTTTAATTAAAAAATTTATAAATAATTAGAACAATGCATATTTTCTAATATTAGACATTAGATTTTTGAATAATATGAATTTATCAATCATTAAATCATTTAAATAAAACAAACAAAATTGTCAATAGGATTTTATTGTTAATATTGCCAATATCTCTTTAACTATCTACTACTGAAGACATTTTCCAGTGATTAATTTTACCTTAATTACGTCTAATATTGGATGAAAAATAATTTGCATAATAGTATAGTGTGTAATAATTGTTAGTATAAACTAATAGTAGATAGGTAGTAATAAAATGTAGTAAAATATAATAGTAGTGATAATGTACCTATACCTATACATTTATTTATAAATATCAATTGCCAAAAAATTAATAAATCTAAAATATTTTAAAAATGTTTATAGTTAATTTGTATTTTTTAAAAATACCATTTTATTTTAAGTTTAAAAATATAGCCATAAAAGACATAGTTATATCAGTAATTTTCAATTTAGTAATCTAGTTAATATTGAAAAATAGTCTTAAATTGTATATTGAAAATGAAAATTCATAAAAATAATCACTTTTATTTAAAAACAAAATATGTTTGAAGTAATAAAGACCACTATTTAACTTAATTAAATTCGAATAATTAATGAATATGAAAATAAAAATAGATACAAGCGATATGATATATATTCTAGGTACTGGATATAATATTGTTTTTCTATTAACTATTAACATCAAAATATATTATATTATTGCATAGTTTTAAGTTTTTAATTAAATTTATAATTTGCACATGTGCTTAATGAATATTTAGATGAAAATATTATGTTATTAAATTGGGAAAAGATTTTCATTATCTTAAACTATTGAAATATTATACAATTTTTATTAATACCTTTTTACTAATTTATTATATAATGGGATGAATAGAAGTTATAAAAAAATACATTTTATATAAAGACTGAACTGATTGTTAATGTTTCTTGATACAATAACAAAATATACAAATGTACAATGTTTGTGTGATTAATGAAAATTTTGGAAACTTGTGGTAAATTTATAAATAATAAAACTTATTCCATAAAATGACTAATGTTTGTAATATTGATAGATAAGTTTAAAAAATATTAATATTAATAAATATTAAATGTGAGCTCTGTACATAGTTTCTAATCACCTCTTTTAATATTAAAATATATGCAATTGATCATATTTTATTTAGATATTATGATTATAAATTAAACTTGTAAATAGTAATATTAAATTATTTTTGTACTAAATTAAAATGTATATCTATTTATTTATAATATACCTAATATTATTTTATATTTATACTTTAAAGTATGATCTTGTTCTTGTTCTTAAATATAACTGTAGTAGAAATAAAAAATTATATTTATTATCATACAAATTAATAGGTATAGATGTTATAATAATTAACTATTTTGTAATTAAACGATACATTATTCATATTTCCTGTAATCAGTTTACAAAATTATTATTACACTTTTACATTGAGACATTTTTTGTCATACAGTCAGAGTATAATATACAATAATAAACAATTTGATTTATAAAAGAAAATACAAATTGTACACAAACACATAGTAATCACTGAACAGTGATTATAAATTATAACAGATTTTAAAATTATAAAATTATTATCATGGACTAAATATATTATTAATAAAGTGATGAATAATATAATATTATAGATTATAATATATGTTATAAACAATATAACAATGACAATTATTACCCATATAATAGAATAAAAATAAATGAAGCTTGCTATTTATAAGAAAAATTTAAGCAAGAAAAAAATTGTAAAAAATTTGAATTTTATGTAAAAATAAATAATAATTAATAAATAATGAAAAACATAAAATTGTATCAAAAATATGAGTGTAGTACGATAAAAGAATCGTCCTGTATATATAAACACATTAAAATCCTCCTGTATAAAAATTAATATAATAAAAATATATTAAGTTGTTAAATTATTCAATGAAAACAAGAAGTCAAATATTTTAATGAAAAATAATTATAATTACTACAAGATAAAATATTAACATCTAGCACGAAAATTAGCCAACAACCACGTTAATTCTGCTATGAGAGATATAAATTTAGTCTATTTATTTCACTACATGATGATATTTATATTTCATAATATTATATAATGTAATATAGGATATGAAAGTCCACATATTTAAAGATCTATGACCATAATATACCTGTTATATATTACTACTGGGGAAAAGAGTAACAAAGATTATAAAACACTTACTAAATTGTATTGTAATAAAATGTTATATTTGTAGTCAACCTTTCAAAATTAAATAAGTTGAAAATATACAATTGATTATCATTATGCACTCATTAAGGTTTTAATATAATTAAATGTTATGTTTCAGATGCAAAGTGTAAACCATCGGATATAGTCTATTTCAGAGTTTGACTTATAGACAAATCCTGTTTTAAATGTTGATCATCAAATGCCATTTAAAATTATTGACATTTTTAACTTACTTATTTTAAAGAGTTAAAAATGTTTGTGTAAATATAATTTATAGTAGGTACCAACAATGTATCTAAATTAAACTATTTGAAATTTTAGACCATATCAATAATATGTTCATCTTTAAATGCATGTACAATATTTTCGGTATTATTATTCAGATGAATAGATATATAATAGGATAGTATAGATAATGTAGGTAAATATTATTTCTGTATATACTTACATAAATAATACAATTTTATAATTTTTGTTGAAATATTGAAAATATAATAAATTTTATATATAGTACAACAATTTTGGTTATAGTTGTTTATACCTCAATGAAGTGTTTTCTAAAATTTTAGTATTTTATTGGTATGTATAATAGTCAATTGCGTATTAATAGGAGGATCTTGGGGATCCCCTTACTAAACATTTTTTCTAGCGATATTTTTCGAAAGCTATTGTAAAATTAATTATTTTATATAGCCATATAGGTATACTTATATATAAATGTTTATCACAAAATAACATTATACCACCATTTAATTTATGTTGAAACCTAGGAATTGTGCACATGCTAAAGACATACTAATTTTAAATTCCTAATTCAATAAAAACTAATGCAACTTTAATATAAAATTTAAATTGAATGTCCAACATATTTATAAACCAATTGTGTGTAACTAATTTAAATAATTATGACTTATAAATGTACACAATAATCACCTGTAATTTTGCATAGAGAAGGCAAAATACATCGATTTTTTAAAAACATCAATGTTTTTTTTGCGATGTATTGAAAAAAAATTGATTTTTTACTCCAAAGTCATAAGTTTAAACAACGTATTTATTTAAACATTTTAAATTTTAGATTTGAAAACTTCTTCAGTATTAATAAACAACAAGTCATAATATTATAACTGTTTAAAATGTTGATTGATTCCTGGAACATATGACTATAGATTATCAGAACGATAATGAATTACCGTGTCCATGTGTATTCAAAGAAAAGTACCTGGGTTTATTAGTCCTTTTATTATTGACTCTATTGTCTATAGTCTATACTGCATTTCTTAAAACTTATTAAGGTAAACATTGATATTTTTAAACATCGATGTTTTTGTCGAAAATATCGATCACCGTCATCGATGTTTTAAATGTAGATACATTAATACATCGATGTTTCAAACTTTTTGCCCATCTCTAGTTCTGCATATATTAAAAACTTACTAATTTTAAGTACCTAGAATCAATCATAACTTTTGTGACTTAAATAATAAACTGAATTTTGATTTCAAACATGTTTTAGAAGACTATAATATCATGTTATATTTGAGAAACATACTTAATGCTTAATAGTTAGTTACTTATTAATCAAAAACATCTTATATGTCCACCGGTGGTTTTACAAGAGATAAAAATATATTTTGCCAGTCGGTTTGTAATATGAATTTGTAATTGATCACATGTAAATACAAAATATTACTTATTATAAATACCTAAAATCAATTATAACTATTGCGACTTTAGTACAAAATTTAAATGATAGTACATTCACATTTATAGACAACAATGTGTAATATTTTATAAATATGATAAACAGGTTTTAATCAAATACCTTAATTGAAACCTGTTTATATAAGAGACAATAATATTACAATTTTATCTAATGGCATAAAAAACATAGGAGTAGGACAAATGAACTTACATAAAAGTAAGGCTGACATCAAACTAACAGATGCACACATTTATCCAAATTCTTTACAAAAATAATGTGCGTTAAATTAGTAGCACAATTAGTAATTAGCGATAAGTAAGCAATTCCATATCAGTAACGATCCGTACTTGTATACAAATAGGACAACTTGTAAGTTTGAAGTAACACTTCCTCGAATAATGCAGATTTTATTGACTTTATTAAAAATATACTTGACTGTCTTAATATTGTCATTATTCATATTACTGTTCATTAACTGATTTAGGAACAGTAAAAATTTAGTATTATTAGACAAAATGGCGCTTATAATAAAAATCCAACAGTTAGAACAATTATGACTTTGATAAGTAATTATAATTTTTCATTATGTAATACATCTAATAGTACAAATTGAGAGGAGACTCAAGTAGATGATAATCAAATAATAATCGACCCAAAATAATATAAATTCTACAGACATTATTATGTCAAAAATGAAATTAATGTGGTTAACAATCATGAAATATATTATTTACATTTTATTTTAAAATCATAGACAATATGATCCTTTAATAGTTGTAGTTTCATTGAAAGAGTCCGATGTATTTTTATTTTAATAGAAAAATACAATATCTTTTATATCTATCTATTTATTTTGTAATTTAGGATTTATAAAAATTATAATTATTGCTTTATAATTGGGTTCTAATATGAAAGTAAAAATTAAAGCATTGGATGGCAATATAAGTACATACAAAATACTAATATTAATATACAGAAAAGCAAAACAATTAAGGTCCAGTCTTAATAATAAATCTACATCAAATGTACACAAGAACTTATGAAACATAATGAAGTAAAGTATCACATAGATATGTATATTATATTGTATTTCAGGAATGACACATTGATGTAACATCATCATCATCATCATCATCATCTGCTGTATTATTTGGATTAACAGATGATTGGGTACTAGAAGTTTGAATATTTTCTTGTTGTTCGAGGCGTGCAGCCAAGTTATTTAGATTCTGATAGTTATCCCGCAACAAGCTATACAAACATTAAATAAACAATCAATCTCATCCAATAACTAATAAGAATATTTTTAAATATGTAATTTGATATGACCAAAACTCACTTTAGTAATATTTCTGCATTACGTATACCATAACGTATTTGTTCAGGAATGGAAATAGGTGATATTGTTGCTAAACTTTCTGGGTTGAAGCCTTGATTTCTAGCTCTCAGTAGAATTCTCAAAGTTCTCACTTCATTTTCAGCTCGTTGAGCTCTAATCTATATAAATAATCATTGTAACAATTAATATTATTTGACTCTTTTTTTTTTTTTGATATTGATTTATTAACTTAAACATATTATAAAATATAAATTTCTTGTAAGTATTTTAAGTATTATATTATAATTTAATTATTTATTTATTATAATATTTCACAAATTAATCAAATATGGTTTCAAAAGAAAATATATGGCATTAAATTAATTATTTAAATTTAAAACTGCTATATTGCTTGTTTTATATGTTTTGTAATTTAGTTAAAGTAGTTTCTTGATCTAATATTTTTATGTATATTCATTAATTATTTTTATATTAATATTGTTTATTTATAACTGTAAAATTGTAATGATTTGAAAATTAATTAAATTATATTTGTTTAAGTAATATACCAATGCTTGTTCTAATATATTATTTAAATTCAATACAATTCTTGTCAAGTCGTGTTCTGTTGCTTCTAGTCTAGCCACCCTAGCTTCAACTGCTTGAATGTGCCTATATAAAACAATTTTTACTTAATAAATGGTATTATGATTTTATAATTATTTTATCTGTGATCAATAATTAAAACAAAATATAAACATAGTTTATATTTATTAAACACAGATTAAATTTAATTAAGGTAATTGATACCCAATTAATCTAATAAAAGGAACTTTTGAAACCTAGTATAGTTTGGATTGGTTGATCTAGCATTATTATCCGAATTAATTCTTGTAGAACTCCCTGTAAATCGATACAATCTTACGATTGGGCGCCCATCAGATGTAAATTCCGGCAAACTAGTGGTAGTTGTGGTTGTAGTGGCACGAGGTGGCGTTGTTGTGTTAGTATATACAAGATCTTGTGGCATAACTACACATTGTTGAGGTGTACGGTTATTACGACTACCAAACATCAATGGTCGATTGATCCCACGTGTCAGATCAATACTATTTGACTGTGAATCAAAATCACCATTATCATAAGGTTGATCAGTGGTCAAGTGATCCTGAACAAAATCTGGTAAAGTAGATATTTCAGTTACTGGTCTTGTTGATTGTGACACACTAGGCACTACTTCAACTTTTGGTTTTGATGTTTGATTAGATCCATTATTACACAAAAAGTGTCTGAATGATAAAGGATTATCTTCACGCTTGGTACTGCAAGCAGTGGCTTCTCCGGAATCTGTTTAGAAAATATTTTGTTATTAGTTATTATTTGTGAACATCAAACTATTTAATAATTATGTCTAGTAAAGCAACCAATTTATTACATTATATTCGTCTTTAATTAAGTTTCAAAAGTATTGTAAAATTAGATCACTAATTAAAAATATTAGCAATTATCTCGTTATATGTTAATACAAGCCTACAATAGCACATATTAATATGGTCTAAAAATGGTAGATTATATTATTTTTTAGAAATATATTCTTAAATTTATTAGAAAGTAACAATAAATAACATTATATTCATTATGTATTCTCTATTAGAAATATAAGCCAATGATTAATGTTATAATACATTTTAAGTATAGGTATGTCAAATATAAAAATAAAATACATAATTTTCAGATATTCTGTATTAAATATATACTATAGTTTACTTTTATTAAAACAAATTATATTATATGGTAATATTTTATTAAAATTAAGTAAAAATAAAAAAAAAATATAAAGTATTTCATATATAGGTACCTAATACGATTAGGTAATATGTGTTTTTTTTTAATATGTATTGGAATAATATCTGTTAAAAAACAATACTACTTAAGAATAATATTTTGTTAATTTTAACAAATTTAAAAAAACAATAATGGATAACAATTGTATGCACACACAATAATAAAAACCTTATACCTACCTATTGCAAATTACTTTACAATTTTTCTTTAGGATCAACATAAATGTAAAATAAACCAAATATTAGGTAAATAAATTATTATTATCTACCTTTCGTAGATGATTACTGTTTATTAGGGGCGGATTGGCCAGGTGTGCCAGTATGCACACCGGGGCCCGTGAACAATTGACAATATTAATATATTACTAATAAATATCTTTTTTAATTTTGCTCTAATTGAAATCAATAACTAATATTTTAGGTATATAGTGAAATTACTGTTATAATCGCAATAAGGTAAGTATTCAGAGGTCCTACAGACTACAAGTCGAACAAGTAGGTACATTGTATAAAATATATTTGATAAGATACCAGGAAAAATAAGTGGTTATTCATAGACTTATATAATCGGGTTGGACCGTTTATTGTTATAGAATACTGGGCCGTTTACCTCCTAGTCCACCCCTGCTGTTTATAAATAAATAGTATAAATTCTAAAAATGAAAAATTGTGTCAAAAACAATTAAATTTAGTAACAGGTGAAAGTATTACAATGTAACATTCCAATAACTGTTCATTTTTAATTATAGATTATATTCAAAGTAGATCCTACTCTTGATTTAACATGTTAATATGTTTTAAACAATCAAATAGAAACATATTTGCCTTAATAAATAACCGATTTAATTTATATAGGGTTATTTAAATATAATTAGATAAATGATGGGTTAAAATTCATTAGTAAATAGGCTGTACACATTACATGACGATACGATAAATTGAATTAATTTAACATTATTCATAAGTATTTTATACTTCTTTAAAAAAATTCGATTAAATGTATTATTAGTAATTAATGGTATCTAGCACCAGGCTCTAAGTAATGAAAATTTAAAATAAGTATTTATAATATCTTACAAATACTGATAAGTTAATGATGTCGTAAATTATATGTTGCACTATTAAACTTAGGTAAATGTTCGTAATTACCATTGACATTTAAATCGTTATTGTGACGTCCATTATCCACGTGAGTGCCTAAACCGATATCGAATTGACATGGAGGACTACTTTCATTACCGTTTACTAACAAACTATTGTCCGTTTGATTGTCTCCATCACCTTCATTATTTGGTGAAATATTAACTGTTACATTTTCAACATTGTTTAAAGTACTTTTGTCTTCTTCTTCGGACATTATGTATCGATGGTAAATAAAATTGAATAAGTTGCAATGACTTGTTTATAAGTAAATTACTAAATAAACGACAATTTATGTTTACAGTTTACGTGACATTAAAACTTATACCACAGAATCTATGAAACTGTATACTTATACCGTGGTATACCTACAAATCACGGTTGTAGGTTCTATAAACAACCGTGCTACAAAACAAAATTTAAGAGTCGGGGTAACGTAGTGATAACGTATTCAGTGTCTCCTTGATTTACAATATTAAATTCTTATTTTTCACTTTCAATATCCTAGACGAGGTAAAAAAGTATAATGAAAATATTATAATTTTATAATTAATTTAATCTTAACATATACCTCATAACAATTCAAATAGACACTTATGAGTCATTTTTTATTTTACTATTATCCTTTCATTAAATTGTTTATATATTTTATTTTATCTTGGAAAATAGTAAATTTACAATAAATTTATCTGTACATTTTAAACTTATTTACAATATGATCTAAAATATAAATTCTATATATTTTTATATCAAGAGCTATAGTTTTTAAATTAAACTCAATAAACTATAAAATTACCCACATTAAAACTCATAATAAATAATTTGTTAAATGTTTCAGCATATTTTCTTATGAACAATGAATACATTATGCAAGTCAAATTCAATTATTTTGTGGTTGTAAATGTTTTCTAATGTTATTTTGTAAAATTTGTAAGGTGTTAATTATTATAAATAAGTAAAAATTGGAAGGATGGATATGGTTAAATAAAATATGTAGATGGATATATTCTTACTAGTCCTCCCATTACTAATCCTATTATAATAATATATTATATTTATGTATTAAATAATGTGTTATTATATTTATTTATTATGTTATGGTACTTTATTGTTTTCTCTGATAAATATTAAAAAAAGTTACTTAATTATAAAATAGTATTATGTTTTCTATAAAGTGTATGATTACCTAATAGAGTCAGGAACCTTATCCAATTTTAAATAATAGAATCACACAAAAAAATTAGACTACCTACATGATATATTTTGATCGGCTTAAGTATACGACTTAAATTTGCAAGTAATCAACTTGAAACTTTCAAGAAATTATTAAAAAAATATATTTTTTAAAATGTCAATAATTTTATTTTTTTTTAATGGATAAATTTTTACTATTTATTTTTATATATATATATATCATTATTAATATGAGATAAAATAGTATTTTTATTTTTATTAATTTTACCACAGTTACAAAATAGTTCAATATATATTATAAATTATCATATTATAAAAAAAGTGGAAAGGTTTAGTGATTATGGACATTCTTTCTTTGTCTCTTCGGTCCTCGAAGAAATTAGTGATTTATTATACTTAAGACTTGAATGCATTAATATTGCATTAGAAAATACGATTCTGAGCAAAACTCAATATATTACAATATACTATATTGATAATCCATTCCAAAATTTTACCACGTGTGTAAATTACAAATGTAAATATTTAAAATAAATTTAAAGTTCCTATGATCCCCAAAATTGCGGGTAATATCATTATATTGATTATAAAATAAACTATAGAGTCTATTCTATTATCAATGGTAATATTAAACATTTTTGGAAAAAATTCCAGAGCTTAACGGCAACTGTTTTTTTTTTTATAATCTGAATATTCAATTTTAAATTTACGTTCATTTACGATTATTTTTTAAAACAATTTTAAAAAGTTCAAAAATATTATATTAAATGCACGAACGTTAAGATGTACATTTGACCCTTAATATGGGACTTTAGCATAGTTGTTAATATAAAAATTTTTTTTTTTTAATCTGAATATTAAACTTTACATTTACGATTATTTTTGGAAAAAATTTTAAAAAGTTCAAAAATATTAACTTCAATACACGACGGGGGTATAACTCAGTGGTAGAGCATTCGACTGCAGATCGAGAGGTCCCCGGTTCAAACCCGGGTCCCGGGTGCCCCCTAAACTTTTTTTTTTTACGTTGTTTATTTTATAATCTATAAGTAGAATACAAATATTAATACACAAAAAAAACTTTCTAAAAGTTTCTACGTTCAAAATTGCATTAGAGATCTCAAAATATGTAATATCAAATTAAATTCACTTTAAACGCAATTTTACCGATTTTTCCATCATTTGTTGTTACTTCTTCATATCTCAAGAATACTTTTGAGAAATTCGAAAAATTAGGTAAATAAAGTACTAAGCATATGCAATTTGCAACCGAAAGCATTTCCTACCTGTGGTAATAGAACCACTACTACCAAACTTCTACTCAAAATAGTATTTTCATACATCAATAAAAGAAAAACATCTTTGTAAAGCCAATATTTCTCGCTTCGCTCAGAATCTAAAATTTAACTACACAGAATCATATCTCTCATATCTATCGTTATATCAACTGTTATATGTAATAGATAGTAATAATATTATTACAGTAAAAGTTATACAAAACAGCTACAGTCGATATTTCATATCTGTTGATATTTCGACAATCAATATTTCGACAATCAATATTTTAACCTGTCAATATTTTGACTGATGGTGTTTAAACCGCCTCCCGTTTATTTATTATAAGTACTAAGAAGAGTAATGGTTATATTAGAATAATTTAATTAACATTTTTAAATATTTTTGACGTAAGTTACTTAATTTAATATAATTATTATTTAATAATTACATAATATTGACATATGCAATATGACGAAATTCCACACCAAATCAACTCCACCTTAGATACTCGACATCTCAAATTCAACTAACTTATAATTGACCTGTTTCGCTGAACAGTCCACTTCTCCATTTATATTCAACACTTCAGTAGTATACAATCTGAATACCAAAATGCTACTGAAATATATACAGATGCAACCAAAACCAATTTAGAAATTGGATTTTCAGTAATAATCAACAACCATATAATATCAAATAAGCTTCCTGATTTATGTTCAATACATACAGCCAAAGCACTAGCAATACAAACTGCAATTGAACTCAGAAAACCAATTAGGCAAACAGTTTGTAATATTAGTGATTTTCTTAGCGTATTTAGAAGCATTACCAATAAATTTAACCAGGAAGATATTATAATAAAAATTAAAAATATAAATATAAAATTTAATAACTCTGGAAAAAAAATCACCATCGTATAAATCCCAGGGCATTTCGGCATTTTAAGCAATGAAATAGCTGATAAAGCAGCCTCCGAAGCGACTACAAATTTTTTAACTAACAAAATACCAAACTCATACACTATCAAAGATATAAATATCATCACCAATAACATATGGCAACATCACTGGAGCAAACAAACTACAAAATTAAACAAAATAAAAAACACCATTACAACTTCCCCTAAGTATGACAACTTTACTTGCAAGCAGGAGATGATCATAAACTAATTAAGAATAGGACATACCAAACTAACACATAACCATCTAATGGAAAAAAAAGAACCCCCAATGTGTCAAACGTGTGGAACACCGATCACATTAAAACATATCCTCACTGAATGTTTAACATACGAAGACCAGAGGCTGAAGAACAAACTTCCTCACTCTTTATGCCAGATGCTAAGACCAGCCCTCATTGAAACCTCAAAAATCCTTCAATTTCTGGATGAAATTAACCTCACAAATCAAATATGAAGACCAACAAAATAGTTTAAATTATTTATTTATATACACTTAAATGTATTGTTATCAAATCCTTTTGTAAACAAAAGCCAATAACCCAACTGCCGCGGCATAATGATAAATAAATAAATAATTACAAATTTTAATATTATAAAAGAGAAAAGGATGATTCCATATTGGCAATTTGTATAATTCTTTCTAATATAGATTCATTTATTTCAATAAAATATGCTAAAAAGATAAATTCATTACATATTTTTTTTTAATTTTAACACATGATTAAATAATAATACAATAAACATATACAAATTAAAAGCTTAATATAATTTCTAACAAAAAACAGAAATAACTACAAAATTATAAAATTATAAAATACTAATTTACATACTAAATAAGGTAAAATCTAAAATATATTTTGTTTTATAAAATGAAAATATTTTATAGTAATTGATTAATTAATTAAAGCTGTTATTAATATATTATCAAAAATTACTAAAATAAACATAAAAATGTTTATTTTTTATGTTTTTATTTTTTCTGGAAATCATATTTATAATAATAGAATATTTGTAATCATTCCCATTTACTATGAGTAATATCTGAAAGTTGTATAAGAGTTATAAAGTAAATATTAGTGTTCCCACTCATATATCATACATGATTACCATAGGTGATCATTAGGTATTTCTTTGACTAAACATAAAATTATGTATTTATTTTTGATAATTTACAATTAGTAATTTAATATTTACTTCATAAATCATAATATTTAATAATATACTATACAAATAAAATTATAAACTCAGTAAATAATACTGATTAGGCTACTATATTAACCGCTTATCACAGTACAATGAATAAACAAAATAATTTTGTAACAAGATTCTAACAATTTTATAATTTATAAAAACTCTACTTACTAATGGTATAAAATAAAAATATTAATAATACAAGGTATGGATTAAAAACAGTGTACATGTATAATATTAAAGTCCATTCGTTTCCCTAGTAAAGTATTATATTTCATTATCAACTTACTCTAATCTTATAATGACGTCGATAGATCAATTTAATGCTACCAAAATGTTGCAACAACGAATCTCTTTAAATACAGTTGGCCACAATAACAGACGATAGCGGTAGAAATACTTAAAATATAACTATAAAAAAAAAAAAAATATGACAACCATTAATCAGATACAAATATAATTTATTTTCAACTAAAGGTTTGAATATTACGAACGATTGTTAACTTGGCAACAAGAAAAGCTTGTGGTTGCCGTTTATATGTTGGTTCTTGAGGGTTGAGGGAAAGAGAACAATAATAACACAGACGATATATTAAACAAAATTATCATAAATAAAATTAAATAAATTATAGTGTTTTATTAGCAATATGGCCGAACACTGCTGGCCAATGGTTTATAATAATTTATTTATCACGTGTTAGAAATACAAAAAAATTATAGCAAAAGTTTACACCTTGGGTAATTCACAAAATCGCAGTTGCACCTCGAAACGTTGAATGGAAGTAGATGTCAGCACACTCCACTACTCCAGAGCGTGGAAATTATGATGTTGGCGAGGTAAAAAAAAAATATTGGATAAAAAAAGACACGACCAATTTGTCAAATTTAGTTCCAATAGTCAAATTTGACTATTGATAACAGATCCGACCAGTCGGATTTGATAACAAACACGACCACTACTTGTGCAAAATTTCAAATACTATTGAGCATTGATCTCATATACGATACACCTATGTGAAAGTATACTTGATCGATACTCGATAGTATACCTTCTTCTCACTATATTACTCTATACAATATACTATTTATTATATTATTTCTGACGCCCACATAAAATCATAAATATTAGGTAAAGATGGTGATTTTGTCAAACATATTAATCAAAATATTTATCATGACAATGCAGTAACAACTACAAATGCAGTATTGATTTTTTAACCCGTATGAAAAACTCAGAAAAAGAAATAATTAATATAGTTCATTCGAATAGATTGAAACAGGTTAATAAAAATCGTTCAAGATTAATACCTATTATACAAACAATTATTTTATGTGAGCGTCAGAATATTTCACTTAGAGGACACCGAGATCGAGGTAATTTCTTAACTGTGAATAACAAATCATCAGTTGTGAAATAATGAAGGAAACTTTCGTGAACTTCTGAAATTTAAAATTTTAGCTGGTGATACTAGTATAGAAAATAATTTACAAACTACTAGTTCAAAGGCAACTTATATATCACAAATAACCCTAGAATTATACATCCACTTGGTATTTTCTATAAGTTGTTTTTAGAATCCCTCAAAAGTTTTTCTTTGGCATAAGAACTTAAATTTTCCTACCGAAAAACAGCAAAATTCACGAAAACTAATTTTGACGAACTTATTTTAAATATTTTATGATAACTATAAATGCAATTTTATATGTATGGACTTGAAAAACTAATATATGACTTTATATGTATATATATATATATAAAGAATAGGTACATTACATATTGATATTGGAGCTTAGGGTACCTTCTAATGTAATTTGTCCCCGCAAAACCTAGCGTCGGTACTAAGTAGATCGAAAGTGGGTCAAAAGATGTTTACGACAAATAGTTAAGTACAATATTGTTTTGGTATATTGACCCGAAATCTGGTCTGACCTTTGGTTGTTCATCTAAATGTGTAAACAATATGTTATTGTCAATCACCCTGTCACATTATGCGACCCAAACGGCTGCTCCAATTTTTGCCACTAGGCATAAATTCTTTTTTCAAAAAAATTTGAAATAACAAAAACCGTAATTTTGCCGATTTTCCGCCATTTTTTGGTAGTTTTTCCCCTCTAAGGAAAAGCTTTTGAGAATTTCGAAAAATGAGCTAAATAAAGTACCTACAAGATGCAATTTGCTACCGAAAATATAACCTACTTATGGTAATCGGACCATTATTTCTACCCGATAGTGTCTTTATACAAAAAAAAAAATATCATAATATTCATTTCTGTTAAAATTATTCAAATTTTAGAAGCTTATAAAATAAAGTTGCAATATAGAAAATATGAAATATGAAAATATTTTGTAAAAAGATTAAGTTGTTTATGATTAGACTCTGATAAAATTTTCAAATCAAAAAACCAAAAATTGCCAGAAATATTAAACATTTTTGGAAAAAAGTTCAAAGTTCTATACTTGGCCAAATAATCAACCGATCCGTTCCAAAATTATACCACACTTGTATATTACTTATGTTAATACTCAAAAAAAATTTCAAGTCCCTAAGATGAAAACTCAATTAGTTATCACGAAATTAAAAAATTTTAAATAACCAAAATCGTAATTTTGCCGATTTTCCACAATTTTTTTGGAGTTTTTCGCCTCCCAAGGAAAAATTTTTGAGAAATTCGAAAAATGAGCTA
This sequence comes from Eriosoma lanigerum, assembly GCA_013282895.1. Classification (NCBI taxonomy): domain Eukaryota; kingdom Metazoa; phylum Arthropoda; class Insecta; order Hemiptera; family Aphididae; genus Eriosoma; species Eriosoma lanigerum. Next base: position 8,746,193 of record CM023362.1, read on the forward strand.
AATAAAGTACCAACTAGATACGATTTGCAACCGAAAGCATACCCTTACTTGTAGTAATCGGACCATTATTTCTACCCGAAAAAGTGTCTTCATACATAAGAAAAAAACATCTTTGTAAAACCAATACATTCTTCGCTTCGCTCAAAATCTAAATATTACGGAAATCGTAATTTTACCGATTTTTTGGTAGTTTTTCTTTTCATTTATTAAGTATTTAAATTATAGTTTAAAAATGTAGCTAGCGTTAGCAGTACTAGGAATATAACTGAGGGGGACCCACCACCTTAGTTACGCCTATGCCTATGCCGACTACTATATATTATATATTTACATTGGCATTACGATTTATAACGTTAATAATACAATTCTATATTATATTTTTACGTTTGAGTATTTATTTATTAATTAAATAAGTACATAACAAACAGGTATGTGTACAATAAGTCAATAATATATTACTAAATTACTAAGGTCTTCTGGTCGTGTATACAATAAAATTGCAGGTATTATATTATTTGACATAGAATCCCTATATCCATTAATATAAATAAAGTATAAAAAATAGCATAAATATAAAGTATTATTCTATAGTATACTGCAACAATGTATCATATAAATACTTTTTGTTATTCAATTAACAATATTATGATATATAATATGTTTAATATTATTTAATAATAAGTGTATTTAAAATTATAAGTTATTAGTGAGTTAATTAGTTATTATAATAATTTAAATGTCAGAAAAAAGATGAAACATTAATTGGGAATTTGAAGATAAACTATACCTAAAAGAAGCCATTAGTAATTATGCTTCAATTATTGAAAATAAAGACAATTTAACAAATACCAGAAAAAGATATATGGAATTCTATATATCTATATATATATAGATATAATCAGAGACCGGATTAATATGCGTTTAAAAACTTAAATATAAGATGTTTTTGTGCTCTATAATTTCGTCAAAATAATCATTTATACCTGTTTGCATACATATTCTTATTTCGAAATATATGTTTCATAAAAATGTATTAAATATTGCAAAAATGAATAAAAATAACACATTTTGAATAGTCAAATTAATAAATTAATAAAAAATTCCTTTTCTTATTAATATTGCATAGCGTCTTTTCGTCTTGATATATTAATATTTCACGTTCAAGTTAAGCAGTAAACCGTAAACTTTATACAACTAATCGTCTGAGGGTAAAAATTGACAAAAGTCACAATTTTTATTGCATTTTTTTCAAAACCATTATATTTTTTGTGAAAGTTCAAATAAAACATCAATATATTCTTAAAACATATCATTTTGTGAAAAATATTCTTTAACCTTAAAATATACTTTTTTATGTGCTAAAATTTTTTGTAATCAGTTCATAGAAAAATGAATCGTCAAAAAGCTCATCCAATTGAAGATGCATACTCTCAGTAAAAATATAAAAATAGTCTCTAGTTGCATTTAATGATCAGTTTATGATAATTTATGAGAAGTGGAAGTAAATGTGAAAAGGTTGACCACGATTGATTAAATAAGCTCTTATTGGTAATTAAAATAGGTAACTTCTTTAAAAATTCATATTTAGAATAACCGTTAAATGGATTTTTATACGTTTTGTATATTTTTTGCCTTCTTGAAAGTCTTGCACATCATGCCTTATTTCAATTACTATTATTTTCAGACAACACTTTTTTTATAAAATACAAATAATAATCCTAACAAAATTTATACAATTTGGATTGGTATAATTTTAGTTATATAATATGTATATTATATTATGTGTTATGTTATTTAATACCTGTGTTTTAATTATATGGTCAATTTTATTTTTAATAACATCTCAAATATGTTGCCAATGTTTAAGGCGTTTATACAATCATTAACATACTAGAAAGGTAAAAATTCCGCCTTTTGTAAATTGCCACCCTAGACACAGACCTGTTTTTTCCCGGCACTGATCTAACAATATGTTATATCTAGTATCACAGTGTATAATCTACTAGATATTATTAAAACAAAATATCTAAATTAATTTGTAGTAACCTCTATAAATCAGGCCAATGAGTTTTTTTATATACATTTGTAATTATAACCATATAAGAATCATTAATTATTTAAAATTAAAACTAAAAATATTTTAGTGATAAATGCCAAATAAACACAAAACTTTCCATATAAAAAACTTATATTTCTACATAATACAGATACAATTTAAAAACAATGTTTTAAATTCAAGATTACGAAAAAAGTATTTAATGTTGTAATACATTATATAAAAATATATAAGTGATAAATTAAATGAAAAATGTGACAAAAATATAACTATAATTTAACTTAGAATCATATGATAAATGTATTGAACATTATTGAATATATATATATACTAATATTTAAATGACATATTTACGAAATAAATTTGTTAATTATGTGGTACATAGTAATCTGTATCAAAATTATCATCTACCTGATATATTTCAAATATACATTTTATTATTATTATGTTATTTAATGTAATATTCATTATAATCTGTTGTTAATTTTTCATCAGTTTCCTCTTTTTTAATGAATCATTCCAAATCATCAATTTCATTTTCAGATTGTTCTTCAATTTCAGATTTAATGATTACCAATTGTGTTCCTTGGTTTGAAATATTAATATTTTCTATATTACTGTCTATGTCAAGCGTAAAATATGGTCCAACTTTTATGTCTGCATTGTCTATTAGTATATCATTAATATTTTTGCTGGGTTCCATGATTTCTGATGTGCTCCCCACCATTTCATTAGAACAGCATTCATTGAGAAAACTCTATAATAGTAATTATGCAATTAAAGTAATGTAAAAAAAAAATATTTTAAGTAATATGAGATTATAAATACTATAGATTGGCCACCAACTCGTTTTTTTGTGATAAGAAATAAAACTTACGATATATAACGATAAGCAATATAACAACAATAATAGAAGTAATTTAGATTAGACATCATGTTTTCATACATAAAAAAAAAAAAAGGAAAAAACCTCTTTGTTATAACAATATATTCCTCGCTTAGCTCAGAATTTAATAATTATTTATACAATTTGTAAATTATAAAAATAATTTTGTGAACATTTTTTAATAGATATAAGGTGTTATATTTGTTTATTATTATTGAATAAAGAGATAATAAATGAAGCTCAAGAAAAATAAAGAAAATATAAAATATCATCAAAACCTTGACCATAGAAAAATATATAATTGTCAAATACTGACTACCATAGCTAACAAGATATCGATGCTATTATAGATGACTTCAAAAATAAAGTTTGTTTTAAAAGATTATTTATCTATTTATTTAGATTATCAAATATTTTACAATAGCACTAATAGTGTTATTATCCAATATCAAGTAGGTGATGTTAATGCTATATAACAACGTATATAATGCTCTATTTAGAGCATAGCATATTTTTCTACACAGTGGCTTATCTATACTTTCTATAACAGCAGTTCCTAACCTTTTTAAGACTATTACCCATAAATCAGGTTAGATATTAATAAATACCCCACCCTTAGTCTGTACGTTGTGGAAAAAGGGATCAGTATTTTCAAAGCTTTTTCTGATAATAGTTGTTAAAATTAAAATAATTCCAAGAAATTCAAGATAATATATTATTATAAATATTATTTGAAGGTACTACAATTATCAGTGTCATTAGGACATAAGATAAGGTAATCCCCAAAAATGTTAACAATAATATTATTTCGAATACTTATACAATCGTAGTCGAGTTAATAATAATAGATATGAAGTACATAAAGTTGGGAACCGCTGATCTATAACCAATGGTAATACTTACTTCACCAAGTAGTTCATTAGCAATATTTCCCAAACGTTTTGATGTTTTATTGTCAAGCCAGACCATATCATTATCATCTTCTTGAAATTTGAGATCACCAAGAATGGAATGGTTAATAATAGGATCAGAATTTGATAACATAGCATTAGACAGAATGTCTGATTCCGTTTCCCCTTCTGCAGAGGGTGTCTATTGGACACTGCAGGTCCTTCAATCAAAATCCTGTCTTTTGCAACTGGTTTGTTAAATTCTGGCTTTGTTATACATAACTCGGCGGCAAGTTGTTTTTTCAACCTTTCATTATCTTCAATTAATGATTCTTGGTTGAATCGTAATGATTCTATTTCTTTCATTAAATGTTTATTCTGAAAATAAAATTTGAATTATTAGTAAGATATTAAATATCAGGGGGCACAATATAAGTAAAATATAAATTAATAAAACTTATGGTATATTATAATAACATATTAAAAGTAATATAATTAAATTTATTTTACAATAATAGTATTTAAAATGTTAATTTATGAATTTTGAGATATTAGCTATTTATAAAAAGTATAATAGTTTTAAATGTATACATTTATATTTTAATAACTTATTAAAAATGTACTACATACTTCTTTCTTTAAAGTATGAACCATTTCAGATAACATTTTTAATTGTGTTTTTTTCCTCTCTCTTGATAATCGTGCTGAATCTCTATTACGCAATTTTCTGTGAAATAATAAAATTAATATAAAATAAATAAGTTACTTACAATCATTTTTAAAAAAAGTAAATGATAATTTTTCCGCTATACGAAAAAAAATCGAATCATATATATGTTTTTGGGAATCAGTTAAAAAAAGTTATAATCATCTCAAAAACATATGTCGAAACAAATTAATTAAAATACAATAGGAATTTGAATTATTAAATTCTTATATTTAATTAGATAATTAATTCACACATACACTAAAAACGCGTATTAATTAATTAAAAAATTTTTTTTGATAATGTTTTGTAGCCTACATAAGAATATGTGTATAGAAAACAATTGTATCGACACTCCAGATTTAAGATGGCAAGTGTGAGGTAGTGAGTGGATTTTCTGTGATTTATTATTAAATTTGTAGTTTTTCTTAAGGCCTGTCCAAATATCATTAGCACTTCTGCATATACAAGATAGAACATCAGATGTAAGCGTACAATATTTCTCGCCTACTGCAACATCACCAGTTAACAGGCAGAGATAGAAAAACGCAAGAATTCTAAATTTATTTACATGATACATTAAAATTAGTCTAGTAGTAGTATCGCAAATGAGATGTTAAGGCACTTGACGATAAATTGAAATCAGTTATATAATTATTTTCGTCGTTCTGAGGCATACTCCACAAGGACAGAAAATTAGTCAACAAAAACATCAGTGATTGGACTGCACGCATTGGGATTTGGTTTTATCATATGAAAATGGTACTATATTATAAGATATATTTTTTTTTTTGTTCTTGACAAAAGCTATAGTAACGTTTACTTAAAAAGGATGATACACATAAATATACTAGCTTTACCAAGACTATCGAGAATGCGTTGGCCAGAGAGGCGTTGGATTCAGACTACAACGTCAAATTTACTTAATAGTTAAATTTTTTAGTAGATAGGTAAGGCTAAATTAATTTTAATCACCTGCGCAATAGTTTTTCCTGGGGCGAAAGGTTATCGTACGCCTCCTTGGTTAAAGCCAAGGTAAATGATTTCAGTAAAATTGAGCTGCATTCGCAGTTGTCTTTTGCGTCCATTTGTTGCTGTTCAACATCGCAAATCGCAGGATTGATAATTGGTTTGGGCAGTAAAACCTTGAGTGCCATTGGATCTGTTTTTGATGACTACATTTTGTAATAACAAGAGTTTAAAATTAATTTTATTTTTTATATTTTACTAATTTTAATCAACATATAAAAATAAAATAAAATTACAATACAAAAACGATTTATATTCCAGACAATGTTTAACTAATTGATTAGTAGTATCTAATAATCAAAAAAATAAAGAAAATAATTTACACTACAATACTCAAATAGTGTATGGTTAGTAGTATATAGAAGAAAAGCTGATAATATTGTGTAATATTAATATGTTTTTTTGATTAAAATATTATAATAAAAATACCTAATTATACACCTTAATAAAATTTATAAAATAATTGTCGTACGATACTAAAATTTTGAAGTCAGAGTTGAGCACCCATTTATTTATTGGATAGTTCCTGCTTATGTATAGCAAAATATTAAGCCGTGAAAGGCATGAATCCATGATTATTACTGAATGAGTATAAAAAATAACATAAATGAGTTGTGTTGCAATTTGTACGCCACAAATCAAATATTCTGTGAAACGTATGCCAGAAATTTGCAGTAAAAAAAAAAAAAACGATGAACTAGAATAATTTTACATTAAAATAACGACCGTAAAGGAAAAATGTTTAACGATTAATCGCTTACTTGATTATCCATTAGGAACGGAATAATGTTAAACGGTTATGCGCGTGAAATGCCAACAACTTTCACTCTTTGACTATGGTGTTATGTTGTTATTGAAATTACTCGTGTGCACTACGAGCCAATGAACAACAGAATGTTTTATTTTTATAGAATTTTTATCTAACAAACATGAACGTAATTCGGGATTGCGTAATACCGTTGATTATATATACTATTACTATAGTATATATAATCAATGGCAATACTTCAATCCCTCATAAAAGTTTAATTGAAAAACAAGTGTCAAAATAATAATTGTGTTTTACGTTCGAGGGTAATGGCAAAAGGCAAATGGAAATGGCTACAAACTACAAACACTACAAAACACTCGTACAATGCTATACAAAATTACTGACAATAATATATACTTGTCGACTTAACCTATCCACGTTCTGAAGACACCTTAATCAGGTGCACTTAAACAATACAATTCTTCAAGTCGTGTGGTTCTAAATACTACCATTGATAAAAAAATTGATTACTAAAGATAGTATTTATAATCAATGATACTACCCCGGAAGCGTTTAAGAACCAACCACGGTTGGTGTAACGGCAACCGTGGTAGTATTATTACTTATAATGGTTCAATCATATTATCACAGAATAGATAATCTATTCTATGATACTTTCTTCTTTTATCATGCAATAACGACTTATCAGTAAACGTTAATACGATTTAAAATTCATCATTTAATATTTTCACAAATTAAATTGTTATTAGTGTTGTTTTATTAATTTATTATGATTCTGTTATTTGGAGTTTATTACATTAAGGCTGGTGATACACTTGAGGAAATTTGTTTTGTAAAATTAATCGCACTTAACATATTTCATAATACGGATCAAATTGATTTCATAAATATTTTTTTCGCCTGGCTACCTACAGTATACAGTTTGTGCAACTGAGATTAGTCAAACTAAACTTTAGAATGATGTCTATAAACATAATTAGTTAATGTATTTAATTAAGAGAAATTTTGTTAATTTTACGTATAAATACGAAGTCATCATTGAATAAAAAAGAAAAGTTAAACGCATTTTTTTAAAAGTTATATTTCTTTTAAGTTTTCTTTTTCAGCTGTCCTTTACTAATTTTAAAACATTAAGAAATAAATTCAATTGTTTTTTTTTTTAAGCTGGTATTCAATGATTACCATGTTTCAACGTTACAGCTGGGTTGTATAATATAAATAATTATAATTAATAATAATAATAATCCGTATTTGTAGATTATAATATATGAAACATTTACATGTGAACAAAAAATGTTTTACTTCATTAAAATTGTGTACAAAAAAAATTTGAATTTTTTTTTAAACATCAGTATGTGTCCAATTAAATAAATGTATTTATAACTAATGAAACATATTTCCCAAGTGTCACCTGCTTTAAAAAGTTAATTCTAAGTCGTTGAACTCAAAAATATGATTTGTTTATCATTAAATAACAAATGATAATTTACTGAATTTATGTAGTACAATAAATTGTTGTTTCTTCAAAGCACGACTCGTTATTAAAAAATTTCAATCTGCTAATTTGTATTACTAGACAAGAAATACATACGTCTCATTGTTTATTTTAAATATCTATACTGCTTTACTCATTTATATTATGTGATATATCTATTTGGACTTGTTATTACTATATTAATACTAATACAATATATTTTGTTTCAAAAATGATAAATTATTCAAAATATGTTTTACATTTATTCAATTAAGATGTAAATATTTACAAACTTTTAAATAATATCCACCAATATTATTTTCTATTAATTTATGATCCACTATTAGAAATAAGACATAACTCATTTCTTTTTTTTTATATAATTTTAGTAAAATATTATATATATTAAGAATTACAAAAAGTATATGCACAATTTGAGAAATTAATGAATTCACATTCAAGGTTGTTTGACAAGGCTAATTTGTTTCCAATCATGTTTTTATCCATTTTAGTGGTGTTATGTAGGATTCTCTCTATTTTTTTTTTCTAAAATTTTAAATGAGTAATTAGTAGAATTTTTGATATAAGAAAATATTATTGTCTATTCAACACCTTTATCCTGAAATGTATTTCATACCAATATCATATTCCATGTACTCTAGGCTTGTGTTTGTAAAAAAAATTAAATATTAATAAAATCAGATTGTATATTACAAATCTAGTTGCAAATAAAAAAAAAGTCATTACAATATTCTTAATTTGGAAAATATTATAAATATAAATGAAATCAGCATTACATAATACAAAATTTGAAGGTATATCCATATATGTTGTTATGGTACCATGATTTAAAAATAATAGTAATTAATATTACAGAAAATAATAACTTATATTATGTTAGGTACAACACAACACTGTATAAGTATACTCAAATAATAAATGCCAACATAATATAATTTTTTTATATAATAAAAATATTATCAACAAAAAATAGATATTATTCTTGTGTAAATACATTTTTTTCCACAATCCTCAGTGGTATAGCGTAAAATAATAAATACATATTATATAGTAATATAACACATAATTTATAATAAAATACTTACGAATATAATAACAAAATAATATCCATAAATAATTAAAATACTTTATGTTATTAAATGATTTTAAATTTTAAGTATAACTGATATATAACAAACATTTAAAATTATTATATAAATTATAAATTAATTATTATATTAATAATAACTTATAATTTAAATTTACATGAATAGTTTTTAATATCATGATAATTATTTAATTAAATTTGAAATTCAAATCAAATTAATTATCGGTGTGTTAAAATCATATGTTGCTTCATACTATTCTTTTGTGAAAAAAATTTTAGACAAATAATACATTGAAATTTTTTCATTTGACCACACTCATTATAAATATGACGTTTTAAATTATATTTTCTATAAGATCCTCTATAATGGCAACCACATTGATTTGGACAATATACTGGATCAGGCAAGGAAAATTCATTCGGTAATACTTCAATACTTTTATTTAAATCTAGTTTTTAACAATAAAAATATATTAGTACTTTAACTGTAAGTTTATAACTAACAAAATATTAGCTATATTTTTTAGTAATTTACAAGGTTGATAAATAAGTCTATTAGCACTAGGGATAAAAATTAAAATGTTATCTTTGAGTTTATAATAATATTTTATTGTATAGGATTTACAATAATATTAACGGTTGTCATCAAACGACATAATGGTAGGTACACATATACAATAATGCAATATAAGAATTCCAAGAAAATATTCTATTACACCTTTGCATTAATATAGCCTATCTGGATTTTAGTATAATACATGGGTACAAACATTAAATACATGTGTATCACGGGGGATAAATACATTTAAGGAATCTGTATTTAAACTCTGTGTACACGTGCATATTAAATATTAACATATGGTCAAAATCGCAAGCACTAATTAATACATTAACCTACCTTAAGGATGACAAATATTATAAATTTAAACAAATATTTCTTAATTGTAATCGTTAATGAAAAAGATAAAAAAAAAGAACACATAAATCATAACATTATGTTGTACTTGAAAAAAATATTTAATTTTTAACACAATTAAACATCTATTTGATTATATAATTAAATTCAATTATAATTATATAATTACTCCTAGTTCTTGATGCCTAACATTATTGTCTCAACCTTGAAAACTAATTGAAATGAATTTAATCACGTTTTATGTCAAAAATTGTTCATATATTCCAGCCAATTCCTAAAAAGGTGAACGATGTTATTCATCTTTAAGATTCAGTATAATGTTGAGTACATCACAATAGGTAAAATGTTAAATGGTTATGTTTTTCCTTTAAGTACCTACTTAATTTTAATAATTTATCTATACTACTAATAATGTTAGGTCCATTTCAATAAATTATTAAAGACTAATAATATTATTTAAATTTAATATATGTGTATGTCTAAGAAATGTTTTACTGGTTTTGCTACTGAATAAGAGTGATATTTGTTATTGCAATACTGCTTAACTTTCAAGATAAACAATTGTAATATTTATGATGATGTCACTAAATAACAAACTAAAAGAGTTGTCAGCCATTAACTTTCGGATCTTTGTGCAGTATTATTTTTCACGTTTAATACTGCACATATGTACAGTACAATATTAGAAAAATTGTACTTACATTATTTTATCTGATATGAAATTTTACATTTTACATTACCACATACCACTACAATCAGTCACTCAAAATGAAACATTACTGGTACATTGTGAAAACGTTACATACAAGTTTTTTTTTTCCAATAGGTATTTATTTCGTCGAATATACTTATTGACATAAATTAAAAATATTATAATTGCATTATATCGCTTAACAATATTACGCTTCATAATACTAATGATGACAAAAGGACAAAGAAACGACACTATTTAACATATTAAAATAGTGACTGAACAGAATGAATGTTAGTATGTCACAATATAAAATATAAATCAAGATAAACGATAAAGAAACAAAGTATACTTTCTTTCGATATGAGCAAAGTAATATGCATGTAAGGTTAGCACTCTGTAAATTAAAATAATGTTACCATAATCCCGTACTATAAGTTTCATACACAACCAAATTATAAGGCGTAATTATACATTATTATTATTATACAAATATAATTTATATTTGTGTCCATAGAATGAAGAAATCAATATCAATACAACACAACAGAAACATAGAAATTCAAAAATGTTTTATATTATAATTATTAAAATATACATTTTTACCTTTAGTAATAAAAATAAATATTAATACTTAGCAGTGGCATGTCTAAATTACACAATCTTTCTTCACCTATTGTTGTTCGAACTTCGAAGGTATGTTTTAATAAGTTTTAAACGACTAAAACTCCTCTCAGCAGTCGCACTGCTTACAGGTAAAGTTAAGTAGTATCTTCTACAAAGTATATAAATATGGAAACCATATCATTATGTATCATAAATTTTATATCATTTATTGAAATAGTTTCAAATTTCATTCACTTTCTTTATTCAACTGATTTTAAATTGAACAAAACATTTTGTACTCCGTTATATGATCCTATTGATCTATAACGTCAACTTGATAAAATTCAGAAAGGAAGGTACTAAGTATAATGGTAAGGATACTTTCTTGACACGCATTCGTTATTTATTATTATTAATATTATTATATATAAAAAGGTCCAACGTTGCCCTTCTCTTTTGTAAAATAACCTTTGAGTATGTGCTCAATCTTGTGTTCTCTCTTCCCTAAAAAAATGCATTCCCGTAGGCAATTGAAATTTTTTAAAATTATTTACAATATTATTATTTTCGTTTTAATTTTTAATGTGTAACGTATAATATATAATACAACTGGTACTACTGATTTATAATTTAAAGTTTTTGAACCACTGATCTGGTATGACGTGTGACGTCACTACTCAGTACATCACGAGATGGTCAGAAATGTCAAACAATGTGTAATAATATAAACACTAAGCGAATAAATGATACTGAATACTAAACCATTTATTCTGCGATAGAAAGTAAACCGATACACAGATTAAAAGTTCAAAGTGTAAAATTATCGAGTATCGATAAATATTTAGAAGCAAATAAAGTCAAATTGTGAAGTATCACATATTATTGTGTTACTTAAACAAACTTTGATATAAATTTATCGGATTAAAATATTTTTAAGTGAGTTTTATTAGTTGTCAAATTTTGAATCTTCGCTCAGTGATTTGAAATACATTTTTTGAAAAATAAAAAAGTTATTCGTTATAATTGATAATTATATAGTTTTAATAGCAACATAGTGGTATGGATTTTGGCAAGGTCTAGTAGATAAAGAAAATAGAAAGTTGTGCACCTATTGTGGATGGTAATAGTGTTAAAATAAACAAATTATTCAACGATTTGATGAAATTTGTAGTAAAATGTTATTATACATTACTACATGCTTGGGGCTAATGTTCAAGATAACGCCACAGTCATTAAATATATTAAATTATATACTAACTTCTTAATAATATTAATACGTTTCAGTAAAGATGAGTGATGACAGACAAGATAGAAATTTTTCTCTAAAAAAAGGTTATCAATTTGTCATGTTACTTTTTTTTATACTTTAGTTGTTTAAATCTCACCTAAAAATTACAACAGGAATATTATTATAAATACCAATGTTAAAACAAAGACCAAACAAAATTTGTGAAATAAAAAATACTTTAAGCTTAGAGTCCCCAATAAATATAACGGGTTTGCTTAAAAACACTGATTATAATTGTCATGGGTATTAAATAACAATATATTATAGCCAAGGAATGAAAAATAATTTGTTACTACTTTAAACTTTTGAAATTTACCCAACAAAAATTATCTTTTTAACTATTGATGGTACTCATGTACCATCACTAAATACACAAAAACATTTTTTTATTATCGATTTAATAACTTTAACTTAATATATTAGTGGATTATTATTATTATAATTAATATATATTTTTAACCAAAATTTGTAGTTTTCAATTTAATTTTGAAGTTGTATAATCAATAATCAACATTTATAATGAGTACATGGCAACAATGGCAACAATTGCAGACTTCAAGTGGATCTGGAAAAAGTTTGTTAATTATAATACATTTATATTTACCTATATGTAACTATCCAAGATTTATTTAATGAAGTAATTTAGTAATATAATAGATATACACCATTATATTATAATATTAAATTTATATACAAATATTTGTAGAATCATTTACTATGTATTAGGTAATTAAAATTATTCTATTATATATTATTCTGAATTATGATTACTTCATTAATATAACTAATTTAAATAAATTGTGAGTGGTTATACTTATAAGAATGTTATAATATATGAAATTGATAGTTGTTTTATTATATTAATATTGAAATTAACATTTTATTCAATTATACATTTTTTTTAAAGCTCCACCACCAGGTTTTTATCCACGGGATGCTCCATATCCACGTACTCTTGATAACGCACCAGATTATTTTGGTTCCGTAAGAAGAAATTCGATTAGGTAAATTAAATATTCTATTAAATTTACAACATAACCATATTTAATTAAATTTAAAATGTTTTTTATAGTTTCAGTAATATCCACAGTATTCTCATGTGTCAGCTTCTAATAACATTGAGCTCAATCGCAATCGTAACTCTTCACGATACCACTAATTTATATATAAAGTCGTTACAAAATCTAAATCTATTCGTATTTATTATCATTCCTAGCACATTTTATGTCCTGACAAAATGTAAAAAGGAACAACGCAAAAGACCTATTAATCTTATCATCTTATTTATATTTATTTTTGCTGAATCAATTTTATTATCGGAATCTGTGGCCATTAAGTATCCAGAACATGTTTATTTAGTATTAAAGTTAATTACATTAATAAGTTTTGGTCTCATTTTATTTGCTATTCATTCAAAAATAAAGTTTATTGTACTGAATGGATTTGTAATATTAACTATAATAGTAGTATTAGTTGTAACATTTATTTCTACTTTTTTCCCAAGAAAACTAATTGCCCTTATAATAGTCCGTGATCTTCTCGTCAATGGGTGTAATAATATTTTCATTATAACTTATTTCCTACATCCAAGTGATAGTTGGTGGTGATCAAACAATTTTATTTTCTCCAGGAGAGTACATAATATGGATCCTTCATTTTTGTATAGACATAAATGTTTTTTTTTTTTTTTTATGTAAATAAATATTAGTTATTTTAAGTGTATATTTATACTTATAGTGTTTATTTTTGTATAAGTATATATTTGTTAAGCTTTTACTAATAATTAAATCTTTATATAATTAGTTATAAAGAGAAATAATAATTATTTCTAGTATACTTACCAAATAATTATTTTATTACATAAATTTTCTGATATATTAATTTTATGTCTTCATAATTAAATATAAATATGACTTTTTCTGTTATAAAATGTTTAACCTTTAATATTAGTTTTTAATTTGGTCGAATATAAAATTAAAATATATATTCTAGTAATTTTACAGAATAATATATTATATATAATTGTACTATATAAAATATGGACATGTTTTGTGTTGATCTGTATTACTATATTATTAATTATATTATTTGTAACATTTACGTTTTGTATTATCTTTTGTCATTGCCTCTACATTCATTAATAAAATAAAATGTGGACTATACTATGTACACAAGAGCTAGCAGCACGAGATTATAACAAATTATCAATAAGCCAAATGTTTTAAATACTAGTGATACAATTCTCTACACTATTTTCTCCTGTAGCAGGTTGGGTAGAAAATTTGGACTTACTATTTGGTGGTCACTTTACAATTTCACACATTTCATTCACACAAAATACAATACATAATAAAACATTTACAATTTTCCCATTCCTAAAATATTATAATTTCATTCTATTACATTAAACTATTATGCATGCTCATTAAATTATGCGGAGTAATGCTTATAACTTTTTTCTTTGCCTATTATTCCAAATAACTCTTGCATCCTTATTTAATACATACGAAGCAATGCTTATATAGTTTTTTCATTCACTATTTAATAATAATATTTCTTCTCAACTATATGAACCAAGTTGTACATTTGAAGCGATACATATAGAGTTAGTCCTTACGTTAAATTTAAATACACCATACGCTAGTTTAATAAACCAGCAATACACCAAATAATATAAATGACACAAATGCATCAACAATTCCAGACCACGAATAAATGCTACTCTTAAATACCTTTTGTAATATTAATTAATGTATTATACGAAAAGATAAAAAAACATAAATACACAAATATTATATCTAATCAACTCAATATAAAATTGTATTATATATCCCTTATTTTATACTATTCAATCCTTTTTTTTTTGTTTACTTCTACCATGTCGTTTTTTCGTTTGCCGTTATACAACAAATGGCCCACAGACAGGGACAAACTGGAATATCGCATTCACCTTGCTTTCCAGAAATATTCCATCTTCTCAATTAATTCAAATAAAAGCAATAATACGTATAATATGTTACTTACAATAAATAATGAAAATAAAAAAGCTAATGCTTTATGTATGTTAGCCAATTTTAATAATGAAAATATACAAGTTACAATCGATACAGGCGCTAACATAAATTATATTAGACCAGACTTAATCGATTTAAAACAAATAGATGCAACAAAAAAATATTACTTATTAGGACCAGACAATAGTCTATTAAATTTATTAGGAACCACAAATATCAAATTACAAATTAATAACAAAAAATTTCAAATGTCAGTATGTGTAATAGAAAATTAGGAAGCACAATAATTTTAGGTAACATATTTTTAGATGAAAATAAAGCCCAAATTATATATACTGAAAGAAAATTAATTCTAAATAATAATATCGAAACACAATTAATGAATAATAAATTTCTTTTAACAGTAAAAATAGTACCTAGATAAAAATATAAAACAAGAACAAATTCAAATACAAAAATCATATAAAATAACTGAAACTTCTAAAATAGGTATATATTTGATATGAGTATTCATTAACTATTTGCGTATCTATTGATTTAAAATACAATACAAAAACACAACAATTTAACTCAAAAATGTGGAGATATGTCCTTTATACTTGAAACTAAAGATTTAATAGCAGGAAATATAACTACAATAGATATGTGGTGGAAAGATCTATAAACTATTTAATAATAAAAGACGAATATAATTCACAGACTACCTTGATCGATATATACGAAACTCTAATAAACCTAAAACAAACAGCAATTATAGAATAAAGCACATATATAGCATTATCTTCCTATGATTTCATTCACACACAATTAAATTGTAATTCTTTCGTGTAAAATGGTAGAAATATAGGTCCGATTACAACGAATAGGGTAGATATGCTTTCGTTATCAAATTGAATATAGTTGGTACTTTATTTAGCCCACTTTTTTTAATTTTTGAGAGAAGAATAACTTACCCATCAAAAGATGGCGGAAAGTCGACAAAATTACGGTTTCCGTTATTTTGATTTTTATATTTCGTGATTCCTAACTAAATGAATTTTGATTATATGGTTTTGAACATTTTTTTGAGAATTCACGTTTCACATAGGTCGTTTATACACATGGTAAACTTTTGGAACGGCATAACAGTATTATAAATTGTACCTATCCATTGATTAATTATACATAATTATGTTATAATTATACTATATTTGTGTATAATTAATCAATGACCTATCTATATATCTGACTAAGTTTCACTCAGAATCGTATTTTCGTATGCAATGTCATTGAATTCAAAACCTAACCTTATTGAATAAATAATTATATATATATATGTTATAAATTTCATACATAGTCATTAATTTGAATATTTTTCATTGCAGTTATTAAATATTAACACAAAAATATAGGAGTTAACCACACCGTAAAAAAGCTACTAAATGTAATAATACCTATGTATAATGTATATCGTACATATAAAATTAAAGTAATATCGACAATACGCCAAATTATAACAACCCAAAATGCTGTTAACTGCTGTAATGTAGTTAAAGTGGTACACTAGTCCACTACCATAGATAGTGAATTGTATTTGTAAGTACATGTACCATTATACCTGTTGTCAAAAATATTAAAAAGTTAATTTAATTACATATACCTATATACGTATTGACAATTTTTATTTTTTTCAACCTACAAAATAGCCAAATTTAGATTTATAAAATAATATTTACATTTCACATGTATTTATACTGTATAAGCCGTGTATCGTGTTTCCTAGGTAAATAACATTACCTAATTAATAAATTAATTAATAACAGTAAAACGAAGACATTATTCAACCGATTAATTATAAAACACATTATTATGATAATACTTAAAACTATATTGGTACTTCTACCTATTTTGTTTAAATATAACAGTATACCTGATTAATAAAAATTGAAAAATATCTTCCAGAACTAAATTCGTTAAAAAAGACGGGTATTTTGCACATAATCTCAGGTAAAATTGTACAATTTTGTATCAAATAATATAATATAATTAAATTTATTGTCATATTAAGATCTTTGGTCATAATTACGATAATTGATTATGTATTCAAGTGTATTTAATTAAGTACGAAACTAGGTATAGTACGGTGTCGCCCAAGTGAAAAGTTATATGTGTGGCAATAATTACCTGCATCAAACAACCACCCACCATAATATACAATTTAAGATTTATGACAAATAAACATTATTACATTCCTAAAAATTTAAATATTCATTCAAGTAGTCAAATTTGTAACGTTTCGAAAATCCGTTGTACGTTATGTGACGCCTTTCTTGAGGTCGCCAATCACGGTCCGAGTTATAGAAACCAGAATACCATGGATTTTTCTTAAATATCTTTAAACAATATAATCAAAAAAAAGTGGGAATATCGATTTTAGGCGTTCCTCCTAAGTCTCTTCGGTCCACGGAGAAATTAGTGGTTTATTATAATTAAGATTTGAATGCAATAATATTGCATTAGAAAATACGATTCTAAGCGAAACTCAATATATTACAATACACTATACTAATAATTCATTCAAAAATTTTACTTCATTTGCATACTACCTATGTTAAAACTCAAAAACATTTTCAAATCCCTACGATCAAAACTCAATTAGTTATCACGAAATTAAAAAATTTAAAATAACAGAAACCGTAATTTTGCCGATTTTCCGCCATTTTTTGGTAGTTTTTCCCTTCTCAAAGAAAAACTTTTGAGAAATTCGAAAAATGAGCTAAATAAAGTACTAACTAGACACGATTTTCTACCGAAAGCATACCCTACTTGTGGTAATCGGATCATTATTTCTATCCGAAAAAGTGTTTTCATACATCAAAAAAAAAAAGAACTTTGTAAGACCAATACATTCTTCGCTTCGCTCAGAATCTAAAATAAAACACTGATAATTTTTGTTGAAAAAAATTTTATACAATTTATTATTAAAAAAAATAATATTATTTAATATTTAATAAAGATGTCGTCTGTCCTGTGAGACCGTCACAAAACGACTGTTCACTCAAAACCGATACGCGCGAAGGTACGGAACCTACACGATACACACTGCGAAACACAACAACACATTTTATTATATAATAATTTCATATGATTTTGGACGTTACAAATCATATATTACAATGTACACAACAATTATAAGTAGTTCTCATTAGTTACAATCACCAGATCATCTTTTTTTCAGATAAATAACCACCATTAAAACAAATTTTAAATTTATGGTAACTGCCACATAGAAATATAGACTTCGGCGCCACTGGCCTAGTATATTATTTTGTTAGAAAGTTTAGAAGGGAATAAGAGGATGTAAACTTACTAATTTTTTTATATATCATACCTAACAACGATTATACAAAAATAATCACTTTTTATAGAAGTATAATCATATACTACTTAATTAATAATATTTAAAAACAATTTCAGGGGATTAGATAATTCTGGAATAACAAGAAAGATAACGTGAGTAAGCTGTTCGTGGATTTTAAACGATACAAATATTTGTGTTGTCATTTTATGATTTTGCCATTGAGGGCGGTGAATAAGGTTATGCCTGTAATAGGGAATGGTAATAGTTATTTTGTTGATTCGTATTTTTTTATATTATTATAGAGGTCTACTGAAACTGATGTACTAGAATCTAGAAGTGTAGTGTAGAGTTGGTCAAAAAACGTAATATTAATTTTAGGACGATATTGAATTTGGAAAGGTGGTTCATTTTTATTAGTCAACGGGTGGGAGAGAATTTGAAGATAAGGAAGTATAGAGGCAAGTGGGGCCATGAGATCATTTCTCATTGACTAGGCCTCTTCTCGTTTCCTTGGAACTCATTTGGAATGATAATGGAGGAATATTTGATGGTTGTTGTGAGTTGTTATAATTTCTTCCAGTCTAACGGCTTTGGTAATTATTTTGAGTTCGTTGATTATTATTGTTATTTTGGGGGCTATTAGGGTTTATTTGTGAGTTATTATTAATTATTATTATTATGAGCGGCAGGAACGTATTCGAAAAAAGTTAGTTTCTGAATTAACTCATTAGTAATTAATGATTAGTTGATTGAACAATCCTCTAAGTGAAATTGCGATATTATTGGAAAAATAAGAAATTATAAGATCAATCATAGCAGTTTGATCAACAGATTGAGGTATTTTAATTTATTCATCCAATCAATGGCACGTTGACATGTTGTAAACTAGAGGGATCTCGATGTTGATATAGCCTATATAACTTGTTTCGAACGGCCTTTTTGTTTTGGGAATGACCAAAAATGAACTCAAAATTGTTTAATAAAACTTTAAAAATCGTTAGGAGGGGGATATAAGGCACCATACCAAGCTTTAGTTTTATTAACTAATCGTCCTTTAGTTAAACTTAGTTTTACTAATTCAGTACAAAATTTCGATTAAAAATAAATGGGTAGTTGGGCTAAAAAATCTTCGAGGTGTACTGGAGTGAGCTTTCCATTATAGGAGGATATTTCTTTCGAGAGATCAAACTGAAAAAAAGGAGTATTACCATGGCTAATATTAGATATGTTGGACAGAATAAATGAAGGTGGCATCGGATTATTAGTAGTCATAGTACATGAGAGTGCATTAAATGAGTCTGATGATGGTGCTGTTGGAACATTATTAATATTAGTGGAAAATCTGGGGTGTTTCGCTATAGGTAGAATGGATGGGTCTATAAGTATTTTTTATAGAATTTTTTAGTGCTGAAAAACGAGAACTTTGACCTACAACTAAACATACTTTATCTGACAATGCGGAAGTATTATTTTTAAAATCTTGATGAACTTCACTGATTTAATTATCCGTATACGCTTTACACTCAGCTTTGCTACTCTCAATGATGGATAAACATTGGGAATTTATTTGTGTCATTTCTTTTTTAAGGTCAAAATAAGAAGCTTGGCATTGTTCTTGAGAAGTCATGAATTGTGCTTTGGATTCAGCGTGGAAATTTATTAAGTGTGTCCGTAGATCATCAAGTGGTTGGTCGTTCTGAGAGGATTGGATGATGGAGGATGATTGTTCCTCGTCAGATATTTTAAAGAAGAGATTGAAATCAGTGGAAGGTAATATAACAGGACATCTCACTGGGATTATAACAGCTGGGGGGCTTACACGCATATTTTCCAGCACTTTTCATTAATGGTTATTATAAAACGGTGAAATTTATAGACTATTAATTTGTCGTTTCTTACAATAAAATACATCAATTATAACAATAAACTAAAATATAAAAAACAAAGTGAATATTAATAAGATAAAGAATAATACCAAAGTGAACGCATTTATAAATGATTAAAATAAACTATTTACGTATAAACTATACGAATTAAATTCATTATCATGTATGAAATAAAATCTTATATTAATATAAGAAATAAAGAGTAAGTGTCAAAAATACAATAATAATAAATAAGAATCGAAAGCTCGGCCCCAGCTAAGAACCTTCAGGCCGTTCGATCAAAATGTAACCTTGTAAAGCAAATTCACTGAAATCGTAATTTTAACGAAATTTAACATAGATTTTTCATGAAAACTAATAAAATGTTTAACGTAGGAACTTGTATATTTTTTAGTATTCTTATTATTTACACACGTATTCTAGGTATATAATTTTGTTACTCAATAAATGTTTTTTTATAGTAGATGAAAGTAAAAATTTGCACAAAAATATTGAAATAAATTTACCGAAATATGATGTTAACACTATTAAATCCGATATAGATTTACTAAAAAATAACCCAAGGTAAGTGTTTAAAAATAAATTGTCATTGATTAATTAATTTTAAATAATATGATAGTGATGTCTATTCACTTATTTTTTACTATAATATGATAAATAAATTAAACATATATTGAACATAATATAGGTACATAATCTATTAATAACTATATATTACAATTGAAGGGGGCTCCATGCAAAAACCAGACAAGTCCACTTTTTAAAATTGTTCAAGTGAAGCAGAATTTTAAATAAATAATACAAAAAAATATGAAAATCATTTTTTTTTTACAAATAATATTGTATACATAAACAGCTACAATTTATTTGTTTAACATAATTTTATAAAAGTTTACCAGCCTAAAATGCATTTAAAATTACTAACACCTGAACTTATCTGATATTTTGCTATTAATTAAAGATTAATGTTGACCCAGGTAATTTTGATTTCCAATTTACAGCTTAAATGTAAGTGTAAAGCAGTCAAACAAAATTTAGAATCATTGTATCCATCCCTAAGAATAATAAAGCTTAAATATTCACGTTTGTATACATATTATAGCTCATTACAAAATAAAGTAAAATATTTATCTTAAAAATATGATAACCTACATTAATGATTTCCTACAATGTTAATTTAATTTAATTTAAATTAAATTTATTTTATAAACAATCTAAAAAAATTGAAAGTCAAATAAAATTTATTATAATAAATAATAATATATAATAATAGCAATAATTTAAATTAAATATTAATCGGGTAAATATATATTTAATTGAATAATTATTATTAATAGCAAATTATAATAACTAAAAGAAAAAAACATTCAATAAAATGTAATTATTTAAAAAAAGTACTAGTGTATAATCAAAACAAAGAATAGAATATTTAAAATAATAAATATAATGGAAATTAAACTAGTTATGTTTTTTAACATTTTGCATAACAAATAAAAACAAATTTAACCTTTATATATTCTAATATAATCAATATAAATATAATTTGTAATATAGTATTCAACAATATTATATTATATTATTTTATTAGTATTAAAAAACAAATTAAAATTCTCTCAAAAAAAAATTTATTTTTGATGTGAACACTATTTACATGTCCAAAATACCTTAATATTGATACCATATAAATAATTTTTAAAAAATCACCATTTTGGTAGAAAAACTAGATAAGTCAAAAGTTATTTGGGTTTTACTCGTAAAATGTTTATTCAGACAAGCCTATAATATTTCCGTAAATAACATCGGACTAATATTATTCTTGTACACAATTGAAAGAGGGAAATTCTGTATTCAAAATTGCTAAAAACTGATTTTTTAAAAAATTGAACTTGTCTGGTTGTTGCAGTCTTCAATTTGTAAAAAATATTTATAATAATACTGGATATATTGAAAGTAAAACGATCACTTTTTAATGTTTTGTTTATATTTTTTGGTTAAAAAAAAAAAAATTAAATATAAATAATAATTAATAAATTATATTTAAACATTTTTAAAATTAATTTGGACTATACAATTTAGGAATCGTGGATATATTCCCGTCTGATATATCCCCGTAAAGTTTTTTTCCCTGTAAGATGTTTAGTCGTCCAATGTATATATTTATTAGATTTATAAAGTTAGTGTTTAATTCACTTTATACTCATGTATTTCTATATTATATATATAAATAATAAGAAAAAAATTTATATATTTTATATATATATAAATTAATATATAATTTTATATATATAATTTATAATTTAAAAATTAACAATCATTAAATTTTAATATAAATGCGTATTTAACAGTGGCAATAATCGATTTGGAAATAACATTGTTGTTATCGCACTTTATAATATTATTATTTTATTTTATCTTAGCTTATACAATAAAACTCTTAATAATCTATATAGTTTTGTTTGCTGTTTCTGTTTTCATCAATTGTATAATTCACACATTTTTTTATGGATGGAAAAACGTCTTACGGGGAAATGTTCGACGAGGATTTGACCTGTTACCCAATTTAGATAGGTAGGTACTATACTATAAAGAGAGAGTGAGCGAGAAACTGGATACAATATAATGTTCTTTTTTATTAAATTAATTTCTTCTTACATTTTTATTTAAATTATACAAAGTATATTTTATCGTAGAAATGTATTCAATTTTGAAGTACAAGAAAATTTAATTGAAAAATTAGAATATTGGAAAGACAAACAAATGATTTTATTTAATGAAAAGGTTAAATTTTATAATTATAATTACATGTAATTGTAATTAATTTTTAATATAATATTTACATTTTAGTTGAAGACTAAAGAAGAAGAATTGTTAAACGAGTTAAGCAATAAATGTATAGATAATAGAAAACGTACTGAAGAAGAACTTACTAGTGCGATATCAAAATGTAAATATTTAGCAGAGAATATGACCAATATTATTGATGAAATAAACGAAATGGAAGCCGCAATTTCGGCTAAAAAAAGAGAAGTAGCTATACCTATATAGCTATGCCACTTTTGTACTTTACTTTTATTTTTTATTTTTATTACATTTTTTTATAGTTAAAATATCAAAAAGACAGTATGGAAAATAAATATATCGATTTAATTCAAAACGTACAGTCTTCTAATGTACAAAATATTAATGAGCTAAGTAATAACATTTTGGAATTAGAAACTAAATTACTTAGCGAAGAAAAAAAACAAAATACATTAAGAAAAGAAAATGAAAAATTAAAAGATGATATCAATTGTAGTTTACGAATACAACAATTAAAAAACACAATTGTACGCAATTAAAAGACTAATGAAATTAATACATACCTACCTATCTAATAAATATATATATCACGACTAATGTTATTATATTTGGATTTGGACAATTAAAATTTGCCAAATGTTGACATTAATCGCTATGTATTTGATTAAAATATTGAATAATATTAACATTAGCCGGATAATATAATATAAGTTAGGTAATGCATTCTGGACGTCATAATTTTTTTTAAAAAATGTTTATTTATATAATATGAGTACATGTTTTATGTTACCGAAAAGAGTATTTTTGTGAACTAAACTAAACTAACAAACTCACATTACTGATGGGTATGAATCACTATAAAATGTGACTAACAATAATAATTAATAACTATTACCTAGTAAAAGATGTAAAATAACGTTTCCAAAAAATTCCATTTAATTTAATTAAATCTATGCTCTACATTTAACTTCTCATTGAACTATTAAGATAAAATATATTATTATTCGATAATATTATACGTATTACGTATTAACGTAATTCGATAGTTACAGTAAAAAAAAATACATTATCCAACTTTTACCGGCTAATGTTACCATTAGTCAGATAATATTAATATAATGTAGCTATCACATTGTCTAAATGTGATCCGTAAAATATAATATAGCTACCTATATATTTATATATCTTTTAGATTAATTTAAAGAGTAATTGTGAAGAATATAACAATGAATGGACATTTTACAAAGATCGATGGCTAAGAAACGTAAAAGAAATTAAAAAAATTCGCACTAAAATTAACCGAAGTAAAGCTAATAAACAAGTAATAATATATAAAAAATATTGTATCTAATAATAAAAAAGTAAATACATAATATTATATTTTATATAATATTTAGATTATATGAATATAAAATTGTTTATATAAAATTAATATATTAAACGGTTACCATTCTTACTAGTATTTAATTTTAGTCTTTCTTTTTATTAATAAAAAGTAGTACCAATGATTGAAAATTAAGAAATATTTTAAGTATTTATTACTTAGCTATAATTAAATTAAGATATGATATGGCGAACACTAATTATTTGGAACCATGACAAATATAAGTCGATAACTATGTTACTAGTAGGCTCAATGCTACAGTACTACCTACTAAAAATGTTGTAGGTAGGTACTATATTTTGTTATATTTCATTACATAATAATCTATAATTGTTAAAACTTCAAATTATTTCATTTTAATTTGAATAAATAAGCAATATTAAGTCTATTTTTTTATTTAATTTTAATTTTTTTTTTTTAAACGGGCCTGATTCAAATACATATGTTATAATACAATCGTTCTTGGAAGTATGATATTAATTTACCGAAATATAATAAAATAAAATATACAAAATAATAATACTTATAATGTATTTATATTTCCATTTACAGAAATGAGACCATAATATTTGTTATTTTAGGCAAAATTATCTTAATTTATATATTGACTAATTGTATATTGTTATTTAAGAGGACGTTACCCACATTTTTATTGTCTGACTTATATAAAAAGTTAATATAATATGAAAAAGCTAGTTTAATGTAATTTTTATACAGTTCATTTAGGTATACCTAATTAACATTACAATAATTTTACCTTTTATCAAATCTGTTGAGAACATAAACAATGTTTAAACATGCGTTTAGTTTTTTTATATATATATATTTTTAAATAATATTTAAAGAGAGTATTTTAACTACTTATTATTATTTACAACTTAAAATTATTCTAATATGAACTGTAGTCAACTGTACTAAAATTGCAGTACATAGATTTTCTATCTTATACTCGTATACGTATGTAAGACAGAAATAACAAACATGTAGCGTTCTCTTAATATTTTGGTATATATTTTCTAGTTTATCGAAAAATTTTTTGTTCGACTTTTTGTAAATTTTTTATTATAAGAAATAATGGTGCATTCAGAATTTGGCAGATTTACCTAGTTTTGAAGTTAGAATAAATAGAAATATTAAACAATTAAAAAAAAAAAAATTGGACCTGG
The DNA here is from genome assembly GCA_013282895.1 of Eriosoma lanigerum. NCBI lineage: Eukaryota > Metazoa > Arthropoda > Insecta > Hemiptera > Aphididae > Eriosoma > Eriosoma lanigerum. The sequence continues at coordinate 8,772,204 of CM023362.1, forward strand.
GACCTTCGATTACAAGATTATCAAGAAAAAACATAAGTCCAATAAGCCACGATATTGAATCATATTAATTTACGAAAATTACTTATTTAAGTAAATCCTGCTAAATATGAAAACTTAAAATAGTAATAAGTGAAAATCTAATTATTTTCATCAATTTTTGTATACTTCAATATTTATTATTTATACACTATTTTACCTAAATTAAAGTCACAAAAAAAGATGTCCGTTAAAATAAAAAAGTTTATTATACGTAAATGTATAATATGTTATATATATATTTAAAGTATATTTTATATTTGTCTGTTGTCTGTATATTTAAGTATTACCTATTAAAGGTTTGTTTATCATTTAGAGTCAGCACATAATATCACCGGGGGTTAGGCTATTTCTTATAAATATTAAAGTAATTATATTAACAACATGAAATAACATTTAATAAATTATTTTGTTACAGATTGAAGATTCATTTTGAAATACACACGAAAATTTATTTCTTACTACTTTAAACTTTTGAAATTTATCATACTAAAAATTATCTAATAATTGTTGATGGTACTTACGTACACAATAATACACATAAATAAACAATAATAATTTTAATTGTTGATATTAATTGCTTTATTAATTTGAAATATTTATATTACAAACAAATTTCAAGTACCTACACGATCAAACCTTAATTGGTTATCATGATATAAAAAAATTTGAAATAAAAGAAACCGTAATATTGCCGATTTTTGCCATTTTTTCGTAGTTTTACTTCTCCCAAGGAAAAAACTTTAAAAATTCGAAAAATGAGTCAAATAAAATACTAATTAGATGCGATTTTCTATCGAAAGCATACTCTATTTGTGGTAATTGGATCATCCATTATTTCTACCCGAAAAATTTTCTTCAGACGAATAAAAACACAAAAATCAAACATCAATGTAATTTAACATTATAGGTAATACGAGTACATTAAAGTTTGAAGGCCTGTAAAAAAAAATTGAATTTCAAAATATTTTGTAAATATATTGAGTATTATGCGAGTAGGCTTCTATAAAATATTCAACCATTAAACCCAAAATTGCAGGTAATTTTACACATTTTTGTAAAAAATTTCAAAGCTCTATAGCCGGTCAGAAAATTAACTAATCTGTTTCAAAATTTCACCAAGCGTATATACTACCTATGTAAATACTTAAAAAAATATTCAATTACCTACGATCAATAAAATAAAAAATTAAAAAATTAAAAATAATTTAAAAAAATTAGTTATTAGGAAATAAAAATTTAAAATAACAGAAACCGTAATTTTGCCGATTTTCCCCTCTCAAGGAAAAATTTTTGAGAAATTCGAAAAATGAGCTAAATAAAGTACTAACTAGACACGATTTTTTACCGAAAGCATACTCTACTTGTGGTAATCGGACCATTATTTCTACCCGAAAAAGTGTTTTCATATATCAATAAAAAAAAAAAAAAACATCTTTGTAAAACCAATACATTCTTCGCTTCACTCAGAATCTAAAATATTGTATTTGTCTTTTGGACTTAAAAACACTATTTTATTTTAATAAACTATATTTATATACTAAAATATAGTATGATGTGTAGAGATCTATTGAATATAAAACCTTTAGAACATAGTACCTACTTATTAATAGATATAATTTAATCATAAATAATAATACAAATACATAAAAATTAAAATTAGTCATAACTCATAAGGTAAATATAATACTCTACCGGTTTATTGTAGAAAAAACTATAAAAATTGAAATTTATTTTTATGATCCTGGGATATAGTCAATTTTGTAACCTACTATTTTTCTCGAAGAAGCTTGTAATGATATGAGTACACATCATTTAAAAAAACATAAATCTTTTAAATTAATGCTCACAGAACACACACACATTTTAACGTTAATAAAAACATTAATACATATACAATAAAGCGACTCTGGCGCCGTCAGAATACCGTCACATCTCCACACAATTCAAAATAATACCTTTTATTATGACTATCACAAACTGTATACCGACAACTAAAATGCAACTATAATAAGATGCATAATATAGTCGAAATTTCACAGAAATCGTAAAATCGACACGTTCAACTGTATTCAATTATTTTTTTGTCGGCGGATCATAGGGTCCTAAATAGTTGGGGTACACCGTCAGTTTTTTATTCAAGTTAAATGGCCTTGTCGACTATATTGTAGCCGACTCTCATTCACGTAGATATTTTCGATCGATCCCTCAGGATCAAAAAAAACGTTTCACACTTTTCGTAGAAATCTATTGATCTAGACCACAATAACCTCCCCATGAGGGCATAAATAGGACCCACCAAGGGATACTCCTGGCCAGACCATCCAGATCGGCCACTTCGTTCAGATCGTTCATATCAATTATATCGCGCGTGCAGTGACCACCTAATATACATGACAGCGAACTAGTAAATATATTCAAAATCTAGACGATATTCCAACGATAGCCAGAGCATTCCAGAGATTGTATTCAAAGTGTTTTTTTTTTTTTTTATCACTATCAATCCTTATTGTGGTACTAATGACAGAGGCGTTCCAAAAGGCTAAAAATCACTTTTTATGCTTTGCTAGATATCATTTTATAATTTGGAAAGTCAACATTAACTTGTTCAATAAATCAAAATAAAAAGAAATAAAGATCGAATTTTATACTGTTATACGTTAATATAATTCTAATAAATTTAATCAATAAAAATATATTAAATCAAAAGCGGAATACGAGGTTCGTATATTAATATATTTCAAAAAGCGGAATATGAAGTCCATGCTTTGATATAATTTCGATAAATTAAATTAGCATAAATAACTTAAATATTTCAAATCAAAAGCAGAATATAAAGTCCGTACACAGGTATATAATATATATCTTGAATATTCTCAAACCTATTACCCCGAAACTCTTATACAAGGAGGAAGGTAAAAACATAACCAATCCCATATCCTATTTTCCTATCCATCCATCATCCTTTATTTTCCCTTCTCTACGATATTTTCCCTATTCATATTATTCTTTTTATCTTCTTTTCTTTTTTCTTTCGCAATTTTCGTGTTATTACAAACTTAACACATTTATGGGGGATAAGCCCCTCCCTTATTTGCACCCTGAATACACCTGTATTACACTTATATTTTAAAATAATGACTATTTTTACTTACTGTGTAAATTAATGTTTCAACGCCATTTATTAATATTAAATCATTGTTTCGCAAGTCAATAAACACGAGCTTTTGTTGTTTTAATTTTAATTTTTTTTAATATTAAATTTAAATATTATTTCGGAATTAAAATTGAACTATTAGATTTGCACTCACGTTTTTCAATAATATCGTAAAATTGTTGTTCATAATGGTTAGTAATAATAAAATGTTGAAAGTAATTTTATTTTTATTTTAAATCATTTTAATCATCATAATATTATCTGTTATCGATAACTAAGTAAAGTAAATTGTTGATGTGTAATATTCTAAATTTTTAATGAATTTTACTTATCAAAATTTATGTTCTTCACGATATAATATTGCATTCACACATACTTTACGTATGAGAAAAAATTTTAGAATTGTTGCATTGAATTTTTTTGTCTAAAGACACTTCAGGTAGAAATAATATTTAAATTTAACAACCACTATCTTGGAATCAATACATTAAAAAAAATTTAGCCTTAGCAAAATATTTACATTGACCACACATTATATTATTATAGTATTTAAAATGCCCTATTTACACTTCTATATCATACAAATACTATTGTATTTATATTTAAACACAATCTATATAAAATTATTGTTATTATAATTTCTGCTGTTATCAAATATTCATTAACATTTTATTTATGTTGAATTAAAATTTTTAATTTACAAATGCATATTGCATTTCATAAATATCAATAGAATAATAAATTGCTAGATAACACATACAATAAATTAATAAATAACATTTGTATTTTAATTGGAATTTAAAGTTTATACAATAAAGTGTATTAATTTTTCAATACAAGTTCTGTTATTAAATAATATTAAGTTCCGCACAATTTAAAATTAATTTATTTTTATTTTTATTAACACCCCTTTTTACCCATTTGCAATATATTTCATAAAATTATATTTCAGTTTCTACGTGCTCTTCTTCTCTTCATATTTTTTAAACAACGAGGACAATACCATTTTCCTTTTGGTGGATCTGAAATACCAACACATTCACAATGAAACCACTCATGAAGACACTGAAACAATAAATTAACAAGTTAAATACATTAAGCATACAACATATTATAAGAATATTGGAAATTAAAATGAAAACGCATGTATTTCCCACCATTATTATAATATAAATCTAATCACTTTGTATTTGTAGATTATAAGATATACAATTTAGCAAATACAAGGTAATAAGGTTTCCAATATTAAACAATTATTATTATAATATGATAATAATATTATATTACATCATTATATTAAAACAATAATATGAGATAATAAATATTTTCCATATTTACATACAGATTTAGTTCTTATATAATATTTTAGATTATGAGTATAGTGACAAATATATTGGTTCTATAAAGATTTGTTTTTTTTTTGATGTCCGAAAACATTTTTTAGGGTAGAAATTATGTTGCGATTACCACGAAAAGGGTATGATTTCGATAGGAAATTGAATCTAGTTGATACTTAATTTAGCTCATTTTTCAAATTTCTCAAGTTTTTCTTCGGATATGAAAAAATGATAAAAAATCGGTAAAATTGCGGTTACTGTGAATTTGTTTTTAAATATGATAAAATATGCAGTTTGAATGTAGGGACTTGAAGATTTTTTTGAGTATTCTCATAGGTAGTATACATACATGGTAAAATTTTGGAACGGATTATCAGTATAATATATATTGTATATCTGACTAAGTTCCGCTCAGAATCGTATTTTCGATAGCAATATCATTGCATTTTAATCTGAATTATAATAAAACATTAATTCCTTCGAGGACTGGAGGGTTCAACCTAACCTAACTGAAATCGACTTTCCCGATTTTTTTTCTGTATACAATATTAAAAGCAATATTTAATTGATTAATTTAATTTAATTACTACTATGATATATCTATAATATAATAATAATTTAATTATTGTATTAGCAATTTGTTTTATTACTTTTTTGCTATCACAAGCAACCATAACGCCAAAAGCCACTTGATTACATACACAATAACGAGGTTCAGTTACATCATTTTTTTCATTTATTTTATCATCTTCTTCAGTTGACATTGCCAAATTCTCAAGTTTCCTTTCTCTAAATTTTATTTAAAAATTAAAAAATACAAATTCTAATTATCAGTTTCTTTAAATTAATATTTACTTTTTTTGTTTTTTTGTTTCATTTGTATCAATATTGCCTATATATACAGCATCAACTAATGTCTCACTAGTAGGAATTTCTAATGGCGATTGAGTTGGATTAGTGCTTATTTTATCTTTAAATTCAATCTTGGAATTCAATATATCAAGAGGTACTTTTAATTCAGCAGTTTCATCGTCTTGAGATATCTAAAATAAAATAAAATCAATTCAAAATTAATTTTTGTATTCTACTATTATTATTAAGATAATTGAATATCTGGTAGTCATATTTCATTCACGTTGGAAATATCTTATAAATCCAATTCAAATGGGTTAGAAATAGGAATCATTTACAATACAATTTTTACATCAATGATTTATTTTAATATTTAATTTAAAAAAAAATAATAATAATATTTACAAATATGCTTAAATTATCAATTAAAGTTAATAATATTTGATAATACCTCTTTAGTATTAATGCCATCTTGGGATGTAGTGGCTACAATTATAGTATTATCAATTTCTATGCTGTTATCCATGGTTTGTGTGAATGATGGTGGATTCATCTGACACATTGATGAATTAATATTGCATTGAGAAGACACAAAGTTTTCGTTAATAGTATAACTTGAAGTATTTGGAGTTGACTTTTCTATGGAACTACAATCTCTTTTAAGAATTTTTTCATTGTCTATAACACCAAAATAGCATAGATGTAATTGCTTGTAATTCATTATATTAAAAAAAACATAATAACATCATATTTGCATGTACTAGTGGGAAAGTCCAGAAGAAGCGAATTGACGATTGAATAATGGAGAAAAGTGTGTGAGAGGAGAGGACTAAAGATTAGTTGGAGTAAAACTAAGGCCTTAGTGTGTGATTTTGAAGGAAGTGATCAAGAAATTCATAAAGTAAAACATAATGAAGATCAGTGATGATGGAGTGTATGAGACTGATAGGTTCAAGTACTTAGGATCAATAGTGCAAAAAAAAATTCTAGTTCTAAGGTTATGCAAAATATGATAAAAATTGGATGGATGAAGCGGAGGGAAGTGGAAAGTGTTTTGTGTGACTAGAGAATGCCAATAAGATTGAAAGGTATATATTATGAGGCAGTAATGAAGCCACATACCATGAACTAGCAATGTTATATGAATCAGTGTTAGGCGATGAATAAGAAAATGTAACAGAAGATATGGAGTGTAGCGTTGATGTTAATGCTTACATAGATGTGTGAAGTAACTAGATCCTATAGAATAAGAAATGAATATATAAGGGGAAGTGTATAAATTGCATTAATTATGGGAAAAATGAGAAAGAATAGGCTGAATGGTTTGGAAATGTTATAAGAGGAGATGGTTCAGAGATAGTGAAAGTTGTTATTTAGATGAATATAGATTGTATAAGAGGGAGAAAAATACCAATGAAGAGAAGGATAGATGAAATTGAGTAACATGAAGATAGCTGGTACGAATGAATAAGATGTAAATGATCTAAATAAATAACCCGTATGCTCAGAATTATTATTTTTATATTTTTTAATTTTATATTTATATGTATAATATAATACACTTTAATGGAAATTAAATTTAAATTGTATGCAATAGTCATTACATAACATGAGATTCTATGAAATAATTAGTTATAGGCTGGGTTGCATAAAAATCTGTCTGTAAATTAGATACCGACTCTGTAGTAAACTAATCGATAACATTTTAATGTTTCAATTGTAAAAAGTGTTGCATAACTGAATTATAATTTATAAAAGTTTTCTATGGTTACCTAAACAGTTAACATATACCAAGGTACAGTTATTTTGATAAGTTGATAAACAATATTGATGATAGGTTATACGAGTAATAATATACAAGAATCAAATTGTTTATTTAAATTTAAAATCTTAAACAAACAATTCGCTAACGACAAACATTGACATTTTGGCAAAAACACTGATAAATATTTATATCATTAATATAAACATAGAATAATATTATTATTTTCTATGATATAACTGAACCAAAATTGCATCTGTAAGTTACAGGTTTGGTAACCGATTATTTATAGATCCTTAACATGCTAAGTACAAAGTATAGTGGTTGATTAGTTGAATTGTAACTTACTTTCAAATAAACATCTATTCAAACGCTTCTTTTTTTCTTTTCGATTAGTTGTACTCATTGGTCCTGAATCTAAACTTCCTGAAATTAAAATAATATATATTATTTCTTGACAATAAAATTTTTAAAAAAGTTCATATTAAATTATTACTTTTTTCTATTATTTCACAGATACCACTGTTATTAGCCTCTAATTCCATCCTACATTTGTTTATATCTTGATCTAATTCCTTCAGGTAATTTGACATAAGAGTATGCATACTATTTGCTAATTGCACTTTTTCCTCTAAATTAATAAAAAATACAGTTTTAAGAAAAATCATCTTTAAAAAAATATAAACTCACCACATTGTTGGACAGATTTTTCTCCTTCTATCATAATTTCATCAAAATTAGATTTTAAATCATCGGGATTCATATGATCTGCATTTGAAAATAAATCATTAACTTTTTTATCAACACAACTCATCAAATCTGAAATACAATAAAACAATAAAATAAATGTTTAAGTTTTATTAAATTCAATAATGTCATTAAATATTCTTATTATTAGAAAATAATCAATTAATAGTTAACTCAAAAAATTATTAAAACTTTCATGGATTCGTTTATTACTGTGCAATATTTTTAAATATTTTAGATATTAGTACTATAATAGTATTATAGTATAAAATTATGATTAATTACCATTACCAATCATATACTCATATATGTATGTATGTATTATTTATTTATTTATAAATAGTTCCTAAATTTCAAACACCTAAAATTAAACTATTTATCCAATATTAAAAAAGTAAATGAGTAAAAGAATCCAAAACATTTATTTATTTCCTAGTATACATAAAATCCTAGTATAGATAAAAAAATACCAAGGTACCTAAATCAGTAGTTCCCATATTTGAATCAGCTTTTGTAAGGTAGAACCATGCCACCAACCAGATCTCAATTTTAGATTCTCAGCGAAGCAAGGATTAATATTGGTTTTATAAATATGTTTTTTTTTAAAAATTTTTTCAGGTAGATGGTATAATGGTATAATGAAGGTATAATGGTTCAAATAGGGTAGTTTAGGTAGAAAATTGGATCTACTTGGTAGGTACTTTATTTAGCTCATTTTTCGAATTTTTAAAAAGTTTTTCCTTGGGAGACGAAAATTACAAAAAATAATGAAAAATCAGCCAAATTCACGGAAATCTTAATTTTGACGAAATCGATTTTAGATTTTTCATAATAACTAATGCAATTTTGAATATAGGGGCTTAAAACATTTGTTTGTTTTCATTTTCATAAGAAGTCTTCATACATGGTTGATGTACTAACAATATTTTATAGTCCATTGTACTATTATAGATATATCTATAGTCATATACCCATATTTTTAATTTGAACTGTCATTTTTATAATTTTCAATATAAATTATAAACATGTTATAACTATACACATAGTAGTTGAGCATTATACACATTGATAAAGTATTTTTTATATTTCCCCATATAATATTTTGCCAGTACGTCAAAATACTCATATATAAACATAATTTAATATGAGCGGAATATACAAAATAGCAGCATTTTAAAATTTGCCTCCAGACGGAAAATTGGTTAACACAGTACTAAGTATATGTATTTCATGGACAATGTACATAGGTACTCTTAAGGTCTCAGGGATTCGCATAAAAAAAAAAAAAACATATAAACGTTAGATTATGTAATAACACATCAAATTCTACAGTTATTATTTATATATAAATTTAGTATTTAGTAATCTGTACTTATATATTATGTTTGCTTATTATTATAGTCGACATTATACAGAAATTTGTGCCAGTAATTCCTACATAGAAAATTTTGTATAAAATATGAATTTAATATTTTTAATTTAATTTTTATTTTTGAAGTACTCCCCTGCTCTCATAAATTGTAATTATATGTTATGACCCTAGTTGACTTAACATACTCTCATAGAAATTAATGTGAACATCTCTGCACACAACTACTGCTACTCATAAAACTATAATAAGTTTACAATAAGTATTAATCAAACGTAATTTTTGATACTTATTTTTATTATTATGAATTTTACTTGTTTTTTAAAAAAAATAATACCAATTTTGATGAAAGGTTAAGTTTGACTCTTAGATATACCTAGTAGTAAAAAATAAAATAGTAGGTATCAAGGATCAATGGGGTGTTTAACTAAATTTACATGTTGGGTCAAATGACTATTAGTTTAATATCTACTACCTACCTATAGTCTTCCCAGTCTTATTCAACTGACTCTCTCAATATAAATTCGATAAAATAATCTTGGTATATATTTTGTCTTTGTTATACTTTAAAACTTTAATCATATTATTATCACATGTTAGAATAACACATATACCTACCCAGCATATATCACCCACCAACTCTAAATCATTATGGGCAGAGGCCCCTGAAATATATGGTCAACAAGTGTAATAAAATGGGGTAGTTGGTAGGTATTAATTAATACGTTTAAATATAAATAATTCAAATATTAAATTTTGTACTTACGTTCTACTTGCAAGTCCATTTCTCTTAATTCCGTGAAGTTATTTCTTATATCTTGTGGAAGGTGTTCCAGTTCTTAAATAATAATAATTAATCATCAGAATTGTTAATTGTGTGAAATAATATTTAAAGTATTCTTACTTACTGTCTATATAATCTTCTAAACGCAACATGGTAATAATTTATACCGTTCGCGATACAAAAGAAAAAAAATATCCAATATTTGTGTTTAATTTAAATTGAATATTGTTTTAAAACGATAAATAATAAACTCGCAACATGCATCCAGAATTCCCGTTGTAGGTATTACAACAATACAATGTAAAAATAACTACAAAACGATCTGTTCTTCGTTTCGCGATGTACGGTTGTCGACTTTAACGATCGAACGACCGTCAATATTTTAATAGTTTATAATAATTACTTTAAAATTAAGAAGAAACATAATTTGTCGTAATAACCGATAGCCAATATACTAGAATAGCCGTATAGGTATAATCAAATACATCTGTTCATACTATAATGTCGGACAATTTCATATAATATTATGACACAGTATTACATTTGCCATTATGGCTAAATACCTATATTAGATTAAATTGTCATTACAAGTTCTAATATCATTGGTTATGAATAATAACAATACGAACTTATAACCAAACTCTTTCTTCCTCGCCGTACCTCACATCCAAAAATAAAGTATTTGCAATCAACGGTAATAGGAATTCGTTCGGTATAATATCAATTATCAATGTTAAACAAATAGGTACATTTGGGTAGGTATATCCACGAATTAAGATAGTATTTTACCGCAGAGTATAATAATATTGTGTATCATAATAGGTATGCAATTACTCTATGTATTATACAATCATGGAAATCATCAAAATCGTGGATATAATCGTAATTCGTAATATTAAATAAACGGGTTGACGACATCGAACAAATCGCACACCAGCAGCAATAGTTAGTTAATAATTATTTATGTCAATATAATATGTCGAATTAAATCCTCTATAATTTGAGTTATTATTTTTCCATAATCATATAAGTCGGTAAGATCCAAAAATGTCTCTCTTCTTACACTTATGATGATTACCATGTAAAACTTTAAAGTGTATTTCCCAATATTTACATTTTTTGAGTTGCGTACTTGTATCGGGGCTTAAAGTGCGAAAAAATTCCAGAGGGGACTAATGTCTCCATATAGTTTTAAGCGTTCCGTATATCATTTTATGTATAATATCTAATGCATATAGTATATGTAATGTATAAACAGTGATTGTGTAATATATTCATCTCACTTTTAACCATGAATAATGTTCAAATTTGTAATTTATTTCATGAAAAATTACACAAAAATACCATAAAGTAACCACAGAACCATATAACATAATATTATGTTATCATTTATCGGCTAGTCGAATACCTATTAATCACAGTATAGACTAGCAGTTTACAATAACCGATTTATTTTCAATAGAATTCTGAATTATATTAACTAATGTTTATTAATAATTTGAGCGTTCTGACTCCAAGCGGAATCCACAGTGTATTGTAACGTATAATTTGTTAAAGGGGACGCTTTTTAACCACCATTAGAGGTAGGGCCTGGTGTGCGAAATATCAAAACCATAATGAAAAATTATTTTTTTCTCATGTAAAATCTTATTGATATATTATGTTTTCTCATGACGATGACGCGAAATTATAGGGTGATTAAATTGTAAATATGGTATATTTTTGGAGCGATTTTCCCGAATCGATAAATTATTAACAGGATAAAAGCTGATGACAACTGATAAGGTGTTCAATCTCAAATGTCAATTTGTTTTATAAAATCATATAGTATATAATAGAATATAATCAATGATTATAATTTATGTGAAATTTTAAACGCCTCATTTGGATTTTATTTACCTAATTACTTATTTAACCGAAAGGATTAAATGTATGAGTATTTACAAATTTTAATCATTCGGAAATCAGACTATTGAATATTTGAATGTGAATTGTGCGAATGCCAATATTATTTTCATTTTGTAATGATCTATGTTTACACTTCGACATAATTGATTTGATTATTTTCAATTCGCAGCGAAGAAGCGATATTATTTTTACAACAATGTGACTTTTTTGCGTTTGAAGCACTTTTTCGGGTAGAAATAATGATCCAATTACCAGAAACATAAGTAGGAACAAGTTAGTATTTTATTTCGTTAATTTTTCGAATAAGTTTTTTTCTTACCTTTAAGAAAAACTATCAAAAATGCAATCATTTTTTTTTTTTTTTTTTTGCAAAACAGCGAAATTCGCGGAATCTACATTATTGACGAACTTCAATTTCATTATTTTATGATAATTAACTAAGTGATTTTAATGAGCAATTTTAAAATTGCTTGTAGTGAAACTATAAATTATTATATTATTTTCAATTGTATGATAATTTTAAATTATCTATAATTCAATTATTATATACTTAATATTTTCCCATTTTATGTTTTAACAACAAACATAAAGATACTCAATTACTGAATTTTACATAAAAAAAATATTGCTCAACACTTATGATTCATTGATATTGGAAGTTTAGATATTTCCAAAGATCTAAAAATATTTATAGTTAATAGCTAACTATAATAGTAGTAGTTAATATTTATGTTAATAATTTTTTCTGTATGGACATATGTATGTATGTAAACGGGTAAATTAAAAACAACTAACATATTTTTTGAATTTATTGCAATTATGATTGTAATGAAACATTTATTAACATTAAAATATTAATATCAATATTTAACAGGAAACTACATTTTCTTATTCTAATAACATGATTGATTAAATAAATGCAATGAAAATAATACTAATTTAAATTGTAATAGATATATAAAAACATTTAAATAAAATAGTTGTATTTATAAATCTGTTTTCTCAACATCTATGGACTGAATATAATTACTATTTTTTGTATATACATTCATTATTATAAAATATTAGGATAAGGTAAAAATAATAAATTATTTTTGAATAAGAAAACTACTTTTACATTTTATTTACTTATTTATGTGCAATACACTTACCCATCACCTATGTATATACTGTGTATTACATATTAGTTAAATAAAAGTTAAGTTTGAAATAAGTCTCTAAAAAACTTTAATATCATAAACCAAAAATAAAATGATCAAAATCTTTTTCTTAAGATGTATTAAAAAAAATATATATATAAAATAATATTAATTATTTATACAAGATAATATTTGTACAATGAATTGACAAGTACAAATACCCAATAAAATTTATAAAGAAATATACATTAATATATTATTTGCGATACTTCCTTCGTCTTTTCATATTTCTTAAACATCGAGGACAATACCATTTCCCTTTTGGTTTCTCTGAAATACCAACACATTCATAATGAAACCATTCTTGTGGACACTGGAACAATACAATTATTTTATTGAATATTTATAAAATTAAATATTAGTATGTCCCAACAATAAAGATTAAGTAAGATAATGTTAATTGTATAAACAAAAATTATATTTTTAAGGGGCGGTAAGCTGGAACATGATTTCTCTTATAAATAAGTTGCTGTTATGTATATACCATGTACACCTACAACCTATAATATACATAATACACATAGAAAAACCATATTGATTACCTCTTAAATACTATATTAATAATTTAATGTATATTTTAAATACCGTTTTATTATCACAAGCAACCATTTCACCATAAGAAACTTGTTCACATATACAGTAAAGACGTTTATCATCTGCATCATCTTGATCATCACTACCTGCATCAACTTGATCATCACTATTTTCCTTAGTTAACACTAGTGAACTTTCTTTGTGCTCACTAAAATGTTATATTTTATTAATTAAAAATGAAATACATACATATTATTGTTAATTATATTTACTCTGTAATTGCTTCACTATTTATAACATTATCGGCTGAATTACCAACATCCAATTCTTCATCTTTTAAAGGTGATACACCCAAATAAATTGGGCATAGTGGGCTAGTTAATGGAACTTCAGATATAATTTCCTCATCATAAGTCGATCCACAAGAAACATGTATGTCATCAGATTTCTAAAATAATTATGATTAAAAACGTATTATATAGAAGTACATTTAGGTTACAAATTAAAAATGTATATTATGTATTAATTATACATCATTAGTTATTTAATATTATATTTGATTGTAATTACATTTTGGAATGTAGAAGCTTCAGTTACAGAACTGTCAGCCACTATATTATTCAATGTACGGTTAGACTGTTTAACTGTCTGGATGTTTGCTGCATTTGTATTAAGCTGAGAACATGTTAATTCTTCATCAATAGTATAATTAAATTCTTTGTTCGATAGTTTTTTTGATCTAGATTCTTTTTTTAATACTTCTTCAAAGTCTACAATAACAATATAAATATATATATAAGTTCGAAATTTGTTGATGTTATTATTCACCAGTAATTAATATTGATAATTTCAAATAAGACTATTGAATGTAAAAATGTATTTTTTTTTTTTCAAAAATAATAATTATTGTTCATAATCAGTTGATTGTCAACACTATTAAAATATATTTACTGAACATTTAATATTAACAGTGCGTAATCATGGTATATTGTAATAACTATTTATTTTAGGTAGATCTTTTAAAAGATATTCTCTATCCAAGGATGGAAATAGACCAATTTTATTTTTAAAACTAAATGAAACAAATTTTTTTTTATACTTGATATTATGACTTTAAATATTTAATTGAATTATTATTAATATAATAAATTATTTATAATTACATTATATTTAAATATAGAATTACTAATATAATTAAATTTAAAATATACTAATTACTTATATTTAGAATAATAATAAAGTAACTATTATTTTAATTTCTATAAATTAAAATAATCGATAATTATACCTTGTATAATAAATATGATAATTCACAGCAATATAATATATATTTTCTTTTAAATTTAGAAAAGTCTATAATTGTGTGTATTATAAATAAATTATGACTAAAATATATTAAAACTATTACATATAATACATATATATAATATATATACATATAATTATATATCCTTTTAATAAACATTAATTTATAAAAAGAAAATTTACCAACCTTAGTTATATCAATATTTTAAAATAATTTTTCTATATAATTGTTAAAAAAAAAAAAAAAAATAATAATAATAATAATAACTTTTAAACAAATATATAATTAAATACTTACATAAAATAATTCTGTTACAATAAATCTTCAGAGAAAAATACTTTATGGAATATGGACTAATATTTCAAGAAATTGATAAACTCCATTAAGGGGATTGGAAGCGTCTATTTATTAAGGAGTTGTGTATAGGTAGTAATAAAATTTTCTTCGTTAGCAGTGTATTTGTGTGAAACGTAAATGATTATTAGTGTATGTAAATGCGTTCGTAATCAGTCGTACAGTGTCGGGTATACGGGTGGCGCGCGAGATTCTTTACTGTTCACTCTACTATATATAGACGATACTATAGTCCAATTCATAATAACATAATATCCCAAATTCCAAAATAACAACAATAATAAATTAAATGACGAATGGCGATTGTCGTCAATACCATGGCTTGGACAGTACAAATAAATTTACTTTTAACCCAGTAAAATGAAAGTTTACAATAAAATTTATCTAAATGACAAATTTGCATGAATATAAATAACTAAATGTATAGGTGACCTATCGGTCTTCAAATAAGAATATTGAAAATTGTAAATAATTAGTAAGTAAAATAGTATCTACATATACCTTCAATTGTATAGGACCTATAATTTTATTAATAATATTAATTTTCCCAGGCTTTAGTGAGTTTTGCCTGGTTTCGGATTTTGTCCGTAACACAAACAATATATATTATTCAATGGTGTATTTAGAATTTTATCGAGAAGGGGGATATGTATGGGAAAATATGTAATTAGCACACCTATGTATATCACTACAGATATAAAAAAAAAATTGTATTTATCAAAACATATCTTTCATAAAAATGGTTAAAGGAGGGGGACGCCAAAAATACGCAGCCGATATTATTAAATTATACATTATTAATATGCGGATTTTATCATACATAAACGATATAAATATTATATTCATCAAATAATATATTATTAGATTCTGAGCGAAGCGAAGAATGTATTGGTTTTACAAAGATGTTTTTTATTATGTCTGAAGGCACGATTTTGGGTAATGGTCCAATACGCGACCTACAAACGTTAGTCGATCTACCGATAAGATTGTATTGACCTACGAGTTTCTTTATCGCGGTTATTGGCATTATGGATATTTTATACTATTTTTGTTCACTACTACTTTCAATCATTAATACTCGCCTTTATTGACTTCAGCAGTACAGTTCTAGTTTCATTAGAAGTCGTGTGCGCTCGTCGTTTTGTGAGTTCTATTTTGCGTGTGTGAATTTTTATATTTTAATAATTCACAAAATATAAAAATGATAAATACTATTGGTTACCTATATAGGCACGTTATAAGAGACGAAGTGACATGTGTTCAATATTTAAAAGACCGAGGGTTATTACTGGCTGATAATCCAATGACATGCATAAAGTTAAAAGACGGTGTTTTATGTAATGGTCAACTTGTGGAATATTTAAGAAGTAGTAAAAAACGAAACTCTGATGGATCTATGAAAAAGGTTGTAACATTACGATGCACAAAACGAGGTTGCCAGACTTACCAATCGATTCGTAGATCGCGTATTGGACCGTAAATCAGTGTGTAGGTCGCGTATTGGACCATTACCCGATTTTGAATACAAATGGTCTGATTACCACGAATAGAGTATGTTTTCAGTGGAAAATTGCGTCTATTTGGAATATTATTTAGCCCATTTTTCGAATTTCTCAAAAGTTTTTCATTGGGAGAAAAAAACTACCAAAAAATGTTTGTTTTGGATTATTCATAGTAATAAATAATTATTTATATAAAAAAAAAATTAATGTATTATATTGCAACCAAATACGGTATTACAATATATAAAATTATAAAAAAAATCAAACTCAAATAACGTCTACGATGTGACGCATTTCCAACGTAACGATGAATTTAATGATTCGATAAGAATTTTAAAAACAGAATTGAATTCTCCATATAAGATACTATAGATCGACTTTCTCACTTTTTTAATTTTTTTGTTGTAAGTTGTTCAAAAATTGAATATTTACAAATTTTTAATTTACAATTTGTTTAATTTCATTTAGAAAACTTAGGAGAAAAATTTCGAAAAAGTGGGAAAGTCGATCTAAAGTAGACTTGATGATGAATTCAAATCAGTTTTCAGATCCTTTATCGCATCACGAGATCTATCGTAACGTTGGAAATAGAAAACGTCTAAATCCCTATCTTTCATGTGTGTTAGACGGAGAAAGAAAATCGCCACTTCCAATCCCCTTAATGTTTAAGTAATAAATAGCCAATAAAATTATATCTATAGGCGTTCCACAAAAGAAAGGTACCAGGTCAGACAAAAATTAGTTGGTGTATATATTATTATATTTGCACTACTGCAATAAAAAATATCGAAAAAGCATAAAATTAATCAATATAATAATATAATAATCTTTATTATACACAATTTTATCTTGAAATATTCTCAAATATAGAAAAATAAAAATTTGCTATTGATTTATATAATTTTTATATTTGCCCGACTCAAAAAAATATGCAAAATAATATTTTCCTACCCCTACTTATAAATAATTAAATATTATTTTACATATTAATATAATCTTCTATATTTATTCTAATATATAATATAATTTTTTAAGTGGCACCACAACAACTTTGGCTTTTATAACCCACTAGTCAATAAATTCTTAAAATTTGTTATGTTATAAAAGATAGTATAGATCAGAAAAATATAGTTTAAATACTAAAAGTCTACAACTTACCACGATTCAAAAGTTCCAATTTTTTTTTTTTTTCATCATTAGTCCCATTATCATCTGATTCTGAATTTAAACAATCTGGAAATACGAATTCATAATTCTAAAATGTCATTTAATATTTAATTACATTATTTATTAATGATCATATTAAAATAAATACAATTACATTACTACATCTATAATATATTTTATAAATAATTTATATCTATTTTTTGAAATATTAAATATGTTTTAATGAGTTTTTTATGATTGCATTTTATATATAATATTACTGCTGCTTAATAATTCATAATATTTGCTAATTACCAATAAAGTAAAATAAGTAAATAACAATAGTTAAAAATTACAAGTATAAAAAGTAAAGATAAGTGGGGATGTCGATTGTAAACGTTCTTCCTTCGTCCCTTTGGTCCTCGGAGAAATTAGTGGCTTATTATACTTAAGATTTGAATGCAATGATATTGCATTAGAAAATACGATTCTGAGTGAAACTCAATATATTACAATATGCTATACTAATAATCCAGTCCAAAATTTTACCACGTGTGTAAATTACGAATGTAAATATTTAAAATAAATTTCAATTTCCTACTATCAAAACTTATTTAGTTATTAAGAAATAAAATAAAAAAAGTACCAACAAGATGTAATTTGCTACCGAAAATATAACCCTACTTGTGGTAATCGGACCATTATTTCTACCCGAAAAAATGTCTTCATACATAAAAAAAAAATCTTTGTAAACCAATACATTCTTCGCTTTGCTCAGAATCTAAAAGTTCAAACTTAATGTATTATTTATTAAATAATAAATATATTCTAGGATTATTGTGATTAATATTATATATATAAAATTATTTTTTTAAAACTATATTTTAACATTATAATTAAGATAGTATCATTTTCACAAAAAGTTGATTTTTTTCTTATTTCATAAAAATAGTGTTTTCTATTACATTAAATAAATAATTTATTAAAAATAAATAAATAAAATGTAGTACATGTATATTGTCTATATATTATATAGATATATGCAGCAATATAGTCATAAAATAATTTCAAGTATATGAAAACATTTCCTTTAGTATATAATTATATTTTAAGTTTAAATTGTTTATGACATAAATGTTTTATATTTTTTTTAATTTCATAAAATATTAAATAAAATCTGATAAGTTTTGAAAAAACTAATTCATTATTTAAAAAATATGTTATACCTGCGTACTAAAAATTATTTTATAATTATACGCACAATAGTAAAAACCGAAGTCGTTAAATGCTGTATATATTGATATACACTCTACTATACCACTGATTTTATAATATTAAAAATAATATAACAGGTCTATTCAATTATTACTTTTATCTAAAACTTTGCAGACACTACTATTTGATTCTTCCAGATACATTTTACAGTTTAAAAGATCACTATCCAATTTGTTCATATATTTTTTAACTAGAGCGTACATATTATTTGCAACATTTATTTTTTCATCTAAAATTTAGAAAAAATGTAAAAAAAATGAAATGAAATAATATAAATGTTTAACAAATTTAATCAAATAATATCATTAAAAAAAAAATGATGTTTACCAGATATTTCAATAGAACTTTGACCTTTATCCATTATTTCTTTAAAATTAGCAGCAACATCTTCTGAATCCATATGATTAGCATTAGAAAACAAAGTATTTGCTTCATGTTTAAAGTGATCCATAGATTCTGAAGTATAATTAGAACATTAAACTATTTATTTGTTCATGTGGTAAAACCAATTATGAAATCATAATAAAGTAATAATGACATGGACAATTTAATAAAAAGTTGGCAAAACCTTAATTGTTTGTTTGAAAACTTTTTTGTAAAAATTATTCTATTTATAAAATTATAAAATATTTAGTATTTTAACTAAACTATGCAAATAGTTTATTTTTACTTTTTTTATTAGTTTATTTAAATTTACAAAAGCATAATATTAATAATATTATTGAATGTACTTATACAATATTGCTAAAAAATGTTAACAATTAATGTAACCATCAAAACCAAATTTTACAAGAAACACTAAAATAGTTGAAAGTTAATGTTAATGTTTTTGTTTAACTTATTGTAAAACTATATATCTTGTAATTCTTTGTATGAATTAAATTAAAAGAATACACAGGTTATTCATAATTTAGTAACTTACCAAAGTAAAGTTATTAGTGAGTTACATTAAGTAATTGACTATTAAAAAAAGTTATTATTTGTTACATCATATGAGGCATTATATATATATGCCATTTACAGATGTCAGTGGATTACAATTTTGCAAAAATAATGAAAATTATCCAAATAATGTAACAATCAATTATGTAAATTCATTAAATTAATCGTACAATTCAGTTTATAAACAAACTTTTTAATTATATTAAAAATATGACATTTATTTAATAATTTTACTTTTAATTAATTTTATAAATAATTAACGTTAAACAATTTTTACTTATAATGAATAACTATAAATTTAGTGAAATAGTTTAATTTTAAAACAATATGAAAAAACAAACTTAGAACCACTTTAAATAATTTGTGAATAAAAAAGTGATATTATCAAAATGATTATATGTGACAATTGTCACATGGGTACCCGACAATACCAGAAATATAATAACTGGATAATTAACCTAGTGTGGCAATGTTAATTAAGTTGTAATCAATTATTTATTTAATTGTATTCATTGATCTGTTATTTAAATTGTTTTATGATTTTATCTAATAAATTTAAATATATATAATCTGGTATAGGTACATAATAAATATTTAATTGTGTACATTTAATGATCAACGACAAACATGTTTCCACATTTTGTATTTGGCGGGTAAAAATTTGAGTTTTGGTTTAAATACGGAAGGTTATGCTGATGCTTACAATACTTGACTTGAATGAAATATAAATTGTTCCAATTCAGGTGAGTTATGGCTTACATTAAGAATTAATTTTTTGTATATGAGAGTAATATCACTTAAGTAGAACAAAAATTAAATTTTATACTAAAAAGAATTACTCGTGGGTTACTAGACTTTGTAAGTATGTATATTTATGTATCAAAAGTATTATTTAATTATAAACTCAATTTAAAAAAAATGAGGGTACATTAGTTGGCATTTTCAATGACAATATGTATTATACAAGTGATATGCAGTGATTTTGAATAATATTGATTAAATAATATTAAATACATTTGTATTATATAAATTATGAAATTATGTGAACATAATTTTATGTTATAGCAATGAAAATAAAGTAAAAGTTCCCATTTAATTTTAAAATCCAGTATTCAGTTCCCATCTGTGTCATAATCAGTACTTTTATTAGTGGTAAGGGGAGGAGACTTTTAAATTACTACTATTATTATTTAATTAATATTTATTATAAATAATTTAAATTTACAAATAAATACTATCTATTAACTTTAAGCAACCTTGTGTTATTGGTAGAGAGTTGCTATTTGACATTAAATATAGAACATTTACATTATCAATAGTATATAGGAAACATCAAATTAAATTAAATATTTTACATTGTTTAATTGCAATTATGATCATGAATTTAGATTTACAAACTATACAACTAAAAATAAACAAAACAAACTATTCTAGAGAATCTATTAACCAATTTGAAACAATTTTATTTAAATAGCATTTTTCTAAATTCCTGGAGTTACAGTACATAATTTTCCTAATATAAATTGGCATAGAATTAAAAAATGTTGACCTGAGATAGTCCACGAATTTTTGACCAAATGCTTTTTTAGTGAATTTTAATTTTACATCATATGCCCTAATTCCCTTTTATTACATATATTTTCCACTTCTACCCATGCATTAAAATTTATTTTTTATTATAACATAATAGCTATTTTTTTATATACTTTCAATTGGTACACTTAATTTGTTAAAATTTGAAGAGGTTGAACCTACAAAGTTTTGTTTACTTAGAAAAACCCAAATGATTTGTCTTTGCTGTATTAGAAGCTATTGAACTGCATTTTTGGCTAACCCTTACCATAGTAGAAAATTGCTTGATATAAAGTGAAATAAATAATATGTTAAGTTTTTACTGGTAAAAAGGCTCTTAATTTATAAAAACGATAAGTTACTGTGCACAATCGAGATACAATGTTATTGGCATGTAGGTTCCATCTTAAATTTTTATCTATAGTCAATCCTAAATATCGAATACTAGAAATTATATATATATTTTTACATATTCCGTCATGACAGATAATACCATTTTCACAGTTATGTACTTTTAAAAAATCGAAGCTATTTTCATCTTTGTTAATTATGAAATTAATGAAATTTGTTTTTCGTAATTAATTGAAAGCTTTCCATAATAAAAGTAATCGATTACTTTTTTTTAACCCACATGTAGCTTTAATTTGAACTATGTCCCAAGATACATCAGAAAAAGAAGACAAGTGTCATCTGCATAAGTTACAATTTGCCTATCTATTGATAAATCACATAAACTATTAATGTGAAGAATGAACAGAATGGGTCCTAATACACTACCTTGGGGTACTCCATAAGTTATTACAATTTCTTCGCCTGTAATACCATTAATTTTAACTTTTTGTTTTTTGCCTACTAGATAATTTTTGAACCATTTTTAAACTAAAATTAGACGGTATATTTACGAGTTTAACATGATTAACTGTGTTAAAAGCTTTGGCCAAATCCAGAAAAACTCACATTGACTTCCTACTATTATCAAGAGCATTATATATATATTTGCACTGTATAGCACATTTTAAGTACTTAAATTAGATCTGAAACCAAACTGGTTTTTGCATAATAGTTTTTTCTCTCTAAATATTATATTAATCTACTTTTTATTATTTTTCAAGTATTTTTGTAAAATTATTTATCATAGAAATCGGTCTGTAGTTATTTATGCTTGAACGGTTATGATTTTTAAACAGAGATTTGATTATAGCTACTTTAAAGTTTTCTGGAAATATACATTTGGAAACACTTAGGTTATAAATATATGTTAATGGTATTAAAATGCATTTTACTATGGATTTAATAGTTTTAACTGATAATCTATCAGGGCCTGCCGCAGTCTTGTCTTTAAGTTTATTTATAATATTAAGAACTTCATGTGTACTAATTTTTATTAAAAACCAAGTCAAAAATTAATTTGTATAGGGTTCAATAAATTGAGGTTGTTTAATTTTACTCTCAAAATCCTGGCTATGCCACTGGCTCTAATCATAATAATAATTTGACAAATAATAAATATAAAATAAAATATTTATTTTGGAAAATCAAAATATTAAATAGTTGAATACTTGAATACCATCTATTAGGTAACATACGGTAACAGGTTTGTGAACCTTATGTTCAATATTGTTTACCCTATATTCGGTTTGTAAAAGTTTCTCATTTTTCCTTGTCCACCACTTACTACTTAATATACCTATCATATATATATATCTAAAATATATTTTGTTTATCATGTGTGTAATATTTGAGATTTAAATACAAATTGTGATATTTTTAGAGTGTATTAAATTCACAGCCCTACTAATAACTATTGAATATATTAGTAATTTAAAAATTTTGAGAATAATGTACATAATAATAATAAACATTGGGGCAATTCGTATATTATTCATAATGTAAGTTTGAAATTAATTCTTTGACAATTTAGAACAAATATTAAATCAAGTACTTTACGTTGTACAGTAAAGCATGAATCGGTATAAAATAATGTTTAACAGTATATATTTAGTTATATTTACGTTTCACTTGTAAATCCATTTCTCCCAAACTGTTGAGGCCATTCTTTATTTTTTGTGGCAAATGTTCCAGTTCTGAAACAAACGTATATTTAATATGAATCGTTCGTAAAATTTTTGTTCGCAATTCAAATGATAAACATACCATCTAGAAAATCTTCTAAATCAATCATGGTAAATCAAACCGTAAAAAACGTGGTAACAGAAAAATATAAAATATACAACGATAAACACTTGTAGTACTTGTACTACGCAACAAGTATTTAGAACTCAATATACTTATCTATTATAAAGTAATTTGTTAAACGATTAAACAAAGATTCCGACATTTAATCAAACAATGTACCTTATATTCTATGCAACGTATTAAATATGAACGTAATAAGAAGCGAATAATAAGTAAACCACGAGGGATGAGCGTCACTGGGGGACATTCCACGTTATAAACATAATACAATACTTTCCGTTATAACTCTTTTAGGTTATTAATTAACTAATTAGTTCCTAACCTAAAAACAAGTAATTGGTACCGTGGTTTCTTTGAGTAGAGTTCCCACAAGTAATTAAGATAGTACGGATCGCGGTTAGGTTGTGAACATAACATATTACTATAGTAAAGTAGTAAGTAATAGTCATAATCATTTGCGTCCACAGTGTAGTGCACTGGTGCGCTAAGGAGTCGAAGCTAGACTGTTGTAGTGTGACGTCACAATACTACTATCGGTTGCGTACGACTTGGACGATCAAACGATACGGTGCTCACGCTCACAACGAACATATTTCACGACGTTTTCGTGTCGATACGAACGTAGAAACAGCTCGCAGTCATAGATAATAGAAGAATTCTATCATCTATGCTCGTAGTACGTTTGATTGATAAGGTTATCAGAATTCAATTTTGTCCGACTGCAGTTTTTCGCAAAATTTGTTATTATAAATTCCATAGACTTACTAATATAATATTAGTCTGTGATAAATTCATATTTCATTATTGATAATATAGACGAGCCCACGGGTAGTGTACTAACACTAGTTATTAACTAGTTAACAACTACTATTAGTGTCTATAGTGTTCAGGTCAGATTAGAGAGATACGTTTTTAATATCAGTGTAAGCCAAGGGGGCTTGAGTCGTTTTTATTCATTAAAACGTTTTATATTGTTATTAATCATGTGGTACATAAATTATTTTTAGGGGGGCCAACAAAATATTTGGAAAGTTCAAGTGTTCAGTCATCTAAGCCTTTTAGGATTAAACAAAAAGTGTACAGACTGTAAAAAATGAGCGTTTTGATGCGCCAAAACGAACGGCACTTGATCGCTATTAAGTTTCATATAATCTGTGCTCAAAGCGTCCAAGACGAATGCATCCATTGTGATTAGATTTACCGAATCCAAACAAATTCAAAATTGTATACCATAGATTAGGGGTCGACACTCGGTAGTAATGTGAGGCCCGCTAAGCGGAAATAACGACCGTCTAAATTATTTTTCTTCAAATTGATATTTGTTGTATTTTTATAATGCATTTGGTGATTACGATGGCGTTCATCGTTTATAATAATAGTACCGATAACATAACACTGGACATTGTACCTATAATTGTTTGTAATTGACAATTGTATTAAATAATTATTCAATTCGTGACTTCATGAATCATGTTTAAACGTCATCGCATCGCGGTTTGTCGTGTTTAAACGAAATATAAAACATATAAATATTATTAGAGTGCGATCAAAATCTTCAAATGGAAATTATTGATTTATAAATTTTCAATAAGATTTTTCAAAGAAATGAAATTGCTAAAAAGAGGTGAAAGTGTATATAATTTTGGCCATGTTAGAGAATGTGTATTTTTTGAAAGAAATTTAAGTTGTTGTAAAAGCTAGTATGATAGTAATAAAGTCTAATAAAGTATTTTCGAATATACATTTTGATTAAATTTACAATTATCACCATACAAGTGAACTATTCTATTGACTTAATATATTTTATATTTACTAGTGCTTGAAGTAAGTTTGTTCCTCTAATAAGTTATTTTTTATTAGATATAGTAACTTGCAATTTTTAAAAACATAAATTTTATTGTACTGAATGCTTACCTCTTGCAATTCAAGCATTTCAATAATACTATTATTGTTGTTGTTATTCAATAATAACAGCATAAATAATACTGTTAGTTGAATTAGAAGATATAATTAAATCTGAAGAGTTTGAAAAATGTAATGACAAGGAACAGAATTTTTTAGAAAAAGATTATTATATTCCAAATGGTTAATTAGTAGAAGGTTTAGAAGTATGCTAGTAATTTTAGTCCTATATTAAGTGCTATTAACCATGACAAATATTTACCATCACTTTTCAAACGATTAATAGGAAACAATTTATTGGATGGAATTAAATCTATTCAATAGAGTAAATAATATGAAAAACAAGCCATTTTAGAGTTTGAACAATTAATGGTTTATTATAAGTTATACTAAAGGATTATAGCTTCGCTAAACTGGAATTATAGGAGCATTACCAGATGGTTTAGTTGAAAATGACTCGATTATTGAAGTTGAATGCCCATAATAATATAGGAATGAGTTAATTAAAATTGGGTTAAAAATATTAGTTCCTACATAATATATCGTGTTCCAGATGAAATTATTAGATAAACTATGAACATGACTATTCATGCTCAAATTCAGGGACAATTTCACATACTTCATAGAATAATTTGCTCACTACCTTGTTATTTGGATAATTAAAGATTTAGTCATTGTAAAAATTTATAAAGAAGCTTGGACTAAAAATATAGATAAAATAAATTTTTATTTTCAACAATTCATTCCATTCTTGATTACATAAAATACAACATAAATAAAGCACCCATCTGCGTTTTTATACACTGTTGTACGTTTTACAAATTCTATTTATCACTCGACTAAACACCTCAACGCTCCTAAACAAGAATAAAAATTATATTTTATTTGATGATAGTATAATATTTAAATTTTATATAATTTTTTGTAACTTTACCTATACAACCAAAATAGTCTTCAGTGGTATTTCGTTTACAGTCACAGTAATTAGAACCTCGGCAGAGATGACAAAGATTGTGATAAAGTAAACTTAAATTATATTCATTACTTAATGCACCAGGTACATAAGATTTGTTAAAGTATTTTGAAGCAACTATATGGAGATATGGAGTCATATCCATAACTTTACATCCATCCATTTGGTATTTAATAAAGATGCCATTGGTATTATCCATCCACCACCAGAATAAATACCCGGATGACATGTCATTATACCTAAAATGAATATAATATATAAATATTATAATAGCTATATAGGTAATATATATATATAGCTTATATAGGTAATATCATTCCCTGACACAGACAAATCTTTAAAATAAGTCAATTCAGTACTGGATTCTTCTACTTAAGCAACAGCCACAACATAATATTCTGATTTAGGTAGATCATACATTTCAGTAATAAATGGTATTTCACAATAATGTAGTCCAGCAGTATAAATATGATCAGCATCTACATTGCGACATCTGCATTTCTGTAAAACAATATAAATAAATTATATTCATTGTATTTATTATATTCATTATATCTCGTGAACATATATTAATATTTACTAAATTTAAAACATACTCATTTCTAATGGCTTTTTTAATTAGTTTCCCAAAATTTGTTTAAACTCCATCTAGAAAAATATCAGGTACAGAAAGAGAGTAATTTAGAAATAAAATAGATACAACATTTATTTGACATAAATATAATTTGTGTACACTCCTGACAAATAATAGTATTAATGTCAGTTATGTATGAAAGATTATATTTTAGAGACTAAGGGTTAATCTCTCATCTGTAACTCCATTTCAGAATGCTAACCTAGCAAATAAGAAATACCTATATAGAATTAAGCATCTATATTGATGAAATATTATGATATTTTGTTTGCTTATTGCCTTGTGGTATATTGTATGTTAACGATAACCGACACTTTTTAATTATACAACCACCTCTCATATTCACTTTGGTAAAACTGTGACATTATATATTAATGAAAATACAATATTCAAATATATACTCACAAATTGTAGGATACTTTGTCATTTTTAAAGCAGATTGGAATTTTTTCAAATTAACATCAATAGTGTAACCAGTAAGAATTTTTAAATCTTTGAGGTCAATCAACTGAAATAAAAATTACTTTAACTAGGTTAGCAAATTTGTTTTATGTGCCAACATAAAAAAATATATATTACTTTATTTCCTGCTAAATTCAATTCAATTAACTCTAGAAACAATTTTCATATATATTCAAGTCCTTCCCTCAAATAAATATTATTGTTTTCAAAACTCAGGTTATAAAAAAACATGTTTAGCATTTTGAGCTATCAAATTAAACACTTCTAAAAGAACTGCAGGTCGATTTAACGAAATAAATAATTAATTTTCTAGAAACACTAAATAAATACATGTTTGTGTATATTATTTTCTTTAATAATATTAAATTAATATAAATATAAATTTATACATACATGGATATGTATAAAATTGTAATACGTCCATATACTTAGTATCAAAATTGTTACAAGTTTTCATTGCTTCAATCATTTTTTCTGACACTGGTATGAATGATATAGATGTATGTGAAGGAAAATATGGATATACCTTTAAAATCCACTAAATAAACTTATTTTACTAAA
Source organism: Eriosoma lanigerum (assembly GCA_013282895.1). Lineage (NCBI taxonomy): Eukaryota > Metazoa > Arthropoda > Insecta > Hemiptera > Aphididae > Eriosoma > Eriosoma lanigerum. The sequence goes on from CM023362.1 coordinate 8,800,714, forward strand.
TAAATACTTAACTGCAACAATATCACAAATTACTTTTTGATTATTTTTAAAACAAATTTTAAAATGTGCATTGCGCAATGTAATAGTAATTGTATAGGTATCAACCAAAAATGTCAATGAATTGTCATTGCATTGTTTCTGTAAAATTATATTATATAAATTAATATATTTTACAACTTAACAAGTTGTATTATAACAACAGCATAATAGTGAAAAGACAGAAATACAGAATAGTATGTAAATAATTGTAACACACATACGTCATATGAATATGAATACGAGCAATATAGGATTGAATTATTTTTATGATTTCATCATGGTTGTTAACATTTGGTACCTTTAACATAAAAATATAAAATTATTATTATTTGAAAACATATCAAACGATATTAAAATTTAAGACTTACATTTTCACTATAGTACTATACCATCCTGTATATTTAATATCTTTCAAAACCAGTGGTTTTTTCAAATTATCATAATTATAATTTCTTTTTGAAAAATAGCATTTATATTTAAATAATTATATATTGAATAATGTTAAACTAATAAGTAAAAGAACTACTAAATTACCGACGACAAGAATTATAACTTATGTTTCTATTATTTCTATTTAAAATTTCACAATTAATTGAATTGACTGCAGACCGAAATCAGTTTCATTGTTCTCAGCCTTCACGAGCAAAATAGTTCCATAATAGTTTGTTTTATTATCATTGTATTCTCGACTAGGCAATGCATTTCGGCCATAGTGTTATCTTATGAGAAAACAAAATTTACTACTTTTAATTGTCTAGCGCGATATTATTACTATTGTTTGATACTACCGTTGCCTAGTAACGAGTAATCAGAAAACTGGTTTCAATAATCAATAGTTTTAAATCATTGACAAACAATTATTAATGACAGTATCTTCTCTATATAATCTGTGATATAGTAAATAAAATATATTTTTAGGCAGAATTTTCTGTACTAATACCTACATGAAAAATCGAATTGAGAATTTTTTGCGGAGTGGCGCTTTCGAAACGATTTATCAGCCATTGTTATATCTACCACGATTCTTTGACAACAGTAGAAAATGGGACATCATGTTATAGGAAATATTCACAAAATAAAACGATCTTAAAATAATATATGCAGTAACGTTAATTAATAGTTGAAAATTACATATTAAATAAATATAATAAATATTACAGTTGAATTAATTTGCATTCAATTTTCAATAAATATCGAAACTGCATGGAAATTTAACATTAAATGTCGCGTGTAGTTGTAACTAGGTACCTACCTAGTGTAAAGTTAAGTAACTTAATTAATTATAAGTATTACTAGTATTAGCATTATTTATATATAATTTAAACGTTTGTGTATTTTTGATCAAATAAATAATATTTTAGATTCTGAGAGAAGAGAGGAATAGTTTTAAAAGATTTTTTTTTTTGTGTCTAAAAACATTTTTTCGGGTAGAAATAATGGCCCGATTACCACAAGTATAGGGACAGTAGGGTATGCTTTCGGTAGAAAATTGCATCTAGTACTTTATTTAGCTCATTTTTCGAATTTTTCAAAAGCTTTTCCTTGGGAGAAGAAAAACTACCAAAAAATAATCGAAAAACGGTAAAATTAAGGTATGTAAAAGGTAATTTTGACGAAATTTATTTTTTATTTTTCATGATAACTAATAAAATTTTAATGTAGAGACTTAAACGTTTTTATGAGTATTCACATAAGTATTCTTCATATGAAAAAAATTGAAATGGATAGATTTTATTTTATAACTAAATATAGAGCTTTGTAATTTATCCAAATTGAAATTTTTAATATAATCTGCAATTTTCAGTTTAACGATTTGAAGATTTTATAGAAGCATAATTATATACTACTTAACCTATTTATTAAATAATTTAAAATAGAAACTCATAATTTTATTGTATAAGTTTCTAAAGTTTTTTAGGCTTTGAAAGTTATAATCTTTAGTAGAATTGAATATTATGATATTTTATGTGTTTTTAAAAGTCTAAGAACATTTTTTCGGGTAGAAATAATAGTCCGATTACTACAAAAATGGGGTATGATTTCGGTAGAAAATTGCATCTACTTGGTACTTTATTCAGTTAATTTTTTAAAAGTTTTTCCTTGGGAGAAAACTACTAAAAAATGACGGAAAATTGGCAAAACTGTGATTATCGTGAATTTGATTTTAAATATTTTGAATTTTGGAATAATTAATGTAGTGTTTAACATATTGACTTGTAATTTTTTTTTGAGTGACCTCATGGGTAGTTGACACATGTGAAAAAATTTTGAAACGGATTATCAATATAATATATTGTATATCTGACTGAGTTTCGCTCAGAATTATATTTTTGAATGTAATGTCATTTCTCCAAGGACCGAAAGAGCCTTCCCGCTCTTTTTTATTTTGGTTTTAAATACATATTAAAATACAACTTGTTTATAATTACATAAATAGATTGAACAAATCAGATTTTAAAAATAGTTATATCTGAATATTTATAGATCAATTTATAAATATTAAAAATATTAATATATTATCATAATAAGTATTTATAAATTCTGTACAATTTATTGTTTTTTACGATAAATATATAATATTATGTTAATAATTTCTTTGTTCTTGCAGCGTGAGTAATTTTTTAGAAAAATTAAGATCTAATATGTTAAACGCACGCTTCTCAAGGTTAGAAAAAGGACTATTAAAAAGTTATAATAAAATTTTCATACGATTTTAAAAACCGAAAATAATTACATCAAGTTTTTTAAAAAGCCAGCATTATCTAAACAATGTAAATTGTAAAAAAACATAAAATAATAAAGTACCACTTTTATACATTTTTATAAAAAGAAGATAGAAAAAAATCTGAGAATAATAAAACTTTAAAAGTGTGTAAGTATACTTATCAACCACAACTTTAACATTTTTTAAACAATAATATAATATATAGGTAAGTATACTACATAAATTTATCGAGGTAATAATAGAAAATAAAATGTGGTATTTGAAATTAATGTTTAATATTTTATAATCTCCAAAGCTGAGGGCACACAGTACAACTGTTTCGCAAAACAGAAAAAAATTTGCCAACTAGTTGAGCTTGCAATTGTTGGACTTTCACAGAGTATAGCTGTTGTAGGTATTCGTTCACAATCCGATCAGAATGAGGTTAGTTTTTATTTAAATCGGTTTCATTCACTCGTTGTTCGCAGTCTGAGTTGAATTATAATTGTTTTATAGTAAATTTTAGTTTTGGTAGCAAACTGGTGTGCGATCAGCTCAAATATTCACATCACGTGTGTAGCCATTTCTCATGGAAGGAGGGAAATTGCAAAATTTTGTTGGTAAACTTACCTATATTTATATGAATCCCTATAGGGTTAGCATAATTCCATGTAACAGACATTTTTTTACAGCATGAATGTATAATAATGATTAATGTATTTGATTATTATTTAGTATAATATTGTATTTATATTTTGTTCAAAAAGAAAATGAGTCTTCCAAATGTAAGAAACAATATTGTGATGTTAAAATATAAAATATAAGATAGTAAATACAAGCTGTAGTTCTAGGGTGGCTGGCCTCATATATATATAATAGTAGGGAGGTAAGGCAAAGAAGAAGAAGAAGAAAGTGTACCTAACATTGTACATCAGGACTGAAGGTTATGAAAATAACAAGTATTTTTCATGTAAAGTAACTATTAGTTATATTCAATTGGGTAAATTTAGTAGATATTTTTTTAAATACTAGTTAACATATTTAATACTAACGAAAGAGTATTTTTATTCAAATACTTTAAAATTTTGAAAGTATTTTAAAAGTATTTTTTACAAGACTGTTGGTTTCTAATATTTTATTATAGGAACACCTATAAATAATACTAATAAAATAATATGACCGTGCAGAAATTGAGAAAAATGTGGTGCGAACAAACAAAGGATAGAGATAGAAAGATATGTAATAATAATTCAACGTAAAATATAATATTCAGAAAATACATGAATTTAATATTCTGTAATATTTGTTCATACAAATCTATCTATCTAACTTTATATACAATAAAAATAAATACTAATATACAATTTTCAACGAATAGTACTCTATGTTTATAACGGCTTTTATTATATTAATCAATATAAATAGGGAAATAAAAAAAATCATGACAAGATTAAATAGATAAAATAACTAATTATATATGTTCCTATATAACACCATGGTAAAATACATTTTTCCATTTATTTTGTGATAACCAAAATAAATTAACTTTTTATTAAAATAATTATTAATAATTAAAAAATAAATATTACCGATGAATTCCCAGTAAAATACTCACTTAAAATGATTTGTCAGTATCAAAATTACGATTTGGAACACCACTTGACACCATATTATGCCACTTGGGTGTAAAATAATGTGACCCATCATATTATAGTAGAATTTTGCAATAAATAACATGTACCTATAATAGAATATTTTATATTAGTAGATATTATTATTTAATGAGGAATTATACTAAGTTCGTAATTTCAAAGCTCCCTAATAAAAACGGAAAACAATTTCTCATTTTTTCGTCACACTGTGTATATGAATATTTGTAAATACACGTGTTTGCTAAGGATATAACCTGAATAACCACAAAATATTTGTAATAAATTGTGGTGCTTTAAATTTATCAGCACCATTGCAGAAAATCTAATTACTCGTTAGGAAATGAAGCGCTGATTTTGAAATTGGTATCATTGATGAACACTAATTGAGCACTAAATTTAAGATGTTCACCCGCTATTTCACGGACCTCAATTCCTTATTACTTTCATTTGATGGGTTTGAATTTTCTATCTTTTTAAAAAGTTTTGTCGCCTATTAAATTTAAATTATAATTAAACAATTATTATTACCTATATCATTAATTATTATACGCGATTTTGTAAATATAAATACTATATATATTTGTTATTTTTATTCATTATAATATGTAGGAGACCACCTTTTGTTTTCCCTATATACAAAAACTATCTATTTGTACGAAGTTAAGTTTATACTGCAAAAATAATTATCAAAAATAAAATATTAAAGAATGAAATTGTATATTGTTTTTTTTCAACATAATATACGATATAGATAAGTACTAGGGAGCTACTAATATGTCAGGATATATAAAAGGTTAGATCAATTTCTATAAACAAGTGTTTAATTATGTAATGATCCTCCCTCCATGAAAAAATCGTGTGTGCATCACTGATCGTATAAAGTAGAATAAAAATTGTAATATATCTAGTTCATAGGCATCCATTGTGGGTACAGCAGAGAAAGTGTTTATCACAAGTAGGGTATAAATTGGTAAAACATTTTATCTAGGTAATGCTTTAATTAGTTCACTTTCCGAATTTCTCAATAGTTTTTCTTTGAAATTAGTAAAACTATTGAAAATGCATAAAATACTAAAAAAATTGAGAACTCTAAATTATTGAAAAATTTTAATTTGATTATTTTATGATAACTTAACTTTCTGTTGCATATTATTTGATAAATAAATAAAGTTTATAAAAGAAATATTATCAGTAGTCTGAGCTTGGTTTTGAATCGTTTTTTCTTATTGAAATTAAAATATAACCTACAATAACATTCCACCACTAACCTCTCTGAAAGGGCCAAGGAAGAATGTCCAGAATCAGTGATTGCCCAGATTTTTTCATGTTTGTTTACAACAAATACGACGCAATTGAATCAAACCCATAAATACGGTGTGTTGTATAGGCAATTTCGCTACACTACCGAGTTTATTAATCTAAATTGCCTACACGCCAATAATAATATTAATAAAATATTTTGTTTAATATTTACAATTTTAATATAATAGATTCTGTTGTATAGTTTGGATTATTTAAATTTATTAAATGATGCGAATTTATCAAAGTGATTAGCGGGATAATAAAGATAATTTAAGAAAAAAAACAGCAAACGATAATAAACTATTAAATTGACCATTGGAATTAAAATAACATTTGTGATTCGGTATAATATTTTTTCATGATCTCAGAAGTTAATGTTTTTTTTCTTCCAAATAATATAAGATCATTTAGAATGTATATTATTTAAATATTATATTAATAAAAAACAAACATAATAAATTATTATTGAAAATGTATATTAACAAGGAAAAATGTTTATCTTTTAATTCTATTATATCATTGATTTATTATATATTAATTGTATAATTAATCAATGATTATATTTATTTATTCCTTATGTGGTCCCAATATTATTATCAGCCGAAGTTAGGTTAAGTTGGGAAAAGTATTTCCTAATGTTCCCTTCATATCGTCCGTTAAACATGGAAAAAAAGATAATTATTGGTCAATTTTAGCTCTTCTATCATAGTGTTTTTTAATTGAATTCTTTGTTTTAGGGGTTCTGGCTCATTATGCATACTACCACTAGTATCTTTCTTACCACCGTCTTCCTAGAACCGTTGATAAATGGACTTACAACTAGCGCATATTGGCGATTTGTCATGATAAAAATAATTATACTCTGCTGTGAATATATGTTTTTTTTATATTCACATTAGCAGTTTAAGATTCTGAGCGGAGTGAGGAATGTATTGATTCTACAATGATGTTTTTATTTTTTTGAAATTTAATCATATACTTCTTAATCTTTCCACAAAAGGTTTCTTTTTTTTATGTATGAAAACATTTTTTCGGGTAGAAATAATGGTCCGATTTTCACGTATAGCATATGCTTCGCTTGCAAATGTTATCTACTTGGCACATTATAAATCTCATTTTTAGAATTTCCCAAAAGTTTTTCCTTAATAAGCGGAAAATTGGCAATTTTTTATACGCTTTTTATTATATATTTTTTTTCGTGATTTCTTATTAAATTTTAAAAGTAGGGACTTGAAAATTTTTTTGAGTATTAATATAGATTATTTACAAGCGTGGTAAAATTTTGGAACAAATAGTTAATTATTTGGAAAAATATAGAGCTTTGAACGTTTTCTCAAAGAAAATTAATATTGCCTACAATTTTGGGATTATCTGTTTGAAAATTTTATAGAAGTTCAATACTATATTACTTAATCATTTTACAAAATATTTTGAAAATCTAAACAGGCAAATTTTTTTATAGGCTTTTTATTATTTTTTTTTTTGATCTATGAAAACCTTTTTTCGGGTAGAAATAATGGTCCAATTACCACACAAAGGGAATCTTTCTATACCAAATTTCATCTAGTTGGTATTTTATTAAGCTCATTTTTTGAATTTCCCAAAAGTTTTTCCTTTAGAAGCGGAAAATTGGCAATTTTTATAGGCTTTTTTCTGACGTATGAAAATATTTTTTCGGGTAGAAATAATGGTAACATTACTACAAATAGGGTACCCACTCTATAGCGACTTTAATCTAGTTGGTACTTTTTTAGCTCAATTTTTTAATTTCCCATAAATTTTTCTTCGAAAAGGAATGATAACTCCTTGAATATTGATCGTAGGGGTTTGAAATTTATTTTGCATATTTACATATGTAATTTATATTCGTGGTAAATTTTGAAATGGATTATGAGTATAATATATTGCAATATATTTAGATATGCTCAGAATCGTATTTTCTAATGCAATATTATTGCATTTAAATCTTAATAATTATAATGAACTACTGATTTCTCCAAGGACCGAAGGGACGAAGGAGGAACGTCCACAATCGGTCTTCCTACTTTTTTTAAATAACACCTATTGTAAAATTATTGCCAGTATTTAATTAGATGTATATATAATATAATTATAATTATTGAATATAATATTCAATAAATGATTTGAAATAAAAATGTTTTGTTTCAAATATAAATTATTATAAATTATTACATTATTTTATATATTTTTATTCTTTCATGCTACTATACTATATAAGTTAATAGAAAACACAGTGATAAGTGGTAAATATATATTGTTTTTATTATATTTTAAAATGATAAATTATTAGTTTTTTACAAATTTACAAATAAATTTAATTATATGAAAGCAACACTATAGGTACCTATATTTTTTTTTTAGTATTTGAAAAGCATTTTTGAATGTTAATCAAGTACATTTTTGAAGCTATTATTTGAGTAGTAGTTAAATAGATACTTTTAAAAATTAAATCTACTTCTAACAGTCAACTTTTTTACATCTTCTTATTAGTGATTAACTTTTATTGCGACAAACATGCCATATATAGTTATTAATAAGTGCCATGTATCAATAATAGTAATATACTAGTAACTACGAGTGTGAAAAATAATATGGCACAGACAGTTTGTTCATATTTATGAAATTTAACTAATAAACTACTAACTGATACTAATAATAAATTAATAAATAAATAACTAATAATAAATTATGATTTATGACCAACATACCTATTCAGTAATTATAGTCGAGAAGGGGGCAAACAATTTTAAAATCTATACTATCGTTATAACCTATAAATTTTCACAGTAAAATAATACAAAAAAAAATATGACAAAAATTATTACATACATATATAATTCAAACGTTAAACATAATATTTAAATAAATATGTGCATCAAATACATTTATATTAAAAGATAATAAATATTCTACGGATCATGGGGAGCGAATCCCCCCGTTCCACAGGTACTCAACTGTACAAACATAATTTAACGACATATGAACGGAACTAGCATTGGATTTGACGTAAATAAACCTATGGTTTATTTTTATTACAATATAGGTATTATTATGACAATTGAAAAAAATATTAGTATATATACACGCGTGTGGCGTTTACGATCAATCAGTTTTCACACGTTTTGTACATTATGTCGCTCGTGTCGATGTACGCAAGAAGCGTCGGCTGGAAAATGCTGATAATCGTGTTATTTTTTATGGAATATCTGCGATTGAATGATGCAGCCCCAAGCGAAATTAAACCAACAATTACTTACCACAGACATCCATAGACTCCAGCCACAAGTTAAAAAACGGTCTATTTTTCATTTACCAATTTATATAAATTGTCAGTTTAAATACTATCGCCTATAATAAAGAAAAAACATAATGGTAGTATTTAATGTTTTTAATTTTTGTAAAACATTATAATATTACTATATACAGGTACCTATATATTATTATTTAATAAAACACAACTAAATTGAATTATCAATAAATGAGTTATCGCTTACCTAAATATGGTTAACAGAACACAAAATAAAAATTTATAGGCGTACGTAGACATTGTCAGCAGAATAGTAGGTATAAAAAAGCGGGAGGTCGATTTTGGACGTTCCTCCATCGTATTTTCGGTCAATGATATTGAATTCAATAATATAAAACTCAATATAATACATAGTGGCGGATCCAGCTCAAGGTAACGGCGGGGGGGACGAACTATAATTTTTTGTGTTGTACGTATTATATAATAGGTATACATTCAACAAAATATCTATTAATGAAATTCAATTTTTTTGATGGAACATGGTAGGGGGGCGATCTCCCCCATTGATAATACAATATATTATACTGATAATCCGTTCCAATTTTATCACGTGTATAAATTACCTATGGAAAAACTCAAAACAATTTACGAGTCCCTAGGTTTAAAATTACATTAGTTATCATAAAAATCTAAAAACAATTTCGTTAAAATTACGATTTCCATTATATTTTGGTAGTTTTTCTTCTCCTAAAAAAATTATTATTATTTCTACATTTTTACTCGTATAATGTTTTCAATATTATAATATTACAATCAATGTTGTGACCTATCTAGATAAATTATATACCTAGATGAAAATATGTTTATCTTTTATCTTATCTAGATAAATAAATTTGCATTTATCTGAAATGTTAGCTTAGATAAAATTTGTATTTATCTAATTAAATTCATCTAGATAAAAAATAATGATACTTTTTTAAACTATTAATATACTTTTAATTGTCTATAAATTTAAATTAAATTTCTTTTCCTTCAAAATATCTATTTACAATTTAGGTATATATTCTTTTATATACTTTTTTGAACCTAGTTGCAACAAATACGGGCTCATATATTAATATAATATATAGTTTACTTTATATTATACGTATATTGGTCTGTGAAACCATTCAACAGTCAAAATGATAATATTATTATAACTTTAGAAATTATTTTGTTTGAAATATAAAAATATGTATCTGGTAAAATATATAGGTTCCTACCTACTTTATAACATTAAACATTTCTTTGTATACTTCATTATATTATTTTAAAATTACAATTATATGTGTACATATTATAATGTATATAATGAATGGTACTAAAAACTATAATTTTTGGTATTCTAATTTTTAGCTTACCAATATTTTGTATATATAAAATAAACAAAAAATTATCGGTTTTTTTACCTAGACAGTAAAACGTTTATCTTTATCTTTATCTATATAAATTTTAATTTGTTTATCTTTGTCTAGATAGAAAAAAAATACTTACCTGGTCTTAACACATTTACAGCGAATGAAAACATTTTTGATTGTATTAAAATATATTTTTATACATACCTACTTATTATATTATTATAATATAATTATGATTGGAAATTTAATGGTAAGAGATTGCGGTCTCATTTTATATTATAATTTGTTATATTGTCAATAAATAACACTTGAAAACATTAAATTTTAAATTTTTTATTACCTACTATTATTTAATAATTATTTGTAAAAAACAGACTTTGATATACTGAACTGTGAAAGTGTAAAGTGGGTGTTGGTATCAAATTTCAACGGAAATATTTAAATTTGATTTAGTTATAGCCAGGGTTTTGTTTAGGGTGGTGGAAGGGGGAAGTTATACTTGAAGTCATAATTTTTATATTACAATAACCTAATCTTGTTATTAAAATTTAAAAGTTAAATAACAGATTCATACTTATCTAAAAATTTGGTTTTTATAATATTATAAAATGTTTATACATTCTGGTATTGTAGTGTGAGGAGGGGAAGTACAAAGCAAATAAGAAGCTACGGCATCTGCAATAATTCTTAATCTGGCATTGGTTACACTTAGTATTATTCTTATGACGTTAAAAAGTAAAAACTTTCGGTTTTCAAAATAATAAAATAATATATTTATTATGATTTATACAATTTATAGTAACTTAACATGAGAATAACGTGGATAACCTGGTACACATATTGTATAAATAGATATATTGTATAATATAGAATGGACGATTGAAATAAAATTCATAAAATATCATTGTTTGAAATTAGTGGCGTACGCAGGGTTATGGTTCTAGCTTTCTAGGTATTTATCTCCCCCCCTCACCGAAATTTCACCCATCATCAAAATTTTATTTATAATTAGCAAAAGAATCTATAATTTTTATTATTATTATTATTATTTCTTAGTTTTCCAAGTTTTCAACTATGTACTATATTTATATCATATTAAAATTCAGATAAGAAATAGGAATTATTGGGTTCATTGGAATTATTATTAAAATAACAAATTGTATTTTTGATGTCATTACTAAAACCCTAATCGAACAAAAATCCTGTGTACGCTATTATTTGAAATTAGTTTGTGGTCCAACAGTGTCCACACTAACTAATAGCGAACCTTCGACTAGTTACGATCTTCAAATTTCGGCCTCCAACACTTTGTCATTGTAAAAATAAACAAATTACTAACAATCACTGTTATAATATTATTATGCATTAAATGCAAATAAGGAGAATCAATAATTATTTCTCATGTTAGGTACACGTCATTTTATTTGTTATTATTTAATAACTTTACGCTTTAGCAATAAATACAAATACCTACAAATAGTATTGTGTGTCGATACAATTATTGTATACCTATTAATACAATGTAGAATTTAGATTTGTAAATATCATTTACAAAAATGCTCAACTATACGAAACTACAACTGGTTCTGAACCAGTTAGTAAAATTTTTACTAAAAAATGGTTTTAGTTAAGTAGATATGTATAACATACTCAAAATAGAAAATAATGTAATATTTATAAAAACAATCTCTCTGTTTTATTATTAATAATATTTATCAAATTTGATACAAAGAGTCAAAGAGGACAATATTAATATAATTACAAATTAATATAATATAATGTACAACTAAAAATTAAATAAAAACTCAATTATCAATTAATTACTTATAATAGTACAACGATAATAATAACTCGGGTATCTATCTTGATTGGTTTAATTTTTTTCTTAATATAGAATTTCCATATCACATTCGCACAACATTTTGTTTTATATAATTTAACAATATGTCTTTACCATTGATTCAATTGAACTGACATTATGATGGGCGTCACCAGTGGTCTCAAATTAAGAGGGGGGATGCCCAGCTATTTAATGGAGCTTAATATTTTTTTCAAACATTACAAATCCATTGTGGGCTTCCCCTCTTTCTAAAAAATGTCTATTTTGCTCCTTAGTTTATAAAATACAAATTAAACCTTTCAATGAAATACTGATTTTAATATAAAATTAACGAGGAATGCATTATTTGGACATAATAAGTTGAGGGATGGCATTCCTTATTATTCCCTTCCTTACCACTTCGAACACTGGGCGTCACAGATCCGGTAGTAACCGATGTATCGATAGATAACCTGTATTAATCGTAAATCATAATATCATATTGTATTATATACCTACTCTACATTGGCTATAAATATATTCAATATTTACTGTATTATTTGTATTACATATTTCGTGTAATACACCAATAATACGTATTAAAATTTTTAAAATTTATAAACCCATAACCTGCAAAATGCAAAATTATACAGAACGTAGCTAAATAATTCGATTAAGTAACTATATTAAAGTTGATTTTATTAAAATTAAATTTGTTAAAATAATTTAAAAACCCTGATGAACAAGTGAAAGGTAAACGGTCAAATATTCCAGTAGCTAATAATAATAGTAAAGTATAAAGTATAATAAGTTTAAAATTAAAACATTTAATTATATTCATGATAATACATAAAATTGTATATAATATTATATATTCATGGTAAATAATAAATAGTTTAAAAAGCGATTCACAAATAATACAAAATTACTAAGGAATTAAAGATTATGTTTACCAAGATCCAAAGTCTTTTGTTTAGGCATGTCTAACTATCTAAATGACGAAAATAATAAACACACGAATGAATTAACGGTTCGACAAACGCTAAAATAGTAAATACACAATATTAATTGTAAACAGCAATATTGTATATCATATTATCGCACAATGGTACCGGATTAACGTTACATTAATATTTCCTAGGCCAATAAACATCTATCTTAAATATTTTCACTCCTATAGTTGTGTACATGAAAATTTAAATTCGTGGAAAATAATTTAATAATAAATTGTGTACAAAATATTAAATTTAGATAAAATTTCACATTTATAAATACCTATTCATTTTGTATGTTAAGCAATAATTATTAAATGTATTTACGATAAAAATATATTTGAGTAAAAATATTTATATTATATAGGTACTAATAAATCAATACAAAACGATATTCGAAAATTGTAAAAAATACAAAAAAAAATCAACAGAGAATTTTATATTTAAATTGTATGATATGTGAATCGAATCTTGTTTTTGATAAGCTATATACTGGAGTACTATGTACAAAAATGCAAATGCTACAAATTGCTAGTCCTTGACTTATAATAGATGTTAAATTTGTTTGATATTTTTTAATTTAAAAAATGTACGTTTGCACAATATAAATTGTGTAGGTACATGGCAGAACTATAATAAATTTATATGCAAAATAAATATTGTTAAAATATACAGATAGTGAGATATCTAAATTATTTCATATAATAAATATAGCCAACATACCAATATTACCAATATAAATAAAATGTTGCATGTTAAACAATATTATTATTAGAAAGTGTATTACTACTGTTACGGTCACATTATGCGACCCGAACGGCTGCTCCAATTTTTGCCAAGTAGGCATAAATTCTTAACCGCCGATCTCAGTACGTATGACAAGTGGGTAGACGCAATATACAACACGAGAATAATATAAACAAATAAATACGAGAGTCGACTTATTACCGTCATTGCGCGAGGTTTAAATTATAATTTTATACTTAAATTATTTTTATATTCTATTTAAATAATTGTTGTCTGTGCGCGTCGTCTCCGCCTGTCATCCGGACTTCCATTGGTCAATCGCTTGGATCCAGATATCAGGTGTATAATTTATATATATATATATATATTTACATAGGTGTTTCGTTGCTAAATATATATATTCCATTGTGTTGCTAAATTGAGAGTTTACTTATTTGAACTGAGATTAAATACGAGCCCTGGGAGTCTCTGTGGGGCTATATAAATTAAATAGAGAACTTTAGATTTCCTAGTGCAGAGATAGCTTAGCCAACTATATCCTCAGGATTCTACTAGTCAAATCTATCGACGGACGTTCACTAGACGAACAGTACCGTTACACTACTAATAATAATTATATAATAATTAATCCCACTTGTGGCGTAGCCAGGATTTTCTGATTGTGTGTGTTTGTGTGTGTG
>CM023362.1:8815413-8966935 GCA_013282895.1 Eriosoma lanigerum
ATAGGGTTAGCTTAATTCCACATAAAACGTAACAGAAATTTTTTTACTTGTCATATTGTTTTTTTAATATTTTTAATTACTTACATTATAGGTATTATATAGATATTATATTACTTAGTTTCATATTATATTAGGTATACTATATTTACTAATATTAATATTTATAATTTATACTAAACTTTTTTAATAATTAATAAATTTAAAATTAGTTTTATAATATTTCATTTTTTATATCGTGAATAATAATTTTTATTTACATAAAAATATTTATAATATTTATATTGATAAACTAAAAAAATGTTTATTTTATTATTACTTATACTTATTATCTACGGTCGACTGCATCAATCTCTGTGCATCTCTCTGACTATGTTTTTTTATTTTACATAGGTATTGACCGGGATATAATAGACTGTGAAAAAATGGATAATAAGGTAATATTAATTGATATAAAATAAATTGTAAAACGCAATTTATGTGGTTGCCGATTTCAACGTCCTACTATTTAAATTTAAAATGGTAATTATTATGGAGGCACAAACGTGCTGGCCAGCTATTGGAACAAATAAAATACAGTATAAAAAACTGATTAGTAAAAATGATAAAATAAATATGTAAAAAAAAATCCATAAAATTAGTAGTAGACGAAGGTGAAGGATTCCTTGATTGTGGTAATGGAGATGTTGACAATAGTGTTGATAATGACAAAAGTGAAGGTAATTTGGTGACAATAAACTGGTTAAAACGGTGGTAAACAACAATGGTAAAACGTCGGTAAATAATAATGGTAAAACGGTGGTAAACAACATCCAACAACGGCAATCAAGTAACTTACTATACACAGTGATGGAAAGAACTATCGTTCGTCGGAAATTTCGAAGGTGCTAATCGGCGATCAAACGTCAGTGATTACCAAACTACTTACACGAACATGTTTAATTACAACATTTCTGAATACCAATTACATGAAACATTATGTACTCGAAAACTCGAATACATTTCTATCACATTAAAAGTATTTTTGTCATTTATTCAAATATTTAACAGCTTTACATGCCTTTTTTCCCCGTCTACCAACAACATGGTTTACTACTTGGCTGGTACAATTACACGTACATCACACGTCAATGGTGTCGGATATGGTTCTTGGTTAACTAGAAAATGACGTTTTAGTTAACCGAAAAAGATTGAAAAAGCTTTTTCGGATAATGTTGGCCGGCTTGCTCCAGAGTCCAGACGCCATCGCGCGCAAAGAACCCGCGTGGCTATCAAAAAAATCGAAAACCTGGATTCTCGTGTGCCAAAACACGTCATTATAATTATTATTGTAAGTGCGCTTCACATCGCAATCGATGTCGATGGACAGAAGAAAAAAAAAATTACAATAACCGTGTTTTCATAATGATAACATTTATTTGAAGAACGTCGCTAGTGTCTATAACAATTATTTACATGATGTAACATGTTACATGTTTTACGGGTACGAGGTACAAAATTAAAAATGTATATTATTTAATGCGATAATAGTTATTATAAGAATAAGCACTAGATACAATAAGATTATTATAACATTCTAATCGGCCGTAATGGTAAAAATTTAACAGTATAAAAATTGACGCGTTGAAATGAATCGCAGTTTACTTTAGTATTTTTCCCCGGCGAGTGGTTCCGGTGGTCTGTTATCGGCATTGGCGAGTTTCAACAGTCCCAAGAACAGCAACACTAGAACCGCCTTCCAGTTAATGTCTCCAATGCGAATCATCGTAGACGATTTGATTGCGATGTCGTTCGGACTAGACTATTGTGCAAATTTGTAGCGAATTTTAGCGTAGATTTTAATAATATTACACCGACTAGCGAACGGACGCACGTATTTATAACCCGAATGTGTCAATGTCGACGCGATTATCAACGTTATTACATTAATCATTTTGATTTAGTCGCGCAAAATGAATAAACAACATTAAATTGGACTGTTTCGTTAGGCAAATATTTGCGTGTTACGGTGAATTATTGCGATATAATTCATTGTCTAACTATAAAGTTAAAACAGCGTTACACATATGTGTTGAATTTTTGCGACGGTTCATTGTAGGTTATTATTAAACACATAATTGTATTTTAAAAATAATTATTCTGTGTTTATAAATTAACAATATTAAGTATACATACCTAGTTAAATAAATAATGTACCTAGTCATGTGTTTTTATAATTATTTTATATTATACATATATAGAATAAGAAATTAATGTATTGTTAATACTTAAGGAAAAGTGTAGGAATTCTTTCATTTTGGATTAAATTTGGGAAAAATGAGATGGTTTGAGAATATTATGAAGACAAATGATTCCAGTGGCAATGACAGTTGTTATGCAATTGAATGTAAAAGGTAAGAGTGGGTCAGAAGGAGAGGTGATGGATATATGGAATAGAGAATGATATGAAGCTGATGTCAATGGACGAGGGGTAGGAGATCCTCCTAAAGAATTGCAGGACTAGAGCGGCTGACCCCATCTAGTTGGTTGTGTAAGACGAAGATGAAGAAGAAGAAAATTATTTATAGAAATTATATAAATATAGGTATAAAATATTTAACATAATTAATCGATTGATTAAATCGATATTTATTTTTTAAATTTTAGTTTTACATATTATTATTATAGTTATGAAATACAGAGTATGATTGTGCCCGTGTGGTTTAAATGCATGTTTTGGTGCACTATGTTCAGTTTCAATTCTCGAGTAGCCACAAGTTTTTTATCCGCCATGTTGACGTCTGCACTTTGGAACAAGTCGGTCGCAATTACTCGATAAAGCCCAAATCATTTGGTTAACTAAAACGTCATGTTCTAGTTAATCAAGAACCATCTTTGATCCATTGGCATTGATTAGTACCAGCAGGACCAGCGTAAGTTTAAGGAAACACAGATGGTCGCAACTAAAGCGCCGTTATGAGGGGAGAGAGATCGCAAAAATTAATTTTTTTTTTAGAAATGCTCAAAATTTTAGGAGCCTACAATATTTAAATAAAATAATATTAAAAATAATATTTTGAGGATAAAATAACTTACGATTAATTACCTATATTAATGGGCCCCTAACCTAATCTAACCTATCATTACCAATCAAATATTTAATTAGATATTATATTAGAAATTATAAGTTTAGGCGAAAAAATTACCCATAGGAATGAAATAAAAATAATTATTTTAAAATTAAATGAAATTAGTATGCTATTCAGATTTTAGATTAGTTGGTACTTATTCGAATAAAAATACGAATTATGATAGTTATTTATTTGAAGTTTTTTAATACAAGTATATTACACATCTAGTGGTTGCATACTTTCTTGCACCGTGTGTGGTTCAAACGTTTATTAGAAGCATTTTGTTAGCTACTATAATTCTTTTGATATTTAGACTTTTAGTCGGACAATACAAACCTGTTTGACTTAGATCTTTGTATGTCATGTAAACATTTACAATTTTGGTCTGTAGGTAATTATCGAACTATGTAAATTTATTATTATATGTGAATATATATAGAATTTATTTAATATTTGTTAACATTATTATATAATATGAGTAGGTATATGGCTGTAGACTGTAGTATAATGATCGCTGTAACGGTGTTCTATAATAAAATGTAGTTTCTTGAAATACAAATGATTATTAGAAAATATTTTTAATGTTTTATAAACGTGTTTTAGAAATTCATTTTTACTGTCATTAGGAAAAAAATCACAACAATAATTTTAATTACGGTGTAATAAAATGTGAGAAGATAATTATCATCTCTAGAGAGTAATAAAAGCAAAAAAAAATGTTCTCAATTTCTAACTTGTAATTTTATTATTATGTAATTATTAGTTTTCATATATTTATATAGGTATATAAAATATATATTTTTGTATCTAATATATAAAAAGGTGGAAGACATTACCAAGAGACGACTCATCTGGGCAGGATACGCTTGGCGTAAGGAAGGATCGCTGCTGAGAACAGTACTAGAAAATGCTCAACAAGGAAAAAGACCACTGGAACGCCCAAAATTAAGATGGGAAGACAGAGTAAAGAAGACGTGGAAAAAGTAAGGACAGAAGAGGATTGGAAGGAATTATCGTTGGAAAAGGAAAGCTGGAGGTAAATTTGCTGGACGGTATGGTTTTGAAGGCCGAAAACCACGAAGGAAGAAGGTACATAATATAAATATATAGTTTTATTTATTTATACAAAATAATATTTTGTTTAGTTTTTTAAAGTAATATTTATATACATTAATGCAAACATAAGTATAATATTATATTAAAAAGCATAGTTTATGTAAGTATTTTTCTTTGAAATTCTTCTACTTTGCTTTACCTCCCAACTATATGAGGTCCACCGTATTCTGGTCCAACTCCTCTTAGATTTCGATCACTTAGTTATATTTTGTCCATTCACACCACTCACCAGCTATCATTATATCACACATATGTTATATAAACATATTTGAATATATTCATACCACTCAATTTCATCTACTCGCCATTTCTTTGTTCTAACCACTACTTACGTTCATCATTCATTTTCAATTTCCACAAAAACTCTCACTACCTCTGAATCATCACTCCTGATAGCATGTTCAAACAATATCAGCCAATTATCTCCCATTCGTCTCGCAAATTATGGAACTCTTATTGGTAGGTTACACTTATAGGTACACAACTTCCTCTTATAAACCCATGTAAATACTATATATTATTATGTATATGAAATCGAATGTTTTGGTACATTTTACAAAGCAATAGAACATGAAAATTAAAATATAAATAATTTGTGGACAAGACGTAGTGCAGACAAATTATTTAATACTAACCAATATAAGTAAATAAGAGTAAGTCTGCAAGTTAGTATATTCGTTATCAACATATTTGCATTTGTCCATTCACCATAATCAATCAAATATTGATAATTGCATCAAAAACTATATTTTTTTTTAGATTCACATATAATATTGACTATTGTTATATATAGAATGTGATATTATCATAATATATTTCATTTAAATTATAATTATCCATTTGATATCCTTCTGCAGATTTTCTGAGCATGGGCGTCCCCTGACATTTTTCTAAGGTGGGTGGGGGGCAAAATTAATTTAAAAAATGAATGAAAATTTTTTTATACATTTTATTTATAGTACATAGGTTATAATGTTTCGTCATTATTACAACTAAAATATTACAATTAGGTATTATTAATTATTCCAGGAGGGAAGGGCAAGTACTACGTCTTGCTCCCTCGAGACGCCCATGTTTTTGAGGTTTGTAAATGGAATTTATAAAGTCTTTTCTAAGACAAAATCAGGATGCTACTGATTTTATTAACAAGTATAAGTACTTACTGCCTACTATTCAAAATGTTTAACAAATATATTATTGAATAAAATCAACATAACACAGTAAATAAGGTATATTTAATATAAGTTAATCATAATAAACTTAATTTTTGAAAGTAATGTTTGTGTTGGTTTTTGAAATTTAAATATGTACCTAATACTTGTTATTTAAAAATGAGTACAATTTTATATTTCTAATTTGTTTTCATATTATTATTATTGTTTATTCATTTAAATAATATGATTATAATTTTAGGTATAACAAAATAACTGCCCATTAAGCATGCTGAGAATGTGATGTTTGAAATCATTTACATTTTACCATTGCGTTACTAACCTGCCAAAAATATTAATTGATGTCACCCACATACATTTAATATTTATATTTATGTATTCAGATGTACCTAATAGCTAATGTAAACCAGAGTTTCAGATAGGTATTATTTGACATCCTAAAGTAAATATTCAACCTTGTAAATCAACAAACACACTAATAACTATACAAAGCATGACTAACCTAATTTTATTTTTCAATAAATAATAAATCTATTAATAACCATACCTATCTATTATTTTATGTCATTATTTCAATGAAAAAAAAATCCAAGAGATTAGATGTAGACATATTAAAAATAAAACTTATTATTTTTATATAATAACATAAGAAGAAACACAATTTATCAGCCCTGAATGTTATACTATTTATCTACGATTGTATTAATGTTATTATTGTATTATTACATTTTTAATTGTATAAATATATACCTAATTTTTGTTTATTATAAATTATAAAATAACATACTTGGTAATGCATAGTAATGATCCATTACTATTTATATTATGTGAATATATTTAATACAATACAAATATTAAAAAATTATTTGTACTTGCTATTATGGTATTCTACAAAATATAAATATAAAAAAAACCTTTTTACAAATAAGTACCTTATATTTATATATAAAATAAATTATAAATTTCCCCATAATAATAATAATTAAAATTATAGACATAGTTCCTATTCTTAATTAATTGATTATAGAAGTCCAAATATAGATTTGTTTTTCTTTTATGGTATTAAAAAAATCTTGAGTTAAAAGTTGTATTGTATTGAATAACTTGAACTTATATTTTATTATTACACTAATGTTCTCTACATTTGGAAGACCCATTATTTTTGAAGAAAAAGTAAGTACAATATTATTTGTACTAAATAATAATCATTATTATATTTACACTTTAAAAAAAAATAAAATAAAAAGTAGAGATTAAATTATTGTTAATTTGATGTAACATGATAAACATTTTATGTACTAAACCATTATTTGTTGTAAAAATAAATTATAATATTATGTTTACATAATTATATATTTTGGTTGTATACTATGTGCTTATAATACTTTACTAATTAGCACGTAAGTATTACATATTGTGTAAAATAATAATAAATATATTGAATAAATTCTAAATAAATTTAGATATTATCATTTAAAGATAAATGTCACCTATATTATAATTTTGATTATCCATTCTAAACTTTGGTTTCTAAACATTAATATATCTTATCATTATGGTGCGAGTGCTCCGTCAGAAAATATTTTCTTATAATTTTTCTGATAACTACCATAGTTAGTTTTCCTAATGCAAGGAATACATATGTTTTAAATTCAATTAAATAAATTTTGTAAATTACAGTTACTAGTCACATACAGAACATATAAAGTTATTGCATTGTGCACCAAATAGAATATAGTAAACAGAACATTTTTATTTGAATACATTAGTGTATTATATAAGTAAATAATAAAACAATATGAAGACCAAAAATTATAAGTATATTCAAATATGTATATTTGTACAAATGTTTTTATACAAAACCTATTTTGTTTTTTTGTTAGAATACAATCAAAGAAACCTACTTTAAACAATATAATAGTTTTATATTTATCCACTGTATAAACTAAAGTTTAAAGTATTAATAATATACATCATTATGATTTTATTTATGTAATTTTTTTATTTTAATGTATAATAGTACTAATACGGATTTAAATAATTACTAGACTTATGAAAAATAGCTAAAATAAAGTTGTAAATATTAATTAGGAATGTTTATAAAAAAATTATATTCTCTTCTTGAGGACATAAATATTTATAATTAACAATACAACATACAATATGGGCGTTGTAAATAAAATCCAACAAATATATTATTGAATCCTGTTTTGACCAGATCCCGTAGAATTATAGGGACGTGTAGGTATGTGTCAGGGAATAATATAAAAATATCCAATATTAAAATTACTAACGCTAAAATTGCTAAATGCCACAGGGACACTTTTACATGAAGAAAAATTATTGACATAGGAAAACATATAAATGTAATTAAACAAAGAACGAGAAATAATTGTTCTGAATAGTTATTGGACACAGATGTTGCCATCATAAATGATCCACTAACAAAAAATACAAACAAGTAGATATAGTTAAATAAAGGTATTTGTGTTAAACACAGCAAGATACCTAATGCACCTATAATTATCAAACTTGCCTTCATATATAGATCCGGGTTTGAAATTATAAACTGTTTAGTGGGATCATGAAGAGTTACCAATGTGACAAAGACTAATTGGGTTATAAGCTGCCACAAGATAATACTGTTAACATAATTAATTTAATTGAAAATGGTATGTGATATAATTATTATGTAGAACAATTTACTTACACATAGTTATATTTTTTGACGTTTTCTTTACTGAAGCCTAAGTGATGTAACGGGTTTTGGGTTTGTATTGTATGTGGTCTCTCTAGTGATTGAAATACAATTAGTTGAACTACAGAGATATATATAAAAAAAAAGTATTAATACGTTAATTTTATTATTGACATAATCAGTATTAATTAAAAATGTAAGTTTTTAACCAGTTAAAAATTATTTATTATAGATGTATAATTGCAATTTTCTAAATAGGGAATTAAAATAATCAATGAGAATATAATTAACAAGGAACTCTGTAAACATGTTTACAAGACAATTTATTGTACCTGATACTACTCTGTATCATTCATGATGATATAATTAATTTATATTAGGTGACTTATATTATGGAATTATATTATTAACTATAGGACTATAATAATAGAAGTTAAAACAGATAAAAATATCAAAAACGGTTTATAACAAATTAATATTATGCATATAAATTAACAAACCTTCATCCGGTTCACTTGAAGTAGTTTCGGGTAATGTACTCATTGTAAGTGTTGTTAAAAAAAACGGCAAATTTAATCTATAAAATGTGTCATAAAAATAAAAATGTGTATTACATTAGGATATAGGTAATTAATAGTAAATGTAATTATTATTATTCCATTTAGCCGGTACAAGTATTGCAAAATACCTATGCCAAACTACTAAACACATAAGTAATAATATAATAAAGTATCACATAAAATAATGATTTTCTGACAAAACTTAAAATTTAATCGTTTACTTACGTACTTGTTTTTGTTTGTCCAATCTAATGGGATAGATTTTAAATGTTATACCTACAATCTACTAAATGACAACTCAAAAAGGCTTACACTCGCTGATGATTAATAGTTATAATCATTATAATCGACGATTATAATCAGATTTCGTGAATATCTAATATTATGTACTTATTATGTCAAATTAAACACGTTAAATTATGATATCGAAAAATCGAGATTTTCCTTTTGTGTACACGTTATTTAACTACTTATTACTTAACCTTAACAGTTACACCTACGCAGTTATGCCTTTCCCGCGCTCTTCACATTGTTCAGGACAACGGTTTAACATGAATCATGTACCTTAATACTTAAATGTTAAGGATACAATATAAACCGTTCCACTATAACCGTGGTTCAGGACCAGGATTTGTTTATAATAGGTTCTGCGCTCTGGCCGACATTTCTTAAGGCTTTCCCGGTTTTATATTTAATTTTTTTTTTTGCACGCGAGTAATATGCTAATTGAATACAACTGAAGTTATATTATACTATTATAGTTATTATTTATTATAATTTATAAACAAAGTCTTTTGCATGAAAAAAATCAATTTTTTCTGACAGACGTTGAATACAATTAATTTAATCCGACTTATTTTATTATTCCAATTAAATATTATATTTTATATTATTACTTTAACAGAAACAGACTGGAAATACAATTTAATATTTAAATTTTGTATTAATGCAACAAAATATTTTCCTATTTTCTAGCGTTTATTCATTTAGTATCTAAATAAGAGAAGGTTTAAAATTATACCATTTCAATAACGTAATATTTTTGTCAGACTCTATTAGACACTAAATGTGAGATTAGAGATTATTTTTACAATAAATTAGTGGGTATTAATTTTGTTGAAAGTTGTAATTTTCTAATATAAAAATTAAATTTAAAATAATTTAATTAATAAAAATGCATTTATTAAACATTATTTAATTTAAATTTAAATTATACATTTTATAATATAACAATAATAATTAGTTTAGTATTGTATCAGTGGTTTATCTTCAGATAATACAAATCAGTGCAAAATTGTTTTATTTTTGATAAATTGATGTTAGAAATTAGAACCAATTGACATTTCTTCCTCCGAGAATCCCCAAAAAAAATAAACAAAACATCCAAATAGTAATTTAATTATATAAAATAATATATAAAATTATTTACTAATGTGTCACGTGAATATTAGCAATTATTTTATAACATTATGAACAAAACACAAAATAATTCTATTTTGTACAAATATTATACATGTATCTTATGTATTTCATACATACATCATAAACTTATATGCACTTTATGTAATACTGTCTACTTATATTGAATTATCCTTAAATATTATATATTATTTTGTATATGAAATAAAGTGTCTGTGCACATTTTACAAAGCCATATATTATATATTATAATATTGTGATAATGTTTAATAGGTACAAATAAGTTGTCGAAACAATGCATTGTAGAAAAATTATGACATCAACCATTATTAGCAAATAACAGTAAGTCTGCGAGTAATTACTGTTTGTATTAATATTAATATTCATTTCCATAACATAAAATATTGTATAATATTCAACCATAATATGAAAAATATTACCTTTTGAATTCTAAATAATGATTTGTATATTAATAAAATTTACAAATAAAATATTATTATATATATATAATTAAAAATCTAATTAAAATTAAATAAAAATGTAAATAATATTTATTTTTATATTAAATTAATTTATTTTAACTATGTTAATTAAGAAAAACACTTTATTTATAATAGCTATTAATATTGTGTAAGTACTATTTTCCACTTAAACTAATATCTAATAGGTATGGACAGTGATGTTTTGCTGAATTATTTCTTGGGTATATACAACATTTTAGTCACTGAGGGGGGTAGGGGTAAACCTTTAAAATTGTTCATAACCTCACTGGCATAATTAGGGAGGGCCTAACCCATAGATTTTTTTTAGAACACACTATATAACATAATAAAAAATAATATTGTATCATTTCGTAAACAGATTAAAACATACCTGTTGGCTATTACAGTATTACCCTCGGAAATCACAAATTTAAAATAATAACATTTTATTATACTGTTTTATAGAATTGACACTACATTCTTGCGGTTAAATCTGATATTTAACTGATATGATCTAATTTAATAAAATTATATTTCTTCTATACAAACTATATTATATAGATTAGACCATATAATTATAGTGTTAAGTATAATGTATTATGTATTTCTTTCATAACATGCAGAATTGATTAAAAAACTAATATAATTTTATAATTATAACTATTTTTCATTATGTTAGAACATATTTAATACGTTTTATAAGTTTTTAAGTTTTTTTTTTATGAATTTTAAATATATATATATATATATACCTTCACGTCATAATATGTTAGTCATATACGTATTATTAATGTATAACTACTATACACCATACAATTTAATAAGCGACTCGGCGAGCCCGCGTCGATTTTCGTGGCTACAATCTGCCGTGCTATTGAGTTTTTTGACGTGCTCTGCGAAGTGTTCGTGTATCGGACGTTATGATGTACGATGTGAATCGATTATTTGACCAAGTATAGATAGAACTTTGAACTTTTTCCAAAAACGTTAAATATTTCCGGCAATTTTTGGTTTATCGCTTTGAAAATTTTGTCGAAGTCTAATCATATACTACTTAATCTTTTTACAAAATATTTTGAAAATCGAGAGTGACAATTTTTTTTTTATAGGATTTTAAAGTTAAAATTTCCGAAAATTGACAAAATAACGGTTTCATTATTTAAATTTTTTTAATTTCATGATAACTAATTGAATTTTGATTGTAGGGACTTGAAACTTGTTTTGAGTGTCAACATAAGTGTTTAACAGGCTAGATCCAGGTTCAATACCATTGTGGCAGTGTCAGTTAAATTTATTTTCTGAACGATTATTCAACACATTTATAAAATTTTAATCTTTCGCATAGACATATTTTAATACATAACAAGTATTATTAGTACTAGTATATATTATATTTTTAATTGACATATGGGGGTATACACTAAATAATTTAATTGTTGAATTGTATACATGATATACCTGCTTATACTCTCTAAAACAACACTGAGCACTGGGTAAAGAATAAATAATTTTGAAAAGCAATTAAATACATTTTTAAATTATAGTCATTAACATACTATATATATATATATATATATTTAGTAAAAAACATACATGTTTTTTTAATGATAAAAATTAATAAAAAAAAAAAAGAAAACATAGAATATACCTAGTATAAAATATATAATAATACAATAAAAATAATAATTGAATTATAGTGTTTGTCTTTATGATAACCTATCACAATCATATGACATTGTATACTATGTATATATGTTATCAAGATTATTTTAATTTAATATTTCTATGCTTAGATCTTAATAATTAATAAGTACATATTTAGTGCAAGAAGTATAAAATTGGTCAATGCTGTCCATTATAAGAAATAATAGTTATAATTTAGTCTATGCCCCAGGCACTAATTAATTATTACTGATTATTTTTGTAAACTTAACTTGAAATAAATATGCAGAAAATTAAGATTTGTATTTGAATACATTAGCCAATTATACTATTAAATAATAAATCAATCAATATGTCGACAAATATTATATATTATTATAATATTATTTTGTAAAAAAATAGTAAAGTTTATACAAAGTTTAAAAATACTTAAAAATCAAATACATTTTTATTTTACAATTATTGGTAAATATAAAATATGTTTTTTAAATTATAGATATTTAATGTGTTATTTTAAAATTTCATAAGTAATATATTAAACAACAAAGAAAAAAAAAAAAACTATATCAAATTACAAACAATTTAAACTTAAAACTAAATTTAAATTGAGTAATCAATTTTATTTTTAGATACATTAAAGTTAAAAATTGATACACAATTTTATAGATAAAAAAAAAATCATTAGGCTGAACTTTTTTTTATGATTCATATTTTGTTAGCATACAATAAAAAATACCTACTCTAAACAGTTTTAAATTAACTTACTAAGTAAATAAAAGCTAAAAACATAATTAATAACTATCTTTATATTTCTTAATAATGTCTCATTTTTATTTAAATGCTGTATCATAATATTTATTTACATAAACAAAACTTTTATAATTACTAGATATGCTTGAAAAATGCATAAAATAATTTTTCAAATAATGATTATATTTACAGAAAAATTATATCTTGAGAAAATAAAAATTTATAATCACCACAAAATATGACTAGAGTTTTGTAAATAATATATTATAAACATATTATTAAATATGGTTATAACCAGATCCCGTAATACTATAAGGGTAAATTGATCTTTTTTAAGAAAATAAATAAAAACATCTAACAGAAAACTTATTACCATTAAAGTTACTACATTAAAACTGGATATATTATTATGAAAGCCAATTATAGTGAGAGCTAAACATATAATTGTAATTAAACAAAGAATAAGAAATACTTGTTTTGGGTAGTTATAAGACACAGATTCTACTATTATATATGATCCACTAAAAGTAAATACAAACAAGAGAATAAAGTTAATGTAGCATACTTTTTTGTGACATAAAAGACCAAATATTGAACCCAAATTGATAATACTTGCACTTAAAGTTAGATCTCTGTGTGAATTTATATACAGCTTAGTGGTACCATGAAGAGTTCCCAATGCAACAATGACTAATGTGATTATAAGTTGGCACATGATAATACTGTTAATATAAATAATTTAATTAAAAATGGTTATACTGAATGTGATATATAATGTAGAACATTTTATTTACCAACAGTTGTATCTTCTAATGATTTTATTACTGAAGCCTAAATTTTGTGGTACTCTTTGGTTAAATCCTGTAGATAGAGATTCTTGTGAATAAAATATAGTTGTTGAAGCTATATATAATTATATATAAAAAAATAAAAAAAATGTTATCAAATTTATAAATTCATTGCAATAAATATTATCTACATTTAGTTGTTCCAATGAAATATTTAAAATAGATTATCTTAAATAAATATTATTAATCTTAAAATATTATCTTAGTCAATATGAAAAGTTTAGAAATTTACAATAACAAATTGTTTATGCATTTTAACCAGACTATAAAAAGAGCGACATTATTTTGCATCAAAGTACAAAAACAACATTGTAGGTACTCATATCCAAAAAAAGTCCAATAAAGAGATTTCTTAGTAGTAAACATCTATTCCTCTGCCTTGATCTACTAATATAAATGCTACTTTAACACAACTTTATATAGTACTTATTCTTTATGTTAAGTTGTCTGTGTACATTATTAAAGAAAATCTCAGGTAGATACCATATGTATCTATCTTTAAATTGTATTTATAATTTTGGTTTGTGATTTTTATATTATTAAAAAGTATATTAATATTGAATAAAAAAGTCTAAAAAAGTTTACTTTAAACAACCTTAAAGTAAATTACACGATCATACAGTGAATTTACACTGAATTTGTTACATTAATGTAAAATGTGTTATTTGTTCACTACAGAAATATCAAATATTATGCAACATAATATGTATATTAATTAACAAACCTTTTCCTGGATCATTTGAAAATTGAGTTTCTTGTAATGTATTCATAGTAAATTTGTAAGTGTTGCTCAAAAAGCTAAAACATAGTAAAACAATAGAAAATGTAAATTAAGTAATTAAATAATTATATATAGATAATTTATAATTATTATAAGTGTTTACAAGTGGTTCAATTTGATGAAATTTATATAAATAATAATTGTTCATAATTTGACATAACATAATATTATAATATTGATACATTCAACGAAAAAGATAGTAACTAATTTTTTTCGTTTTTGAATTACGACTGCATTTTGATAAAGGATTTTTTTCTTTATCGATCATGAAAATGATTGTATTTCCATCTATCACAAAGAGATAATAAAATAATATTAAAATAAAAAAAAAATAGAATAAGATATTAACTTAGAATTTTATTTTGCTTCTCCTGAACAATTGATAAAATGGAGATACTACCTTTTTCATTGGATGTATCGATATGAAAATGAATAAATATGTTGAATAAAACATCCAAAAGATGATATCTATATACTAATACCTACATTAAGAAGGTCTTAGATAGGTAACTACTATAATATCATAGATAACAGTGAACTTAAATACATACATGACCAAATGATCTATTATGAATCTATTTTGTCATGAATATATACCTACTTAATAAATAAAAAATAAATACCTATAACAAAAACAAGTTTATGTTTCATACTAACACTATTAATTAAATAATTTATATTCTTAGATTTAGACATGGTCAAGATCATAACTGATAAAACTATGGGAGTCAATTTTTTTATTATTTATTAAATATATAGGTACTTTTTGACATTTAGTGAAATAGTTTTGTATTTGATTTCGTTTACTCATGTTCATACATATATGGTATAACTATGAAGATTAAAATTTTAGTCTTCATGAGTATATCATTTATCCTAGCATCCTATATTCCAACAGTACAAACTAGTAAACTATCAACTAAAATCTCAAACACAATTCTTCAAAAAAAATAATTTTGCACTAAACTAATTTCACAAAATTCTGAAAGTTATTTAAATATTATCTAAAGTCAGAGTATTAATAGGCATTCACTATTCTTTATCTTTATGTACAATAAACATATATTTATGTAAGTACTATTTAGTAATTATCTGTTGACATAATGTACAATTATAATACAATATTTAATAATAATAATAAAACCATATTTCATAAATTTATTTTATGAGAATAAAATTTATATTTTTGAAAATTTTCAGAGCGGTCCGATCCCTTGACCTCTCATTTACTGCGTTTAAATGCATAGCTAAATACTATTTAAATAATAAAACAGTAACATGTAAAGAACTAAAAAGGAATGTAAAATAAATCGTTGAACGTTAAAAGTTTAAAGACATTCGAATATGTGGTTTAATAAAATAAGATAAATTGTAATAATTAACCATAAAATATTTCAAAAATAATTCATTTTTAAGTAGCTTATTACCAAATTAGTTTAATTTAAGAACGGTTTATCTTATTTCATGTAAACATAGTTATGGCTTTGATAAAAATACTGTTTAATGTTTTGTAAAATATCTATTTAAAACATGTCAATCGACGATACGTAGTCAATGGAAAAAATTTAGATATAAGTTAAACTGTTAAGTGCTTTACATTTAATAGTTTCCTTTAAACAATACTTACAAAATTTGGCTTAGTTACTCGTTTTTGTTTATTCAATCGATTCTGATAAAAAAAAATAGAATGTTATAGGTAGGTATTAAATATAAAGTCTGTTTTGGATTAAAATTCGTTTACGATTAATAATTATGTAAATGACGATTGGCAAAATATATAAACAATCTTTTAGAATGTCTTATTATAATAATAATTATCTTGTCAAATTAAACATGTGAACTTATGATGTCGAATTCATTCGAGTTTTTTCATTATTTTCCTAAGCAATATTTTTATAATTTTTTTCTCTATGGTAAAACCATTTACCGCGACTTCTCTTGTTGAGGATCAGGACCACGGTTTAAAATATATTGTATAATTTACTGTGTTCAGAACCACGGTTAAACTAAAAGTGTACCCACGACTAAATACATTTAGCCATGGATGTACCTACCGTATTTAGCAGTATCACAGATTATATGAATATTATTTTTATATAATCTGTGGCCTGTGGCAGTAGGTATTCAAGACATAGAATTCGTTTTATACGGGACTGCACTCTAGTGGGGATTTTATATATTTGCTAAACGCTTTGTCGTTTTTGTCTATTATTTATTTTCTAGTACACTACATAATAATTTATTTTGTCGTGAATGTCATATTTTCATAATTTCATCTCTTTCAATTACTTTTTTGTATGACGTCAAATGTATTTTGCAAACTGAATACTATTATTATATTATTACTGTTCCACTGTATTTGACTTTCTCAAATATTCTCAATACCTTTTCATTTCATATTTATGTTGAAAATCATGTAGTTAAGTGTATTAGAAAAGAGTCATACTTGTTTTATTTAAAAATTAAAGAATTGAATTATTTAGAGTGGTATACAACCTAATACTAATAGATGGAGAATATGTATAATGTATTAAGTGTAGTTCCTTATGTTCCGAATGTTTAATGTGCGTTGAAATTTGTCAAACCGTTGATAATAATTATTGTATAATAAGATAATTATATTCAGTTATATTAACATTAAAAATTTATTAGTTTAATTTTTGGTTAGAAAGTGTGAAGTGTGTAAATTACCTTATAAACCAAATGATGAAAATAAATTTCACTCGTAAGTAACTATTTATATTGAAAATGAAATAAAGATGATAGTATATTATATTCTCTCTTTAGGTATCTGGTTTAAATCCATAGATTAGTTTGTAGCTATATCCACACATCTTTATTGTCTGCTTTTCTTTTCATTTGTACATGAGTACTTCTTTAGTCCTATATTATTTGTTGAATGTATTCCAGTCATGTCCTTCCTCTAATGAATCTTACCTTCCATGCTCCTTTCTATAATTTAGTTTTAACAATCCCTCATGTTGTAATATATGGCTTATCCATTCATTCCCTCGTCTTACTATACCTTCCCGTCTCATATTCTTACGAGAACTTCTTTAATAGTTTTTGTGTACATCTATCTAATCTTCAGAGTTCTCCAGTAGGCCCACATTATTTCCAATTTTTTTAAACGCCTCCAAAGTTTAAAATTTTACAAAAATGTGATTTTTATGATTTTAAAAGTTTGAAGATATTTTTTCTGGTAGTAGATGTGGCACAAATAGAGTATGCTTTCAGTAGTAGCATTTACTTGGTATTTTATTTTTTGATACATGAAAAATTACCAAAAGTTTTTGAAAAACTGTAAAATTCATAAAATCTACATTTTTGACAAACTTTGATTTCATTATTTCATGATAACTAATTTCTTTGTTGCACATTATTTAATAAATAAAAAAAAATTATAAAATTAAATATCAGTATATTACCTATATAAATAGACTGAGTTTCACTCAGAATCATTTTATAGAATGCAATGCCAGTGTTTTAATTATAATATAATTTAATAAAATTCCACTATTGATTTTAATGAGGACTGAAGGGACATAGGAGGAATGTCCGGATTCATTGACTGTCTGTAATTTTGATGTTTTATTATACTAATAGAGATATACTGATTACGTCTTATTGATATTCGCTTACTCTATACATGAAAATTGATTAAATTAATAATTTGTTTATAAAATAAAATTTTGATAAAAATATTTTCTACCTTAGGCTTTTAATCTAACCTAACCAGATATAGAAGTGTGTGCTTCTAAATATTTCAACGTATAAAATATATAGGTATGAAGAATTTAAAGACAATAACTTACTTAAAAAACTTTAAAAATTATGCAATAGTAGGTACAAAATGTATAAAAAATAAATATAAAATATTTAAATATATTAATTATATATTTTATATAAAAAAAGGCACTACACTCACTTAAAAGCCTGTAGTAGGTATAACAAACAAAAATACAAATATTTTAATGTACAAAATATATGAAGAATATTATTTATAATATTGTTAATTATACATTAATCAAAATATAAATACAATAATAATGAAATAAAATTTTAAAAAAATTAACTAATTAAATAATGGAAATAAAGGATAAAATAAATAATAGGTAATGAAAATATGAACAATTAAAAAAGAATAACTTTTATAAAAAAAAATTAATGTATAAAAGTAAATAATATATTTTTATATTCTAAATAATATTTAAAATTTTTTTTTTGTATTTCAGTATATTATTGCTTTTTCAATTGCTTTGTATATAGGAAAATGATGTACTTATATTTTAAGTAAATAAAATAATATAATAAACCTATACAAAATTATTAATTATTTCATCATTTAATATTATTATTAATTTAAAAATTATGTATAATGTAAAAAATAACTTAAATTTAAACTATTAAATATTAATTTTTTTAATTAATATATTAAATATAACAAAATGATATTATATTTATTTTAGATAAAGATGAAATTTGAAAACAACAGTGGAAGAAAGCATAGTATAACATTATATTATAAAGTAACATTATGCATACCAGTATTTAGGGTATGCTCTGATAATTTCTGGAGAAGACATAACCTAAATGGACTTTTAAAGAAAAGTACTATTCTCTGGTAATGAAAAAATGTTATTATTTTAAACATATATAACTATAAAAGTAATCTTGTTTATTTTAAAATAGTAGCTATTAGTATAATAATAGGGACCTCCAACCTTTTTTTTTATTTCAGACCGAATGTGAGAAATGTTTCAGCATCATGGGCCAAAATTGTTAAAAAAGTATAGGAGAACGTTATCGAATAACTAAAAATTGGAATTTTTGCTTTTATTAGTTGTTGATATTATATTTCGTATCATAATAACACAAGAATAAACATTGTAATTTCAATTTCTATCATTTCACTATTTTATTATTATTATTATAAAATAAAATATAAAAATGCATATATTTGACTTAATAGTTAATATATTATATATTATTATAATTTTATATTATTGATATATATTTTAAAAATATAATTTTGTCGGGTGGTTCAGAAAGCTTAATTAAACTGTAAAATAATATTTTATTTGTTTTTTTTTTTTTAGTTTGGTAATGTTTATAATTCCTACTGTTTTTCAACATAAAACTTTAGTTATTGTGTACTTTATTATATATAATTAAAATATTATAGTTATGTCAGTACAAAAGTATATACTTTTATAAATACTATTTACATATTTTATATTATATTATATTTATACAAAGCATAATTTATTATTCAATAAAATATTGAACATTTTTAACAAACAAATATGGTAAAATATTTACATGTATATTAGTTATTAAAATTATATACAAAGTATGATAAATAATTATATTTTATTATTACAACTATGGTTATAATATAATTTAGTCATTTGGTTCTGATGCATTGTATAATTCGGTTAAGCACAAAATGGCTGGTTAGGTTCATAATAAATTAATCAAATATTATTTCAAATTAAAAAAATTGACGAACAAACAATTATTTTACAGAAAAATAGTGGTTTAATTATGACCCATGTGAACAATTAAAATTTATCTGAAAATAATAAACCATTTTATATTAAAGGATATTCATATATGTCGGGTTTAATGAAACAAAAATCGGTTAAATATAAGGAATAAGGATAGCAAAAGTTTATTTTGGTAAAATATGTAAACGTTATTTTTTAAATTTTTTTTTATTACGTACATTTTGTTAGCGTTACCAATTATATTATCCCTGATAATAAATATAATAGGCAATCTAATTTACGTTTATGTGTTGTATCTTGTAAATTACAATGGCCTACTTTTACGGTATTATTTTATGACATAGATTTATAAAATTATTGTGTTTGGGCATTAATTTTATAATAAACTATTATATTATTAAATCAATGTTTTGGTAGAGACATACTACATACTCGTAGTTAGGTTAGGTTAGGTTAACTAAACATTTCACTACACTATTCTGTATTCATACAAGCAGTGAACATAATGAAACATAATTTAAAAATGATTATAAAATAAATTTAATATTATTTATTTACAACAATTTTTATGCTTTTTGATATATCCAGGTATTGTATTAATTTTTATTTTACAAGTAATACTTTTATTAAACAATGTTATTTTAATTTATAAAATTAGCGATGTAATTACCGAGTAAATTATATAAAAATTGCATTTATTATTTTACAATCAAATTCTTCATCTTTTACCACTTTTAATAATAAAGACCATAAAATTGGCATAACAATGTTTTGGCTATAGTATCTCTCTCTCTTATTGATAACCTTAACTTTTATAGAGAGAACTATATTTATTTAGACTAGTCATAGAAGAGGAAAATTGTTAAATTATTTTTTATTCAGGTCCCCCATTTTATTCAATATTATTGAAAAGTATTTAATAATATTTAATTTGTATAAATTTTTATAATAATTACTCACCCCCTTCATGTTTCGCAAGAGAGTTTTAAAATAGTCAAAGTCGGTAGTTTTACAGTTTTTTGAGTTTAATTTAAAAACTATAGCTCTTGACATAAAAATATATAGAATTTATACTTAAATCATATTATTTTACAAAAAAAAAAAATATAAGGACAAAATTTCTTGTAAATCTACTATTTTTCAATATAAAATGAAATATACAAACAATTAAATTTTTTCCTATTATTTAAATGTACACGACGAATTGTAAATTTTGCGGTAACATGTTTTATATCAAAATTGTATATTAAATTTAATTTTGTAAAAGAAATGTTACATGCAAAAATTGCATTCGATTGTACGTTTCGATGTTATGGTGCAAATTTATATGATATCGCTGAAGAAACAATTTACTTAATAAATTATATATTATATTTTCAATCGTTCTAATTTTGTATATTGGCAAAATAAATAATAATTTAATACTTTAAAGTTCTCTTCGCCGGATGACATGTTCATGACTAAAACGATTTTGTTTTTCTTACTTTTTTGATGTGTAACGTGTTCTGTTTTATCATGAATAAGGAAATTTGACACACGTTGTTTTAAACAGTTTATCTTTTTCATTGTGCGGCCAATTTAAACAACTAAAAACTCAATTTAAATTTATGTAGGTACCTACATGTATAATATATTGGTTTAGGTAGGTAACGTTGTACTGTAGACAATTTGCTAATTATAAATTTGACAACAATATATAATCACTCAGCAAGTATAGTTTATTAAATTTCTAATAAAAATAGTGTACGTTCTATTTCGATAGAACAATAAGAACCTATATTAGTCATAACTAAAGACATAATACCTACATGTTTTTTCCGACTACGCCAGTGTGCAGATTTTTATAAAATACTAATGTTGGATTCTGGCCGAAGCGAGGAATGTATTGGTTTTACAAAGATAATTATTTATTTTTTTATGTCTGAAGATACTTTTTTGAGGAGAAATAATGGACCGATTACCACGAGTAGGATATGCTTTTGTAAGTAAATTGCATCTACTTGATACTTTATTTAGCTCATTTTTACAATTTCTCAAAATTTTTCCTTTAGATAAGAAATCTACATACGTAGTAAAATTTTGGAACGATTTATCAGTATAATATATTGAGTACCTGACATGTATATCATAAAACATAAACTTTTCAAATGAAAATCGACGAGAATTAGTATTAGTATTATACAGGTTGGTAGATTAACTTAACATTTTTACTAAAATAAAATAGGTAATTTAGATAATTACTGAATGTATATGTTGATGACATATTTTAACATCTAACCTTAATTTAGATTTTATAATAGGTTGTAGGTTGACAAAATTTTATCTAGCACAATAAAAAAAATAATAAATAGTTTAAGGATCCCTAATCTAATAATTCACATATAGTACATATGTAAACATATACATACTTAATAAAAATATTACTACTATCGTTCATTGACGATTGTTATTCGGCTACAATTTTGTAGAATGTAGATAGTAATAATTCACTGTCTTTCCTAAGATTATCGATATGCAGTCTTGTAAAAAATACTTTTGAAAAAGTCTTTTAATACTAATATTTAAATTGGAATAAATTTGTATTCTAAATACTTTTAAAATACTTAAAAAAAAAGTATTTGATAAATATT
Organism: Eriosoma lanigerum; assembly: GCA_013282895.1. Classification (NCBI taxonomy): domain Eukaryota; kingdom Metazoa; phylum Arthropoda; class Insecta; order Hemiptera; family Aphididae; genus Eriosoma; species Eriosoma lanigerum. The sequence continues at coordinate 8,838,149 of CM023362.1, forward strand.
TTCAAAATTTTAAAGTATTTGAATAAAAATACTCTTTCGTTAATATTAAATATGTTAACTAGTGTTTAAAAAAATAAAAAATATCTACTAAGTTTACCCAATTGAATATAACTTATAGTTACTTTACATGAAAAATACTTGTTATTTTTATAACCTTCAGTTCTGATGTACATTACAATGTACATAGCTAAAAAATGGCAAGGAAATATGTAAAAATTATGAATTTTTCATAGTAGCTTAATTTTATAACGTATAAAAATAAAATGTAAAGAAAAAATTTTTATCGGTGCCTATTTTAATACATGTATTTTTTTTTTCGTATAAAATTCTTTTAAGATGTATTAAAAATACTAAAAAAATGTATTTAAAATACCGAAAAATACTTCAAAATGTATTTAAATACTAGTATTCAAATACTTTTATTCGAATACATTACAAGACTGTCGATATGTATTAATATAATTATTATATATAAATAATACATAGAACATTTTTATCCTGAGAAACGTATGCGTCTTTAATGTGCGCATTTTGAATTAAATTACTTTTAATAAATAGTTTATTTCAAAACTTGATTGGATATTTATTTTAAAAAAATAAATAAATTTATGTTTAATAATAACTACAAAGTGATAATAAACTGGTAAATATATTGTCATATTATTTTAAATAGAAATAAATCTTGTATTAATAAGAATAATATATATTATTAGTTTAATATTTGAACTAATTCACAAATTCATCACTATAGTTCTGTATATATTTTTAATTATCAATGAAATTATTTGTAATTTTAAATATTACAAAGTAATAAGTATTATCTTAATATCATAAACAACGTTTAAAATTATATAAATTAACTAACCTGAAGTTTAATTAAGAGTATCTAACTCGTTATTTACTAAGTTAATAAGAAAATAAATCAGTAAAATAAAAAATTATGTTAATATAAGTAGTTTTTATACTATTTAGTATCTACTTATATTTATTTTTTAAACTAAAAATACCGTAATAAAAACATAATTGTATTACATTACTTAGTGATAGTTTATGTTACTATTATTAAGTCTTTAATTTTTACATAGATAATCATTAAAAAAACAGAATATTTTAATACTTTTTACCTCGAGTAAAAAACAGCGGATCTTATAATAAAAACGAAATGTTTTCGCAAAACAAACATATCATTATATCAGTAGACTTGTAAACGATATATTTATTTTTTATTTACATTGTGATTCGGATATGTGTTTAAAATGTAATATTGAAACTAAATAAATAATTTATTGCCCAATTTGTAATTGTTTGGTCAATAAATAATCACAATGCTACTTAAGTAGTATATTTTATTATATTATATAAAACAAATTATTTCAAAACCGAATAAAAGTTGGTACTAATATTTATTATAATTAAAATATAATTGGATAAAATTATTACTTTTACTAAAATCGTTTTACTCGAAAGTCTTACGAGTCTGAACATTGGTATTTTTTTTTTTTTTTTTTAAAAAAAACCTATTACAATATTACAATTCGGTGATCAAATACGTTCGATAGATTATTGCGGAAGACAATAATATTTGATTTAAAAAACGGATATTTGTTTTGTCGACCATTAACGCGGTTTAACAGCGGTCCCGGAATAACTGGTTTGTGAGGCAAAAAGGTGAAAACTACGCGGTATTTCGAAGTGAAAGCGAGACAAACGTAATATTGTGTCTGCGCGTACGTACCTACCTGTTATTATAGTGTATTATTAGTTATTACGCGCACTACCTATACACATTGACACGTGCGTCGTAATAATATTATATATTAATATATGAACCAAAATTTAAAATAATACCAAACCGGAAGTATGTATATTATCCGAGTTTCAGTGATACGAACAACTCACACTTCCGAGTTGCAACAGCATTATATTGAATATTTCGTAATTTTTTTTCGGCGTTTTTTTTTTTTTTTTTTGCAATAGTTACGTATTCGTGTGCATAATGTAATATTATTATATATTAATTATTATATCAGACAACCGGTACGTCCGTTGTGACTGGAATATTGTATATACTTACGTTTTTTTTTGTTTTTTTTATAATCTTTCGTGTGTTTCGAAATTATTATTAAAATAATAATATCCATTATCGCCGCGACACCGAGCGTTCGGTTATGCGAGTCACGCGGCTATGAATATATAATTGAAGTAAAGTTTTAGCGATTAAAAAACTCGTTAAACGTCCTTTTGGGGTAAGTCATGTTATGCGGATTCGGGTAAATATCGTGAAAGTTAAATACTTTTTGAAAAAATATAACGAATAATTCGAAAACTGAACACGTAACAGTCATTATATCGCGAAAATAAGTATTTTTACACTTAACGTTTAGGCGTGTACTATAAACTGATAAGTTTAGCGGTTGCGGGCTCAACTGGTGTTTGGATCACAAACACCCATCCCGCGGATCGTCGTATTTTCTGTTGTTAACCTCGAGCTGGCGTTTAGCGACACTGTTGAAACGTCGCATGTATCCAATAGGTGACGCTCGCCGTGGACGGTCCGTAACACACACCCTCCGCGAATACGACGTCGAACTGACGATTTTTTGAATTAACGAAAACTGTAATTTTGACGAACTTGATTTTAAAAATTTTAGGATAACTAATGCAATTTTGAACGTAGAAACTTGAACACATTTTTGGTTATTGACATAGGTATTTTACATATTTGACAAAATGTTATAGTTACATTGATTTTATCTTCAAATATAAAATTTTGACATTTTAACAAAAATTTTTTTCAATAATGTTTAATACTAATTAAAATTTCGGGTTTTATGATTTGAAAATTTAATAGAAGCTTAACTTATTACTTTAACCTATTTCTGAAATATTTCGTAATTCTATATTCACAATTATTTTAAATAAGCTTCTAAAGTTGAAATTTTTCCCAAAAAATATTATATTTTTTTATATTTTTTTATGTTTTAACGTATAAATATCTCGATTTTAAATACACTAAGCTCAAAATTGTATATGTGTATTATGACATAATATTTACTACATAATGCAAAATATTGAAAATCGAAAATAATTTTTTACATACCTTCAAATTTTAGGATTTCACATTGATGTTTGATTTTAGTGTTAATTTTATCTAGTTACTACTTTATTTAGATAATTTTCGTATTTTTAAATATTTTTCCTTTAATATAAGGAAAACTACCAAAAGATGGTTGTAAAATTTGCGGTATCTGCATTTTTAACGAATCTAAATTTTATTATTTTATGATACCTAATTTTTCTGTTGTATGTTATTTTATAAATAAAGAATATTTATAAAAATAAATATTATTAATACCTATATCGTATATCAGACTGAGCTTTACTCAGGACTATCTTTTCATTTATATATTTAAAAATATTAAATTTGAAAAACAGTTTTTTCTCATAAAAAGACTAAAATACTAATTCTTAGTAAGTAAAAGTATTACTAAAGTATGAAATTATAAATTATAATATTATATAATGTAAATATTTTAGATATTTTAAAGGTTACAAACATGCGTTTCATTATATGGTAGCATCGTACAAAACCTTTTTATATAATAATAATATGTTAACAAAATATAGGTAAGTATTACAGTAACCTAACTTTATCCAAAACTAATCGGATATAAAACAATATTTTTGTCTAAATATATGATAATACACATTTAACAATATTATATTAATATAAGTTAGGAGTTAATTAAAAAAAAATGTAGACTTAATATGAATGCATAGGGCATAGTGAAATAAAAAGTGGCTAAATAATTATTCGTTTATAAAAAACATAGATATAATATAATTTAAGAACGTATAAAATGTATAAATTCGTGTTTCTTTTCATCCAATTCTCTCAGAAAGTATATTTGTTGGAAAATATTTAAAATAGACTATTATAATATATAACAACTATTGTACAAATTATAGAAGTAAACTATTATTACACAATACATTTACTGCAGGAATGGACTCAAGGTTAGTATTTTCTGGGGGCTAATTTACAAAACTCAACAATTTATTCTTGCAGGCAGCACCCACATTGTAATCATTTTTTTATTACCACGATTCACGAAACACATAATTACTAATCATAATAATTCATAAATGATAAATATAACTTACATTTTATTATAAAGTCAACATTATAAGTATCAGATTCCATTGAAACGTAGTTGGTAAGTCTAAAATAAAAAAAAAACCATTTATATAATGATGTGAAAAATCCTTAAAATTATAGTTTCAGACATTAAAAGTATCCTTAAAGTATATTAAAATAGTTATCTAACACTTAGTCTACAACTAAAACAGTTTTTGATATGCGTAATGCGTCGTAAGTACCTAATAATTAAATTTTCTTTCCAACACCAAAAATATGAACAGTATTTTTTTTACGACGCTGCATTTTTCTTAATGACGCATAATATAATTTCTTTTATACGTGTTGGTACCGAATTTTATGTAACGCGCCAGATAGAATATATTATACTCATATAGATACGTCGTCAATGGATATTTTGTTTTCTAACTAGTTTCGACTAGTAATACATACCCAATTGATATTTTAATAGGTGGTATACTTACCTACCACAGGTATATGACGCATAGTAAACGCAGGTCGTGAATGGCAAATACGTATATATTAGGTTAGGTTAGTGCTAATCGTTTGTATAGGTATAACCAACACACTTGGAAATAATGTAATATTATTATGACGAAATATTAGAGGAAGTAGCCATTCTATGCACGTATATATTGTACATTATATATTTCTATTTATACCGTTATAATACTCTCTATACTCTAATAAATTATACTCTACTCTAATAAAATTTTAAAATTTCCCCCTAGAAAATTGTTTAAAATACACGACTGGTTGTACGATACATGAATTTGATATTCTATATTTATATAGGTACCAATATATAATTTGTATTATTGTAGAAGGTCATCCACTTTTCTCAATGTATTAAATAACTACCTATTGAACAGATAACAAATGTGAAAAAGTTATTATTTTACTATTTTTAGGAATGTTAGGATTAAAAGTTAAAGAACTTTTTATGTTTAAAAAATAGCGTATTATACAAAATTATATTAATAATAGTAACGATTTCTTAAAGGTACAAGTATAAAACAATATTTATATAGAATAAAAACAAAATATTCTAAAGTCGATTTCTTTTGGATTTTTAATTACGTAAAAAAAATTGTAGTAAAAGACATAAAAAACATAAAAAATAAGAAAATTAAAAAAATTATCGAAATAATTAACGGAAAAAAGAAGATTTTTAAAAAATCATATTTTGTAGCGATTATTATGCACTAATAAAACTATGCACACTTCGTAATTAAAATTTCATATAGAATCGAAATTTTAAAGAGCAATTTAGGTTTTTATGAACTCGAATTGTTTATGTCAAGCTTTTATTTTACATGCCATGAATTATTATGATAATTTAGAATATTTAGATTAACTTAATATATTCTTTTTTATTTTATTAGTCCGCAATGTCCGACTGACATAATTTGAAATATGAATCAATCATATTATAATATAGTTACGTACATATATAAATTATATTATAAGTACGCTTATATTTTTATAATGAGCACGATTTACAATAGAATCGAAAGTTTATTTTAGAAACACATTAACAGTGGTATGGTGGTCATGGTCGTGATGAAAGGCTGGTCAACAGGCCTGTATACAATAGTTAAGAGGGATTTAGGGATTAATCCCCCAACAAAATTTCAAAGTAGGTATATGTATACATTATATATAATAAATATTACGAACTTCATAACAGTTAAACAGTTAATTTTATTATTATTATAATTAAAATTTGTATAGGTACATATATATATATATATATATATATATATTGTACTGTAGAATATTACCATTAAATTAATAATATAATTATGTAATTTTTATACGTAGGTATATTAAAAATATTTTAAACTTCAAAGGAAAATTGATCCTGAATACGTGCTTGTTGGTCAATCATAGCTTTAAAAATAATATGGTACGACAAAAAATTGTTTAACAAATTAAAATCTAAGTATTTTAAATGTATCTACAAAACGTACATAAAATATGGTAATACGTAGGTTAGTAAATACCTATACTAATAGTATTTCATCTCTTGTTATTATTAATGATCAAAATACTTCAAACTACTTCAAACATTTTTAAACGATTTTATCTTTATGCGACGATGTCAACTACAATTGTTTAAAAATTTGTTTTTAATTAAATGTCACTAATATTATAATTTTATTCGTTGATATAATACAGATCCGTAACTATGTCAGTTATAAAATCTGCTCGCGTAGAAATCGATGATTCGTTGTTGGATGGTTAGTCGTGCGGTGTTCATGAAATGCACGACGTGACGTGGTCGAACGGAGGGTAATTGAACGTTATAATAATAACAATAATAATGATAATAAAAAAACTCGGGGATAAAAAATAATGTATATATCTATAATATGCATATAAAAGTAAAAAATTAAAAAATTAGAGAGGAACAAAAATTCCGATCGTCGTGCGAGTATGCGCCATAACTCGTTGTTATTATGTGAGTGAAAAGAAAGTGGAAGTGGTTTCTGAAAATATCACGTCTGGTTTATTTATGTCCGTGATGGCAGCGATGTCGTTATATAATGCTCGAACAATAAAGTATAATATATACATCGCTTTATTTTATTATTATAAAGTTGCAATTTTTATTATACATAAAATTCTATAAAAAAATATTACGTATAAATACGGATACAATATAATTGTCATCGGGTGATTCATCAATATTATTATTGTTCTCGTCACACTTTTCAATAGCCTGCAGTATATTGTTGAAATTCTTTTCAATTTGTTTTTATTTCGATTTTTTTTTTCTCACTATTATTAAAATTTGAATTATATCACGGCGATGTGGTGATACAGATTTTTTCTAAAATGGACCAAATATTAGGTATTTTACAAATTATTATTTGGATAATTTTTCTGAATATACCTATAGATATCACTCCTATTGGGAATAAAATTCTGCCACGGGACATGCTTTAAGACACTTCATAAATAAGTATTCATAAATGTTAGGTATTGAAATTAAGATTAAAAATGTGATTGATTTATTTAATATACGAGTATTTTACAGTTTAATTCGTTATTGTTTTTTTAGATCATGAATTAAATTCTTAAACAGAATTTATTTTTCTTTAAACGTTTAATATTTTTTAGACCTCGTCGACCTCATTTTTTATGTTTATTTATTGTACTTTCTTAAACTACTTATAAACTACAACCTGGGAACTATTTATATTTATTTTTTATAATTGTTTTAATATAGAATAATAATAATACGAATGTAATGATCCAAACAATGTAAAAATAAAAATAATGATTATTACACACAGTACCTACTAGATAACTAGGTATTAAAATATGCATTTCAAAGGTTATCAACTTTTGGCGTTTTTATTGCGTTAGTACTATTATATGTCATCTATATTTAATATATAGATACAGAGCTATCATATAATTGTGTTACAAAAACAATAGAGAACGTATCTACGTAATTCCCATAAATTGTAAATATTTAATGTGAAATTCTAACTAGTCTGTATATACAAATGGGAATAATATATTTGTTTAAAAATTATTTCTATGAGTAAAAATATATAACTATTTACAAAAATAAAAGCTTAGTGTAATTTTAGGTAACCATAAGTTTTTGAAGTACTTACATAATTTAATTTAATTGTATTTTATATATTTATATATATATATTATATTTGCATATAATTTATGTAATATAATTGTTTATTATATTATAATATATCATAAACAAAAATAACAAAGCTAGAAATTAATTATTTAAATAAATTCTAATTGAACTATATAATATATAACTTGAAAAGTTTATTATTATTTTTATTAAGTAAAATACTATTTATAGGTAATTTATATCAAAACATTAACCTATAAATAATGAGGTAATAGGTATATTTTAATAAAATAAATTGCGAATTAACATAGGTATTTAACTATATTTTAACTTTTAACAATGTATATTTTATTTTTTTCTTCTATCTACATTTTAAAAAGTAAAAATGAATAAAGTTCTAATTTATAGCTGTAAACAAATTTTTCGGTATTATTGAGATTGTTTTTGTTGAAAACAAAAATTGGAAGGAGAAATTCATGTTAAACGGAAAATATCAAACTAAACCTAACTCTGGTAATTGACTCTGCAACAAGTTCTAAATTTGTGAATAATATCGTAAAACTTTTAATAATTTAATAATTTACAATTTTCCATAATATTTTAATATTAACTATACAAGTTAAAAAAAAATAAATTAAAAAATTATTGTGTGACAATTGATACATACTTTATTCTATCGAATAATTTAATACATATTGAGTATATACAATATAAATACATAAATAAAATAAGTATTATTAATATTTGAAATTTATAATGTGTAATTTTAGGTTCTGAGCGAAGCGAGGAATATATTAGTTTTACAAAGATTTTTTTTGTGTCTGAAAGCTTTTTTTGGTGATAAATAATTAAGTTTTAACTATAGGGACTTGGGAATTTTTTGAGTATTAAGATAGAAGGTATACAAGTGTGGTAAAATTTTGGAACGGATTGGTTGATTATTTGGTCAACTATAGAACATTGAACTATTTTCTAAAAATGTTTAATATTTCCTGCAATTTTTGGTTTATTGGTTTGAAAATTTTATCGAAGTCTAATCATATACTATTTAATCTTTTTACAAAATATTTTGAAAATCGTGACTGACAATTTTTTTTATAAGCTCCTAAAATTTGAATATTTTTGTATTATTATTTAATATTATGATATATATATTTTTTTATTTCTGAAGGCACTTTTTTGGGTAGAAATAATGGTCCGATTACCATAAATAAGATATACTTTCGGTAGAAAATTGCATCTAGTTGTTACTTTATTTAGCTCATTTTTCGAATTTCTTAAAAGTTTTTCTTTGGGAAAAGAAAAACTACCAAAAGATGACGGGAAAACATTAAAATTCATAGAATTCATGACTCGTAATTTTGATGAAATTGACTTTAGGTTTTTCATGATAAGTAATGTAATTTTGAACGTAGGCACTTTTTTTTAGTTTTCTCATAGGTAGTTTATATACGTGATAAACTTATGAATCGACCTATCAGTATATTATATTGTATTATATTGAGTTTCGTTCAGAATCGTATTTTCTAACGCAATATCATTGCATTCAAATTCTAGTTATAATAAACCATTAATTTTTCCGAGGACCAAAGGGACGAAGGAGGAACATCCAAAATCTACCTTCCCACTTTTTTTATTATAACATATTACAATGCAGTGATAAAATATAATATGATATATTTTTATATTCTTATCCAATATCAACGATTACATAGTAATTAGTAGTTCCTACTTCATGTATGCGGTAACCAGGCCCGACTCAAGCATTCAAACACACCTAAATAAATTTAAGTTTTGGTGCCCTTTACATATGAATTCATCGTAATACTACGTCAAATAATTTGAAATTCCGCCCCTGAATATGCTGCTCTAGACGTGATCTTATATCGTCCACCCCTTGAGTCGGGTCTAGCTGTATTACGAATTATTTGAAATATAACGAAATTTGTAGCTAATTAATATTTGGGGACATTATCCAGTTATGATAAATAATTGATGATGGAAATAAAATTATTGTTATTTCTTTATGGAGCTGGATAATAAAATCATAATTAATTCATAAGGCGAGAAATCCAAACTAGCTAAATTATTGTTATATTATATCAGCTAAGTATATATTTTTACTATTATGATTTTATAACAAGTACTATAGTATTTTATATTAATAACTATATTCAACATTTAATGTATATATATATATATATTTAATATATACATGTGATATATATTATAAATATAATGTCATATGGAAATCAGTGTTTTTGTGAAAACATTAGGCTTTTTACAATGGGGTAGTCCGTTTGCAAATTATTTATTATTTTTCCAAGCGGTTTGCTATTTTTCAGATTTTCAGCATACAGACTAACAATAGTTAGGCTTTTTAAGAACTACAATTATTATATAGTTATAATCATTATACTTATTTTAATAATCAGTAGATTAGATTATAATTTTTCATTATACAGATTTTTGTTCGCATACTAGTCTGCACATAATAGATCTCTGTGTTTTGGTACCTATTATATATATATTTAGTGAAATTCAAATTATTTTATAGTTTTTAACTATTGTATTACTAATTTTATTTTACAGAATTTACAAAAAAAAAAAAAAAAAATTGTAAAATATTATATCATAATATTTAATATATAAAACTAAAAATTAATTTTCCAAACTGTTAAGTTGCTACTTAGCGGATCTTTTTCTATAGGTATCAATTGGTTTTATTAGAAATTTACTGGATGGAGTTAAGTCTAGAATAGAACTGAGATAATAAAATTTAATAAACTGCCTAATAGTTTAATATAAATAGTAAACCAAAACTGAAACCAACAACCAAGTACAATAATTCAAATACTTAGGTACCAATTATTAATTATAATTACTATCATATAATTTAATTGTCCATACAAATTATACGTTTGTAAAAAAACGAAATTCTAATTTTCTATTTTTTTTTTTTTTTTAATAATTTAAACATTTCCTAATACTAAAACATCGTTAATATAAATTAATATTTTATATTAATATTGTTTGACATGTTATTTTTTATTTAGTCGTTATATAATAATACAAGAACTGTTTCAGGTTTAACATTTCACTGTTATTTAATAGAATGTAATATATTTGCGTATATTCATATTGGTACTTAATTAAATAATGAACTAAACAATTTTTTTTTTTTTAAATTGGATAAGTTAATTATAATTTTGGTATACCATATACATAAGTATGATCTAGGTATGTTTTACATATTATTTTTAATTGTAATTAATAGGTAACATTATTATTTTCAGTGGCCTGTAACTCATGAATAAATATTAAATTAAAGTAATTAAATTAATATTCAGAAGAAACATAAAGTGCAAATTAATAATTGTTATTATAAAAAAAACCACTAAATAACATTAAATAGAAAAAAAATATTTATTTAACCATTAAGCGACTAAATACATAGTTAAATTATACAATTTCGCATATGGGTCTTTTTTTTACTATAAAATCTTTAATAGTTTAATTTTGTTTTTAAACAATTCAATTCTATGATGCTTTTTTGAAAAGTCATTTTTAAATTAAAAATATTTTATAGGGGTAATAATAGATTTATTTGGAAACAACTAAACAAGTATAATTGTAATATTGGTTTTACAATGAGGTGTTCCTTTTTTACATGTGAATACACCATTTTGAATAGTCCGATTACGACTTGGATAGATTTTTTGTAGAGAATTGTAACTTTTGGTATTAAATTAACCTTGTGTTACTATCCTAAACAGGACCGGCGAGAACTTTTGTGGGCCCCGGAACTAATCAATTCCGGGCTTATTTATACATATTTGACTAAGATATACATAGCACTTTAATACAGTAGTTATACTTAATATTTAAGTTTAATGAATTGTGAATAAAAAATAAAAAAACATAATATTTAGTATATAAAATCTTTTATTGATATTGAAGAAAATAATGTAACCAACTATTTAACAGTAGTTAAAAAATAATTAGGTTCAGTTAAAGCGTTCTCTTTCTGGCTTTTTTCATAGTAAAGTCATTAATAACTGCATCTAAGTTGGTGTTTTTGGTCAGTTCTTTTTTCACCGCTAACATTAGCTGTTTAATTTTGAGAAAACATACGTAAGTGTTTATGGTTTAACTCGTAATTCTATATTATATAATTTATATATAATATACCTTATATACTATAATTTGTATAAAAATAATTTTTAATTCAAAAAATTAGTGAAATTTGCCTTTGACAATGGGCCCTCCCGGAGGTCCGTGCCCCGGGGCTCTACTGCCCCCCCTTACCCTCTGGCCGGCACTGATCCTAGACAAGTGTTACACTGTTGCTACTCTGGGTCTCTTATTGGATTCTATTACTCAAATTTATCTTTTAAATTTGACTACTATTCTGCTCAATCTTCCAAATATATTTCTAGAATATTTATATGAGATAAAATAATTACATTTATGTACTTACATGTACTTATAATAAATGTTAAAAATTAACATAAATAATATTTTTTTTATAAAATGGAGGGTTTTATAATGGTTTTCTAAAATCAAAATATCATATTTCTATTACTTATGTATGTTTAATATCTAATGAGCCCAACATTATTTATAAGTTTGAAATAATTACACGTGTTTACCGGAAAACTATATAATTCTTCTCAATATACCCTTCACGATGGTACTCAGAACAATAGCATATTGTATTGTAGACAACATAAGAAAATTTAAAATCGTATTTATTGATTGGTCTACTAAATTCAGGGTAATAACGTAGGGTTAAGGTTATTTTTCATATGTTTCAATGGTGTAATAGGAAAAACCAAAAATGACGAAAATGTGTGAAAAATTATCGCGAAAGCAGTTTTGATGAAATTACAGGTCTTAATTATTTTATGAAATATGAGATGTAGGTAAAGACCAGAAATTTTTTGAGCATTAAACTCTTAATACAGATATTTTATATATGCAATACAATTGTAAAACTATTAAAATGATTTGAAGCCTTAATATGTTGAATTTTGTTTTTAAAATAATTATTACTATTTTTGCAGTTATAAATTTTATGGTTTGAAAAATTATAAATTGTATAGAATATTTTCTATACATCGATTAAACTAAGTTATGTATATGTAGTATATAGTTCAAGATTGACACAGAATCGTTAGAATATTACATGTTTCGATGAAATAACTATTTATAATTTATAGATTGTGTAGCCTACAATAATGATAAAACAAAATAAACTTAATAATAGAATAATCAATTAATATATTTTAAAATCATTGTTATAAATTATCCCTATGCATTTATTATTAGCAAGCGATTTTACGTGGGTAATGTTATGTATGAACCTACTGAAAAATTATGATAAATATTGAAAGCAAAATGAAAAGATATTTCTTTTTGTAATTAAATTCAATAATACAATAATAATATATTTGTTTTTAAAAAAATAATACAGGTGTTTAACTATTTAACTATGTTTAGTAATAAGTTACTTTTATTTAAATTTAACTTTAATTTTTTAAAGTTACTTAAATTAAAAGTAACATTTAGCTTTTATTTGATTCAAATATTTTTAGTCTAAATTTTTATTTCTAAATGACGACGGTCGGCTATATTAATCCGGACTAGATAAATTTAGCCCACCAAAATTTCAATATTATACCGTCCATTTATTTTAAATATTATCGTTTAAACTTACATAAATTGTCTTTAATTTCATGTAAAATATTATTATGAAAATATAAAATACAATTGGTGTATAACATTAATGTTTTAATTTTCAATTAGATATTTTACTCCTATTACACTTCACATACACTTCTCCTATTTTATATAGGAGTATATATAGGAATATTTTTTACCACCCTACCGAAATCTTTTCAATAATTCTTCAAGCCAATTCGAGTCTGGTCAGCTGCTTAGGTATACTATTTAATTTGCTACTACCTATATCTGTATAGTATTATAAAAAAGTTAATTTCGTAAAAAAAAAATATATATAAAAAAATTAATAACACATCTTTTGCGTATTTCGTTCAAATTCAGAAGTTTTATTTTTATAATAACAGTATTACCTACGATCGATTTGTTGTCAAATATCTTCTTTTTTATGAGACTACATATCTATTCGCGTTCGAAAAAAAATATATATAACAAAACGGGTAAATAATTGTATAATGTTGTATTATTATTATTATTATTATTATTATTATCGAGTAAACATTAGCGTTCGTTTTAAGACACATAAGAGTAAATAAAAATATAACGATGAGTTCGACGAGGGAGGAAATTTAATAACGAAAATATCCACCACGAAATCGTCGCCACTGTCGTAATCCACGGCTGGTACGACGAAACAATTCGGCTGGAAATCGGGGCGTTTTAGTCGTACCAGTAGTTGTGTCGTATGGCGGCGGCGGAGGAACACGGAGACGCACAATAATACTTGTACCAAAGACAATATACAAATGTAATATATATATATATATATATTCTAATATATTTATTATATTATATCTAATGTCATAATATATGAACGCATATTATAGTAATGTGTAACAGTAAACGCGGTAGTGGTGGTGACGCGATAGCGACTTATAGCCTCACCGAGAACACATTTCACCGTATACTTTCTCGTGCGTTCTTCTTCTCAGGACGTATCAGTCGTATTATCGTCGTCAGTTTCCGATTTTCTTCCGCTTTAATCAAAGCCGTCATCCGTCGGCCCGTCGCGTCCGTAAAATAACAATAATAATATTCGTTTGAAAACTATTAGTAGTAGCGGTGTCGTATTAAATAATAATTTCTTGTGTTTTTATAAATATTTTACGTATTTATTTTATTTGTATTTGTAACTAATTGTTCGTAACTCGGTGGTATGGTAAATTGATTATTAGTTTAAATTTTTTTTAAAATTTTTTTTTTTTACATTCGTTAAATTTAATTCTTAATTTTGTTTTCAATTCTTATCCGTTTACTTTATAAAATATAGAATAATTTTGGATTTCTATTTTTTGTGCTATAATTACACTACAGGTACGTAACATGTTACGATAATTTCTGGGAAAATTTTATTCGGTTGTTAGGGGAAGTGTATCTACTATCTTCCTATATTTTTTAAACTTAATTTAATATTCGTTATGTTGTGTTTAAGTGTATATTAGTTTCATACAATTTATACATGTAAAAAAACGTTTGGTTTTCCTTGAATTATTATCCATATTTTTCAGCTTGAGGAAAACCGTATGGAGAACGAATATAGAACTTATAGAAGTATATTTAAAATAATAGATACGTGATAGGTTTACAGTTTATATACGACGTTTATATATTTTTTTATATAAATTGTTTTCATAAAATTAAACATTGGATAAGTGACATTAGGTTAGTCTTAGATACTTCATTTATCTGAATTAAATTTTTGATTAATTCCATGTAAATTCAAAAATATTATTATTATTATTAGGTTAATTACAAATGTACGAAAGTCTACTTTTGTTCTATGCAATTTCAATACCATTTTTGTCACATATTTGATTTACTGTTTTGACGATCGACACAATTGGTTTCCTTTGAATCGTACAATTACTTTTAGAAATTGATAGGTATATTATTATGGCACGTATTTAGGCGATTTCTATATTATTTAGTAATAATTTAATAATTACCTATACAAATTATATTTATCTTTACAAAGTATATTACATATTTGGATATACAGTTAATTACACTAATAAATTAATAAATATTATCTAAAACTGAACAATAAACAACTTATTATTATTATTATTTATTGTTTTATTGTTGTAACAATAAATAGTAGCTCATATTGTTAATCAGTTATTATTGTAAGAATCGTATATTTATCAAACAAATTTAGGAATCAGTCAATACATAAGTATTAATATCGTCATGTTGATGGAGGAATTAGAAAATTATTAAGTTAATATAGATATGTTCTTAAAGTGTTTATTACATAATATAATTTCCAACTAATTGGCATACAAATTTCTAGTGAATAACAATTATAATTATGTTTACTCACTCATTCTATTGAATTATTATAGCACTCTGTATTTACATGTATATTATATTACAGGATAATATGTCCTAGTATATATTTCTCACGTAGAAGTATTATTTAACTATATTTTCCTGGAATTAAATACATCAGAATACTATCAGTTTCTACGATTAACAACCCTCTACTAACCCCAATTCAGTTTATTTCTAAGAACTCGGATTTATTATTTTTAACCTACCTATCAAATATAAATAACAACGGTTGTTCAAAATTTCTGGTAATAAATAATTATAATAATAATAATAATAATAATATTATTAAAGCAATTAGGATAAAAACTTTTCCTGTTATTTATTCTGGACTCCCTGTAGTTTTTTTTATTTATAATACAATAAAAATGTCTGTACCACTAATTGAGTACTTAAGTATCATATACAGAATGATCAGAGTTTTACGTTACACAAATGGCTTAAATTACATATATTTTTGGACACATTCAAAGTGCTCAAATTTACCCAAAAATCATCTCATTTGCGCAAAGTCATATAACTCGAATGTGCACAAAAATTAACGACAGGTAATTTTTTTTTACCTGAAATCGAAAATATGATTGCCAACATTTTTTTTTTTACTTTATTTTATACAATATTATACAGGTATATATTATGTTTAATTTTATTATAAATATAAAAAAAAATTTTGTTGGTACAATAAATATTTAAAATGTTAATATATTATACATTATTACATACCTAAATAATATTTTAAATTAAAAACATAAATAATAATAAAAATATATAAAAAAATATATTAGAAAAAATTATAGAAATATATTTAAACATTATACTCATAAAATTAACATTAACGAACAACATAAATGAAAAATTCGGTCTTAGATAATAAAATAAAATTGTGCATAAACAAGAAACAACAAATATAAATGGGTAAACAAGATTATCGTTATAATTTTGTGTGCTTTCGAGTCATTTGATTTCAGGTAAAAAAGGTCGCAAATTGTTGATTTGTGTAATAGTACTACACTAATATAATAGTGTCCGTAAACAAGTAATCCCCATAATATTAATGTTATCTTTGTTATTCTTATAACATAATATTATGATCACTCTGTATACTATATTATATATACTATACGATAAAATCCTATTTGGTATTAAAGTATTTATTTAATTTTATTATTATTATTATTTTTATGGGTGAAATTCTTCCAAAAACGACACAAGGTTATAGGTATTACGAATACCAAATCTATTTTATTTTTTTTAACTCAATGTTCGTAACACACGTATATCAAAATTACTACTGATGATACACTTGCTACGATCTATTCGAAAAACGACGTACAGAAGATTACGTGATATACATTCCTCTCTCGTACTGATACACAAGACACAACATCTTATAAAACTGGTTAATTCATCTTATGGTTAGATTTGTCGCACTCGCACGTGTTGAATATTACGTACCCACCACCTAATCAATAATTGGTATGATAAATGATGCATAATATATACATTGTATATTACATTGTATATATATATATATATATATATATATATAAATATATTCATATGGACATATGTTCTCTGTAAGGTAATAAGGAGAATAATTGCCCCTTCAAGATTTGTATTTCTTTAAATATTATTAATGAAAATAGTTAATGCAAAATGGAAAAAAATCTCTTTTTGATTAATTAAAATATTATCCCTATTCCTAAAACAAAATTCGGCAATATTTATAATATAAAATAATACAAAATATAGAATTCATAAAATATTCGAAACTGGCAAGACAATAATGAGATAATAAAGGGTTATCAAAGTTGTCATTTCTATTATTTTCTAAATATTCAATATAAAGGAATTCCTCATCAAATGTGTAAAGTATAGTCAGGGGTAAAATCCTTTATTATACATGTAAATATATTATTCGTATATTTAATTAATAAAAATGATGTAAGTAATACATTTTTAAAAAATAATTTTTAACTTATAACAACAATTAGTTATTATTTTTTCTTAATTAATTACATAATTTTTTATAATTACATTTAAATTTTAATTAGCAATTTACCTATTAATAATTATTTTAATATCTAGATTATTTTTTAATAGGCTGTCACCTGTTACGTTGTGGTAAGTGTACACGAATGATTGTTTTTTGGGGGACTATTATCAAATTATAATTCATTAAATATCAATTTTTAATTAATGTTGATTTTGATTGAAAAAAATTAATGATGAAAGACATTTTGAGGAGGAGGGTAGCTTATGACCCATTAACTTTATGTTACTGGTTAAGACTAACATATTATTGTGATACCGAATTTTCACTTACAAATTGTTAAATATAATTGTTAATTATCAATAAGTTAAATCCTTGTTATAATAAATACTTCGCTAAAACTGGCTGTATATATTGTTTTTATTTATGTTAACAATAAATTAATGTTTCACATACAAATTTTCACTCAAAAATTCCTACTTTCCTTTATTTTTAATAATGACTTACAAAATATATTCATAATAATTTATTATAAATTAAAAAAAGAAATGAACATAAATATTAAATAATTTATATATTTCAAAGTCGTTTGTATATTTGGAAATACAAATTTAAATTTTATGTAAACCAAAATGTGACTAAGTATAGTAGTTTTAAAACCGTTTTTTCACAAGGAGTTCAAAAATACGAAATTGTGAACAAATATGACGTATGGATGTGTGATAATAATTTTAACTAATTATAGTTAAGGAACGGTCTCATGGAAAGTAATACTTAATCTTTTTCAGATTTCGAATGGTTCTGCAGATAGATACTTTATTATAAACATTTCATACACGCACCGATTTTGTACGAACTAATAATTTATTATTTTCATAGTTTGTCATATTTATGTTTTTTTTTCTGTCAAGCATTTTATATACCTTAAGTTTTGATTATACGAGTATATTCATATATTCGTATATTCGACACGCAATATCTCTATTGTCACCCTTAATTCGTATTTATTATGTTTTTTGAATAGATATACTATAATATATTTTCAACATCTCACAAATGAAAACATGTTATTCGAAAAAAATAACAATAAAAATAATGTCAAGTTTTACTACAGTCTATAATATGAAAAAATAAAAATACATAAAATTCAATAAAAATTTACAGCCCCCCGCTTTTAGAAATCCTGCGTACGCCACTGAAAATATATTATTACATTAAATTAAATTAATAAATAGTATTAGCATAAGCGGACATTGGGTGTGAATTTAGGGGGTGTTAGAATTAAAACTATATTGTTTTTATACATACCTAGGTATTCAAAGAATTACTATACGATATAAATTTATCTCTCAAATACCACCAATATTGGAAGTACTGTTAGAATTATTAGGAGTACTTATGGGGGCTTAACACCCACAAGCATCTCTCTATGAGTGTCTATGAGTATTAGTACTTTTTAGTATAAAAATCAGTTTTAATTAAATTAATTAATTTCTATAAAACAACTTTTGTTAAAAGAGGAACCTAACCTAACCTATAGAGTTAAATTAATATTGAGGAAATGACGTGTATAACGTAACCAAATATAAGCAATTTAAAAAAAGTTTGAAGGTTCATCATAACTATTGCAAATATTTTCATCAATTTGCATATTTATTTCTGATTAATTGTATATAATATGCTAATTGTATCAAAATACAGATTTAGGACATCTATATTTATACTTTGCTAATAATAATAATTGTAAAGCGAAACAAGTAAACACATTAAGTATCTACTTAATTTAGATGAGGTATATTAGGTAGAGTATAGCTTAACGTTAATAATATAACGCCAATTCACTAAAATTAAATGGTGAACTCGTAAAATTTATAGAATAGGTACATATTATGTATTTATAAATTTAAAAAATGCGTTTTTATAAATTTGCTAAGTAGTAATTTGAGTGATGTAAAATGGGAAAATCAATTTTTATTTTTGTTTATAGTGAAATATAAAGATAATTACCTTATTTTAACTGAATTTCTTTGCAATTTATCTTTGTAACAAGTGCAAATATATAACACTTTTACCGGGAAAGGTACTACAATATAATTTTATATAATATGTATAGATATGTACGTATTTCTATATAAATTATTGTCATTAATGTTAAACACATAGGTACTAAATAAGTAATAAATATTTTGTACAATACATAGGTAATTAGTTAAATTCAATATATGAGTACTATAGTATACTATATATAGTATATTATAATTTATGACTATAGAATTGTACAAAAAATGTTTATTTATTGTTAAGTCTATGGTGGGGGGGGGGGGTCGATCGTCTCTTGCTCCACGCCTGTTCAATAATATTTATCTATATATATATATATTTATTTTTCTAAGATCCAAAGATATTTTTTTCACTATAGTCTATGGTTGAATTATAATTATGAAATCACTTCTATTAAATTATAATATTATATTTTGACGATAACTAGTGATTATTGTTCATTATTAAATCCCGGGATCGGTGGAAATTTCTCATTATTTGATAACTAGGTTAACGGGAACTTCGCCCGAAGGCAGCGAATTATTAATATTGTTAATATTGTGTACGGATGGACATCAAACGCTATATATTGTATTTATGACATTACCGTGGTACATAAACATACATTTATATAGAGGGAGGGAGGGGAGGTATTTCATAGCATCTTTGTTTATGCGCTTTCGCGGCACATTCTGCGGTGGTGACGCCGTTCTGGTTTAACACGGTAATTTCTAACGCTATTGATTCGCGTTAAAACACAATAATAATAATAATAAAACAGAAAAATATATGGTATATACAATCGTATTTTTGTGTATAGTATTATATACTCTTTTGGAATATTTATAAAATAATAAAATATAATAATAGTAATAACACAAAAGCGACAACAAATCATGTTCATGACGTTTTTTATTTTAAATAATAAATTAGAGAATTTCGTGGTATAGCAGAGACGAAAAGAAGTTCATTTTTATAGTTTTGCGTGTGCAAACACATTTTATATTGACAAAAATTGACGATAACAATAATATGATATGTCTTAATTATATGAACTATTTTGAATGTGATCCGCGTAGGTGAGGTTTGGAGAGATAAATATTATACATATACTATAGAGAAATCTTGATTTCTCAATTTTACGTAATTTACGGTCATATAGTCGATAACAACTATTAAGTGAAAACATCTAAGCAAATAACCTACCTACCTATTATGTTACGCGTATATCCATGAAGAACGATTTACTGCACATTTTATTATACTTAGAATAATTTAAAATATATTATTATTGTAGGACAACGTTAAAAAAAATGTCAAATGACACGCGAAAATGGATTTGTTATTATCGTCAACGAACCATTGTTATAACATAGTGCAGTGCGCTATAAATTGTTCTATTTAATGTATTTTATTAGGTAGTAGCTATATTGTATATTATTAAATGATACTGAGAAAATGGATAATGATATTGTACCCTATGGTTTAATATGGCATTGCTATAATGCTATGACAGTTTCTATAATTGTATTATCGCATAGATAGAGATATAAAATATAATATAAAGATACGCATGTCTATACCGGATATTGTTCAAAGACACGAAAATGTGTTTTAGAGACATTATTTTTGTAATTAACTAATATGAATTATGCTTATCTACATTTACTGAGAATAAGTTTATGATAATTTATAACTATACGTTATATTACTTTCCTAGTTGTGAAACGATTGCATTTATTTGAATACCGAGTTTTCCCCAATGTAATAATTTAATGATATTGATCAAACAAATAGGTTTTATTTGTGTTTACCTATGTTTTTAGAAAACCATCCAAATATTATTTATCTTTAACATAATAGTTTATATGAAAATTTAGAATGTATTATCTATAAAAATTTTTGTTATCTTAAGCAGTATATTTATAATTAAGTATTATGATCATAAGTTATTATTAAATTGAATTTTAGTAATTTTTTTATAACTTATAAAGTATACTAACTCCATATTTATTTTAAAACAATTTATTATTTTATCAATGTAATTAACGTAACATTAATAATATCAACTTATCTACCTACATATTATATATTATTATTCATACGCAATCGCGTACTTGGTGTATTTATAAATAATTTACTGTGCAATTTTTATTGTGTATTTATGAATAATGATTGTTCTTCTACCTCGTCTTACACTCTTAACTAAATGGGGTCCATCACCCTATTCCTACTCTTTCACCTTCGTAGATATCGAACTCCTACCTTTCTATAATCCAAACTAGCTATATTGGTATCATCCTCAATTCCATATATCTTCTTCGTATCATTTATATTCATTCATTTTATTTTATTTATGAATAGTTACAATTTATATTTTCAACTTGGAATTTGTGTTCTCATTATTATGTACATGTGTATGAAATATTCACATTTAGTTGATATAAATATATTTTTTTTAAACGTATAACAATAATTTCAAACAAAATATATAACTACAGGTTAGGGTATTTTAAATTAGCGAAAAAATAAGTATGCACCATTGCTTAATTAGCTGTTGCTGATAATTATACATTTTAGTTATTAATCATCATTATAAAATTAAATTCAATTAGTATACTTCAGAACAATTTTTTTGTTTAGTCAAGAATTAATATTTAAAAAATGATTTTAATATTTAAAATACAATACCTACTACATGTAATTCAATTGTAAAACGTTCGTAACATTAATACCTATCACCAATATGGTTTTCACAAATATAAATATAATAAATTAAAATGTAACAATTCTGTACATACACATACACACATACGTATATTTATATAATAACATTGTAGAAGTCCGATGTCATATGTATATTGTACGTGAATAAGTAGAGATTTTTCTGATATAATTATAAAATAGTCATAATATTATGCTGCTCAATAACCTGTAGTATATATAAATACTTTCTTCTCTCATTTGTATTATTATTATAATGCCTACAGTCATTACATAATTTATACGTAACACGTATAGTCAGCTTCTCTGCGGCTATCTCGGTGACCACCAACTTGTGTTATCCGAGATATCGTACAAATGGTTTAATCTTTAATCTATTGTAAAACAGAATAAATATTCTATTGTAAGCAAAATTGTTTTTGTATTTGATAGGAAATATTTCATTTAATATTTTACTGGGTTGATGATTGTTATTTGGGCTATTTATGAACATTTTTACTCCATAAATACGGTTCTAGTACTCAAAAGACCCAAAAACTTTCCCTGCGAACCTTGTATTTAACGAGATTTCCCCGACCACGTTAAAAAAGTTTTTATATACTATATTTTCAAGTTATTAGAAGTTATTACTAATGCCAGTTACTTATAGTATATTATTGTTAAAAATTGAAAAATATAAATAAATAAAAGAACGTTATTTTGTTTAAATTTATAAAATAAAAAAACTATTGGTCTTTGAAAATATTTCATAAAATATTATTAAATTATTATAAACTATTATTGTACATGTTAATGATATTCGATACAAGCAACCATATTATGTATTTCATAACTAGATATTATTAGTCAAATAAATAATATAATTTTGGTCGCATAGACCATGTAGAAAACGAAATTTTCAACCTTTTATAAACGTGTCACTAAAATGTTAAATATATATTTTCTGGACCCTTAAAAAAACATTAATCAATTAATACTATAAAAGTAAAAAGTACCCATGTATAATATATTATTAAGTCTACGTGTACTCGAAAAATATAAAAACATAAAATGAAATACTTTAGATTGATAAATATGTAAAACATATAACATATAGGTACCACATTAACATATGCATATATTTATATATAATATAATATTAAATGTATTTTTTTACAATATGATAATTTACTAAAATAGTATAATATTAAATTTATTATAATGTTTACTAAAAGTATCTAATATAATAATTATGCAGTAATAACAAAGTACTTTTATTTTATGACGCAGGCTTTTCACTTTTATTTATTATATATTGTTTTTTCACGAATTTCATTTGTATGACGTATTTTTTGATTAAATATACCAGTTAAATATACTGTTATTAATCTACATTCATGTTTGTTGAAATAATATTTTTGTTTTTCTATTTATAACAATTGCAGTGTTCATCATGTCAAGTGGTGCAGCGGCCCGGGTTTAACGTGTGACGTACTGCTGCGGCTTGAAGAGGCGCATAGACGCACAAACATAATCCCGTGACGTTCGTGTAGTTTACATAAAAAATGACCGACAACAATAACGATTCTACGTGCCAGGATTGGAACCTAACGGTCACCAGTGGCTACGATAATGGCGAAGTCGTCAAATTCTACGACGGTGCGTCAGTGTTTGTTACTGGAGGCACAGGATTCGTGGGCAAAGCTCTGATCGAGAAACTGCTCAGGTCGTGTCCAGGTCTGAAGACTGTATACCTGTTGATCAGACCGAAACGGGGCAAAGACATACAATGTCGGTTCAACGAGCTGTTGGAAAATCCGGTAAACGCATATAAGATTTATTAAATTGAAAGGGACACATTTTTAACTTTTGAAAATAATATGTATATTAAAAGATACACACACAATTGTAATGTATAGAAAAAAAAAAAATTTGCAATAATGTGCATTTTTTTGTGAAATAAAAACGTTACGTATTATTATAATTCTTTATTGTCAAAAACTAGTTTATCCATAAAAAAATTCAGAAGAAGTTCTATTTGGGATATAAAAGGGTCTCTTGTTATTCTTTCTACCATAATTTTTCCATTAAATTATTAGTACTGGTATTAATAATGGTTTGATTGTTATTTCTATAAGTTTTATTTTGATTTTACCTGCGTAACAGAAGTAAATTGTGTAAATTAACTTGCTAGTATTTTAACAATTATTAATAGATAAATTTTACAATAAAATACTACCTATATCATCTACTACTAATATATATATATATATATTACACTGTTTTAATTAACAAAAAGTATATATATGCAATTTTACTATATAGCTATTATATAATTTAACTATAATGGTGTTAAGTAGTAGGTACTTATTAATCTTACTAACCAACGACCTACTTCCTAGTTTAACGTTTCTATTGTTGAATAACAATAATGCATAATATTTTTACGTTTCTAAAGACATCATTATATTTTGTTTTAATCAATTAACTTGTTGTGTTCAGTATTCAATATGTTTAAATTTAAATTGTTTCCTTTAAACATTATTTAGACAAACCGTAAAAACTATATGTGTACTTATTTATTACTTACCTACTAGTACTACAAGTCTACTGCATATAACTTTTAATACATTTACTGATATTTTTAAAATATTTTCTTTTTCGTAAATTATAGGACGTTTATTTTTTTTCAACATTAAGTTTCAATTCATTTGATTAAGTACCTTAATTCTTAATATAAAACGTAAATATGCGTAATAAATACAATTCAATTAAATTTAGTTTATTAAGTTGAATTAATGTGCGTTCAGTTAAACGTTAATAGTTAAGACAAAAATAAATTCAATTTGTTAAGTTTATAATATTTAATAAAGAAAAAACATAACTCAGTAAAAAATGTTTGGACTATATATTTTTATTTATCATTAAACAAACTAATAGTCTAGATTTTTAAATAATAAAAACATTTTTGCATTGTTTATCATTAGTGTCCGGATTTGAATGCAATTTCATATTCTTTTTGTGAGTATGCAGCTTGGCGGGTGTAAGAAATGTCGATGATTTGTTTAACAATGAATGCATAGGAAAAAGTTTATAGTGCATATAAATACATATTTTAGGGATAACGGCATATTTGAAGAATTTTGCATATTTAAGCATATTTTATAGACTTTTTCGTAAAAACGTAATTTTTTCTCTATATTTTTTTATTTTATTATTTTTAATAAATGCGAAAATATGTTTTTATACAAAATATGCACAATTGATAAATCTATATCTTCATGGACATTTTTTTTTTTTTACCTAATAATTAGTTTAATGAATATTGTTCGCTAATTATGTAATTTATTTTTGTTTGACTGAATGATATTTAGAAATAGGACTGAATAAAATCAGTATAAATATTATAATATAACCTAACCTAACACATATAGTTTTTTCTAATAAACGGTATATTATTATATAAATTAAAAAGTGTATTTTTTTATATTTTTCACTCGATTCAAAAATATAAAATAATTAGAAAAATATATATATTTGCATATAAATGCATATATTTTGAATAAGAGCATATTAAGTGCATATTTTAAGTTTTTTTTATAAATATTTGCATATTATTTTAAGCTTTTTTACTGCACATAAATCCAGACTTTATTTATCACCTTTATTGTACAATGTACATTGTATAATTAATTAATATAATGATGACTGTATAATGTCAATATTCTAGAATAATATGTTATCATTATTTAAAATGATTTTTAAAATAGGTTGAGATAAAATATATTTACATTTGAAAAAGTATCCAATGAAAGTATCAAACATATTATAATCTATTAGACAAAAACATAAATCGTGATGTAATACCTATAAGTACCTACTACCTACTGATATAAAATATTATTTAATATGTACGCATTTCGCATTTCCTTATTGGCTATTATGATTATATAATAGTAAGATCATGTATAAGCAGATTATATCAGTATAAGAACCTCTCTCTAGTCTCGATCACTCATGTATTTATGTGGGTCAGTGTGGTCCAAGCCGTAATTGTTTTTACTTTTATAATTTCTAATTTTTTTCTAAATTTAGATATAATTTTAATAGTCTGCTTAAAAAATAAGATAAGAATTTGTTTTTAAATTTGTATTAACACTCTTTACCTGCTAGACATAAAATATAGCTTAGGTAATTTGAATTGGGTACCTCATATAAAAATAATTTCAAATAATTTATTTAATAAAACATTAAATTATAAATAATTTAAAATATTTAAAAAAAGTATTAGGTATTTAGAAAATTATACTTGGGTAAATTATGTGTTTGCAAAATTAAATAAAAATTAAATTAATTAGGAAGGTAATTACTATTAAATAAATGTTAAGAGTTAATATTTTTATCCATTTTAGCATAATTTTAGTCAACAAGAGATAGCAGATAGATAAAGATTTTTTTCTTCATTTAAACATTAATACCATAATATGCATTTATAAACAACGTTAAATTATATATTATAGATTTTTACAGATTAATTGTTTTATTATAGTATAATATGTGGAAACAGAAATGATGATGATTATGGGGATCGGATATAAATGCACCAAGAATCACGAAATTGGATCTTAAAAATATGTATTTAATTAAATAATTTTACTTAACCAAAAATGGCTTGATATGCAGTAAAATATGCCACTTTAATTATAATTACTTAAAAATAATATAAAAAAAAGTGACAATATGAAACAAAATTGTATAAATAGATTTTAAATTATAATTTTTACGTAACTATTTTAGTATGTTTTTATTTGTTTAGTTACAAATAATATTTTTATAAAAAATATTAGATTACTACTATGTCTCACGCTTACGGATCAAGTAATATCCGTTTAGGGAATTATCATGTTTATTTACTTGAAATTTGATTTAAAATTATAACTAAAATGCTTGTTGAGTTACAAAATAGTGTAATACGCCGTAATAAAACCAAATATCAGTTATCACATTAAAATTGTAAAATATACTATAATACGCTCTTCTTCTATCATCCTAGTATTGCAATGCACGTTCATAGATCTTGATCTCTTACTTACCATCTATTATTTCCATAACAACCCTCACTGCCTTTTGAATCATTTCTCATCAATTCCTAAAAACATATGTCTATACAATCTCATACAATAAAAGCTCTAAAATGGAGAAAATATGTAAAAATATGTTCTAAGTAAATGCATAGAAATCCGATCACTAAATCGATGAGAATGCGCGTAATTTGATTTAAACTTAAATTTCGGCCATTTTTGTTTTGTTTTACAGGTATTCGACCGCATACGATCGGAAGGCAATTCGGAGATGGTATTCAGCAAAGTGGTGTGCATCAGCGGTGACGTGTCTGACCCCGAATTGGGTCTAAACGTGGAAGACAAACAGAAACTGTGTTCCGACGTGACAATCGTTTTCCATTCGGCGGCCACGGTCAAGTTCAATGAAACCCTCCGCACCGCAGTCACTCTAAACACGTTGGGCACAAAACGAGTCATCGACCTGTGTCGATCAATGAAAAAGTTAAAGGTAGATTGTCTACCACCGAGTAATATGAATTGTAACACGGAAGTTGTTGCACTAAAAAAATACCAAAATATTTCACTAAACAAAATAACAAAGTTTTATTATAAATGTGATATTTTTGTTTTACTAAAAAATAATACTATAAATAAAATATTTAACAATAATTTGACATTTGTTTTCATTCTTTTTTTATAAAAATAATATTTTAATTAAAATAATAATAAATAATAGTTACTAATTTGGTATTCCATTGAAAACAAATGATATATCTATAAAATATTATGCGTGTAATACTATAATATAAATCATTGCATTGAATAATAAGTGTTGTCTTTACATTTTCAAATGATTTTTGATTTAAAGCCAATACGATTTTGTTTCTGGAACGATTTGTGTATAAATTATATTAAGTTTTAAATATCAATTTAATTTTATAAATTAAACATTAAATATATGAAAATGAATATACAAAATATATATATTAATTGGAAATTACATAATACTTATAAGTAAATAATAATTCGTTATATATTAAGTTAATACGTACTAAAAAAAGTTAAAATTAAAAGTTCAAATAAACTTAATGTACATTTTTTAACTAAAGTTCAAATTGTGGATCACGATAAAAAATATTATTTTAAGGATTGCAGATTAAATGTTATCTAAATGTTATCATATTACACACTAATACTGAATATAATTATATAATATAGTATAGTTTCTTATTAAAGTTTTGATAATATTATTTAGGTAATTAATATATAACAATCTTATTAACTTAACTGAACATACCTAAAATGATCACTATGATTTGTGATGGGTTTACCAAAATATGCAATTTTTAAAAATATGTGATACCTATTAAATATTTTGGAACCTCTGGTACAAAATATTTCTTTCGCTAACCTACTCAAACATTATCATAAGATAATATGTGTCCTCACAGAAAAATGAATTACATCATTATTCATTATGTATGCAAATTTAAATGACATCCAAAGACGCACTAGTTTCTCGTTTTCAATCAATTTAATCATTAAAAATTAAAAAATATTCATAATATTACGAAAGGAGGCCAAATTATTAATTATTCTTAAGAGGGTGCATATTTTGCTGTGATGCTATTTTCTTTTATCCAACGGAAAATTGGGCAAAATTGTAGCCACGTAGAATTAAATTTGTGGCCTTTTAATTAAACTTACAGTTTAAACGTTTGCTGTAATAAATATTAATAATTCTTTGATATTTGATTGTTACCAAAGCAATTATACGTTAATAAAATGTTTTTATATTTGAAATAACTATAAGTTTATTTTTAGATGTCATTCGAAAAATCCTTTGATAGAACATAGCGAATATTTCCTTAAATTTGTTAATAATCGTTATTTAACTGTAAGTTTTACTCAGATGACATAATTAAAGTTCTACGGGGCTATGATTTTTCAATATTTCCTGTTACTTGTACTAGATAAAAATAAAGTACGATTTCTAAATAAAAAACTTGAAGTAGACAAAAAAGGAAAAAATAATAATAAAACAAAAACGCTAATTCGTTGTAATATTAAAAAGAGCTTAGAATGCATCCGTGTAGCTGTTTTGCCTATATATTCAGCCGTGTGTAAATATTTAATTTTTATATTTGCAATATTCAATAAGTAGCAAATTAAAATATGATTTTTTGATATTCTTGTACGAACTACCTAATAATACAATTCATCAAAACATGTTTGTTTAATAAATAACAATTTTAATATAGAATTAATTAATATATTTTCGCGTTCAATCGACTATATGTATTCCTAATTAGATATGTGTAAACGACTTTGGTTAGTGGTATTAAAACGTATTAAAATGATATTATGTTTAAGATAGTTACTTATTGGAAATAAAATTAACAATAACGGATATATTATTTTTTCATTAATAATTATATTTTAATTATTATGTATTAAAGAATTCTTTACTTATTAGGTATTATTAACTAAAAAAATATCTATTTCCAATAATTAAAATCTAATATCTTATCAATAACCCAAGGTCATTAAAAATCCTTTACTCAGTTATGATATATCAATTACCTAAAACTAGAAACTAAAAATTATTACCAGATTTGTAACCAAAATCCCAAAAATAACTTGTTTATAAAATTCTGCATTTCAACATTTAGTTGAATGCGAAAAAACGACTTATAATGAAGTAGTTAAATAAATAAAAAAACCGCACAAAACTGGTGTATATGAATAATAAATATAACATAAGGTCTTAATGGCCAATGGAATGTGGGA
The DNA here is from genome assembly GCA_013282895.1 of Eriosoma lanigerum. Lineage (NCBI taxonomy): Eukaryota > Metazoa > Arthropoda > Insecta > Hemiptera > Aphididae > Eriosoma > Eriosoma lanigerum. Next base: position 8,868,583 of record CM023362.1, read on the forward strand.
TCGAACCAAATTTGTATTATTTACTCAATCGTTCCATACCTACATAATAAACAAGATGATTGATCTACTTTACATTAATAAAATTTAAATAATAATTATAAAACTAAATTATATATTTATTTGATTTATTAAATTGAAATTAAAATTAATATTATATTGTAAATTGACTATCATTATATTAATAAATTATAATTTGTTCAACATTTTCTAACGACGACATTATTTTATCCTTTTTAAATTATAATAAAAAAATTCTACAAGTATTATAGACACTTGGTCAATTATATACAATTATAATATTTTGCGATATTTGATAATTATTAATATCATCTTAGACGACAACACGTCAATCAGTTTCAGTGGCGCACATAGGATTTTTTTACATATGCTTATAATAAGTTTCTAAAGAGGGGAATTTTCTAGAATATGCAGTAATATGGTAAAATTTTTAATAGTATATTTGCACACTGTAAATTTTACGTTACTGCGGGTTTCGTTGCATGTTTGATGTTAAATCCAAATTAAATGAAAGAAAATATGTAGAGTGTGGGGAAGGGTTGTGACTCCTTATCCCCCCCCCTCCCTCCCCGTTAATCAATTCTGTCTTTACATGTACATAATTCACTAAATAGTAAATCATTAATTATGCATAGTTGCCAGTAAACCTGGTTCAGCGTCTACTCAGAGTCTACCTTTAACCACGTTTAATTTGTGTTCAACGATCTATGTTATTAATATTATTTTTACGTTTTATGGTAGGCTATGATTCACGTGTCGACGGCGTACTCGAATGCAGATAAGCTAACGATCAAGGAGTCTGTGTACAAGCCACCAGGTGATCCAGACTTCGTAATCAATTGTTGCCAGAAAATGTCGGAAGACGACCTACGGGAAATGGGCCGTAGGATGCAAGGTAACCACCCGAACACGTATACCATGACCAAAGCCATGGCCGAATGGGTGGTCGCCGAACAAGCAGACTTCATACCCGCAGCAATCGTCAGACCTAGCATAGGTAATTCACCCTGTACAATATATTATTCTGGATAGACTAAACGATTTAAAAAAAAAAAAATCTGTATGTTCTCGAATTTCTCGAGGATTTTTAATTTTAAACATAATTTTTAATGTTTCCAGGATCACATATTATTATATTGGTCTATGGAAAATTCACTATCGTGTTAACTATCTATTATAGATCTGCATAATTTTTATCTTATATCTTATTCATACAAATACGCGTATAATTTTTATGGTTGTTAATCTTATTAAATAGGTAATGTTGGTCAATTACTCATAAATTCTAGTTTAAAATAATAAGTATTGATAATAATTGCAAATCATTACTATTATTATGTTGCCGCGTGGTCGGAGGCGTATTTAGCAGTATTCTAAAGGGTGGTTTATTAATAAGCTTTCATGAAACCAAACCCCCCTCCCATTTCTCTCTGTTTGATAATATAAAAAAATTAATGACAAACAAAATGAAAATAAACATGTTCTGTACCTGTCAGTGGCGGCGCCAGAATTTTATTCTATGGCAGGCCAACTGAGGACCGTCGTATTTTAGGGAGGGCTATGAGTCAAAATTTAAAAAAAATTTAGGCAGTATGGCTATTTGCTACCCCGCGGAGGAGGGGAGGAAGAGTGGTTGTTTTGTGCCATAAAACGTTTATAATGAATCGTTTTTAAGACAATAAAATATTATTATACTTATTATATTAATAATAATAACTATAGTCTATAATAACTCTTTTCATGCAAGAAAATGTGCGCTCACAGACGACTGAAGACACTGGAATAAATATGGCTATAGTACAAAGTTTAAATAACTCATAAAAAGCTATTAAACACTATCTCAAGTATAATTAAAAATGATAATTTTTTTCTCGTCATCTCATATATTAAAATATAACAACATAATAATAGTTTTAATGACCTTATAAGTTACAATGAATTTAGGGTGGGCCAGAGAATTTTAGGGCCCACCCTTGGCGCCGCCACTGATACCTGTATACATTATAATGCAAAATCTAAAACAGGTGGCAAAATAATATTGTTCATAGAATTTTTTTTTTTTTTTTTTTGGTCCCTGGGGGGGGGGGGTTTAAATCAAATCAATCTCCCCCATATATACGTCTCTGCGCGTGGTTACCAATATCAATATTATATTGATGTTATAAATAAATCTATAGTGATCGCGTTTACCTCGTACCGTGTTCGTGATTATTGATCGACTTAAAAAATGTGGAAATCCAACGCGATGCTCGAAATCTCAAATAGGGTGTTTTTCCTATTTTAATAATTTATTTACTGTTAATATACCTAATAATACGTAATACAGACGATGATTGATGGATAATAATCAGTGGTGTCACGAAAGTTTGAGCCACAGAGGAAACCATCAAAACTACTCGCCCACCCGTCCATTTCAAAAGGTTTTTAAAATGTTATGTTATTGGTAAATCGATAGTTTGCGTTCTTTTTACTTATTATTTTATTAATTTCAATCTGTATTGTATTTCAATAATTATTATTCAATAATATCAATTATCAATAATAATTTTTGTTGTTTTTTTTTTATCATTTATCGGATTTATTTACCTACATTTATTTTTCACCTGACGATTTCAAAATTTTTTTTTGTAAAATTCATCCATCCATAACGACCCAATATACCCACCAAAAATAAAGTTTAATGGGCAATTGCACCGAAAACGTAGCCCCGTGACGCCACTGATAATAATAATTATATTTCCATTTATAAAGTAACCGCCGCGTGGAGAGAACCGTTTGAAGGATGGGTGGACAATATGAGCGGAATCACTGGTATCATGATGGAAATCGGACGGGGCACCATCAGGAGTATCGTCTGCGATCAAAAACTCCGTGTGGATATTATACCGGTGGACATTTTGGTCAACACATTAATAACGTCTGCTTGGCACACGGCCACGTACAGGTAAAAAAAAGGAAAAAATATTTAATTTAATTATGAATTATTTTTAAAAAAAAATTTGTATTTCTTGATTACTGATCGAGTTTTGATCGCAGGGATTTGAAAATGTTTTGAGTACTCACATAGGTAATATTTTTACGTTTAGTAAAATTTTGGAACTTATTGGTTGATTTTTTGGCCAAATATAGAGCTTCGAATGTTTTCTAAATGTGTTTAATATTACCTGCAATTTTCCATTTAACGGTTTGAAATTTTTGTACAAACCTAACCATATACTATTTAAAAAATATTTTGAAAATCGTGACTGACAATTTTTATCATGAAATAATTCATGATAACTCATTGCATTTCGATCGTAGAAATTTGAAATTGTTTTTGAATATATACATGTGTAATCTACACTCATGGTAAAATATTGGAACGAATTATCAGTATAATATATATTAGTATATTGAGATTCGCTCAGAATCGTATTTTCTAATGCAATATAATTATATTCAAATTTTAATAATTATAATAAACCACTAATTTCTCCGAAGACCGAAGGAACGAAGGAGAAACATCCAAAAAATTGTCAGAATTGACATTCCCCCTTTTATAGATTTAAACTTGTATCTTATCTACATATATAAATTTGCATTCACCTGAAGTGTTATTTTATATAAAATTTGTATTTGTCTAATTTAAGTCATCTAGATAAAAAGTAATGGCTCTTTTTGAAACTAATAATCCACTTTTAATTTTCTACAAACTATAATTAAATGAATATAATGTAATTTAATATGTATTTATATTTATATCATTAAAACATGTATACATAATAATATATATATATCTGTATAGATATTACTTTATTTTCTTTGTATATATTTCATTACACTATTTATAATTACAATTGTGTGTAGGCGCATATAATGTACATAGTACCTAACTACTATAGTTTTTGGTTAGTTAGTAAATATTCTAAATTTTTAGAGCAAAAAATTATCCGTTTTTTTGTTTAGACAGTAAAATCTTTATATTAAAATCAATTTTAATGAATTTATCTTTATTTAGATGGAAAGAAAGTTATCTGGTCTCAACACTGATTAAAAGGGCCATTTAATTTTAAATAATGTATAAAATTCAAATCAAATACACTATCGCATTGTTATATTTAATTTTATTTTGGGTGTAATCAAATTGCGGGGAGAAATTACCGCGGTGGCCACCCCTTCCGGAATGAAAATATACGTAATCAGTGGTGGAAGTGGGAATAAGAGAGGATGCCATCCCTCCATTTATTATTTAGGTACATAACGATGCATCCCCCGTTAAATTTATATTAAAATCAGTATGTCATCGAAAGGTTTAATTCGTTTTTTTATAAACTATGGAGCAATATATAGACATTTTTGAGGGAGAGGGGAAGCAATGTAATGTACTGTACAAAACATTTTGAACCACTTCGACCATTGAGTGCAACCAAAGTATTTGCATTTGCAGACAAAACGCGGTCAGGGTGTACAACTGCACGTCGGGCGCGCTAAACCCGCTACGGTGGGAAGAGCTGGGTAACCTGACGCAGTACCATTCGCTGACCGCTCCGTCCAAGTATTTGCAATGGTATCCGGGGTTCTCGTTCCGGACCAACCGCATGGTGCACAGGCTGTGCGAGATCCTGTTCCATTTCGTGCCCGCCTTCGTGCTGGACATCGTGCTCAGGCTGACCGGGTCCAAACCAATGTACGTAAAACACAACACTATCGAATGAAATACAATAACCGTCGAGTACAATATTATTATTATTCGATGCGAAAATTAGACAATTGTTTTTTTTTTTTGTTTTTATATAAAGGTTTGTGCTAAAAGTATTAGAAGCGCCTGCCTAATTGGGTAGGTGTATAAAAAATGAAACTTTTGCAGCTTACTGCAATTAATACCTTGTAAATGACCTTGAATAATATGGACGAGACGTGTAATTGAAGGAAATGCAATGCATGTTGAGAATGCTAAGGTACATGTGTAGAGTGACTACACAGTGAATATAAGGGAGAGTGTAGGAGAAATTAGTTGCATCAATTGTGGAAAGTACGAGAGAGAATAGGCTGAAATGGTTTGGATGTGTTATGATTCAAAGAGAGAGAGAGAGTGAGTTGTTTGTGGAATTCGGTTAAATTGTTTAGAGTTAGATTAGGTTACCTACATTATATTAGTAATATCAAAAAAAAAAAAACATTATCAAAGACCCTAACCATACGGTTAATGTTACATTTTGCGTAGCACACGATACATTTCATATCGTTATTGCACAATATGTGTTTTTATTGTCCAGGATGCTAAAGATTTACCGGCGTTTCAAAATGGCCGCGAGGACCGGAGAGTTCTTTGCGCTACACCAGTGGGACTTTATCAGCAAGAACATTCAAGAACTCCACAGGGATGTAACGTCCGTGGATAGGTGCAAGTTCCCGGTGGATGTGACCAGAGTGGTTTGGGACACATACGTCAGAGACTATGTGTTCGGCATACGTAATTACGTGCTCAAAGATCCGCCATCTACCATACCGCAAGCGATGAGCAAACTACAAAGGTAATCTAGGTATACTGGGGTATACAGCGGTATTGTCGTTATTTTAACTGCGGAAAAGTCATGGGCTGCAAATTGTAAGAATTTTTATTTTCGTTTATTACAGATTTTATTTGATGCACAGGATGGCACAGTGCGCTTTCGTCGGATTGGCGATACATGTGCTCAAATCGAAGTAACAATCGAACATTATTTTTTTTTTTTTTAACTGTATATTATTATTAAGGATAATTGTACAACATGTTTGAAATAATCAATATTATTATATATCAATAACATTATAATATTATTATTATTATCATTATTATTATTATAATACACAAACAGTATAGTATAAGTATATTATATACTTGAACATTTTTTTTAAGAGTTACACATAATATTATTATACATGTTAATATGTAAAAAATTAATTAATTATATCGATCGAATTACCAACATAATTTTGTAGAAAAAAATAAATATATAAATATAATATTACTATTAAACATTTACTATCAAATATAAATCGATGGTATATATTTTTTTATTATTATTATTAATTTATAGAAAGACGCCAATAACCAGTCTTTTTGTTTTTTAATTATAAATATATATATATATATAATTAATATGTATATTTATACACACACACAGACACACGTAAATATATATATATAAATACATATAAAATTATACAATTTTTTACGGTGAAAATAATAATTTTTCCATAACATTAACGTATAAATTTGTGTGTAGAAAATAGTCCAATGATATGTATATAATGTGGTATATATACAAAGCATAATTTTAAACTTTTAAACAATTTTGTATAAATTGTCATTTTTATAGTGATTAGTTAAATAAGAAGTAAAATTTCTCGAGAAAATGACTGTACAATATAATTAATTTTTATATATTAAAATATTATATTTATATTATTATAATATTAAAAACATTATATTTATAATAAATTTTGGAGGTTATTACAGTGCCCTGTTATTAGGAAAATCAGTAACTATAAAATGATAAAAAATGAGGATTTGTCGTAATATATTAAATGAGATTATTCTAAATACAATTTTTTAAGATTTTATATGGAAAAAACATCTAGTACCTTAAAATTAAGTTTTAAAATGTTGTAATTATAGAACACGTAAATAAATTGTACATTTCTTATAAAAACGTAGTAATTATCAATACCTACAATAAAAAGCAGTTTACAAAGCAACAAATACTGCTTTTCAGTAAGGACTGATAGCGTTCAATGCTTTTACTAAATGTATTATATGGGGAATGCTAAAGTAAAAAACACAGTAACTGCGTTATTTTGTGAAAAAAGTTAGGAATAATATGGTCACCACAAAATAATAGCATATTTTGAATATCTGACATAAATTTTCATGTTTTAGTCAAAAAGTAGATTTAAAATCTTAAATTGATTAAAACACAAAAGTTCATTTTCCTGAAAATTTGATTTTTGTAGTCAGTGCTTTTCCTAGTAACGGGGAAGTAATACTGCGGGTGCCAAGAGAGTGCAAGTCGTAGGCGAATCCAAATGACAGCGCTTCATAGTTTCAAAGTCTAATTTAGCAGACTCTAACTAAGCAAACTGTCGTGCAGTGTGTATACAGTTTATTGTTTATGAGTAGAATAACATAACTGACAACATACGAAAACTAGAGACCAGACACGGAAGAGGAAACATTTTAGTTGCTGTCCACTTGTGCTCTCTCAGGACTCGCAGTGTACCTCATAGTCCATAGTGGACAATGCTAACACAGGTTCTATAGGTATCAAGAACAGGTGAGCAGTATACATCGTAATGTTACAAGATCACAGATAAACATCGTATAGCATATAATATATATATAACAAAAAAATAGTTGAATGGTATTGCCTTGTCGTTAAAATAAAATAAAATAAATTTGTGAAATTTTGAGAGAAAAAAAATTAAACAAATAAAAACTACATACTAGTATAGAAAAAAATAATATCTATGATAATAAAACTAACACTGTTTTTAAAAACCTGAGAGATAAAATGGAACGAAGAACTTAACCTAAATAAAAATAAATACTACTTAAGAGCTAAAATACGTTACAACCATACAAAGAGTCATCACTACTAGAGTATATTCATTTTTTTTTTCTATAATATATATAATATACTAAATGTATGACAGAAACAAAATTGTAAAACTAATATGTTCAATTCTTCATGTAAGTCTTATTAGTTATAGGTGTTTTTTGGATCTAGCTAACGTTTTGGATTTCACGTTTAACCAATCGTGTCAGCAACTGAAAAATAAATAAATAAATTTGTTAGTCAACATTTTAAAATCAAAAATACCTAACTTATTCATTATCATTTAATTATTATATTTATGCATGCTTATTGCTAAGCAGCATTGCGTACCACATTTTCGTGACATTTTGATTTATGCGGTTACTATTAACGTTATAACCTCTATAACCCATATCTATTCTCCATCTAATTAAACGACTAGATGATCACGACAGTACAGAAATTTCATATTTTAACAGTGTTATTATGAATATACTTAAATCTGATAGGGTCTGACATTGCAAAACAATGGTTCACCATAGTGAATGCCATAAATTAGTTTGCAAAAAACCTAACATTAGTAAAATATTACATGTTACAACTATAATGCTGCAGAAAATTATTTCAATGACTGATATATTAGCAAAATGACAACATTTTAATTTTAATGTCCCATTATAACCACAAATGTATCAATGCATTTTTCTTATTTATATTTTTTCTTTGTCAGAAAATGAAAATATAATAAATACTCTTTATCATATGAAATTTTAAAATAATAAAGAAAAATCATTTTACATAAACGTTTATTTATTTTTTTATAAATTTATTATCCTTAAATATCTGTATTTTAAATTAAATTGTAGTCGAAAATCAATTGCAGCACTAGGTGCATCTAGTGTTCACAAATGTTATTAAAGATGCGTGTACTACAGAATCTTTTCATATAAATTCAAAAAGTTAATTATTTTTTTAGGTGTACCTAATAGAACACAATACTTTGCTAGACTAATATAAAACTATTTTGTCTTAAAAAACTATGTTCATAGAACATCTAATTTTTTTAAAATTAAATGTTTAAATAACTAGATTTTTAATGTATAAAAATGTATAGATATTTAATGTTAGTAGACAGAATTCATAACAATCAAAGTGTATATAACTGTATAAAATATGGTGTTTATGAGATTTAGATGATGACAAGGTTTAATTATTGTAAATTATTTTAAACAGGTATTATTTTATTATAATTTAAACTAGATAACGCAAAATGTATACAGAATATCTTGATTTAAAATGAGAAATTAAAGTTTGGTTAGGTTATGAATTTTTTGAATATTTTTAACCGTCATATTATATAACATTAGAACTTGAGCTTATAATAACAATAAGTATAACAGGAAGCACATAATATGTTGGGTATTATATTATCTGTTAGTTAAACAGAATACAAAATTTAGTTGTTTATAAATAGGATCAAAATCTATTCAAAAATGCAAAATAATAAAAGATTCATTTTAAAATATTATTTCAATAAAAAAAATGAGTAAAACTACATCATATAAAGTAAATTGATGTTAATCATACAAATAGTTATTTATGATTTAATAAACAATGTGTGTTGATAACCTCATATGGAATTATTTTAATGTTAATCAGAAAAAGTAAAAACCAACATAGTACCTACATTTATTTAAAATATATTTCTGAAATTTAGCAATAAACATTCCTAACAATTATAACTTATTACAAATACCTTGATATACGCTCAAAAAATAAATATGAAATTAGAAACATTAAAAAAGTTTAAAAAGTCAAAATACGTAAAAATAAATGCTAAAATAATTAATTTGTATTCTTAATTTCATTATTATGAAACATATAATGTGCAAAAAATCAGCAAAAAATTTTACAAATGTTTACAAATCTGTGTTCTTAATTTAACCATAAAGATAAAATTAATACATGCTTACCAATATTGCAAGTATATTAGACCCCATTAGCATGTAAAAAACACTTGTCCAACCAAGTTGGGATATATAAGCAGCTAATAAAGGTCCAACAGCTGCTCCTAAAATTGTAAAAAATAAAAAATAATAATAATTAATAGTTTGTTAATATTTAATGACAAAATTTAAAATGCAATATTGTCTGTTAAAAATATTTTGAAGTGTTTACCTATTGATCCAGTTCCATCAATAATAGATGTTACTGTAGACAAAGCTTTGGCATTTCCTTTTAAAGAGCTGTGTGTTCCCAGTTCTGCAGACACTGCAGTAGTAATTAGTGAATATGGACCGTTAACTAAACCACCAACAGTAACCAATAAGGCAATGTTTACTAGCAGATTAATGTGACAAAACATGTTGTAAGCGTACAGCTACAGCAAAAATAAATTTAATTTATAAAAACGTTAATAAAATAAAAAAATTATTATTGCACTTACCGATGGAATTGCCAAAAACAACATTACTGCACATGTACATGCACTCTTTCCAAACATATCACTAAATATTCCAGCAGCAATTCCACCGAATATACCACCAACATCAAATAATGTTGATAAATCTGCACTTTCTGATGGACTATATGTAGCTGTAAACAATAAATAAATAATGTGAATAAAAAATATATAATCTTAACTAAATAACAAGTATTATATTATTAAGCATAATAACATACTTGATGACTTAATATAATTTGGTAACCAGTAAAGGAAAGTGTAACTGACTAGTTTGGCAAAGAATAAACACATAGAAAATTCAATTACTCCCTGGAATATTGAAAAATATATATTTATTAGTAATATTAATTTTAAAAATGTATTGTATTTCAAAATACACATACAGGAATTTTGATAGCACCAATAAAACCAACAGCTTTTCTTGGTGAACCATTCAAAGGTATAAGAATTGGACTGTCTTCAGTTTTTTCTTTGATTTCATCCTAAAATGTTAAAAATAAAATTATTATAACATTTCTATGTAATTAAATAAAATATAAAACCATCACCTGTTATAAGCTATAATTCAATAAAAAACTTAAGTTATATTATATTTTTTATATAAATGTATTGTAATAGTCTTATAGTTAAATTGTTTTAATTAAAACTATAGTAAATTTATACTAATGAATATTTAACTAACAAAATAATAATAATATAGTAGATTGATAATAACTATAAACATACATATATAAATTCTATAACTCAAAATTAGTTTAACAAAATAATATAGGTATATTAACAATATATAACATCAATATTTAAAGATTTACAACTGTGCTTAACTTTATATTAATTTTTCATACTATCAAATTTATATTTTATAAAATATTTTTATATTTATTTATTAATTTATTTGATTTATCCTTTTGTCTTAAATAAATAAAGACCAGATAATAATAATAATAAACTTAAAAATGCATGTAATAAAAATACATAAAAATATTTTATCAATAGTATTTCTTGTGAAAATACATAAATGATGATATTTTAAATTAAATAAAAGAGCCCAAATACGTGATTTTACATTGATCAAGCAAAAACTGGCCAAAGTTGTATAAAGAACACAAAATTATTTATCTCAAAGAGATGTTAATCAACATTAAAAAGTAATTAATATACAAATTTATTTAAATAATAATACAAACTTATAGGATAAAACAATATTTTCTGTCTGTTTGTTGCACCATTTATTCGATTACGTCATACACTTTCAATAAACACTGTTATTGTATACCACAGATACGAATATATTACTATAATAATATTATAATTTATGTTATATTTAGTAGAACCCTTCACAACATTAAGTATTGTACTGTGTAATTGTATGCAAACATTTAACGAAAATTTCACTACATAAATGAATTTGCAGAGTACAACTTACAATTATTTACAGGCATCTTATTTTCTGAAAGCAATTGTTTTCTAGTAATGTGCAACAGCTACACTTTTTAAATTATCAGACATCACTGGGTAGAATATAAATAATATGTAAACATTTGTTAATCATAGATCTTTATTTACTCAAATCCATACATAGTTCTATATTATGATTTAGTAACAAAAAAAATACCTTCTAAAACATATTTTTTATCATGCTGTTGTCTATGAGACTTTAAATTAAATAATGTTATGTCTTAGATATGATTTGAGCAAATAACACACTAAATTACCTATAAAATTATAATATAAATCCTAAATACTAAATATTATAATAATTAATTAGACAAAAACATAACGAGCAATTCATTATAAGAACGTTTTCCCAAAAATACCGCATATTTACAATGTAATTACAAGCAATATTAACAATAAAATTATTTGATTAACATAATTCATCCAAAAATATTTAGGAATTTAATTATAAAATTGAAATGTTAGAATAAATTTAAAATGACAAATAAATTTGTGAAAACGTAATATTATAATACTAAATTTATTATAGTAAAATGTATAAAGTACAAATCCTAGATTTTTAAAAATGATATTAAATTTGTAAAAAAAAAAAAATGTGATAAATTAATTGAATATTTATTATAACAACGAAAAAACTTTACCTTATTAGAAGGTAACAATGACAACTCCTTAGATGATATATTGCCAAGAGGTATAGAGACCTCTTGCGGGAAAGTACTGGGTTTTTTCTAATGAAAACAAGCATAACAAAAGCATCAGAATTTTGTAAAATGTATTATTATTATATTACTTATGTTACTCAGATACATGCTATTTAAGTAATAATATAGAGTGATAAACTAATGACAATTATTTATCAATATTCGTTGTAACATTTCTCATATAATATTAAAATATATAATAATACACCACAAAAAGGCATATTAAATACTTGAAACTCCATTAAATATTAAATTATTTAAAATATTATTAATGAAGTAAAGAAGTAAATAACTAAATACTTAAGATTATAAGAAATATTAAGCATACTATTATAGACAGAAAAAAATTAACCACTGCGATATTATTATAAATTAACTCGCTCAAACTCGAAATAATAAAATTAGAAATAAGTATATACATATCTAAATCCACCAAAAAGTATAGTAATTATACCAAACTTTGCATGCAAAATTGAATAAGTAATATTAAAATGTTTAGCTTTAAATACTAACTTAACGTAAACAGTTATTTTGTTAAATAAAATAGCATCAGTATTTCATGCTAGTTTGGGTTAAATTTGTTAACAAATTATTAATCGTATGGTTATCATCTAATTTATTGTCTTAATCTGATGCATATTAATAGTGAAATTAAAAAATAATATAATAGTTAACAATATCAAATAAAGCTAATGTATAAGAAAGATTTTTTTTCATGTAAAAATATCATAAGATAAAATATATTGAGATAGGAAAAAAATCTTAAATGATGATTAATTTAAAACGTTGCACGTTTAATTAATTATATTGAGTTCTAAATTCTTCTTATTTTCTAAAGAAAAAATTGAATATACTATTTACATATAATTTGAAATTTAGTGGTTTATATATAAATGTATTAATCTTAAAAAACATTTGATAACAATCAATATTAAGTATAATAAAATGTAAATAAATATTTAAATTTAGACCAGGAAGAAAACAAAGACTACACTATATTTGTTAAAATTATACATTTTCTATGCAAAAAAAAAAAAGGAAAACTAGTTAGATATATATATCTATCTCATTAGTTTGTTTTAAACTTTTAAATGTATTATATTTTAGAAACATATATTTGATTAGGAATCAATTTATAATTTCTTAATGTAACATCTGATTAGAATAGCATTTTTATGGAATGAAATCAACAATGAAATTCTAATTTCCAAACAAATTATCCAATTATATCACAAATCATATTAATATGAAAAAATAATTCAAGCAAATAACTAACTAAAAAGCTTAAAGCATACAACATAAACATTAATTAAAATACCTTGCTTTTTCTTGGAAAAATGTGTTGATAGGAATCGACGACACGAACAAAATGGCAACAAACATTCAGAAAGTTATAATTATTACTATCATAATAATTTTAACCAGCTAGTAAGTCTCAATAAAAATAAAAAGCCTTAGTTAGAATTAAAATAAAACAACTCATTAATAACATCTAATTATAATCTTTAAATAATAATAATAATATATGTTTTAAAAATAAATGTTTCGTTATTAATTACCAAGTTAATTTTTAAATTCTTAAAATATTCGCAGTAAATAAATATCATAAATCAAATATGTTTTTAAAATAAATATAAAGGGTTTTTTACTTGAAATAAGATATATTTATTTATTGTTAGTAACATTGATTATAAATAAGAGATTGTGATAAAAAAAATAATTTGATTGCATTAGTAACTTTTTTTACCAATAAAGATAGTGAAACGTCGATAATACTATTGGAATAAAATAACCTAATCATTGTATTATGCAGTTAGTTTGAAATTGATAACATTATTTAATTTTGTTTCTTGTGGTTTTTATGTAATCATATTTAAGTCATCCAACAAATTTCGCCATGAATGTAAAAGAAGAATGTGATAAAATTCATAAAATTCTGTTTAAAACTAGGAAAAAAGTCTAGTATAACATTTGAATTTTTACAGCAAGTTTTTGGAGATGATACTTTATTTCAAACAACGTGTTTTGAGTGGTTTAATCTTTTTCAAGAAGAATGACCCGATAAACTTTCTTTCCCCCTAAAACGAACAAAATTGTAGTTTGTATTGGCAATATGAGCAATATGAATATTTATAATTTATAGTGAGGAAATTAAGAAATATGTTGATGTAGAACTAGCATTATTCAATCTAATTATTAGTATAAAGCGAGGTATAAAAAAAAAAAAAAATATTTGTAATCAATGTAAGTAGTTATATAAATCGGACAATTTATTTGATGACTAAGGTTTTGACTAAATAATATACTCAAAATTAATAACTATGGTGGGTCATTGGGGCACTAGACAAATAGTAATAGTTATTTAATATAAACTAATTAACATGCCAACACATCTATTTAAATTAATAGTAAAGCATTATTAAACTATTTCTTATACATTTGTAGATCTAATTACACTATATTAGAAATACAATATATTAAATAAATTAACAGAAATTATGTTTATAATTTATAAGATTGTAAATGGTTATTATTAATGATTTGTTTTAGATTGCATATACAACTTTAATAGGAACAACCCAAATTAAATAATAAAAATAAAAATATTTGGATAGTGAATAATAAAATAAAATAAAACTTATTTTGTTAAAATATATATATAATAAATATGCTATAATTATAACATTTATTATATTTAAAATAATAATCATGTAAAACTATTTTATTAATCACTCTCAATATATTATAAAGTATTAAACTAAACAAAACCATTTCAACCTAGCTTCAAAATATTAATATGCCTATTAAACACTCAAATATACACCTTCTTATAAATATAGATAAAATATAAATAAATATACATTTTAACAATATTTTATATTAAATGTAAAGTAATCATTTCATATTTAATCATGAAATGTGTATAAAAATTAATAATGGTTAGTTAAATAATTATGAATTGAACACATTACAAATAATGAGAATTAAACATGAATTACATTTAAGCAATGTTAGGCAATTTATAACATATCTTTTATACACGGTTGTACAAAAGATTTAATGCAGCACCATGCACTTAAATTACATAAAAAAAAACAACAAAAATCATAGGAAACACCCGTAATATCTATATCACACAAACCCAAAATTAATACAAGATACTGACATACCTCTTCAGAACTTCCCTTCAAAATTTCATTTTCTTCAGGTATGTTACAATCACGACGAGGAGATTGTCTTCGTACTCCATTTCTTTCTAAGGTCTAACCATGTTGTAATAAGACAAAAACAAAGCCCACATAAAGCATTAAGAAATGACAGTTTTTTAAGATATAAAAATGTTATAGAAGTTGTATGTACTGTAATTATTATAAAATTAATGTTTTATTTGATAAACATTATTATAATATTTACATTACAAATGAAATGAGCAGTTTAAAATAATTAATACCAAGTGCTATTGTTGTAACAAGAAATTATCAAATGTGTTATAAGTTCACAAAGAATTAATAAACTTAATTAAAATTATATAATATTGTAATATTAGGTAACTAAACACTTTTAAATACTTCTGCTGATATTGTCAGTAATAATTTCTTAGAGTAAAAGTCATAAAATAGCATTTAAAACAATTATATAGACATGTTTTAGATAATATTATAAGATTAAATTAACTGTATTACATTATTTTTTTCCCCTCTTAACAACATACTATGTTACTTGGTTAGTAACAATCATCACATGTCAAGGGGGCTGAAGATATCTTCTTGATGAAAATGAAATTTTTTAGTCGACCAAGATAATGTTTTGGATAATATTATAGGATTAAAACTTTAAATTTATTTGTATACTAATCGACAATATTTGTATTATTACACAAGTAATATGAGTAATATATACTTATATATTTCATAGTTGTTCTTGCTTTATAACTATAAGTAATGTTATATTTGATTAAATTAAAGAAATTATTATGACAATCTCAATATATAGACGATAAAACAAATTTTTAGAGTTACCCAGTGTTCACATTTAGTTTTAAAAGCAAAACATTATTTTCTTATTGATTTAAATATATTATTTAGTTATTAATGCATATAAAAAGAAGTATCAATAGAAGTTTTTTTATCTTGGACATATACACAACAAAATATACTTAATTTAAATTAAGTAATTTTTCACTAATTAAATCACAACAATATCAAGTACTTATTAAGAAAGTTATGTGCTTCAACGACAATATATGGTCATACATATGAATACAAAAAATACTAACAATTCAACAAACTAATTCACAAGTATAAAACCTATCAATAAATTTTATAATGTAACATAAAAATAATATTTGAATATATATGTATGTATATAAGCCATTCAGAGTATCAAAATAATTAATATTTTTAAACTACCATGAAAACACAAAGCTTACCTTCCGACTACCATTCTGGACTTTTTCATTTAAATTTGAAACGCCATTTATGTCGGATGGATGGACAACAAGGAAAAAAAAATTTAGAATTCCAGAACAAATTATGAATAATCCAGGAACAATAAATGATAATCCCCAATTTGTTTCAACAAACAGACTGGCAAGTAAAGTACCAACAATATTTCCAATTGATGTGTGAGAATTCCAAATACCAAATATAAATCCTGAAATACATTTATATTAACAAATTAATTATATAATTTAATAAAATATTATGTGAAATATTTTATTAGCATACCTCGGTTTCCTTTTCCAAACCAATTTCCCATTACAGTAACAACACCCGGCCATCCAGTAGTTTGAAAAATTCCTCCAAATATCTAAAAATTTTAATATATGTACATTACTCTAAAATTGTATATAATTATAAATATGTATAATGCTACAATATAATACCTGAACAGCAATAAAATACCACATGGAATGTATATCGAAATAATGAGCTAATCCAAACATTGAGCATGCTGCACCAGATAATAGCATTCCAATAGTTAGAAAAATACGTATATTGATATGCTCCGCAATTAATCCACTAGAATACAGACATTATTAATTATTATTATACTAGATTTATTGGTAACATGTCTAAAATATGATATGTATATAGAAGTCGGTAGATAATATTGAAAACAAAATGTTAACAAAATTCTGAAAATTTGTTATTTTATTATTATTATTCTTTATAATTATAATACAAATATATAAATAAAATATTAATTGAGTTTCCTAAGGTGGGTGGACCTATTTTAAATGTTAATTTAATTTAAAATTATTTATAAATATAAATAAATAAGAACAATTAACTATTACTATTAACAATTAATAAATAAAAAATTAAAATTACATATTTCTAATTAATTATAATTAAAACTTGATTTGAATTTGTATAGTATAACAAAAATTTTTGAATTATTCAATTAAAACTTAAATTACATACTATAAAAATAAAATTTATTGGTATTCTCATTATTTTTAAATTTTGAATAAGTATCAATACAAAGTATTTATTTATATGTATTTATCGTATATAATAAAAAAAAATTATCTTATTAAAATAGTTTAGCAATTGTTATTGCTTAACTACTTCTATTAACTTAAACGAAATTGTATTAAATTAACCATCTTTATTTAATATAGAAATAATAGTAATAATAAATTACATATTTATGTAATACAAATTTTATATTTACCTAAAAAACATTGCTATTGCATAGGAAAATAGGAATGAAGAATCCAATGTTCCAAACAAACCATTATGATTTTCACTATCTGTAAATACAGTTATTTTTTAATTATTAAATTTATATTATATACAAGATGAGTCTTGAGGATTTGACAAATTAAATAATTCTGGTTCTGCACTATATTTGTTTCAGATTTTTTTAAAATTATTATTATACCCTGGCGCTACAATTAGAAGATATTAATTTTTATTTTCGTTCCCAAAAAATCTTTTTTATCAATTTTTTAATTAAAATTTTTGTAGAATTGTAATTAAAAAATGTAAAAAAAAATTGACATTAAAATTTCTTCTTAAAGTGTTTTCATTTATTTTTAATAATTTTTTGAAGTTAATGAAAATGTTATATTATTATATTTTTTAAAATATAAAGGCTTATTGATTAGTGTATCGTAAAACGAGTCATATCTAAAATATTATATATTCATTAACTTAAAAAAATCATTAAAAATAAATGAAAACACTTTAAAAAGAAATTTTAATGTATATATATATATATATATTTAAATACAAGCCTACATAATGGCTATTTAGAATTAAAAAATTATTTTTAAAATTATATTATTTGGAAACAAAAATAAAAATGAATATACCCTTATTGTAGCGCTGGAGTATAATAATTAAAAAAAAGATTTAAACAAATATAGAACCAGAGTTATTAGATTTTATGTCAAATCCTTGAGACTCACCCTATATAGTTAAATAAACCTGGATAAATGGGTTTGAAACCGTTTATACTTTTTATATTAATGTCTAACATAAAGTATTTATCATTGAAAATTAGTTCTAAAATGTAACCTTTTACTAATTTTTAAATAATAAAAAATTTGATTAATTTAGAATTTAAATTTATATTATCTTACAATAAAAATATTTGTATTACTAAATAATTAAATATACTTATAACTTACTAAATGGAGCCCAATTACACCAATCAGGATCTGTATTGTTAACTGGTGGTAGCTTATTAACTTCAGAACAATTTTGGTACAATACAATTTTAACTACACTAATAGGTTTTCGTGATGCATGATAAGCTACATAGGTGATGAATGTCAAAATAAGAACACTATATTTATACCTAAAACAAACATAATTAATTATGACATAATAATTATTATTTAATTATAATATAATTTAATATAAAATAAATATTAATATTAAAACTTAACATTTATATAATTAACCGAGAATCATCTTTGACCTATTGATATGTGGTTGTAATCAGGTAACATTGTCGTTAGAAGAGCAAAAAATGTGTATAACTGTTATGTTTTAATTTTTCATAAATGTTTATAATGAACAAAATATAAGATAATAAAATATCATCTATGTATAATAAAAATAATTCTACAAAATTACATTCTATATATATTTATTTGTTAATATTAAAAATTAATTGTATAATTAATAAAATGAACTATTTATTTTTAAGTACCTAACTGAATTATACAAACAATATTAGTTTAGGTAAAACAAATTACTCTAACTTAATATATGCTGATATACCTTATTAAGATTACATTAAAATATTAAATTTTATATTTAGCCAAGGTTAATTTCTAGATATCATGAATATATATATATATATATATATATTACTTATTAGAGATTGTTTTATGAAATATCATAAAACAGTGATTCACAATGTAATTAATACTAATTACCTTAAGTTTGTAAAACTAAATTATCTAAAATTTGTATGTTAATTTAAATTCATGATACAAAATCAAAATCATAGTTTTATTAGTGTTTAAATAAAAGTACTTTAAATCTTTCAGATAAGTTTATTAGTAAAATCATACCTTGATAAGGAAAAATGTAATATTAAATACTATAACATTATTCAGTACCAAGATAAATAATCATTTTTTTTTATTTTTTATTATTATTTAGCTAATAATTTACTAAAATATTTAATATCTGTATATTTTATTAAAAGACCACTTTAATTTGAGTAATTAATATTTAAAATTGTTTAACACCAAAGAATAATTATGATTACAAAATAGGTACTTATACAAATATTTAAGTACTTTTCTGTAAAAATATAATCCTATAATATGTTTAAACATGGTATTTATCTTTGTAGAATGAATTAAAAAATTAAATGATAATAAATTAACATATTTATCACTTAAAATAATAGTAGATAACTGACAAAATTCTGTGATATTCTATAAATTAAATGTATAAATTTATTCACATACCTAGTTATTAGAATACTTCTTTCAAATTATATATTATTTATCATTGAATAATTACAATCTATAATATACTATAATTTTATCATAACTTAATATACAGTAAATACTTATAGATATTATATTTATTTTACAATATTAGGTATACTAACATGAATTTCCTATAGTATCTACAATTAATGCCAGTTAATACATTTTGAATTATATAATATATAATTTTATAATTCTATATTTAGATAGCCACTGGTAGATAATTTCTATTTAATTTTATTTTATTTATATTGACCAGATATAATCAATAATTTTGATTATTTTAGATTGCACTAATGTGTAATTTATATCAAATTTGCAAGACCAGAATTAAAAATCTAAACAAATTTTCATTGAAATACAATTAATTTGAAATGTAAACTTTTGTGTAATGTATAGTTTTTGTATACTTTTTACGGGTACCTATGTATAGATAATTCTAACTATTATTTAGTAATACTATTTATAGTTGTTATATCAACAAACAGCATTTTAATTTTGACTTATCTATTAATCTTAATAAAATAGTTTGTATCAAACATAATTACCAAAACTTACTTCATCAAAAGTTTTGGCAATAATATTATTAATTATTATATAATTATTAATATAATTATTAAATAATATAGTATATTATTTATATAGTATAAATATTATAGTATATTATATAAACATTGTCTTCAAGTATCTGCAGAAAACATTTGGAATGTACCTAGTTTGGATTAAAAAATAAGTTTGACAATTATTATAGAATTTATACCTCACAAACCTAAAAACTTAATAATTTATTTTATTTTTACATATAATAATATGCATAATATTAAGGTTTTTATTAATAATTTTAATATTTTATTTTATTAATAGTTTAAATTATTAAAATATTTATTTTTATTTATATATATATAATAGTTAAACCTATTATGAATGTAGATTTAAATTATCTGGGATAAAGTAATACCCACTCAAAGTAAAAGTAGTAGTAGTAGTCAAAAGTATTTTTTTTTTTTTTAATATATATTCCTATGTTAATTTATGACATATGTATAGAATACCAATTAATAAAATAGTATCCATAATATTGTATAGGTTATGATAAAAAATAAGTATAATACATTATATCATAGTATAATTATGTTTATTGTTTTAACAAGAGACATATATTGAGACCTACCTACTTATTATTACTACTTAACTATTTTACAGCAATAAACCTCGCAATAAATTATTATATATAAATATCCTAAAAAATCATATTTCTGTTGACATTTGAAACTTTTCAATTATTTAAGTGGTCTCAATAAAATATTATTTTAATTTTTGAGGATGATTTATTTTAATAGCATATCATAATTTCAAGAAAATAAATTAAATATTTAAATATATTCTCGAATATATTTAAATTAAATATTTAAATATATTCTCGAATATATTAAATAACATTATTTGTAATTAATTAAATGGTTATTTGCTTTTTATGTTTTTCTAATAAATACCTAATATTAGTTAGCTAAAATATTTCGGAGATTTTGTTAAATTGAATATTGTATTAATACCTAACAGATATTTATTTAGCTAAATATTATGCAAGTATTCTAAATCAAGGATAGTAATATATTGTTCTCATATAATTAGTATATTTGTTTTTAAACACAAAATTAGTACCTATAAAATCAAATATAAATAGAATACAATTAGGTATCTATTATATAATTATATGATAAATACCTAAATTTACTTTATTTTCTATTTAAGAATTAGTGTGCAGTAGACAAAAGATTAACAAAATATAATATTTTTATAATATAAGTCAATTAGGTATATAGTAAATTGTTCAATACAAAATAGGTATTTGAACTTTTAAAAAAAACTAATAATACATAAATTATAAATTTAAATAAATTTTGTTTTTGAAGGTAGTGATAGAAATAATAATTTTAAGTTATTCATTAAGAAAAGATATTATAAAATATTACTTAGTACTTAAATATTTTGTTTAATTATACAAAGTGTACACATAATGGACTGTGATTAAGACTTAAAGATTAATATTTTCTACAAGTACCTAGTCAGGTAGGTCAAGTGATTAGTAATATTACATAGGTACTCACAAAATGTTGCGGTCAACGATACGGTTGATACTGGGACACTTGTCTGACACCTTTTGTAGAAACTGTACGCCGAAAGGGATAGAGTTGGTTGTTGATGACATGACTTCGGAGATTGTTGACGGAGGAATATTTTGTATTATATCGAGAGAAAAACAGTGTTGTGTTTTTTAAATCAATATATAGTATATATAATTAATTAAAAATTTTCACAACTATAAACATAGTACATTGCCGTTTCGAATCGAGGAACTGATGAATTGAGCAGATAATAATATAAGCGTCGACGGTGGTTGCATGTTAGACAAATATATATAATAATTTTTCAACAATTTAAATACTTTAATATAAGTCGTGCAAGTTGAAATATGAGCAGAATATTGAATGCACACACGACCAGACGATTACACCAGGTCTTAAAAACTGAATTAAAAATAATAATAATACGATGTAATGACAGCGATTTACGATGGTGACAATGTCACTGATGTTGCGGGTACCGGTACGTGTTTGGAAGGGGGGAAATAAATAAACTTACGATAAAAAAACTTAATAGAAAAAAAAAAATTTTGAAAAAAAAAAAAAAAAAAATAGTAGTCGCGACCCGCTTGGTCCGGACTGTTATATTATGTCATCGCCGTCATGTGAGAACCACGGCGGGTTATCAGTATCAAATGTACGGCGACGGTTATCAGTTTGCGATGGCGGTGGCAGTAGTATTTTATAGTGGTACCGGTCGACGGCGATGGTTGCGATGACCGTGGTGGTAGTGGTAGTGTGGTAAGTGGTAGACTGGTAGTGGTCGTCGACTATGTACACACAAAAACATGCGCGCGCGATTAAAAAAAATCAAATCAAACGTTTTGGCGCGCACTTAAATGTGTATTTATCAATCTTATATTATAATTTTATATTATTAATCAAAACGTTAAGAAACGAACAATATTACAATTCGTAGTGTGTTTGAACACTTCCACTGACGCCGAACAATAATACCTATTATACGTTCGCAGTACAACGTACAAAGATAACAAATGACATACGTGTATTTCGAATAGTTAGGTATATTAGGTATAGTTTTTAATTATTATTGGTTGTAATTCTGAAAAATTCCAAACTAATCGCGTGAAATGTAATATTTGTCTACCTGATAATGTGTAAATTGTTTGCCTACTTGTAACAATAATAAACTGTCAGCTTAATAAATTGCAGCGGAGCTTTATTTCGGACTGGCGGCGACGGCGACTGTGACTGTAGTAACGAACGAACGCAATGACTACACGTACGACGTGCCGCTGCCGAGCGCTGCTTGTTGCTGTTGCGACGACGACTGCTGTTGCGGAAACTGTCGGATCGACGGCACCGCGGTGAACGAGCGCCAATTGGAAAATGATACGGAACGCGTCCCGTTTCTTTTATTAATTCATTATTTTTTCCCTCTCACAGCGCGCCATTTTTCCGTCCGTCCGTCGACGTCGTGCGCGTTCCGACGACCGACTTTCAACCGGCCGCGCACCAACAATTCGAAACGCGTCGAAAACTTGCGCTGACGCCACGGAATCGAGCCTGATTAACCGCGTCTACGGTATACCTAACTTATTATACTTGTCTGACAGTAAACACACAACACAGGTGTTGAAATAAATGTCAGATATTAGATTTTTTTTTTTTCATTTATCATGTTTGTAATCAAACGACAATATAATAATAAAACAAAAACGAAAACAATCATAAATAACACATATACCTACCTAATAACGTGACCAAACTAACGTTAAACATTTCGGATACGGAAAAAATGATAAATGAGAAAATAATCCGAGAATCGTTGAATTTTGGGTAATGGGAAAGTATACATGAATACCTACTTATAATACGCAAATAATAAATAACTCGAAAATATCTATGACTTAGGTTCATGCAGGTTAGGTTAGGTTTGAATAAAAAAAAAAAAAACATTTCGTTTAACGTTAAGACAGTTTTATCGTTATTATATAATGTGTTATTCGTTATTTTAAATTTAATACAATTAAATAAAATTAAGAATATATGCAGTTAATATACAAATATGCAATTGTAATTTATGATTAAAGTACAATAATTGAATTAAAACTATCTAAACTTAATTTTTAGTAGAATTACACTCAATTATAAAACAGTTTACTTATTTTTAGTTTTATTTATATTTATAAAATATAAATATACAATTAAATTAGAATATATTTCATAATTATAACTTTATAAATAACAATGTCACCAAAGTCACCAAACCTTTTTCGGGTAGTAAACTAGTAGGTAACCTATTCAGTATTTTTATACTTGCTAAATTTACATAAAAAAATTTAAGAATCAAAAATTCAAAAATAATTATAAATATAAATAATAATAATATTATAACGTTTTATTATTGTTAATTGTTCTACAATTTTATTTGCTTTTAGTTAAATCATGTTTAACGATATGTTTCGTTTATTGTACCTACTGTTTTGTTTAGTGATAATTTAATATAAACGTTTACTGTTTCCGTCAATGTTTAATGTTTTACATTTCAATCGTGTTTTGATAACGACTTCGACGATTGCTAACGTTTTCGAGCCATGGGTTTATGAATAAGATTCGACGGACAATCGAAAATTATGTAAAAAGTATTGCATTTTACAAATGTAAAATTGATATTTGATGGTAATTTAATGGTAGATAATATAGGTATAATGGAACCTTAAAACCGATTATGAGTCTCGCCAGTCTCCATACTAAAAGGCGAGAGAAACAATGCAAAATAATATTATAAACACAAAATGATATTATAAAAGAATGCGTGTAGACGTGATGTGGACATATGGTAAGTCGTTAGGTGATGAAACCAAAGATTAGTAAATACATTTATTCGGAACAGTGTTGGGAGTCTAAGGTAAATTTGTCTACATTTTACAACATTTAATGGGAGGAAATAAAGTAGAAGCGCAAAATAAAAATTCAAAAAAAATATCCTAAACGATTCGTATTTGACAGAAAAATATTTTTTTCGTTGAACATAAATTGATCAAATTCGTAACACCTATTTGTTGGCACTTGTTCAGTTGTTCAGATATTTTATGGTCGCTTTGCCATATTGACAATTATAATATTTCATTAATAATTATTATTTTCACAATGATTTTCAAAGTACCTTAAACTATTTTAAAAATTAAAATATTTTGCAAAAAAAATATATTCTAGTTAAACGCATTATATTATTGTGTCATATTATAAGTAAATTACATATATACCTATATTATTATTATTATAACCTATTATTATTGCTTTAATCATAATATTTAATATTATTTGTATTACTGTCGTTTATAGACACATTTATTGTATACAAATATGTATATATATAAAATGTTGTTATATTATTATTACAATACGAGTACAAAAGAAAACAATTTATAGTTACAGTGGACTTATACAATTTTTTTTTACATTATTATAATTGAAAATATTCGTTGGTTACTCAATATTAACATGATGGTACCTATTTTTTATTATTATTTAAAATCTATTAAAGTAAAGATAATTATGTACTACCTACTTTAAGTACAAACTGTCCATGGTTTGCATTTTTTCTATATAATATATAACCCAACAAAGTGTACTTCAACCAAGTTGCTCAATGTTGATCCAAACATTTCATTATTTTTCTCTAAAACACTTATCGCACGTTGTACCGTTTAGGCCTCATCCCTGCAACATTATCCATTGCTATTCATTCGTTTGGTATGTAAAATGTAATTAAATTTATATTTATAATTTTAACGAACCGAAAGTGTCATAAAAAAAAAAAATAATATTGTAAATGATAGTGTGATACCAACATTAAATACACATAAATTCAGTGGCTACTTTTGTGTGTACTACGACACACTTTGTGCACTACGAAAATTATAAGTGTGCACCTGTGTTTTTATCATAAGTACACTATAATAACTAATAAGATACATTCAGAATCTATTAAGCAAAGATAGTTACAAAGATTTTTCGGTTTTCCTAATACTCAGAAGGATGAAAACAATATACTAAAACATGAATGAAAAATAAGATTTTTTTTTATATTCATATAAGATAAAATATATGGAAATTAAATGTAAATTAATAAAAATATAAAACAATTATAGTAGCGTACGTAGGCTTTTCTTTTATGGGAGGGGCAAGAAATTTATTTTCCCCTCTTTATCATTTTTATAATGCACTACGGAAAATCAGAAAAAATTGCCATTGCATAAATTTAATGCATTATTATTGTTACTATTAATGCGTGTGACTGCCGACTGGATCGGGTTGACTCCAATGAAACTTATTTGCGAGATCAAAAGAAAATTAAATTAAAAACTAATTTGATTGTTAATAACTAAAAAAACTGTATTTAAATTTAACACAGGTGTTAAAATAGATTAATTAGAAAAGATATTCTGAGAGATTCTGCTCGTTAGTGCCTACTTTTTTTTGCGTTTTAATAGTATGCTTTCTTGATATAATCCATTGTTGTTTCTTCTCTATCTGATTTTGTTTTGTTTTGCAGTGATACAAATAAAATGTAATAAATCTAAGTGTTCTTATAGAAATTAGATATATTACCAATAGGTATAATACTCTTCATGCTATGCAATATGATAATATTATGTATTAAATATTTGATAAATAATATGTAGTTATCAAATTTAATCATTGTATAGATTATAAATAATTGTTAACAAAAAAGAAATAATAATAATAATAAACAATTACATTACTTAGGTTATTAACAGAAATTCTGTAAATATAGGTATATAATTGTAAATTGATGTTAATCATAGTTCTGGTTAATAATTTAAGTTTTTTTTTATACCTACCTAGTATTATATTTTTAAATATTTTTTCATTGTTTATTTAAATTTGAATGTTATTTTAAATCTAGCACTTTTTCATTTTAATCGTAGTTATGTGTATACATTATTGTGTTATTTATGTTAATTATTATAGTTACACTATAATTAGGTAAAACAATTAGGTATACCTATTATTAAATAATTTAATAGGATATTATAAACTATAGTAATTATTTTTAATTTTCTGTTTTAAAGGTTTTAATATAATATTGAAATATTAATATTAATATGCTTATGTAATCAATAAACAAACAATCGCATTCATAATTATTTGCAATATTAATCTATTAAATTCTGAGCAAAGCAAAGAATGTATTGGTTTTACAAAGTTTTTGTTTTTTTATATATGAAAACACTTTTTAGATAAAAGTAATGGTCCGATTACCAAAATTAGAAAATGCTTTGTGTAGAAAATTGTATTTAGTTGGTACTTTATTTAGTTAATTTCTTGAATTTCTCAAAAGTTTTTCCTTGGAAGAAGAAAAACAACCAAAAAATAATGGAAAATCAGTAAAATTCACAGAAATCATAATTTTGATGAAATTGATTTTAGATTTCCATGATAACTAATGTAATTTTTAACGTAGGGATTAGTAAATTTTTTTGAGTATTCTCATAGCTAGTTTACACACATGGTAAAAGTTTGGAACGAATTATCAGTATAATATATTGAGTTTCGCTCAGAATCGTATTTCAATATTATAGCATTAAAATCTTAATTATAATAAACCACTAATTTCTTCAAGGATTGAAGGGACAAAGGAGGAACGTTCGGAATCGACCTTCATCTTTTTTTTTTATTTTAATGTAAAATTATATAAAAAAAATTTGAACAATTTATTTATACAATAATTATTGTTACTTGAGTAGTTTATTTTAATTTTTTGATACATTTATCCTTAAATTTATGATCGAAACATATTAAATTGAATAAATTAAATACAATTTCATCAGAAGTAATAATATGAATATACTTACAAGTTACAGGATAATCAAAATATTATAAAGTGGTTAGAAACTTGTAAATTAAATATTATACGTTTTCTGAGCTCTTTGTATATTTATATACATATGTTTATAATTGCACCCGATATGCACTTATTAATAATTACAATAATTATATCTAATAAATCAATAAAAATCAATGTTTTCTTTTTTTAAGTAATACAATTATATAATATTATATTTTATAAATAGGTTTATAGTTATTACATAATTTTTACTAACTTTTTAATAATTGTAGCTAACTATTATTAGTATTATATCATATAGGTATAGACAACACTATTTTCGAACAAATCTGTTTAATATTCATCTGTGCGAAACAATATTTAAACATCGAGTGGTGCGAAGATAAGCCATTTAGAGTGACAATAAAATATTTCATAAGACAATTCGGAGATAAGAAATTATTTACAACTATAATACGTGTAACCGCTCAATTGTATGGACAGATTAATTAATACGTACATAGATGGAACAATACGAGCGAAGGTACTATTAAAGTTTACTATTTAGATAAAAAATATAATATACATAAACGACTGAGGATTATGTTTAATAACAAACTGGCAAACAAAGTGTTAGATTTATCAATCTGTTGTTTTTAGAGGATTTAAATTGTAATAGATTAGATGGCTGGATCTACAACAATTGTGCACGAATAAATTAAAAATATAAAATAAATAATACAAATAAACATAAAATAAAAATAAAATAAAATATTAAAAAAATCGTATTAAATCAGTTTAAAATATAATTTTAATTTTTAAATTATATCAAATTGTATAATGTTGTATAGTTTTAAGCTGCGTTCCACCTAACAAACATTTGAAATATCTAGCAAACGTTTGGTTTATGTGTTTTCAAACAAATTTGTTAGTCAATAGTCCAAACAAAAATGTTCGCACACTAAGCGAACATTTGAAATTGTTTCTAAACATGTATACATTAAAGAATGATATGAATCAATAGTCGATAAAAATCGTAAATGTTATTGCTAAACGCAATGCCACAGACATACTTTTACGAAAATTTGTATTCTTTGTAGAAACTTTTAAATTAATTAAATTAACTAAATATTCAAAATCTGTACTCAACATTCTTACAAAATTACAAAATAAATCATTTTTATATAAATCCATAATAAACGATTCGTTACTATAGACTTTTTTTCGTTTAAATCTTTGCCTTTCTCACCACCTGCTTTTTTATTTTATTTTTTTTAATATTATGATGAATAATATAATGAAGGCAGCGGAGGTAATGTAAAACACGACTTCCTGTCACATATGAGCGAATTTAGGGGGAACTAAGAGGCTCAAACCCCCCTCTCCGAAATTTCAAGAACATTAATTAATATTAAAGTATTCTTTAATCATAATTTATAAATTTACGTATTATAATGAAAGGCAAGATTTTCGAGCCCTCTCCAAAAAATATATATAAATACCCCACTGTGGTCACAACTATTTTAGAAAAAATATATCGATCAAATAAATTATGAACAAATGTTCGTTACCTTGATAAAATATTCGACAAACGTTTGACGAACAATGTTTCCCCAGATGTTTTTTTTAGGACGCAACTACATGCATTAAGCTATCTAATGTAATAAAAAATATAATTAATAACATATATAGGTTATAAAAGTATAATTTTAATCTATTCAATGAAAATAGTTACAAAGTTATTAAATTTTTTTCATGAAATTCTTTTTAAAAAATTTCAATTGTGTTACCGTCTAATGTTGTAAATTCAAGTGGAATAATCACATCTTTAAACAATGTTAGATTATCAGGTGTCATTATTTTTTTCTTACAAATTCGCTGTATGGATTTTTTCGATGAATTAATTGTTGGCAACTGGCCGACAAGCAGCTTTTATGACCTATTCATATATTTAATTTTTATTAATAATTAATATTATATTATAATATTATTTATAGTAAAATTATATTGTATGTAGGTATTAATTACACAGTAAATGCTATAGTATTATAGCTAGTATACCCCATTTAATTTACACGTAAGTACATTATTATCTAGTTATTTTATAATATATATTATCTACCCCGAGTACGATTACAGATAAAAAAGTATTTATAAATACATATTACGTTACATTATTATAAGAGTACGTACACATAATTCGCATTCGATGTTCACGTTCGCCCGTCGGGACGACTTTGAATTTTCAAACATCAATATTATAAAAACAATTTTTGCCCATATAATGGAATTTGAATAATTATAACATGGAAACATGCCATTTTAAAATTGTATAAAGACAATACATTTAGTTGTAAAAAAAAAAAAATTAATAAAAAATGTTATATTAAATTAGTTTTCGTATTATAAATAATAATATTTAACTGTGAAGACATTGATCCTAAAATAACTTGGATACCAAGTTTAGTAGATTTTGCAATATATTTTAAGTTTCAATATTTGCCATATCCGTTCTACGCATATGTTCTTTTTCATTATTTTCCATAATTTCACCATCCTTTAATTTAATCCGACCGTGACACATTTTAGTATTGCATTCAATACACACCTCCAGCTATTATAATAATATATTCATTTTACGTCAATAACCCTCGGCTTTTCTCACTTTTAATATTATAGCGAAATACAATCAGTTTCTTAAACACAAAATTCAAAAGTAGTATAATAAAAATGTAAAATTATAGAATGTCGATAATATTCAGGCCACCTATTTTCTCATCGATAAATATTACATTTTCCCCATAATGTTCTTATCATATACCTATATATTGTTTATTATTTTCATTTAGGTCCACAAGAATATGCGCGAAAATTTCTCGCGCTCAATTATCAGGATACCAGGAAGCTAGGTTACCTTTATATAGAGGATTTTAACCCTTCAAATCCTATTTTTATATATTATTATTCAATTAATGATTCCATCATATGATTTACTCTATTTAAAATGTTTGAAAAAGAAAAATTCTTGAAATAATCATACAATTATGTTTTAGAAATATTTTGGGAATATAATCGATTTTTCCAATTATTATGTCGCATATTTTACATGATTTTACATCATTAAAATATGACATAATGTTTAGCGTACATTACGATGAATATTGTTCTATTTATTTTGTAAATAATTTTACTTTGATAAATAAATAATTATTTTTTAAATTTTAAATTTTTGTTAAAAATCCCATAATAATCTAATTATTACATATTTCTTTAAGTTAGATAAGTTAAATAAAACAATACAATTAAACAATGCTATTTTTATAATTTATAAACTACTTGTTTAATTATAAAACTCAGTGAAGTGTCAAAATTGAACTATATATCAATAGCCTTGTGTTTAAGCATGTATGAGAAACAGAAATAGTTTACTAGTCCCTTAAAAAGGAACAATCATTTGTTTTTAGTCAAAATTATCTTAATAATCTATTATGGTTTATTATTATTATTATTTTATATTTTTTTGTTGATTTATATTATTTATTATGCGATAAAATAATACGTGCACGTAAAAGATACTTAAAATTATAATAATATAAATTAATAGATATTATCTATTCAATTTGTATATACACAACTTCAGTCTTTAAAGTTATGAAGCCTTTCTGATTTAGATTTACTAATAACAAAAACAATTAAAATTATACATAAAACATTAATTCGTCCTTAAAAAGTAATAATGAAACACATTATATTATTATTATAATGTAAAATATAATATTTTTTGTATTATAAATAAATCGAATTTAAAACTGGATGATAGAAAATTTAGATCATAGGTATAAAAATTGAATTGACCTTAACCGAGTCATCGTATCCTACCGAATATAATAACTATAGGTATAAGATACCTAGTATTATTTTAATCGGAATCTAACAATATAATATTTAATTCTATGAAAATAACTTCTGCAGAGCTATGTTTCGATGAATAGCTATAAATTGTTAATCTCTAAAAATTAAAATAATATAATTATAATTTTTATCACTTAATCGGAATTAACTATTTAAAATATAAATTATGGTTAAAAATTATTATATTATGTCGAAGTATCCACATTATGAATAAGTTCTTATAATGAAATAGTTGTACAAAGAATTTTTTTTCAATTTCCGGTTTAAAAGCGTTTTCAAAACATTACTACATATTACATATTTTCACATTTTCACATTTCGTTGTATTGTGTATTATATACTTATCGTAATAGCGGTCGTATGAATAATTAAGTTTATTTGGTTGTATTTTGCAGTTTATACCTAGGTGTAGGTTAGAGTATTCGAGTTGTTTAGAATGAAACACTGCTATTAATAATTAAACTACGGTTCAAAACTTTTGTGGCGTTTAAATATTTGTTAGGTGTTCTGAAAAAGAGCTTATTTTTAGAAAATATTGATTAATATGTAAATTAAACGACACACATTAATTTAAATTCATTTGAATTTTTATGTTATATTCTGACATTCTCATAAGATGACATTATACCCACGTTTGTTGTCTATCTTATATAGATACGTATAACGTGGCAAATCTATGTACCGCATTCATACTACATTTAAATTATAATTAATATTAGAGTAAATTTTATAATTATCATATTTTTAGAGGAGAATATAAACAGTGCTCTAGATCTTGAGTTTACATTAAATATTTGTATTTTGAAACGAATTATAATATCTATATTAAACCGTTCACTCGATGTTCCAGATCTCCTTGCTGCCATATCATTTAGAATCTCAAATCATTCCTTTAGAACCATCACATAAGACATCATATGGACACAACCATAAGTTGCATTTATTGCTTAAAGCTGCAAAAAACGTTTAATTCCCTGGACTACGTCCCATTAGTATTTAGCCTTTTATTATACTTACTATATATTTATTATTCAATCTTTTTAATTTTAATTTTTGTCTCTTCGTGTGCAATTATTATAATAATTATCATACACATTGTTTTCTTCTAATATGTTATTTTAAAACTATCACTTGTTTAATTATTTAATTTTTTTTTCCAATAATAATAATAATTATTTAAATACATAATTTATTTAAATGCACATAACTAGTTTCAAAATTAAAAATATTAAAAATAACTCGTTGCTAAAGCACAGTTTATTCTATAGAAATATGATTAAAGGTACATTAAATATAACTATACTGTAAGAACGCAGTATATAGATTTGCTGTGCATGTAATACAGAGACAACATAGGTACTTGGAAATGAAGTCATTAAAAGATTACTATTATTATCGTCCCGTATCCTATTCGCATATACATACTCATATTACTTAAAGTGCAAAGATGAATAATATTCAAAGTAATCATTAAAAAATTTATTTATTTATTAAATAATAAAAACAACGGATTCTGAGTAATTCTATTTTTAGCGTTTACCTATAAGTAATATATAAATAAAAAATTTGCAAATTGCGTTGTCATTTTTGTACTCGTTAAATTAAGTTATTCTAGAAACACAAAATTGCAAGTAAAATGAAAATAGGAGTAACTCAACTCCATTCAAATCAATGAAATCATTCATTCCATCCACTATTTATATGAATGTTGTGTTTCGACGTATTGTTACGACGTGATCTAATGATATAAAATTACGTGTAGGTAATAATAATATAAAAACCTTACGTTTTACTCATTCAAAACATCGACCTTTGTTATTTGAATAATTAAATAAATATTATGTGAACCATATAACGTATATAGGATACCTTTACCTATATTATCTACGTAAGTCGATAACCTATAGTGAATTGACATTATTTAATTATGCAAACTGAACTCGTTAATGCTCTTAGGATATTAATGATATTACTAACGACAACATAATATTTAATATTTTATAATTGTGTTTATCGATAACTTTAACTAGTATAATTAATTAAATAATAGGTAAATAAAATACAAACTGTAGTCTTTGTCCCGA
Organism: Eriosoma lanigerum; assembly: GCA_013282895.1. Lineage (NCBI taxonomy): Eukaryota > Metazoa > Arthropoda > Insecta > Hemiptera > Aphididae > Eriosoma > Eriosoma lanigerum. The sequence goes on from CM023362.1 coordinate 8,902,701, forward strand.
TGTTATCCGGTATAAATCGAATTGCAATGTATTATGAGTATAATGACAAGTTGTCGAATATGCATTTTATTATGACTAGTATCTAGTTATTATCTATTATTATTTTACAGTAAATTAAAAATATTTTCAAATGACTTAGATACAACGTAATATAACTTAAAAAGCAGAAATAAATGTTCAACTTATTCCTGTTTGTTAATAAAAACATGCTTTCAATATGTTTTAAGTATATATTCGTGTGTTCGTGCTCAGAAAAAAACACATCTAGAAATCTACAATATTTATTTGAGTATTTGACTAATTATTTTTAAATACCTATATATCTATATTTTTTTTTCCTAATATTTATTTCTTCTTTTACTTTTCCTTACACTTTCAACTAGATAGGATCTTATACCAGTGGCGTAATTAAGGAGTATGAAGGGGATAAATCACCCAGATAGACATATTATACTGTAATAGTATGGAGAATTGTGTTTTATGATAAGTACTTACATAATAATAATTTTTTTGTCTACAGATATTGTATAATCGTATTCTAGAAAACTATAAATATAATATGGAGTAGGGGTCAAAATGATAATTTTTTTCACCAATAAAATCACATAGGTGACACATGCCACCCCATGCAATTACACCACTGCGTGAACATTTAGTATTTGTGTAATATAACATCCACTTTAAGATAAATTCCTAATTACGCTACTGTCTTACACCTCCATAGATCTATGATCTATAGATCTTCTACCTCTCGTCTATTCGTACCAGCTATATTAATATAACTTTATATTCCATCTACAATCCCTCAGTGATACTCTGTATTTATTTAAATAATAGGTTTAAATAATAAATTATGATTATAAAAAATATAAAAAAGTAATGAATATCAATTACACACGAGTTTTAAATGGTAAATTGGTAACATAATACGGTATATTCTTTGGTATAATTCTAGGAGTCTAAGGGACTGTATCCCCTTATATAAACATGTATGTAGAATATAAATCGTTATAACAAATTAATATAAATCTAAATCTCCATTTATAATTTCTAGATCTCTGCCTACTGGTTATTGGTTGATAATTGATCGATAATAACATATAAAGTAGAAAATAAATATATTCAATTTCAACTAATAAAAATAATCCTAAATGGTATTAAAAATACATCGGAACATTTTTACTCAAATAATATTTTATATATTTTTTAGTTTATCTGGTTAAGTGTAAATAGGTGTATACGTACAAAGTTATTATGTATTGTATTTTTATAATTTACATTAAAAGTGGTTTTGTAATAATAATAATCAGCGGAACTCAGATATTTTGGCATTGGCATATATATGTACGATCAACGTAAAAATAGCATACGTAAAAGTAAAAGAGGTACACATTTATTTTGTGATATATTAAACAATTAAAACAAGACATTTTATTTTACACATTTTCCCATACATTACCATTGCAGGATTTTTTAACCTTATTTGACAAAAAAAATCATATGACATTTCTAGTTTCATTATTTGATGTTTGGCATATTTGCAATGTTAAAATATCATTGGCAGATAATTGCAGACTTTTTAAATTTAAGAACTTTATCAAACATTAAAAGATCTATAGTAAATTCATACAAATATGTATAGGCTATTTTTCTTAATATATTATTTTCTCTTTCGATAATATTGAAGATAATAAAATAAATAATTTACATTTATTTATATATATATTTTTTTTTTACTATATTATAATATTATGGTGCATAATTTATACGATTTTTAACGTCGTATCATAGGTTCATAGTGCAAATTTATGTACATTTTAGTAGGTACTATAAATAGAAATGGTTATATTAATTATAATTATTCAACAATATTTATTTATTTTTTCAATATTTAATAGAATAATTATAATTGTTTATCGAAATGATCACGTTTTAATGTTAACCATTACACACGCAAAACGAGTAATAATAATGTATTATTTTTAATTATGTACATAACCATGACTTGATTATAGTTCTCTATTCATTGTAATATAATATAACATGTTGCATAGATCAAAATTAAATATTATTATTTTTTCTCCATTTTCTTTGTTAGCCTCAGCAACAGTAGTTATCATATTATTGAACATTAAATATATTTTATTCGCAAATAAGATTTAACATCAATATTGTTACCTCGTCACAATGAAATATAATACAGTTTATAAATTTACTATTAGGGTTTTCGTTAATATAAAATGTTCAATATTATTAACACTATACCTATTATTATAGTATGACGCATAGTTACGTCGAAGTCGAATTTACTAATAAATAATTAGTGTACGGAATAAAATGTTTTTATAAAATATTGGCATGAACACAAAGACGAGGATCGTTAATAATATTATAATATTAATCATTTATCATTACAATATTCCATTCAAATTACCACCTAATTACTTCTACCAAAGTCATAGAACCAACCTTAATGATAATGGTAGTCAAGTATGCCGATCACTAACAAGATCAATAACTATATTTAATATTTTTTTATTGATTTAAATTTTTAAACCAGTGGTACTTATTTTTCAGAAGTAATTAATATCTAATTAATCTAACTTAGCTTGCGTGGTGTAATAATAATATAAATGCATACTTAACACAAACATAACTCTATTATTTTCTAGTAAAGTTAAAAATGTATAAAATAACCTAATAATATAAGCAATATAATATGATGGACATTTCATATATGTTTTCAATGTTATATTCATTGTTTTTGTAACATACCATTCTGTGTACGTCATATAATAATATATTCAGAATTTTATAATTTGCGTAGCAATTAAAATTGGACGAGTCATTTTTTATATTTCTTACGGATAAAACAATACAAATACTACACAAATGATCATTGTTATCGATATTAAACTATAATCTCACGAAAAAAAAAAAGAGAAAACATATTTTGATTTATGCAAAGACGCATTATAATGTCTGTTTTTTACTTATTTTTTGTGATCTGATTTCATTGTTCCCGTTATTTTATATATCTATATTCCTTCAGAATATTTTTCTACGCGATGAGTTAATTTTCAGGTTTATAAAACGACCTTGACCCGACACTCCTACAAAATATAGGTATAATATACATTTGAATTAAAACGAATCATATTTTATCTAAAGGCTAAACAAATACACGTTTGAGCAATTATAAACTGTTTTAACGTAGAAAAACAAATAACATAATGTTGTAAAAATCGTAAGAAAGGAACTTAAGAAAACGACGAAACAATCGGCTCATTTGGAAATATTATGGGACCAAAATTAATTTCTATTTATATATAGGGTGCTCAGATTTTTATAAGAACAAAACGGGACAAATTTCTACTTTTATTTATGGATACAATTAGAGGTGAATTTAACATTTCTATCCTCCTCTAGTTAAGCGAAAATGATTGTTCATCATTTCATATTTGCTTATCACTTTTAAGACTGACTCATAATTCATAAAAATTTACGTATAGCGAACGGTTACAACGGTATTATTCGATAAAGTTTTTGAAATGATTTATACATTGAGTTTTATGGAGCCGGTGGAATGAACGAATTATTACAGTTGAATAGGACGAATAAACATTTGGTCAAATTGGCCTTTTATGTGATAAATGTGGTTATATTACGATACTGGTATACAACACAAAGAGCGAGACTGCAGGACAAGTTAACTAATTTTTTTAACTCGTTAAATTAAGTTAATCTAAAAATGTTTAAGTTTAATTAAAATTATAGTAACTAATTAACTCAAATAAATAGTTATATAAATTAAATTTAAACAATTAATATAATATTATAAATGTTAGTTTAAAATAAATATACTAGTATATTTCCATGTTATCAATCATTTCTGTCATAATTTTTTAACCAACGTACTTATATATATGAGTTATTAACAAATTTAAAATTATTAAATATAAAACCATGGTTGTTCCAGGTTAAATTTAATTTTAAAACATTTGGTTTTCTATAAAATTATGTTTATACTATTATTTAGGTTTCGAATTTCGAATTTCTCAAGAGTTTTTCGTTGGGAGAAAAAAACTATCAAAAAATAACAGAAATCGTAATTTTGATGAAATTGATTTAAAATTTTTATGATAACTAAAGTAATTTTGAACGTAGGGACTTGTAATTTTTTTGAATATTCTCGTAGGTAGTAATTTTACGTGGTAAATTTTTGGAACGGATTATAAGTATAATATTTTGTATTATATTGAGTTTCGCTGAGAATCGTATTTTCGAATGCAATATCATTGACCTTTCCGCTTTTTATTTTTGACATTTTAAGCTTTAAAATATTGATATTTAGAGTCCAAATTTCATTTTTATTTATGTACAAACATATTAATCAACAAAATTAGATATTAATATTGTTCCTGGTTGTTATTTTCATTAAATTGTGTTTTTAGAACAAAAAATAAGAGAAATGGATAGCATACGGGAAAAAACTATATTTACGCAGATTTTTTAAATCTGTAGTTATTTCTAGATTACTATTATCTTTATAATCTTTATTATTTTTCATCGCAAAATGTGTTATACTTGTAAATTATTTAATATAAATATCTTGATAATGACAAGTTAAAAAACATTAAAACTCTATAAATTAATAGTACCTACCACTACTTCGTATAATCGGAAATGTATTTCTTTTATAGCGCTTTTTAATAGCCTGACATTATAACAAATTACTACCTATTCGAAAATAATAATTTTATGGCATTCAATATACGTGATGTTATGAAACTCAATTTTATAAAACATTATCTGTTACCATAGGCCACACATATTGGGCGTGAATTTAGGGGATGCTAGTATTATAACTATATATAACATATTATATAACTACAATTTTTGTATTTACATACCTATAGGTACTCAAAGAAGTACCTACTTTACGATATAAGTTAATACCCATAATATTTTTTTTAAAAAGTTTTCAATGACGAATTAATACTTTTGGGGGCTTATCCTCTGTTAGCCCCCGATTACCACCAATACTGGGAGTCCTTATTAAGAACTTGGTACCCCTATTAAATGTGCGCCTATGTCTGTACCTAATTATACCTAAATTTTTTTTAAATAATCAAGTGTATCTAGTTCGAATTATCGAGAGTTGAATGAGAGGAAGAAGAACTTTGAAATATCATGTTTGTTCAATCCTAAATTGACTTCGAATTATGGCAAGTTTTTCAAGGAACAAAGCATTCACTTCAAATTACTGATAGTTTCGATTTATCGAATATTTGAATTATCAAGAATTGTCAATTGTAATCATATAAAATATGTCCTTGAAATATTTTTTATATATTTATTGAAATAGAAATAAGACAACGAATTTTGATATAATTGTTTCTTTCTAACCGAACTATATAATAATATTTTATATTACCAATGAATTATTAATAATAATATGTAATTTCTATTGACTATGCGTATTTAGTGAATGCTTGCTAATAATTGTTATGAATAATAATTACAACACAATTATTTATTATTTATTATTAGATACCTATTATTCAACTACGATATGATACATAATAATGGTATCATTTTTTACATACATAATCCAATCCGTTTACTTATCCATTGTATTTACAAGAAATTAAACATGAATAAAATAAAATAATTATTATTATGTCAATTCATTAACTTTAATACGATATTACAGTTGAAAGTTGAACGGGTCAATTATTTACAATTGTTTCGTGAGTAATTCGTATATACATAAAGACAGTGTAAATTTCCATTAAATCATTAAAACAATATTATCGTTTAAAAATGTTTTAACATTTAATTCGAAATAATTAATATAAATATAAACTCCAGATGATATAATGCGAAACTTACAGACATTAACAATAATATTATTTTATATAGGTAGGTAATTAATATAATTTAATTGCAATAATTGAATAATATTAGATTTACATTTTACATTTTTAATAAATATAATTGTAATTTCGATCAATTCTTGTAAAACATAATGTTAGGACATTACCTATGTATATATATATATATATAGTATATACACATAAATTATAATAACAATAATTACTCTTCGCGAATTAATTGATTTTTAAATATTCAATTAAAACCATTATAAATATTTTGATAGGTAACACTTTAATTATAAAATATTATAATTTTGTTATTATTAAGTACCTATACAGTTATAAATATTTAAATTTATAATAAAACTAATTTACATAATGATATTACTTCTTTTGTAAATAAAATATTCTAAGTATTACGAACTTGAGAAATATTAAAATATAATAATTTTTAAAGCTAAATAATTGATTTTTATTTTCAATTTATAATTATTATTTTTAAACTCCATTAAAACGTATCAGACTTCATCTAACATAACCTCATACTAATTTATGTATCAAAACTAGATTTTAAACTTACACAATGTTTATAAGTATCTACACGATCTAATGGTGCAACAATATTTCCAAATTATAAAGTTTTCTTTAATTTAAATTGAATTATTCAAAGAAAATGTACATAGGTATTTAAATTTAATATTTTTACACTCAAACTTAAAGATAAACTTTGTTTTTTTTTTTAATATTGCACAATGATAACAAAAAATAGAAACCTATATACGTGTACAAAAATATTTGTTATAATTGCCATTTCTCGTGTTTCATTTATATTTATAAATGTACGTACAATATGATTAGGCGATAAAAAACGATATGCTTAAAATGTATGGATGTATATCATACCATAATATAATGATATCATTACGATTAGTGGTGTATTTACGGAGGAGGGACGTCCCAGGTCTCAACTCTCCCCTAGGATCATAAAAAAATAAAATTACAACTTTATATTATAGCCGAAAAAAAATTTATTTTATATAATATTTATATTCACAAGATTCTAATACGAAAAATATAAATAAATTATAACACTAAGTGTAGCAAAACACAATTAAAATTAATGTTGTTTATTTATAATTACTAATTCATAACTCTTAAGTATTATAATTATAATATGTTATATACTTTCATCATTTTTAGAAAAATTTGAAAATACGCCACTGATTACGATGACCGGACAATTTTCTACGCGCGTACATATAATGTATCAATATAATATCATATTATTTCAGCCAGGATTTGTTTTAGGCAGAGGCGTATTTATGAGAGGGAAGGTTGAACGGGTTTAAACCCCCCTCCATGACCAAAAAAAAATATTGCTATTATTAGTATGTTTTTGCCACCTGTTTTGGATTTTGCATTATAAAGTATACTGATAGAGGAACATGTTTATTTTCATTTTTTTTACAATTGTTTTTATATTATCAAATGGTTTAGAGTGGGAGGTTCGGTAACATAAGAGGTTCTAAAAATAAACTGAACCCTCCTTTAAAATTATTTAATTACGCCTCTGGTTATAGGGGGTTGTTTTCATTTTAAAATGTTAAATATTAATGTTTAACACGTTAAAATGTTGTCATGGTGTAACTTATCTTGTTGAAAATATTACATTATATTATCATTTGTCAAATTGTATATTCATAATAAAAATATTAAACAAAATATTTTGTAGAAACTAATTTATAATATATTTTTAGCATAAATACGGTCGAGGGGAGTGTTTTAATACCCAAAACACCCCCCTTGCTACGCCATTGTATTATTTATGTTTTTAATGCTGGAATCGCATAAATTACATAATATACAGTGTTTTTCGGTCGCTATAATTTCAGTCGTTGCCCACGACAAAGTCCAAAAAATTGAACCGCATCGGAATCACCATAGTGTTAAATAATAGCAGCGCAGTCGTAGAACACAATATTATTGACCGAGTAAAACGGTTTATTAAAACGATTAGTTCATATTTTGCTCGTACGTAATTACTAATTATTAATTAATCATCTACACGTAGTGTAGCACATTAATTGAAATCCTGAACATCAATATTTGTGTCGCTGTCTTAGAATAAATAATAATAAAAAAATATATTTGTAATTGTTCTGGAAACCAAACGTTTTTTACCACGTGCGTTCGAGACAATTATTTTTAATTCTATGTATATTTTCCTCGATACTATACGTAAACAAAAATAAAAGCCTCGTATTCGCAATGTCCGTGTTGAAATGTGGTGAAGAATCCGTTCCAAATGTTCAACCAACGTGATATTTTGATGTTGTTGTTGTTGTTTGTATACATTAATTTAAATTTTGCAATAGTTTAACCATCATTGCGTCTTTTCTCGTAGTTTATCATCTCTAGCATGGCTTAAAAATATAGTATTGTGCATTGAACACGAAAGAGTTTGGTCGAAACTACAAATGCACGTGTATCAAGTTTTATAACGCGTGCTTGAATTTTAATTATTTTAAAATAACGATAATTTGACAGCCTGCTGGTTATCGATAATGTATAAAAATCAATAATCTAAAGTCCTAAACCACAGAACGATAAATGAATACTCTCATTATTGCTCGTTAATATTGTGTAATCATAAGTGTTGTATTAGTTTAGGATGACCATATTTATGTAAAAAAAAAAATATTTAAATAATTTTAACATATTTCTATAAATCAAATTGATACATTTCTTTAATTTAAAAAAAAAATGGGACTTTTAACTTTAGGAAAAGATTTCTGACACGACACTTGTCTTATTATATTTATTTAAAAAAATTGTTTTTTTCAGTTTTTCATTTTGGATAAATCAAACTAACATTTTCTCGAAAATCTTTGTTCAACATTTTATTATTACTTATTACTTTTAAGATTGTCATAATTATTATCTATACAATTTGTTTCCTATAATTTAATTAATTTTTTAAAGTTAAAATAATATAAATTAATATTAATGGAAAAGGTACAATTGTGTAATATCTAAACTATATGAACTCATATATTATAAAATACCGTTAATAAATAATAATTGTATAGATCCAGACACGGATTTTGTGATAATCTTTTTAAGTTCCTACAGTGTAGGTCTTACACGGTAAGCAAATTCCGCTTAATCTAAATGCCGAGAATTTAAATCTAATCTTGTTATTAACTAAATTTTTACCTAATATTAAAAAAATAAAACATTTTGATATTGGCTCAACTTCACAGCCCTTGCTCTTTAACGACATTAATGATATAAAAAGCTAAAGTAAAATCACAAATTTCTAGTATCTAGTACCACTTAACGAGTTAAGTATTTTTTTAAAATATCAAGTTATTTGTCCAGTAAATTATTATTATTTTTTTTATTGTTATGTTACTTTAAATAATAGTATACTTTTATAGAAAATCAAATATTCTTGTACTTAATTTAATTAGCAATAATAATAGTTTTATTCTTTAATAAATTCAATTCTGATAATTCATATAAGTATGTACTACTTAAAAAAAAATGTGATGAAAAATTATAGTAAAATGAAAATATAATATATTTTTTTTAAATATAATTATGATATTTTAATATTAATATAATTGTTAATTATCAATTTATTGATCAAAAAGCTTATTAAATATTGTACTATTTTTTTTTATCATCAATTATCGAATGCAGCTCTGAAAAACTAAAAAAAATATATTTGATAAAATACGAACAATAAACGCATTAACATTGGCATATTGCACAAGTTAGGATATTATGTCCTATTTATAAATTATTATTATTATTAAATAAAAAAATTAATTCAATTTAAAATTAAATTTAATCGTACTATTATTTTTTTTTTTTTTTACACACGCCATGTACTTATGTGTGGCAGCTTTTAATAATATTATTTTGCCACCTGTTTTAGATTTTGTATCATAATGTATAAAGATATAAAACATGTTTAATTTGCAATAAATTGTAATCAATTATAAAAAAAAACAATGAAAAATTTTTAATTTTTTTATATTATAAAAAGGAAGGTTTAGTTTCATATAAGCTTAAAATAAAATCTGTACCCACTCTTTATTAATTGCTAAATACGACTCTGGAGCTGATTGTTTTTACTCGGTAGGTATATTTAACGGTATAAACGGTATAAATATACCATTCATACCGTTTCTTGATAATTGTATTACTCAGCTACGTTCTAGATCTTACGAAATTCTAGAAATAATTAAACCACTAGAAAATTGATACTTTAATACCACATAACTTACAACATTATTACGTTTTACCTGGTGTTTCCGTTTACGAGAGTAATTTTTTAATTAGTATTATATATTTGGAAAAAGAGCTTAAAGAAAGTTTACCAGAAACTGTTATAGAAACAATTCAATATTTCAGGTCGTCACATAACTTTTTCCAAATATTATAAGGAAAATGATCTTACAAGTATCCTAAAATCTGCTAAATTATAACGTCCGCGACACCGTAATGTACATTTTTCATTTAAAAAAAGATTCGAAACGTTTTTAGGAGCTACTTCAAATAATAAATATGTTAATAAAGACGATTTAAAATTATGTCGACGTAGAAAAGAAAATATTGGCATCTTTTATAATAAAAAATCTCTCGATAAAGAATGAAATTTTTAGACTGAACACAGTTTAGAGTATAATATTTCATTGATATAACATTGTTACTAGCTATTTGTTACACACAGATTAAGTAAATATTTTATTTCAAGTATAAACGCCACTAATTAATATTACCTATATAATATCTATCACTCGGATAGAAGTACTTCTTTTATAATAACTTATTTATGGTTATGTTTATTTATTTATTCAAATGTACACCAGTATAATTGTTTACATTAAAATAATCTTACGATATTGATGAACGTGTACAGCCACACACGCCACGTATAAAAATAATAATATTTCTCTCAGAAACATCTACAACTTTTTATATCCATTTCCTCCTAATCAGGTGAACACGTAGAGCTACATCCATATCATCGCTTTCCAAAATCATTCTAACGCCTGCTTTGGAAAACACTGCTCGAACGCAAATAATATAGATTTATTTTTTTCATTATTATTATTATTGTTGTTGAAATCTTGGCTACACCGCTGTTCGAATACACCTACACCCTATAGCAATAAGTCAATCGCACACGTTTGGATTATAAAGCATTTAATATATTAATAATTATTATGGATAGGTAACCCAATTAATGTTCATGATAATCGATACATTTTTATTGTGTATATTTTACATTTAATGATTAATTATACATTTTTTTTTCATAGGTTTAGTATAAATTAATATAGATAGGTATTGAAATTACTTTGAATCTACATAAATGAAATGTAATACACCATTATAAAACATTAATTCGTAAAAAAAAAAAAAAAATCATAGAATAAATCAATAAAGTAAATATGGTAAAATATGAAATACTTGTATGAAAAGTACCTACGTTATTATACATAAAAAAAAAAAAAAATATAATAATAATAATAAAAATAATAATAATAATAAAATAATAAAAATGGGTAATTATAATGATAAAATTATACGGGTATATAATATTATGAAGTGTACAAAGTGTGTTTTGTATTTTATAATATTATAATTTACATAAGTTTATTATATATTTATTCCAGTTATATATAGAAAAAAAAAAAAGGACCGTAAAAAAATGTTGAGCGCTGTACAATTATTAATATTTGACTAGGCAGAAATTTAACAATCGTCCGTTTGTATCGTTTTTACTTAAATTCCAGATGAAAAAGATATACAACTTATATTATATTGCAGCCATGATCACGGGTTAAAACCTGTAAACAAATCGTTGATGACAATTAATATTTATAGTAACAATACAATATAATAATATAGATAAAACGATTTATTTTAGTTATGACGGAATAATATGTATTATCGATCTATACGGAGTATCTACGGATCTACGAAGTGCATTGTATAATATTCACAATATTATATTATTTCGTCAGAAATTTAGTATTTCTACTCGTGGACTTATGATTTGTAAAGAATACTTTTCATTTCTGTTCGAAGAATATTACGTATTCTTATAGGTTCGAAAAATTAACTTTATTTTTCAACTACATATTTAATGCGGCTAATATTGAAAGAATTTTTTAATGCTAAAACAAAATAGTTATAGATTATTTTTCACAATATACGTACTTTTTAGTGACAAATATTTAAAATATAAGGTCAGAGAAATAAAAAAGTACTTACATATAGTATAATCAATACTATTTTATTTGAAATATTTCACAATAATAATATATACCCGTTTGCATAAAGTGCTGAAGACCAGTAGACGCGTATGTACAAACAATGATTATTAATAATTATTTAATACATTTTAATTGTAGTTATAGGTACGTAGATAAGAAAAATATATATAACCTAATTTAACAACGTGTATTACACAATTTGTGGTAATAATTGTATAAAGCGATGTGATTGTTATTATTACTTTTTTTTTCATTAAAATATAATAAATTCCAGACCTATCGAAATGGATTTCGGTTATACCTAAAATATACAAAAAATTATAATATAAAATATATTAATGTTATTTGAATAATTTAAATTAGAAAGAAGAGCGTATCGATAAAGTGATTAACTCGAACGAGGAAAAACATGGTAAGGCTTAATGTTAAATAACATTTTATGATTCGTTAAATTAGGTTTTTTTTTTTTTTTTTAAACGTTTATATTAAATCGAAATATAAAATAAATATACTTATACGTATTTTCGCATTTCTTTCAATATTCGTATCGTATATTTTAAATATGATATATCTGTATAGCTGCGTACATTATTTTACGCTAATTTAAAACGATTAAAATGTAAAACCGTTGTTTTAAATAGATATAAAAAAAATTAAATTTTCTATAAAATTATAGAAAAATGATTCGGTATTTAAGTAAAAATTTAATGTAATTGCTAGTTATATACCTAATGTAACTTGCTTATTTCACTGGTTATAATGGGCCAACCTCGGACAAACGTCCAATTATACTCATCTAATATCGATAATTTGACCGCGTGTCCGATCAGTTCGTATAATAATAATAATATGTACTTGTTTTTATTTCATTGTATTATTGTATTACTGGCAACGTTTGGACCCGGAGCAATAACAGCACAATATATAAATATTACAATAGCGGATAACGCAAACAACAATCGGAACGCGCGAATATACGCGGATAGCGTCTACAATTCCTCGCCCCACTCGGCAATAACCATAGTGAATTTGATAATATTCTACGACCGCGGCGAAGAGTTTTAACGACGATAATTATTACCATTCACGATAAATGTAGGTGGCGACATTATTATGATTTGTAATGATTGATAATATAGAATATATAATATGTAAAAATGACATAAGACTATATTATTGTTTTTGATACTCGTAAAAATCGCGTTCGACAAACATTGGTTGTCGGTACAACGTCGTCGGTTCTATAAGACTGTCGGGAAAAACATTTACCTCGTCTCGTTACCCGGTAATCGGTATAATTATACATTTATACTACACCCTACGGGTATATCCGACCGATGGCGCCAATGAGTACAAATTCAGGGGAGGTTAAAAAAAAATGTTTTTTTTTTTTAATTTCGCTATTTAATTATATGCAATATCTGTAATATTATTAGTGTCTTTGTGGTTATCGCGTTAAATTTCAATATCATTTTTTGATTTTATTTAAATTAAATATTTAAATACATAACCACTCCAAATCTAGGTGGGTAATTCCCACTCCCCTGCCCATCCCTTTGGGCGCCAACTCGGACATCGTCGAGAAAACACATATCCCTTCGAAATGTCCCTGAATATAATTCTCGGCCGTTAGGCAATTCGGTTCGGTTCTGTAGCTCGATAATTATTTTCACTCAATTCACAGTCAATCCTCCATTCTCAACCTGTTTCGTTCATTTTATTCGCGTTATCTCACGTTATTCTCATCCGGCTTTCGCATGCTTCTCGATTTAATTCTATTTTAGATTTTATATTCTTTCGTTATTTTTGTAACAAGAGCTTTCGATACTTTTTATCGTAATCATTTTTTTTTCTTTCATCAGTTTTTAAAAAACGGATAACAATTATTCAAAAATAATCGTCGTTTCAACTCGAGACTATATAGTAGAACGCTTTTATGTTTTTTTTTATTGTTAACTTATTTATCTGTAAAGTTTGGTTCGATTTAACAAAATAATTTGATTAACGTCGATTTATATTTGTTATAACCAATTCTATTTCTTTTTTTTTTTAATATTACTTGTATTTATAATGCGGTAATCACTAATAATAGACAAATTTGAAAAAAATCAAGAAAAATGTGTTAATACCAAGATGTAAAAAACTACCTACTATTAATACATTTCATTTTCATTTTTTTTCTGAATTTGTATTTTTAAATTTGACATATTTTGTAAAACAAAACCTAACCTATGAATTTGTATAAATTTAAATTTAATATATGCGTATTTGAGATATCTAAATATATTTATATATTTTTTATTCGACGTAAACTCAAATTTTAAAGTCAGTAACCAAAATGAAATCCTAAAACTTGTATTTTATATAATGGAAAATGTAAAAAAATAAAAATTTCAGCCAACCGAAAAACATTTTTATATAAAATAAACTGTTTTACACTCATCGTAATTCGTATTTCAATAATATAATATATAAGTACATTGTGTAGGTAAAAAGCCATTTTCATCGATTGTCGAATGCATTACATATCCTAATATGTTTTCAACAATACCGTTCGCGTGACGTTGTCAATTGTCAAATATTACAATAGCTGTTGTCCTCCGGTAGTGCGTAGGTATATACCTAAACCTAGGTACAAAATAAACTTAACCGGCACCAAACAGGTGTATAAGATGCCGTTTCACAAACCGAAACTGTTCGTTTTGTATAATAACAATATTATTGTACTATATAACAGTCACTTTTGAATATATTAAGTCTCATAATTTAAATTAAATACGTTGAAAAGTTCGGAAAAAATAGCACTGGGAAATTAAATGCAATAAAACATTATTTGAAAATATAATATTGCGTTTAAAATATATTTATAAATTGAAAAATGAAAAAAAATATGACACTATAAATTTTTTTTTTTTATCACGTTTCGATTATAGTTATATATCTTGACTTAATAAAATAATAATTTAAAAAATGCAAAATTATAACCTTCAATTTTGTAACATGAAATTCTGATCATCTTGTTCCTCTTATAATGAATAATAGGATATATGTTTACATTTTTAATAATTTATATTTGTTGGAAAAAATTAACTAAATTATCTAAAATTAATTTTTCTGTATATTAGGTACATAAAAAATAATTATTATTAAACATAAATTAATTTTTCAATTACAGAAAAGTGAAAAGATGCGTTTCAAAACACCATAAAGTAAGAAAAAACTCAAAATCAAAATCTCGATAATTATTAAATTATTATTATCATTCTAAACGGGGTTGGCATGCGACAATTTGATCTGTCACCGACGGGTCGCGTTAATATTATTTTATAAACACATCAACTCTTGTCCTCGTCAAATAATAATAATATTATCCGTTCAGAAACGGTGCAGATACAAAACCGCAAATGCAAAACGGCATAGTAATAAAAGAACACATTTGTATTTGTACACTTGAAATAACGTTGTCTAAACTAAATAAAGAGCGTACATGGGTTCCTCTCGATAAACGGCGATCGTTGGACTAATTTAAGTATAAATTATTGAATATCAATAAAAAATATCGTTTAATTTTTTTTTAGACTTAAGATAAAAGTCTTAGTAAAATAAATAAATATATAAAACAATTTTATTTCAAAAAAAGTTATTTTCGTTATTTCAAATCCATCGTATCCTTAAAATATTAAATTTGTTGGGTTATATTGAAATAAATTGTGGAAATGTGAGAAATTATGGTAAAAAAAAATATTATAATAGGTAATCCACTGAATACAATTTTATTATACTATATTTAATATTATCATAGTAGGGACTACTATTATAAAACTGTTTATTTGTCGAAAATCTACGTAAAATTTACAAAATGTGCCTTTAAACAATTATAAAATCACAATAATTTAATACCCAATGTATGATAACTTCAATTAAAACCGTTTTACATATAATAATTTATGGAGTAGGTATTTAACTTTTTTTAGTTGTTAAAATGAATAAATATTTAGGTATTTAATAGAATAGTTATGTAAAGTTCTATGCATCTAGATAGTAAAATCTAAGAGTAAAATATCTAAAAGAGCTGACGGTCAGTTAAAAAAAAAGGAACATTACAATTTAAAATCAATTTGAGATTCGAGATTAGATATTAAATAATAATAATAATATTTGCAATACATTATAATATTGAAGTGTTTAAATTATTATTTTAATGGACCAAATATTTGTACGCGATTTTTAGCGACATTTGTTACGCTCTTTTCTTTATTGATTCTCGAAATGTGTGATTTTAAAAGACGGCGACAATTTCGAAGGTCGCGTGAATTTTACGTATTATTTAAATATGCAAATACTATAAAAGTATTCTATTATATAATAATCCTTATCTCAGGCGTTTTTTTTAATTATGAAATGATTAAATTTAATTACGTGAAATAATAATATCCTTGACCTTCGAAGTGTGTCAAGATTTTATTAATATAAATTGTAATTAATAATATCTTATTGTATTATAAGTACCTAATAACAGCAAGGCTAGGCATTAAGGTGCGAAAAAGTTAAAATTAAATGTTATATAATAAATCACATTTTTAAAATATTAACTTTTAACTCATGTAGTCAATTTTTTTTCAAACATCAAGTTATTTTTCCAGCTAATATTTTTTTTTATGAACTAAAGTTAAATAATATAAGTATACTTTTATGGAAAATAAAATGTTTTTCGACTCGCAACTACAAAATTTTTGTTAGGTAATAATATAATGAAGTACCTAACTAAATAACCGAGTAGTTAAAAAATATGATAAATAAATTATAATATAATATAATAATAAATTGCACGTATTACTTGTATTATTTGTTTTAACATATTAAAACTGTCACCGTCTTTTCGCGTCTTCGTTTAACCATAACCAATAAAACTATATACCGATCTAACTACAATCGTTAAAATATTAAAATGTTTTCATCAAACACGTACCTGATGCTATATGAGCGATTAAGATGCTTTCACCACTTGGATGCGTTTGATCTCCTTTTTCAATTGCACGTAAGTGACTTCCAACTTGCGTTTCTGAGCGGATATCTCGATTTCGGCCACCTTCTTCTTGAAACGGCTGTTTCTGGCAGCCTCGTTGTTTTTCTGTCTCATCTGATGATAGTAATCGGTAGTTTTCGACGACGCACAGCTCGAAGACATCATGTTTGCCTGTGTGTGTGTGTGTATGTGTGTGTTTTCTCTTCTTTCTTTCCTTTCGTTCACCCTACAATAATAAAAACGCACAAAAACCACGTAAACAACACGATGACACCACAAGTACAGGAGAATGAGAACGTAAAATATTTATTGCAACACCGCACAAATGTCAACGAAACGATCGTTTTATTATGCTCGTGTTATTTGTTATGTCGTTATAATATTATAGACGCATATGGGTAATATAACTATATAATGGCGAAAATTTCCGAAAACTGCCGGCGGTTGTTGTTGGTGCGGTGTACGCATGAGAATAATACGTTTACCTTACCCACACACCTACACCGTATCGATAAATAAAGTCATTGGACCGAAAATTAGGTTTTAAAAATCAAATATTGTTAAACTCGGATCCGACGCACGATAGGTATAGGATGTATTATGGTATAATAATAACATCATAATATAAAAACGCGTACTCCAGTTGGACATGTCAAAATTGTCATTAGAAACTCGTTAATCATCATATATGGTATATGATTCTCGCCCGTAGTGTTATGTAGAATATATTATTATCATTTATAGGTAATATTATTATAATAAAATATTATATTATTTATATTGTAACGTACCTATTATATTATTATTATTATTATTATCGTTCGCGTTCACGTGAAAACGACCGACGTCGATCGGAAAAATGGGAAATTTGCGTTTGGTTTGTACACGGGATGGGCATGTATCCCGGGTGTTTAGGACGGTTCGATAGGTAACAAATTTTATAATATCATACAAGTATAACGTTATAAATAAATGACAAATAACGCGACACACAAAAGTGTGTAAACGATTTATTATTTAGCTCGGACGTTTTCGAACACGTCGATTGCGATGACGTCAATCGCATTTGTCTCGTTGTTTGCTTGCGACTGGCCAGCGAACGAAAATATTATTACGATATAATATCGTGACCGCGAACGAAACGGAAACAAATTGATATATTTTTAGACGGATTTCTTTTTAAAAAGTCACACGGTAGTTTAGTGTCCGTCGGAAAATCGTATGTTATTTAACTGCTGGTCACTAACATTTTTGTAAGGTGTGAACAAAGTATGCGTTTTTCCTTAACTAAATATTATTATATAATTTTACATTTTGCAAGATCGATTTTTTAAATCTACGAAATAGGTATGTGTTTTTTTTGTTTTAGTAGCGGATAAATTATTTATACAATTATTAAAAAAAAAAAAAAAAAACGAATTCTTCATAATATTATTATTTATTGTCAGACAAACACTGGGTACTGTGTTAAGGTCAAACTTTTAAAACACATACATGCGATACAGAACATAAAGTAATACTTATTTATTGCAACTTGTATATTACTACTTTATAATTTTGTCGAAATACCTAATAATAATATGGTTTGTTTTGTTCTATAGTGTATATAATTGATTATACATTCAAATATCCATGTAAACATTTGCACATTTCAAAACATACAAATAAATAATGTTCGAAAATTGTCTTTGTTTCTTTATTGGTTTGAATATTCGGAACTAACGAATTCATCGCGCTTATGTTATAATAATATTATAGTTGTTTTATTTATTATATAATGTATAGACTACAGATCAATGCTGAACAAGTGAAAAGTGATATATTTTTTTTTCGATTCTGTTAAAACAAGTTGATTTCAGTAAAGTTTTCTCGTACGTGTCAATATAGGTAATTGTGAAATAAATTTCGCATCATTAAAATGATCGGTTCGAAAATGTGAAACAATAAAAATATAATATAAACGAAGCGAAATAGGTTTATAAGATTTTTTTTTCGACACGTTCATGTCGCTGCTCAGCATTGATATCGAACGTGTGTAAATAACAATTACCTCAGACTCTGCAGCGGCGGAATCGTAACGAAGTGTTGACAATATTCGGTTTCGGTTTTCGAGAAATCCGTGATGAAAAGTACAGCGCTGACGACGACTGGACACGATAGTGATTGACTGAGACGGCCCCGACGAGACGAGTTTTTTCGCAGGATCCTCTTCGGTGTATTGCGGTTCGACAATAAACCGTCCGTCAGAAATCCCTACATTTATACGGTCATCCGACGCAAACGTCTAACCCCGAAATCGTCCCTTCCGCGTGCGTTCGCTCCACCCCTTCAAGCAAACCAGTACAACCACAGGACGAGGGTCCTGCCCATAACTACGTAACCCGTGGAAGGGCGACATCGCGAAAACGATACATCTTTGTCTGTCTCTCTCTCTCTCTCTCACTCTCTCTCTCTCTCTCTTTCTCTCTCTGTCTTTCTCTTTCTCTGTTTTTGCGACGTTCCGGAAACCCGAATTCTGTATTTTAACGACGACAGATCGGTCAATCAATATCGTACACAACACATCGATATTATAAATTCAATAACATTAATGACAATATATATATATACCTAATAATAATTGTGATATTATATTATTTACGATTTCTAAATAAAATATTATTATCGTTATTACTTCAGCCCTGTCGAATAGCAAATAATAATTAATTACTTAATATTATCGTCACTAGAACGCGATCGCCGTCAAGGGGAAAATAAAAATCACGAAACATCGCAAACGGTGACGAACGTAAAAACGTATTTCGATAACAAACAGCATAATATGGGTACCTTCATATAAATATATATATTATTAGGTTATTATGTCCAATATGTCCGTGAAAAATTAACCACTTGTTAAAAATATTGTGGTCTCAGCAAAATGGCAATGGGCGCGAACAACAGTCGATTTGTATGCGAGTGTTCAGTACATAATAATAATAAATTGCTATTTCATTGTTTTCGTCCGTCAATTTATATACTCATTTCGTGGCCTGTAAACTATCATAATATTATTGTTATTGTCATTGCCAAGTACCAACATATTAATCTAGTTCGATCGAACGATGCCAAACGTTCGAAAACAGTTTTTGTTTCCCAACAATGTTTTTATTTATTTCATTCATCCGTTCGTTCGTATTCAATCGTTTAATTATAACCCTAGTGTTTCCATGTCGCGTTTTGCGAAATAACACTTGGCCGATGTTCACTCGAATTTTCGATAACAATCGCAACGTTCGTACGATCGTAAAAGAAAACGTTTTTTATAACGTAAGTGTGTTATTTCTATGCGATGTAAAAATATGTTTTCATACAATTATATATTATATTAGGTATCTTGAACACTTGAAAATAAATATTCCCCAAACCTTTTTGATTGTTTTCACGCCAAAAACGCGACCTAATTATGCGTCTTAAGTTTAAAGAGATAATAGTATTTGACGTTGTTGTGTAAACACGATTATCCTAAAACAGTATTTCAAATACGGTAACGCATTTATTTATTTAATAATACATATCTATTTTGTCGTAGTTTAATTAATACTATACAATTCGAATTTTATGAATCATTTGCGATCCGTGTTTAATATTGTTAAACACACACATACGTATAGTTATACACAACTAATATTGTGCGTGTTTAAATTATTAAATAAATTATTTATATTATTTCCCGTTAGATTAAAATAAATCAAAAAAAAATCGTGGGCCTCTCGCCAAATACGTAAGGTATTATAATATATATTTGAACGGTAGTGTGTAAGACTAAAATTAGGTATTAACGAGTTAAATATAGTTGAAGTTAATTATAATTATGTTTTATAACGAGTTACTTCAGTGTTTTAAATACCGATTAACTTATAATTTAACTACTTAGTTAAAAATTTTATGAAATACCAAGTTGTTTTTTCATTTTATTGTTTTTTTATCAATTTAAATTAAATAACACCTATATACTTTTATAGAAATTAAAATGTTTTTATATTTAACTTTAATTGAAAACACAATAGTGTGTAATTAATTTAATTTCAAATTAGCCAATATAAGTATTCGTATACGAATTTATACGTATTTTTAACGGGTTAATAAATTAGTCAATTCGATCAGCAATCGTACGAGGGCCGAATAGGTAAAATGATCGTTTGTTAATTTTTTTAATATGTTTTTTATTTTTAGTCGTGACTCGGCTCATTAGTTTACGTCAACGCGATTAATATCCGAATTGAAACGAAAAATCTGACGGCGCTTTCGGAATGCATAATTTACTTGATTCATGAAATTTAATCGAATTAAATTAAATTTAAAATTTAAATTTAAATTTAATTTAATTCGCAAAAACGCGATTTATTGTGTATGATGAATCAGACAAATATCTAATATAATTATAGTCGGACACATTTATTTCGTATATGAAAATTTAAGCGATTAATTGCACCTCGTACAATATTAATTGTATTAGAATATAATATTGCAGAGAGATTCAAGTGTAAGTGTACAGATAAGTCAATCGGATTACATTGTAACTGTGATAAATAATAATTAATTGATTTTAAAATGAAAACGAAAATAGATATATCTCTATTCGTTTCTTATAGATGTCTTCACATTCAATACAATATAATTATGCAGTTTTATACCCTATTTAGCAATAGTGATTGGAGTGGAGAAGGATAAGAGGAGATGCCATCCCTTCACTTATTATGTCAATAATAATGCATCCCTCGTTAACTTTATATTAAAATCAGTATTTCATTGAAAGGTTTAATTTGTATTTCATAAATTAAGGAGTATTATAGACATTTTTCAATTTTCGAAGTAGAGGAGAAAAGGAAACCAATGAGTTTGTAATGCACACAAATATTAAGCGCCATTAAATAGATGGCCACCTCCCCTCGCCTATTTTTATCTGTCTCGACCTCTGTTTATATTTAAATTATTTTGTACATAATTTTTCATAATTTTTATAATTTTCATATAATTACCGTCCTATTAATTGTTAGCAACAATTATATGTACCAATATCAATACTATACCTAATGTAATCTTTTCGTACCGAGGTATAATATAATATTTTCTTGTTGTTTCGATACGTATGATAAATTGATAACGATGTTTTGATCTTATATATTTATACACTATACACTATACAGGCTGATCACAATTTCGTGCTACAAAAATGGTGGAAAGTGCATATATCGTATATCGTATATCGATTTTTTTTTTTTTACAATGTCGTTTTCGTTATTTTTTGACATGAAATTCTGATCATCAATTGAATGAATTGAATAAAAATTTGTTCACACTGTTTACAGAACTATGTAATGTTATTCTATCAAAACATAACACTTATATGTCCAACAGAGACATATTTCGTACATTAATTTCATCAATTTCATGTGCATTTTTAGAGCACTTGTATTATGTTTTAAGAGAACAATTATCGCTAACGTTCTTTTTTCTCATTGGTAATTGTCGTTTTGCTAGAATTTCGCATAAATTATTATTATTATATACAGTAACAATATAATTTCATTATTTAAGGAAAATGAACACAATTATTATTTTTGATTTATGACAAAACAATACATTAATATCATTATTGATTATAAATATTATCTACATTGTTACGTACCAACCAAAATACTTTTCTAATGCTATTAACATTTAACACAATAAGTACGCATCTATTACAATCATAATTATTTTATAAATAGGTAATGTTAGAGATTTAAATATTTTGTACAAATAACAGATAAATAAAAAATTTGACACAAATTCAAAAAAAATATATTTTCCATTTGTAGGTTGATTATAAGCTAATTTTTTTTTTTTTTACTTAAAAAATGTGTTTTTTATGATTTATACAATTCAAAAATTGTATTAAATTATAATACTTAGATAATATTTAAAAAAATGTTTTATTTTTTTGAACAATTGAGATTAGATCAACGCTCAAGCAGGATCACTTTATATTATTTAAAAATCAATTGTTATTGAATAAATAGTAAAATAAATCATTAATATTAATATTTTAACAAAATGTGTTATCAATTTTGTGTGCAAAAATCCATAAAGGTATCGTATTATACGAATTTTAACAATGATAACTGTGGTTAATTGCTAATTCACTCTTTACACTTTTTTTATAGTTATCTAGTAATAAAATATTATAAATTTATATAACTATTTCAAGTAGGTATTCCATTTTTCATAAAAAAAATAAAATATGTATAATTATGAAGCAATAATTATTGTTTATTAATATTTATACTCTTAGGAAATTTTTTTTTTTTTATCATTTTTCTATTGTTTTTTTAAATATAGATATATATTGTAGTACATATATTATAACTACTTATAAAAAAATTAAATAATTTATATAATTTCTCATTAGTTTAGATAGTCTAGTGTTTTAAAAGAGTTCAATTTACCTGTGTCGTATTTGGTATTTAGTTACTAATATACGGTAAGTGTAATTAGGAACGTCATAACGATATTATATCAATATTTTATATTAATTATTGTTACATAAAATGGTTATCATTATTTCATGTTATACAAAAACAATGAAAATAAATTTGAAAACATACCAACTAGTATGATATTCAACAATCTTTGTAGCTTATTAATGATCACTTTGTATAGGTACTAAAATTAAAATGTTTCGGTTCTGTTTGGTTCCAAAATCGTACCACCGAAATAAATGTCTAACAACGTAAATTAAAAAACAAAACAAAGAATAATAACTTAGTATAAAGTAAATAGTTAAAATATTATAAAAATTGTCGATTCTTTAGTGAATCTTAAAGGATTCAATATTTATATTTTCTCGAAAATGTTTCTTTTGCATTTTTATCATCGTTAACTTCCGATTTTCTATTTCTATTATTATTAATTAACTCAGAAAATAAATATTGTTGTATTCTGTTATTTTTTTAAAATAATTATTTGGGTTTAAGACTATGCAAGACTAAATAACTACTTCTAATTAAATAAGAAAAAATATCAATAAAAAAAACACATTTTTCTTTAAAAAATGTTAATTTCAAGATAGCCAACCTTTTAAGTTGAATTTACTGAACATTTTAATACATCAAATTCGAAATTTTTTATTTTATTAATCTACTAGTATTTATTACATTGTTATTATGTCGCATTCATTCATTATCTGAACGCAAATATAGTTATGATAAATGCGATATTATTATATATTAAATGTTAACTTTTAAATAAATTAGAATAGAAAAAATATTAAAATAACATGATAAAATTAATTTAAAGAATTTGTCACATCAAAAGTGAATAAAAATGTTTAAAACGTATCCTACCTTGAAATTTAAAATTGTTTAAACAATAAAATTTATTATGTATTTTACTATTTTATTGAAATGTTTTTTAGTAACTAAAATACAGCTTATATTTTAATCGTTAGTCCAAATAATTATTTAGAAAAAATAACCGAATTTAACAACAATCATTTACCCATGAGATATTACAAATATTTAGAGTCTCATCAATATCGATAAATAATAATAAAATAATATTATTTTTAAACAATATAATAATTTCGTATCAAACAACTAATTTTAGAGCTACGATTCGTTTCGAGATCGTTAGTTATAGTTCATTTTTGTAATTAAAAACCAAAAGAATTACCTATCTGTTTGAGTGTTTCCCGTTAGGTAAGGTTAAACGTCAAAGGTCACAGATTTACATGCTTTAGATATTTGAACATTAAAACAAATTTTATTTTAAAGTTGATTTCTTCTACATGTTTCGCGATTTTTAATAATGTTTTTTTTTTTTTTTCTATATGTATAGACAGCAAAAGCATAGAAACAAAATTAACAAAATGTGTAATTTTGGTAAATATTTTTCACAGACTTGGATAGAAAATAAAATTATATGATTACTTGAGGCTGCAGAAAAAGCAAATAAAATATTTATTATGATTTTATTATACTAATTAATGTTCTGCTATAACTTTATGACACAAAACTATAGAGATCATTCTAGAAATACGAATAATTTTTTTTTTTTTTCTTATATTACAATAATTAATATAATAATTATAAATAAAAAATGTTTTGAGTATATTTGAGCAGTTTAAAGTTTAAATAAAATATTATTTTTATGGCATATTTCTTAGAACGGATTATATAAAATTATTATATTCGACGTTTCCCGGTCGAAATTATTATAATAAGATTATATAAGTAAGAAATAATAACGTGTCATAGCTTTTATACTAAACACGATACTTTTTCTTTCTATTTATTAATTTATCATTTTTGTTTTCTAAAAACAGAATCATAAATACGGGGAAGAGCTCAAAAGCTTACCAGTTATACCTCTCTACACACGCACAAACTCTACATATAAATAATTCAGTAGGATTACTCAGTATTGAAATAGTGATTCGGGATAAGCGATACTGAAATACACATTTTAACTTTAAATTCTATTATACAACAATGTGATAAACTGATAACCATGTTATATTTATTTGTGCTTGGTACTAAACAAATGTAGTAGAATTTATAGTTGAAATAATAAATTTTAATTATTACCACGCATATTATTCATAGTTATGTTATGTACCTTACTTTAAAATATTGATAAAACATAATAATACAGTTATATAAACTAAAAATCTTTAACTATTCTTTTAATTTAACCAAAAAAATTTAGTAAATATTTTTTATCCTATAACTATGCATTTTTTTTTCTAATTTCAAGATTTTAACTTACATTTATACTCTATAAATAGTTGAAGATAAATGTTTTTTCGATTGTTCAGTCAATTTTGCAATTTTGTATTTGTCATCATCATTAGGTTAGAATGGATTTTGAAAAATCAGTTGATCCGAATTTGGTAGACAAAATGAGTATTGTTATTTAAAAAAAAAAAAAATGTCTCAGAAAAAAATATTCAAAAAAGATTTTTAGTTTATTGAAATATATTTATATGTAACCTATATCAGTTATAAAGTAAGATGTAGAAAAATAACTACCTATAAAAATAATTCTAGTAAACATAAATAAAACGAGTAAATTTAAATATATTAATAGGCCCTTTTTTCTATCGTTTTACACTCCCAACTAAATGGAGTCAGCTACCCTAGTCCTACACTTTCATAGATCTTCTTCCGTTCACATCAGCTATAATCATATAAAATTTTCTGTTTCATCTATCCACCTCTTCTTCGGACTTCTTAACCACCATAACCTTCTACCCAGGTTTTTTATCGGGCTTAAACCAAACCCGTAACATCATTAAAAACCCTTGAAATTCAAACACCCAAAACCTTTATTAACCCGAATGTTATTTATTTGAATACCCGAATTAACCTTTAACACAAATAAAAATTTAGGTTAACCCAAAACCGGAATAAATTAAAAATTATTCTGATATCTTATATTGTATATATTTTATACGCTGAATACAAATTTGGTATCAGTTTACGTTGCATAATTTTAAGTTAATGAAGTATCCAAATATCCTAGTTAGGCAATTGATTTAATAATTTATGTGGCACCCATATTAACCAATATTAAACCGAATAATAATAATATGAGTACCCAAAAGCCTTGTAATTTTTTTTTTATTTTGATATTTTAGAATCCGAATATCGTCAACACCCAAGGCCGTAACCTAGAAAAAAAATTCTGATGTGGGGGGGGGTTCGAAAAATAAAAATAGTAGACATTTAAAAATGTTAATGTTTTATAAATAAAATATGATACAATTATTATTTGTACCTATATAATTAGTATAATATTTTCTACAATAAATAAAGAAAATGTACTATAGTAGGGATATAATTAATAACAAAATATCACATTACAGCTTACCTGTTGTAAATTAAATAGACGTAAAATCCGGCAATCGTTTAAATCTTATTGATAAAATATATACGTAAATGTTATATAAGGTATAACAAACTACTATAAAATATTTATCTACTTTAATATTTTAGATTCTGAGCGAAGCGAAGAATGTATTGGTTTTACAAAGATGTTTTTATTTTTTTTATGTATGAAGACACTTTTTCGGGTAGGAATAATAGTCCGATTACCACAAATAGGGTATGGTTTTGGTAGCAAGTCACATCTAGTTGGTACTTTATTTAGCTCATTTTTCGAATTTCTCAATAGTTTTTCCTTGGGAGAAGAAAAACTACTGAAAAATGGCGGAAAAACGGCGTTTCTGAAATTTAAAATTTTTTAATTTCGTGATAAATAGTTGAGTTTTAATCATAGTGTCTTGAAATTTTTTTGAGTATTTACTTAGGTGAACTTCATTACTAGAAAAAATTTAGAAACGATTGCTTGATTTTGTGACTAAGTATAGAATTTTGGCATTTTTTCAATAATGTTTAATATTTCCTGCAGTTTTTATTTTATTGGTTTGAAAATTTTATCGAATTCTAGATATATACGAATATACTATACTTAATGTTTTTACAAAATATGTTGATAATCGTAACTGACAATTTGTTTTCATAAGCTTTTAAAGTAAGAGTTCTTGAAAATCGACAAAATTACGGTTTCATTATTTTATTTCTTGATAACTAAATAAGTTTAAATCGTAGGAAATCGAAATTTATTTTAATTTTACATTTGTAATTTTTAATTTATAAAATTTTAGAATGGATAATCAGTATAGCATATTGTTATATATTATGTTTTGCTCAGAATCGTATTTTCTAATGCAATATCATTGCATTCAAATCTTAAGTATAATAAACCACTTATTTCTCCGAGGACCAAAGGAACGAAGGAAGAACGTCCACAATCGACATTCCCACTTAACTTCACTTTTTGTAATTTTAAGAATACAATAAAATAAAATTTGGTTTTACAAACAACTTCATTGTCTCTAAATTTGTATGTGTCCGCTCCGAACCATCTCTCTCATTTTCTCCACAATCGATACACTTCCCTTTATATGCATTCATTACTTATTCTATCCTCTGCAATCTCTTCACACATCCATTAATTCCATGTTAAAATTTCTCATTTCCGCTACACACATTCTCCGATCTATTTTTGTTTTTTGTCTTTTTTTGTTTACTGTCCAACATTCCGATCCATATAACAATTGCCTTATTGTAATCCTTCAATTTTATCGACGTACTATCGGCTTTATTATATTTTTCAAATCCTCTTCATAACTACCATTTATTTTACACTACTGATCCTAAGTACTGTACCTATCAGACTCGCACATTATTAGGTATGTTTCATTCTAATATAAATTCTATATTAATCACTAGATTTATTTAGTACCTACCTAGCTGCAACAAAATATATTATGTTTGTCACATAATTATAGTATATTTTAAAGTTGAAGTAACATTAAAAATGATTGTTTAACTACAATTTTTTTCTGTATAATATATTGTATACTAATATATATATATATATATACATATTATTATGGTATAATTAATAATCTATATATAAAATACATTAGGTATTTTGACAATTACCTGAACTCAGTAATTATTATTATCGTTTACTATTAATTTTATTGTTATTACTATTAATAATAGGTTTAAATTACAATATTATTTTGTATAAAACACAAATAGATAATTTTTTTTAAATGTTATTTAATATCCATTATTTGGTGAGTTTTGCGCGGCGATCTCTTTGGTTATAAAATTAAATTTCGGTCTCCCAAAATTATTTCAATATAACATTATGGTGTGACACATATTATTTACTAGTACTGTTATTATACTTAACCTAACTTGTCCTGTCCGTATTTTTGTCGGCATCACTGTATTTACCGCTAAACAAACAAATCCTAGTCACGACGTTGGAATTTATTGCAACACATTTTTTGGATTATCATCGAAACTATAATTTCGCAGACATTTCGTTTGCGACCGTTCACATGAGCGATGTTTTCTTTATTTAAATAAACATAATATTTACTATAATTTTTAGCATTACATAGTTATATGTTTTCCGATTATTATCGTGTCGTTCGTAAACGAACGTTTGCGGATTAATAATAATATATTATTCGTGCAGAGAAAGAGAATGTGTGTGAGAAAAGGTGAGTGAGCGAAATATTTTGTTTTCATTATAACGGTCGACGATAAATTGATGTAGTGTTTTTGCATGTTAAATATTAAAATATAGGTACTCGTATAAATATTTGTTGCTTTTATCATTGGTATTAACCGCGGTTCACATTTGTGTACCTACCTAGATATAATTTGATAATCCATAGGGTATTTCTCCGTTATTGCTAAATAGTCTACTGACTTAAGCTCTTCAGCTCTAAGTTAGGTATTTAATTCTGTTCTTTATTCACATAATAATATGATTGTTAAAAATAGGTTGACAAAAATCTATAGGGTAAAATATAATTTTTTTAAATTATTATAATGTATATATAATCATGTTAAACTAACATCATATTTAACTGTAAAATCATAATTATTTATTTTATTATTTGTAAAAAATGTTTTTAATATTTTACTATAAGTACATATTAAATATACCAAAAAAAAAAAAATAAGTTTCATCTTTGAAGTATTTATTTAATATAAAATAAAAAATTAATACGTCTATGCAATAAAATATTGCATTCGTATAATCACTATTTAAGTATAAAATATGTGGGCATCGAAATATACAGAAATTTGAATAGCATAATATCTCTTAATATATTATAATTTTTTTCTATAAATTAGAAAAATTTCCTATATTTATTATAAATTTAAGTAAAGTAATAAAGTATTAGTAAACAAATAATGGAATAATTATTTTCATATTACAATATAAATATAATTTTTTAGGACGTTTAAATTTAAACGTTATGACATAAATACTAAAACAAAAAATCGATAACGTTAAATATTTCGGAACATTTTTCTAGGAAAATATTGTTTACAGCGTAAAAGTTTTGTCAGTTATTATTTGTTTCTTTTTAAGTAAAGTAATAATTATTATTAATAGTGTGTCGTTAATAATTAATTACAATTTACAATAAACAAACAACGTGATTAAACATGGTGCACTAAATATGATTATTGTGGTTTACAAACTTAAAATATCAATAAGACAATCCGTCCCAACACATTCATTCCTAATCACCAAAGAACCTCATGTAATAAATAGCAAGTATCTTTAACTATAGAACATATACAATCTTGGAATTACAATTTTTTACAAAATTCATTACAACATAAGAAGAAATTTGAAGATTCCTTAAGACTACAAAGCAGCATTCAATGAAGAAAATAGTTACAAAATCATAAATTTTTTCGACAAGTTAAATTTAAATTTATAAATATGTGTAAATAATCGTAATCTATCAATCTATCATGTAATAATGTTTATATTTTAATATTTAATATGTACACTAATTTTTAAAAACTAATAACCTTAGTTGTTGAAGTCTATTTTTAAAAATAAAAAACTTAAAATAATTAGATGTTTATTTTTTAATTCATTTTATAGTTGAACCGAAACTGCACCAGTCATTTTAAACAGAGTTTTGTACGTAAACGCTAATACTTTTCAACCTAACCTAACCTAACCTAATCAATACGGTAAATATAGGTTGAAAATTGTAATTTTTTTTTATCATACAATAATCATAGTGTTTGATTATAAAATTTAAAAAAGTATAATATTATAAATAATATGAAATGCATATTTCTAAAATATACAAGTTCCTGTACTCGTATTATATATTTATAATTATGTCTTTTCGTCGACGGTATAAAAGTACCGTTATGTTGAATACAAAAATATAATACAATCAACAGCGCGTGTAATATTATAACGTAGGTTCCTGTTTAATTAACTGTGTAAAGCGCGAAAAACGTTATTCCGGATGAGTTTTCTCGGCGGAAGCTCTGCTTCGCATCCCTACGGTTATACCGCATATACCGTAACTACGGTATAACAACAATACTATACGGGTGACTTCCTCGTAGCAGAATATTATTATTATTATTATAACAAAACACACACATATAATAATAAGTAGGTAGAAAAACGCATTTTCGACGACAACCCGGTGATGTCGATGGAACGCGCGCGCACGCGTATCTACAGGTGAAAAACTCGACGAACGGTTTAAATAAAATAATATATCTGTAAGCACGGTATATGTAATAATAGTGTACAGCTATGTATATATATATATAGAGCCGGTGTGCAAGAGAACGCACTGGTGCAGGACGTCTGTCGAACAAATAAAATACGATATTTTTTTCCCGGCACGAGTCTCTTCGTCGCACTTAAACGTATTATTATTATTTTATTTTTTCCATATTTCTTCTCCGCGGTTTAGAACCCTTTCTGTGAGCACACACACACCCACACATGTACTCGTTCCGCGGAGATTTCGCACAATACGCGTTCATAATAATAATAATAATAATAATACGTATTATTATTATTCGGGCCCCACACCGGGCGAAAAACTTCCTCGTCGTGACACACCTGTCAGATCCGTAAAACGCGCACCACCGGTTCAAGAGTGACATATATATATATTATTACCGTGTACAGGGTGACCCGGCACGACGACACGTTTAACCTATATAATATTATAATAATAAAATTAATCGACTTTTAAATGTTCCGACCTCGGGACGACTGTGCTCGGAGTATGTAATGTATCTCGATATCTGTGTGGTTACCGTACTTAACCGTATGTAACGCGTATGTATCATATCTGCGGATCCTGTGGGAAACGTGAAAATTACAAGCAAATAAACGTCTCGCTTTTGTATTTTGATAACATCAACGAAACGGTCGCCACCAGATTTTAATCGACTGGCATATATAACGAGAATGCGACTTCTTTACTGTAGACCAAGTTGAAAAAACGCGCGCAGCGAAAATGGTAGTTAACCTGTGGTTTTGTTAGTCTTAACCTAACCCGACTTATCCTTTCATAACATTATAACCAAGTAGCGTTGGCTTCCGCGGTATCATTTGGTTCTGGTCGGAGACCAATAAATGAAATACGGACGATTTGCGGTATATGTTTGAATGACGGAGGTGTTATATTATTCTCACAAACAGTTTTTTGACATCATGTAAACGCCTCTCTTTAAATGCCCAATTGAGGTAATAATTATACCGAGAAGGCGAGTGGAATGTCTATTTCCCTTTGTCGGCCTATGGTTAGGTTGAGTTCATGGGCACCCACAGGGATGGGAGAACACTACCCCTAGATTTAGGGTGAATATGTATTAAAAAAATTCAATTTAATCAAAATCAAAATGTCGTTTTATAATTATATTCATAGTTATCTATTAACATTTAACGTGATTATCTAATGTATGATAATATTAGGTTAGAGTCAAAGACGTGACAAACTTACAAATTCCAAAAACAAATTTCCCATAATCGTCTTCATAATTGTATTGTTTCAGTTTGAAAATAGATAATAATATTAACAGAAATGCGATATTTTCTAACTCGTTCTACAGCGTACCTATACCGAATCATCGACCGGATCTGTATGAAGAATCCGTCCAAACACCACAATCACTTGTCACGCACGTTGCATTGACCACGAGTTGCTGGCACTACACGGGTCATCTATACTGCAATGTACGTCGGGTTAAAACCACTGCAGATTCGTTTGAGTATTCATTCGATTATGTTTTGGTTTATCGGTTAATGGGGCAAAAAAGAAAAAAAAAAGAAAAAAGAAAATTTACGAAATGTACGATGAAACGACGTTTCGTCGACACACCCTGTACACGAGATATTACATTTTGTGTTTCGAACGTCTATATTATGTTCGGACACCGTTAGTGGGTTAGTAGCGCGAATAAATAAAACCGAAATCCATATTACATACAGAACGCAGTGCGCGTAGCGGCTCTTTTCTTCTTATATTATAATATCATACTCTGTACACGTTTCGGCCACCCCCGGGGTACGTTTGGCGGGGCGACCTTTCAACGGGAAACCGTAAACACCGAACATAATATTGTGTGACGAGCAGCTGCTCTCTCGCCATCGACGCGATGTGATGTGATGTGTATATATTATATATATATATATATATATATAGGCTATTGCGCCTGTGCTTACACAATGATTTATATATAACATAACGTATGGATATACGGATCGGACGAGGGCGAAAGAGTTGTCCCTGGAAAAAAAAGAAAAAGGGTTGTTGTAACATTCGTCGTCGTGTGCAGTTGTTTATCGAATAATAATAATAATATAACAACGTGCGTGCGTTCTAACGCTGTTATATAAGCTTGAAACGCAGAAAAATAATATACATAATATTATACATTTTTGTCGTTGTCCAAAACCCTTATTATTATTGCGATTGTGGTTGCAAACAACCGTTATTTATTAAATATCGTCAACACAAGCGCGTTATTATATTTATTATTCGACGATTCTCGACGAAAAACCGATCGAATCTCTGTATTATAATAAATAATATAATAATATGTATGAAGAGTATAAACAGTGCTTACTGCATTGTACTATTTCGGTCTTCGTCTTAAATAATTGCATTATTTCATCGGGATAGTGCGTCCAATATTATCTATTATAGTGACTTTTGTAAAGAAAAATACTTAAGAAAGAATGTTCTTTCATTGTTTTACGATAAAATATGAAATGCGTATCGTTATTTTCAACATGAGGAATGTGTACCGATGACAACGGTATTATTTCGTAAATTATGATGTTTTACAGTTCGACACTCATCGGAACACTCATAAAAATTATAAAACTGATTATCAGGTCTCGGATTTTATGTAGGTACATAATATATTATGACAGTAAAAATGATGAATTAACACCATAATAATGTGTTTATATCACACTAAAAACGCTGAACTAGCTTAATCTATAATCATAAATTCATAACCAGAATAAGAAAACTTAATCTGTTTAATGAGTAAAAATAAAGATTTTTTTTTTTTATTATTTCTGAATAGACTATTATTGATCATCGATTAAATAGGTATAAAATTAACGATTATAATAGAAAATTATTCGTATAAAATTTAAAATTATCACTGTAACCATTATATATATTTATTGCGTAAGCGTACTAAATATTATAAAATATACAAATATCAATCATTAATATTTATTGTAAAATTTTTTTTAAAATTTTATAAAATATTATGGCGTTCACTAGATATCATAATTATTATTCAACTATTTATTTGAATATTGTTCGATTGTCGGAAATTATTCGACTAATCTTAGAATCGCCCAATTATAAATAATCGATGACCAGTTGCTTTTGCGCGGCCATTAAATTTTTATAAATATAGACGATTAGTGGAAGTAAATTTGTCTAATTAATCGTACCTAAAAGTTTCACGTCAATTTACTTTACGAAAGTAAGCGTAATAAAATATTACATTTGATATTATTATCGACAAGAATGATAATATTATTTTTGTCGCTAAAATAATAAATTAAAATATAAAATTGTTATTTTTATACAAGCATTTATGTGCAGAGTATACACATGACGATGCCGATAATAAATAATTGTTTTCGTATCGGTCACAAGTGCAAACACGCGTCAATCTCAATAATATCATTATAATACCATATTATATTACTTATATTATCATCATCTACAAAACTTTTTAAAGTTTCGGAATCTTAAATAAGTCTGATTAGATGTTAAATAGGTACGTTTTTAATATTTCTTTTTACCTAATAGAATTCAGTAAAATGTCTTATAACATAAGCTAAAAACAACGCAGTTATAAAATTAATAAATTATATTGTAAGCGCAATTAAATGTGACTAATAGAAAAATATGATTAGATTACCAATGATAAATGATAAATAATTAATCATGTGCACATAAAATATAATGCATACTCTAATTTTCTATGATTTGGCTATATTCCTCGTTATACGGAAACAGCATTAATTCAAAACATTCTCTTAAAATAATAAATTTTCTTCCAGTTAATCTACGAGAACAAACGCAAAACCAAGGGCGACTTGACTTCAGGGTGGGAAAGTATACGACAGTTGCCTTTTTGGCTTATTTTATGGTAAATTATCATAATCAATATGTAATATAAAAAGTCACAAAATAAACATTTTTTAATCATTTTAACGCTACTAAATTACCTATACCAATGAAAGAAAATATTTCACTAACTATAATTTATCACATATCGAATAGTGAAACTAAAAATTAAAAAATGTAATTACTTAGATCAAACTCCTTGACAAATTCCTGCGGATGCAGAATTTTTTTTCCATTTGCCAATTTTTCACGATAATGAAGGATAGATAACAAAATAAATCATACATATTTTACAATTTTTAAGGTCATATTACAGCGTATATTTGAGGAATTTTTGGTGCCATAAAATCCTACTCCTGGTTATAATTATAGTATCAATACATGCTTAAAGATTTATTACAATGCTTTTTCTTCGATTTCAAACATTAATTCGTTTACTGTATTATTATCCACTTCAGTAGTCAAAACATATTATATACTGTAACTTGTTATTTATTTTGTATGATATAAGAAGATGTATACGTTGTTATTGTTACGCGACGGCGGTAACCCCTTACAAAATGATAAAGGGTACATTTTATTTGGAGGATTCCGGTCGGAGATGAAATCGAATGTATATGTAGGCCATTGGATTGAGAAATAGAAACGACACGTTTGCCAGATTAGTCGTCAGCATCAAAATCGAAATGTAATAAACTAATAAGACACACCGAAATTTTTTAACGAAAATAACCTACCACACAACAACACTATAGGATACCTATATTAAAATAGGTAACCATTAAACAAACTTATATACCGAGTTACATATTCAATTTGGAGAAATTTGAAAATCATATAATTGTCCAATTTTATAATATCAACAAGTAGGTCAACAGGTAACTGACATGTGTGTAATAGCTCATAGGTATATATAAGTATATAAAAATAATTATAATAATATATTATAAAAAATATTATTATTATTAAAGATATGTTACAACGATACAAACTACACCAATAACACTAAAAAACATAAAAAAAAGGTTAAAATATATAAATTATTATTTTAAAAGTTCGGATCGTATTATTAAAAAATAAGTGCCTCATAACTTGCAAAATAAGAATCATGTTAATGTCATAATTATAATAATGCATTATTTACAAATAATCGTACACAAATTTGCAACAGGTAACCACCTGTTTAATGTTAAGTTTCTCTCAAAAAGTTTTCAGATTAAATTTTGGTTATCTAGGTTTAAATTCCTATCGAAATGCAGTTTTCCGGTGTAAATTGTTAATTGATATTGTATCAACATCGTTAAATCAAAAGAAAATACCTTATTATTCATTATAAGTTATACGAAAATAGTTAAAACTATAAAATTAACTTAACTTAAACTATATTTGACTCGTTTACTTTCCAATTATTGAGTTATGATTATTATTTATTTTATACAGAAAAAGTAATATTGTATCATTATATTATTTCTTTAATTAATTATTTTTCATTATAGAAATAGGGTGGAAATTACAATCGACCTATAGATTACGTTCGTGCGATAAGTTTATAAAAAGGATTTAACCTTTATAAACAATATAACGATGTCGAGAAACGTGTCAATCGTGAAATTATTTACGAAAAAACATAAAAAAAAAAAAAAAATGACATCATATTCAAACGTAATAGCGTGTCATATTGTAAATAATTTTAATAATTTTGTTTGCATATTTTGTTTAAATATGTTTCCCAAACATATAATACCTCTGTCACCAGTTACAGTATGAAACTACTTGAAATGTGTTTAAAAATAAACATATTAATATTATACCTATTTCAATGTTATCTAATGAATTTTATTATCCAAACGACTATTAAAACATAATATGAAAAGATATAATTCGGTTTTTTCTGTCTTTTTATCTCAACCGGAAATCCAACGGAACGATATAATAACGTCTTCGTTTTACATTTATATTATTGTTATTCATTCGGTGAAATATTTATTAAACTTTTTCTCGTAAACACAAACTGTTGACACTTCGTCTTGCGTATGTGTATTTTATATTTACTTGGGCATCGACCTTATTGTTCAATGTTCATTACAAATAATATTACAACGCTGTAAAGGTTTGTTATAATATATAAATAGATTATGCACTCTGCGTGATTATATTAATTCAAATTTGTTCTTAACAAATTATAACTCAACAAATGTTTTATATGCATTTATGTATCTAATATATTTTAAACATCCTAAAAATTTAAGTTGACTTTTTTTTTCTATATTTACTTGTTAAAGTACCTAGATACTTTTAATTTGATACGAGTTGGGTTAATTTATGTGATTCCTATGTAAATTTAAAATATTTACTATTATTTTATGTAATTTATTTTGATACTTCTCACAGAGATATATTAAAAAAAATATTGTTCTAACATTCTTAGTTTCCAATTTATTTAATTTAAATGAATCATTGACTTGCCTAAGGCCTTTTATTACATAACATAATATTTATATATTACACTATAATATGCTAATGGTTATTAATATTTAAATGATTTCCATTAATGAGCGAAATTAAAAATTATATAATATAGAAGGCAGACGGTGTTTCAACTGGTAACTAATATAGGTACATAAAGAAATTACACATTTGTTTTTTCATTTGACCTTTGTGTGTAGGTATAATTAACGGTAATAAAATATAATTAATATTATGAGTAATTATTCAATAATGGTACATAGTGAATATACTAGATTTTCAAATAATTGAATATTTTAATAATATTATAGTATCTCAAGGCTACGAATTGATGAGTTAAAAAATTTTACTTAAATAAGTAAGTTATATAACAAGTTACTTTTTTAATTAAAGTATTAACTATTAACTCCACGAATAATGAGTTAAAATTGTATTCTAAAACACTAAGTTACTTTTAATTATAATATGTTCATAAATTAACCTAATAATAACCATAATATACCTACTTTTATAAGATAAAAATATGTTTTAAATTTAATGTAACTTTCAACAATAGTTTGATATTTTAATAATCTCAAATTTGTCAATTTATAGAATTCCATGTTACCTAAGTTAATATATTATTAATATCTCTATTAGTTAATATATTTAACTTTTTTTAAAATTATTTAAAACTACTTTAATTTTTTTATAACTTTTAACTTATTTCTAAAATTAAAATTAAAAGTAACTTTTAATTTTTAGCATAACTTAAATATTTTTAGTATTATTTAATAAGAAATTAAACGAATTTGTTAACTTGCTCTATCAGGGACTCCGTAATGAGTAATCTTTATAAAAATAAAATCATTATTCATTAATACAAATCAGTACCATTAGGTAAAAATACGCAATAAACATTACCTAATAACATGTAATTAGATCGATTTACTAATTTTTAATTATAAATTTATTTTAAAATAAACTTGACTAAGTCTGTACTAATCTGTATTAATTTATAATAATATACTTCATGCTTAATGTATTTGAAAATCAATTTTAAACAAAATAATAATTATTTATTTGATTAATATCAAATAATGCATATGGTTATCGTAATTTTAAATTTAGGTATAGGTCAAAAATGTTAACTATAAATTAAATATTATACACTAAACATTTTGTTTCTCCAAAATGCACACACGCGTTTGCTTTATTCTTATTAAAACATTTTTACGATTAAGATAACATAACGTTAAAATATTTAGCTCTTGATCTTTATTATACTCACAGATAAAAAAATCGATAAAAAAAAGTAATCAAGAATACTATAAGAATACTAAGTATAGTCAATATTTAAAATTAAACGTATAGATATTTAAATTATACACTTTTGTCTAATATTATCGTTTACAACATTTTACATAATATATTTTTTTTATCAACAAATTAGGATTGAACATTTGTGGTTAATTTTTTTCTCTCACCTTAATCATAGTTATTAATTGTATTCTTATATTTCGGACTCTATTCCTTCTACTTTCTTATTTTATAGTTTATATTAATCATTTTTTGATTTTTTCTTCTTATTATTTTATACATTATATTTCTCTCGTTTTCATTATATAAATTATGTTAAAATATTTGTTTTATAACTGTTATTTTATACTATCTATCTATGTGTATTGGAATTTGGACTACCGTTCGTTAAACAAAACAAAACAAAATAAAATATACACATACACAAATTATATTTTTCAATACAAAACATGTGTTTACAGTTTATTAATCTCTGCAGAGGGGATTATTAATATGTTGAGTTTACTTTTACAAACAATTACCAAATCGCTATGTACCTACAATATTATATTCACCCGGCCGAGGCCTAACACATATGATTATGTTATGAATGTATAAGAAAATAATATACAAATTATTAAAGTATATTATTACCTCGTCCATTTACGTCATCTTCAGCCCGCTGTGGTGAGACGATAATATGTTTGTTTAGACCCGTGGTGACCAATTTTTTTTTTTTTTTTTACTGAAGGCCATAAAAAAAAATTCTTGGAGAATCAGAAATTCAAAAAAATCACTTTTCTTCTTTAAAGTTAATAGAATATAATATTTTATTGCAGTTGCATTTTAATGTAGATACAGTGATTAATTTAATTAATTATTATGTTAAATAATATTATAAAATGCTATAAATGAGAAAAAAAATATAAAGTAGATAAACATACTATCATTTTTTAATGTAATTGACAATAATAAATGAAAAATATTAATTTATATTACGTTTTACAAACGTTATACATTTTTAGTTCAAATGCGAGTTAAATTTTTTTTCAATTTTTAATTTTGATTCAATACTTTGGGCTGGTTAATAAATGAACGTGGATCGTAGTTGGTCACTCTTGGTATAGACCGTAATTATGTCGCATACTTTCATATTAGAAATGTATTGGACGGTTTAACAATAATATAATATTATCGTACGAAATAATAATAAATTAAAATTGTGTCGATCGCGATGCGTCTCACGCGGAGGTCATCAGTAATGGTCGAGTACGAACATTTTCCTATACCACCACAATCGAATCACGTTATGCCAAGTGTTACAATATCTAGCTAATTATAGTTTATACGATTAAAATTTACCCTGACCGGCGTAAAGTTTAAAATATTATATTAATAATATTAATTACCGACGTTTAGATTATTATTGATTGCGCTCATTATATTTTAATGGTGGATCGCGGTGTACGCGATGACGGAACTACTAATGAGACGGACGGGATTGGTGTGCATCGTATCAGATTTTCCGTCGTGTGAAATACACAATGCTCGGAATGGACTAAATGACGGAATGGATTAAAGGAAACTTCATTTTTTAGAAGAACCTGAACAAGAATTTTTCGTTCCTTATTTCTTCGTTCGTTTTTAA
Source organism: Eriosoma lanigerum (assembly GCA_013282895.1). Lineage (NCBI taxonomy): Eukaryota > Metazoa > Arthropoda > Insecta > Hemiptera > Aphididae > Eriosoma > Eriosoma lanigerum. The sequence continues at coordinate 8,943,355 of CM023362.1, forward strand.
AAAGATTTTATAATTTTTTTTTTTTTTTTAATTTAGCTAATTTAATGGGCCATAAAATTAATTATATGTACGATAGTTAATAAATGTACCAGATAATTAATATCTGGTCGTCACTCGTCGCAGCGGTAATATTAAAATAATAATGGTATATATTATTATTTATTACGAAAACTAAATATTATTTTTTATTTGTTGAATTGTATATTAAAATTGACTTATATTTAATGAACAAATCAAACATTTGTAAAGCAATACAATTTTTTAAATTATTGAGAAACGAAAAATATTCCTTTTTTGGTATCTGGGATCGAGGATAGTTAATTCCGTTATCTTTAAGCAATAAGAAACGAAAAAAAAATTAATTCCTTTTTAACCAGATGTCAAGTCAGGTATTCCACTTTTTTAAAATACTTTCCAAGCATTTAATACATACGGTACACCTATATGTGTGAATTTTTACGAGTTATATCAATCGATAAAAACGGTTATCATGTGTTTGCGTAAAGTACAATATAATAATAAAACAAATTAAATATAATATACTTGATTTAATGACTTATTACGAAAATTAAAAAATTATAATTAAAACAGCAATCTCTTTATCCTTGAGTGGCAACAGGTTAACCGACTGTAAGTAACTCCAGATATGGTCGTTATCCACAACTTTTGTATTGTAGGACAAATTAAATCGACCGTTTGACTATAATGTGCTTCGTTCATTCGTCTCCAACGTGTGTTATGAAATTCAATATAATGCGTAATAATCTACTGAATAATTTCTCATAAGCACGGTGTAGTTAATCATATTGGTACGAATAATACGCATAATACGATAGTCCTTTATATATTTTTTTTTATATTTAGAACACGAAATTATTATACGATTTACGTAAAATTATTTACGATTATCACATTACCAAGGTATAAAAACTATACTAACTATAGAGCGGGGATTTAAATGCAATACACATTTATTCTAAATGTTCTAAAACATTGTTTTCCTTAAGGGACGAAATGAATTGCATACAACCAGTATTCCAGCACTTTCTCATGAATGGAAAGACCTTACGAAAAATAATTTTCTAATAAATCATTCTTACAAATATATTATACATTATGGGTTACTATTACTCGTAAACTAATATTTTTAAATCATCAAATTCGTTACTAGTACGTCTTATGAATATTGCACAAAATTATAGAAGGTTAAAATGACAGTTTTGTAATTATCACAGCAAAATCATTACTTTGTCAATATAATACAATTTGTTATATTTGTATTAATCCAATTTTCTAGTAATATTATTATTTTTTCTAATAGTCCACATCAAAAATTTTGATTATTTTTTTGATTTTGTTCTCTATAATTTTTCTTTTTTTTCTATTTATCTATATGCCCATATTATGTATTAGATCTATAAATGTTTATTTACTAACTGTACTCTTACATCACGGGGTGTTATATTTATATTAATTATAAATTATAAAAAAAAATTGAGAATATTTAGATACCTAATCTATTATTACCCTAAATTTTTAAAGCATTTATTGACGTTTTTGGAACACTTTTTATATTCTAATGCATTTTTCGTATATTTAATAAAAAAATTTAGTTCTCTTCTTAAAAAAAAATATGCTAAAAATATCTCAAAATAAACTATACGTTCAAGAAATAATAATAATATCTATATATTTTTTAAAATTAATATTCAATGTTCAGTACAATTGTCTATTTTTTTATAATTATAATTATTTGTTTAAAGCAAAATAAAATCTTTTTTTTTTAATTTTATAATATGTTTAAATTTTTTAGGTATTTTTCTTATATTTAAGAATATTAAAATCCTCACCCTAGTTATAACTTTTTCGCGTTTAAAAAAAAATCGCATTTCCCATAACTTTATATAGTTGATAATTATTATTCAATACTATCGAGTAGCACTTGATTTTAAATTAATAGATTATACTTTTTAATTAATCATTATACATAAATTTATTTACAAATAAAGCCTTCTTAATGTATTTATAGAAAAATCATAAATTTTAATATGTTATTAAATTGTACACTTTAAATAGTAATATTCACTTGTTAGGTTTCACCTTGAAAATGGGTCAATAGTGCGGTTGCCAAATTACTCATGTTATATTTACTAAGTTGATAACTTACTACCTATAATATATAAATTACTAATCGTAAAATTAATTTATAGAAAGTTCTAAATCAAAATTTGTAGTAAGTGCATGCCTATTCAAATTATTATTTCTTAATAAGTATTTGAGTATATATATATATTTATTCAAAATAAGTTCTTTTAAATCGTATTTTTCTAAGTTAGATACTTACATATGAGACTTCTTCACGACTATCTTATTCATTGCATCGTATAAAATAAAAGATTTTATTCAAATTTGAAGACAATTAATATGCATCAAGCTTATACATTTTATTAATTAATATAATAAGAATTTTAATATATTTGGAATTTGAAAAATGCAAATTATGAAAAAACTAAAACAATTGAACAGGTATGTATATCGCATGCGTATTAACCAATTAAACAAAATTAAACGCAATTAAAATGCAAATGCTATTATTTTCTTGAACAACACACGTATTTATAAATATGTTTTAAAATATATAACCAACTACCTATATTACACGATTTCATAATATTATAATATTATATTTTTAATAGATGTTTGATACAAGTGTACGGTGATTAACTAGTTATTACAACTTTTTAAAATATGACAATTTTATCTCAGTCGTAGAAAAATAAATTACTAACACTTTTTAAAACAAACGATCGGTCTTGGTAAAATATTATACTTGTTCAATATTATTAAACATAGACTAGTCTGCGATAATCCTTCATTTTCAAGAACAAATAGTGTAGAATATATAAATGCCTATGTCCAACAATAATTACTTCTAAAATATGTTTATAATTAGAAAACATTATTAGGTTACTTGGAAATAAAATAAATACACATGCAATTAAAAAATATTAATTCATATTGTATAATATCAACAAAAGTTGTATACATTTATGTAATTATATTAACTTAACTATTTTTGATTTTAAAACAAAATTAAAATTAAACCTAATTGTTATTTTAATATTATATGATAGTGTATCTATATCAAATCCAAAACATTTTTAGATATTTTACTACGATTTGATAAATAAAAAAAAATTTATTTTCAACTATAACTAAATGTTGATAGTTATATTTACCAAAATATTATTTATGTTTATCTAACTTTACCTTTATTATATCAAAATGTAATTAAATTGAAAAATCATATTGAGCTTCCAATATTGTATATACCTAGACTGATTTTAATGTATGTTTAACTTTTAAATAGACTAAACATTGACAATTTCCGGAAACATAATAAATTAAAAAATTAACTTTGTAACAACAAATATATTACAGTAGTTGTGTCAATTATATTATTATCGACTTGACGATTTAATATATGATCCTAACCTTTGTTTAATGCTATTAAATTGCATTGTTGTAACATTCATACAGACATACAGTACATTTAATTTACATGATTTATAACAATACTGAAAATTAACGAGTTAAAGAGCTATCACTTTTTTTTCTGAAAATGTCATTTTGAACTCTTTTGTTATTTTTAAACATAACAATATTAATTAAATTTATTTTAAATAATACGAATACAGAGTTAATGTTTACTAACGGTTTACCTAATATTATAAAGCATAGACAAATACATTTGTACGTAATATTATGTACACTATATTGTCCTGATAATAGTTAATCTTATCGTTGGTAAACAATAGCAAACAATACCTTCTACTAATGTATAAATGTACTATAATATACATTGACCTTTTAAAAACTTCAACAATAATAATATTTTAATCAATACTTTAAAGATGCATTATTTTGTACTACAAGTGGCAACGTAATATAATTATCGATCAAATAATACAAGATAATAATTATTATAATATATTACCCAAGTGTTGTGCAAAAGAATTGCTTATATAATTGCGTGTCTTATCGTAAACCATCACGTGACTTCCTAGTAGATTATTAAAAAAAAATTTTTTCTAAATTATTCTAAAACATAAATATGACCAAGGCCGGGCATTAACGAATTAAATATATAGTTAAGTTATATACTTAACTAGTTAGTTTTTTTGTGTTTAATACTTTTACTTAACGAGTCAAGTTAAATTAGGTTAAGTAATTTTTTTCTAAAATACCAAGTAATTTTTCAGTTAATTATTTTTTTCATGAAGTTGAGTTAAATAACATAATTACTTTTATGAAAAATACAATTTTTTATTTATTAATTCAACTTGTAACAACAATAGTTTTATACTTTAATCGTTTTTAATTTGTCAGTATTTAAATAGGTATATTTTTATAAAAAATATAATACAAATTTAAAGTATGAACCCTTTTTTAAACTTTTTTAAGCTAGATAACGAATATTAAAAGTAAAAAATACCTTTTAACTTACCAATTAAAAATTATTTCTAAAATAGGCTAATTAAAATGTAATTTATTACGACAAATATAGGTTAATTAATACAATTTAATATCCTACGTCAATTCGAAAGTGGCATCTTTTAATATAAACCAAAATAATATTAAATGCCTCCATACTGTAACACAGTACAGTAATTCAAATCAATATTCTATTAGTTTACGAAATTTATCGTAAGAAATTACTCGCACTCAAATATAATCTGCGTTAATTTAATTTTGTCAATTTAAATTTAGCCGTGTTTTTCACGTACATCTAATATTTACACTATTAAAAATTAAAATATGATATTAAATTAATTTATCCTTACACTATGATCTACTTTACATTTAAAAAAAAAACTATTAAAATCTAAATAATTTATTTAGATCACTATAATTCATCTATAGGTAATAATCATAATTTTAATTTTGGAACACAAAATAAAAATAAAACATAATAAAACATTATTTTTATATAATAAAAATACGAAATTATCAACATAAAATATTCGTATATTTATCATTTTTATAGCAAATCAGAATATGTTTTTTTAAAAAACTTCTAGTCCAATGTACCTGATAGGTAATTTTAACTTTTAAGGTTTTAATAATAATTTGTTTACTATACTCGTCTTTTAAAATACGAGATGTTATTAATTTACAGTCATATATAACAAGGAAATTTATGAATTTACCTACGTATCATGTATATTTTTATAAATTTATATTTAAAAATAATTCAAATTGTTTAAATTTCATATTCATATTCATATTCATTTTTTTTTTTTTTTGGTTATTAAAAATTGGCGAAAATTTTTCAAAATGTTGAAAATATACAAAACAGACAATGTCTAAATATATAACATAGTAAATAAATACACATGTAAAAATTAATTTAATTATTCTAAAGTACCTTAGAAATATATTTTGTAAACTGTATGTTTGGTTATCATTCAAGGTCATACGAACAATTATTGATCATTTAAATTAATATTTAGAAGAAACTAATCATTTGTTGTAATAATAATTATTATACTAAAAAACTAAATTTTCATTTTTATCGTTAAAAAAGACGAATTTTACATGTTAATAAATATTATATAAAAAGTAGGTAGGTTAGGTTAGGCTAATCTAACCTGCCTATACAATTCCGTACAGTTATTTTATAATAATATATTATTGATGTTTTCATATTTTAATCTCAACGCTGAAGAAAATTAAATAAACAATTTTAATCTTCGTAATAAACTAATAGCTGTATTTTAATGAAATTAATTGTATTATATTAATTATAAATAAATTGATAGGTTATCAATGGCTTATTGTATTGGCTGTTGTCTATTTGTTAATGAATTATTCTTTAATTGTGTAAGTTTGATTGGCCAATGTTCGAACGAAACACACATTTTCAGAGTGTGTAGGTATAATGAATCTAAAATGTATTATTTGCATTTAAACAATCATTTTTATAAACGCATATTTATCTAATAATCTTCTTCTTTTTTTTTTGCCAATCAGTTAGAATTCAAAATAACTAATATATAACACAATGTAAATCGCATTGTAAACTGTTTAATTGTTCTTTGCATTCATAGATAATAATTAACATTACAAGTGTTATAATAATCAAAACGAGAATAATATTAATATACAATATCGGGTTTTTACTATAGTTTTGGAATCTGAAACGAGTATATACCTAATATATTTAATGTTTAATTTGTATAGCCAATAATAAGACATTCGTTATTTTTTTCCATAATATACCTAATTAATAATGTAGGTCTCGTCGGGTTATGTTATCGTACATTTTCTTTTTTTTACATAAAGATCAAATTGCTCTTAGGTGTTTTCGGTTAATTAACAATAAGATTGTAACCCATTCAACTTGGTTCTATTTCTAAACAGACATATCTGTCAGACTGTGGTTAATGGTCAAAAACCCACGAAAACGAAACGTTAAAGGTTATTATTTATCAAAAATAATATACATAATCATTTATAAGTTTATAATAGACATTATTATTTAATTTTTTTACAATTATATTCGAATTATTATTCATTAAATGCTTCTTTAAGTCCTTAGATTTAAAAATCGAATTACACTAGTAATAATCTACTAGTATCTTAACAACAGTGATGAAATCCTAAAAAAATGTAAGGGCACACGCTCAATTGTCAATATGTTTACATGTAAGAAAAATTAAATACTCCTACGTCCTCATAAAAATAAATTCCTTTGGTTTACTACAAAAGACATATTATAGAAAATTTACACATTTTGCACGTATTATAATGATATATAATATTTATCATTATAGGCGTCGTTTGACGATCATATTCGCATACAATAAAAAGTATTAACTATTACCATTTACCATACAATAATAATTGAAAGATAAGATTTGTCGACCATGTGCGTTGTGTTATTGACTGTTACGAAGTAGAAACGGAACAATGATGATGAAAAACGGGTTTCGTGTCTCCTGCAAGTGTCAGTATTGATACAAATAACTTTACAGTCCGAAATAGGAAACATTTGAACTTGTGTTCCATAATTATTTTCATTAAATTTTTTATTTTTTTTATTTATTTTTAATCTAGAATTTATATAATCTATCCAAAAATATGTACAATAAGCATAATGGATGGTTTTATTTGAGTGTAGTGGCTTGAGTGACTTAAAGGAAGAACCAACCAGCGAAGGTACTTCGGCGTGAGTTAACAATTATCAATTATCTAGATATTTATATTAAGATATTCACATGTAATCATTTAGTTTATAAGTTCACGGGGTCATTGTCGTTTGAGTCTTCTGAAAGGGTTACCGAGGATGAAAATTGATAGTAAACTTTTAACCTGGGGGTTTACGTGATTATGAAGGCGATTTCTAAATTTGGATTAGTACAGTTTGGCTGTTTCAGTGACTTTAGGAATGCGAAGATCAGTGTGAAAAGTGTGATTTGAGATGTAAGAATAAGTATCAGTTATAAGTCGGAGGATTTTCGATTGGAACACTTGTATTTTTTTTTTTTTATATTATAAATTTTGGCAGTCATTTTCATCATATTAAATTTTATGCTGCTTAAAACTAAAAAAATGGATACAAATAAATAAGTGGTCGTGTATCCGCGAACTTCTGATTTTTATTTACGTACACGCATATATTTAAAAATAGGAAGTGAATTAACAATAATTAATAACACCATTGCTTATCGATAACTAAACATTGCAAATTCATAACCATTCATTTCGATAGGTTCTATAATATATAGTATATATTATATACAATACCACAATACATACTTAAAAAGTTAAAACCAAAATAAAAATAAATATATTACCAAATTTGTAACCAAAATCATGAAAACAAACCTAACTTAACCTAAACAAGTAACTTGGTCATGTTGGATTGAACTCAAAAACACTCCTAATGACAATCCATTTTATATTATTTACATTATACGTCTATCAAAACGAAACCATAAAATATATAATTATTCAGTCCACAATCGCTTAAGTATGTGTATTATATAAACGCGAATAATATCCGTTTATTGAAATCGACCATATGTCAGATAATAAACAGTAAATAGTAATATTAATATATTAATTATTATTAGTATTAAAATTATTGTTATTTTAGATTCTGAGGGAAGCGAGATTTCATAAAGATATATATATTTTTTTTTATCTTGATGTCTGAAAAAAATTTTGCTGGTAGAAATAATGGTTCGATTATCGCGAATAGGGTATGATTTCGGTAGAAAATTACACCTAATTGGTACTTTATTTCGCTCATATTTCGAATTTCTCAAACATTTTCCGTTGAGAGAAGAAAACCTACCAAAAAATTGCGGTTGCCGTGAATTTGATTTTAAATATTTTTAGACAACTATAATGCAGTTTTTAACGTAGAACTTGTAAATTGTTTTGATTAATAAATAGATAATTTACACACACGGTAAAATTTTGGAACGGATTATCAGTATAATATATTGTATACCTGACTTATTTTCGAATCGTATTCAATATCATTGCGTTCAAATATTAATTATAATAAACCACTAATTTCTCCGAGTACCGAAGGGACGTTCGGAATCGACCTTCCCGCTCTTTTTTATGATTGTCTAGTACTTAACCTAACCTAATCTAACCTATAGATATACCGTATACGTGTGATAGGCTTATACCAATACATCCATTGAAACGCGGTTGTTCTCGTGGTTATTCACAGTTGTACACACTATATTAATAATACAAATCTTGTGTAGAATGTACCTCCTATTCATATTATATAAATATATTTTAGTTTCGGCTAATTTCAATGTCTGCGGTTTCCTTCCGAAGACCGTACAATAATACTATTATTAATATAATATATATATATATATATATATATATATATACGTACCTATATAATAATACGATTTCCGCGAAAGCAAATAATGTTCCACAGAGTGTCCGAAATATTGTTGGCCGAACAGGGTTTGTCGGTCATTCAATAAACTCCGTCGGTTATGCGCGTCGCACTTGACACACATGACGTATGACGACGAGGATGTCGGATGCGATGGAAGTGTATGTGACAATAGACGAAGGGTGTAATTTTATTTTCATCTCCTTGGTACACGAGAAAAATATAACCAAATCTAAACAAATATAACCAAGGCAGAATAATGAAAGAGAAAAACATAAGTACAGCTATACTGGTACCGGTTAGATTTTTGCGCAAAACACCTAATGAGATTTTTCACCAGGTATCGATATATTTTAATATTATTTCACAACGATTATTGACTTAATTGCGAGAACACACGGTTTTGCCTATAAAAACGCCGCGGATTCATCGCTTCGCGAGTAAGCAGCCTGCCACACTGACGCCATTTCGCCGCGCATTTATAAGTTTTAAATAAATTATAACACATTATTATATTATCTACTGTACTGTACGTACTTGATTTCAATTCGTTCGATTGATACTTTACATGAACTGTTACATAGTTTTAGCAGTTCGCATAAAGTCCCATTAATTTTTGTACATTCATTCAGTATAATATAATAGTTCCCCCACGCCTGTTCTTTTCATCACAATCGCTATAATTTTTACTTGCTACATTCGAAATATTTTGATCGTTTTTAACCTCACCAATAAAAGTTTCAATACTAAAAAGTTAAAATATAATGTAAAATATATAAAGTTTATAATAAATTCGCAACTACTTTACGTGAAAACACAACGATTCAACTGTTCAATTTTAAAATTGTACAATATAATATTTGACAACACAATTGTAAATACTAAATAATAGTAGACAAGTAGTAGTAATTAACAATATTTCTAATGAATGATCATGATATTCATTCGGTAATCAACAGTAGTGCGTTGGTACATATTTTTATAACTTATAACAAATATGTGGTTACAATTAACAAGTATTTAGATTAACGAATGAGACGACGGTCTAGTTGATCTGTAGTCCTTTGAATGTGGATAGATTGATGAGTAACACGTGAGAATGGGTTTTAAAATTGATTTTGGATATAGGAAAATATTGGAGAATAATTAATAACTATAAATATTTATCCATTCGCCTGTTTATTTTTATAATATAATTAAATAGATATAGATTTTGACAATACGGCAACAATGATCAAACACACGTAGATATATGTCATCAACATAACTTGTCAATGATTTCAAAATAAATTTGTTTTAAATAATTTAAATACCTACTCGTTTTGTAGTCATATTCAACATGTAGATAGGTCTGTTTACTTTTTTTACTCAAAAACTATATTATAATAAACATATAGCGTCTAACAAAAGTAAATATTTAAATACCTTTTATATATAGAAAATTCCCATATTCTTTTATATATAAAAAAACAATTTAATTAAAAAAATAACATAATATACTGAAATAATAATAATATTTTCTATCCATTGTAAGAATTGTAAGATACTATTTGATAATTAGATTGGTTTTTAAACGTATAATTACGATTTATTAGTATATTAGTTATTATATAGTATTTAAAAATGTAGGACGAAAAATTCAAAAAAATTAATATTAATACCTACGTTCTGTAACGGCTGTAACGAAAAGATTTCCTAACGAACGTCATAGTCGGTGTATAAATAACATAATATTATTTTACCATAATATTATAAGGGTCCCGAAACGGTTTGTTTTCTCAGCTCACACGCAAACAAAAGGGTGTTTCCTTATTTTCCAAATGAAATTCGCCAATCACCTCTATAAATTAATATTTCGCAAAACAGTCTGAAAAAATCGCGAAAGTCGTGTGCAGCACACGATTTTTGCTGGGGTACTTCTCGTATCTATCTAATATATAATAGACATTCATAACGTTAAATAAAATAAACGCGAATTCAATTATATTATTACCTAATACGGTCACGAATAACCGTACTAACCATACGACCTGACCCAAGGGCGTAGCCAAGAGGGGAGGGTGGGGCAACTGAGCCCTCTGCGATTCATCAGTTTTGTACTTATTTGTTTTTTAAACATAATTTGTTATATTAAGACAAAAAAATTACCATAGCGTACAGTTTATAAATGTTTTACAAATTTGTAAAATGACTAACTTTGTCCGACACAGTTTTAAATATTTGTCAATCTAATATTGGATATTATTCTCAACCTATATGTCAAGTTTTTAATAGGATAAAAATAAAAATACAATTTTAATATTTATTTCCCCCCTCCCCCACCCATCAATAATAAAAATCCTGGAAACGTTATGACGACCTGACCTAACCCAAATCTAACCTATTGGTTTCGCAAACTAATTTCGTACACGGGGGTTGGCGACGAAAAAATAAAAGGATAAAAACATTCAGTATAATATTACATTATTATTATTTCAACCATAACCGGGGCACGTGTTGAACATCATGACACACATAAACGTACGCGAGTGTGTGTGTGTATATATAATAATCAAAGCAAACCCTTTCAGGACGGTCACGAAACGCCGCCCTTCAACATTAATGGACCACTCTCTATATATTATATTATGTTATTATTGTGTTTCAGCGAGCCGCACGCCGCCGCCAATACTTTCCGATTTTTGTATATAGGTGGTAACCATATAGGTATAACCATTATTATTCGCACGACATCTGCGGCATCGGATGACGACGAAAATTTACACTCGACTGCGGTATGGTTAGGTACTGCAAGCGGTAATGCAAAAACTATACCAACACTATTATTTTCAAACTAAAGAGCTCGTATTTTTATACGCGTTTTTATTATAGTAATAATTGTTTTTTTTTTCTTTTTTTTACTATTCTTATTTATTAAATGGTTAAAACAATATACCTATCTACTCAACCGAACAACGTTAAATTATATGCACTTAAAATAATTGCATTTTTTTCTTTCTCTCGGATATTGTCGTTTTACATTAACTATTATTAGATTTGACGGATAACGTAAGAAAACTTGTTAAACATGATATTATTGTTATAAGAAATGATTGCTCATCAACAGTATATTGAAAAAAAAAAAAACAAATTACATTATCGAATTCTCAAAACCGAGAATCGAAAATAACAAGCATGAAAAACACAGTATAAATAATGATTTAGTAAGAAAAGTTATTTTGATCACAATTTGATTTCAAAAGATATAACCAAAGAATAAAATTAGAAAGAAATAATTATGTATAGTATTACATATCACATCTAGGTAAAAATAATATTTTGCTCAACGCTATAAACGAGTAAAGACCGTAATAAAATATTGTTGTATTTTTTTTTTCTACTTAATTCTTGTAGGTAGGAATGTAATATTTAAGCATTACGATATTAAAAAACGATGTTTTCGTATAGAGTATTAAATGTCTTAATCCAAACAATAACATATTATTTTGTTCATGATAAGAATAAAAAAAACCCCGTATTTAATATTTTACTCTTGTGGTTTTCACTTTTTATAATATTTTTTTTTTTTATATGTATAATATTATATCATCGCAAATTTTTCCGTCGACTCGTATAGGTAATGTGTATAGGTGCATGACCCAGTTATGAATAATGACAAAAAACTCGATCCGTATATTTGACGAAGAGAAATAATATTGGGAAGTTCGTAAAATTACGTACTTGGTGGTATGTACGATTTTCTAGTTGTTAAAAACTAAGATTATTATTATCACAAACATGCGTTGTATAATAATGTTTTATAATTTAAAAAAGAGAAACTACTTACATTGCCTTTGATCGGCTTTTTACATATTACATAAACAAGAATATTGTTTTGACGATCACGCGAAGAAAAAAATTCATTAAATTTCACAAGACTATATCAATGTTATTATAAATTATATTTCGACCTGTCGTTGACTCGTTGTAATAAAGTCAAGTAGGTATAAAATTAGTGCAGTTCAGATAATATAAACCATTATTCCTTTTTATACTATAGATACTACTCGAGTGTCAATATAATAATACGTTGTTTTACGGTATAATACAATATAATATTATTATTGAGTTTTTATTATCTTGTAAAAACACGATTTATTCGAGCACAAAACGTTGTAATATTCGTTATTGGCATTATTATTTCATTTCGATCCTTATAAAGACATCGACCTCCACGAACTGTGTTCGAGTCACACACGTTTCCGAACGCGTTTTATTACAAATTATAATATTATTTTCTACGCCGTTTGCAATGCACATACCCGTTAAATATCAATCTGGGCTTTTTTATTTGATATTAAATATTGTCGTAAAGAAAATAAGGTACCTACTCTTTTTAGATGATGAAATGTTAAAAAAAAATATATTATTGGAATAGAATACGAATAAAACATGAACAGGTCATCAATGGACTAAAATATTTATTTATATATATATATATATATTTACACGCCTGACGGCAATTTTACAAAAAAATATATAAGATGTTAATAAATGATAATGATAACAATAAAAATAAATAAATAAATAACAGTAATTAATAAAAATATAACAAAATAAAGAAAACAAGTAAATCAAATGTTAATATAACAAAAATATTATTTTATTATTCTCTATAAAAATACATGATTAGTAATACTAAGAAAAACTAGTTTATGATTGCTTTGAAGAAGGAATCATCATTAGCAAGACGCATAAGACGATAAATAGTTGAATTAATTAAGTAGTTAGATGAATAAAAAGGAATTTGAAAAGGAGGGGCATTTCTGGTAAAAGTAAAAATATTATTGAGAAATAATATTATTACCTCTGTTTTGTTTTAAATTTTAAACGCTCAGTAAAAAAATTGCTTTTATTTTTTACCTTATGTGAAATTTGAAGAGAGCCAATTTAAAGATTTTCTTTTGATGAACTTTTTAATTGTTTAAATTTGTAATTTAATCAAGATAATTAAATTTAGGTATTTTTTTTTATTTTTTGGAAAAAATATATTTTCGATTTCATTTTTGTAATTATTTAATTGTGAAAAATTTAATATTATGATAAGGAAATAATAAGCAACACATTTTGAATACCATGATATTAAAGTATTAAATTATTACAAATAATGACGTTAAAAATATCATTTCTCCAATAAATAAAAAACATTTCTAAAAACCAACATCTTGATTAAATTAAGAGGTCACCATATTAAAATTTCTATAGATTTCTCGTATATATTCTTTGAAATATCTATCTTCAAATTTCACATAACTTAAAATATATATCTGAAACATTCTGTATAAACTTCTACAGAGAAATCAGAATCTTCTATTACAAAAGTAGTGGGAATAATTCAAAAATGGATATTTTTATTAAACATTTAATCGCATTTTTATAAGATTTTTTAGTGTTTCTTTTTTTTAAGAATTTTGTTCAGTATCTTATGACATTAAAAAAGTTATATTAATAATTATATATGATTTAGCTAAATGATATTCGAACTCCTAAAACACAACATTGAATTTTGTTTAAGTACAATTCAGTTATATTATTTTAACGTATTAACATCTTAACAATTAACTAGTAAACTTGTAGTCTTAGATTCTGAGCGAAGCGAATGTATCGGTTTTACAAAGTTGTTTTTTTTTTTTTATGAAGTCTAATCATACAGTACTTGATCTTTTGACAAACTATTTTGAAAATTGTGACTAAGAATTTTTTCTTATAATGTTTTAAAGAAAAAATTCTTGAAAATCAGCAAAATTACAGTTTATTTCTTGATAACTAAATAAGTTTAGATCGTAGGAAATTTAAATTTATTTTAAATATTTACAATCGTAATTTACACACGTGGTAAAATTTTGGAATGGATTATCAGTATAGCATATTGTAATATATTGAGTTTCGCTCAGAATCGTATTTTCTAATGCAATATCATTGCATTCAAATCTTAATAATTATAATAAACCACTAATTTCTCCGAGGACCGATGAGACGAAGGTGGAACGTCCACAATCGACATTCCCACTTTTTGTCAAAAATCTAATATAAAAACATGATAATAAATGGGACTAACATGCGTATAGGTATAAACAATATTACAATTAATATTTGTATAATTTATTATAAAAAAAAAACAATTTACAAAACCAATTATAAATATAACATATAATCTATGCCGGTATCTTATATTTTAAATAATTTATTACAAATTGTATACCTATTTAATTAATGAACTGAAAAATACGGAATATATTAAATTCGATTCATATGAATCTTATATAGTATATCTAAACAGGTTTACTTAAACATTGTTTTACCAATAATTTATTATATTAATGAATTTACGCGTTAGCATTGTCAAATTATTAAGAAAAAAAATTTAAAAAAATAGAGGTGCTAAACGATAGTGTTCATAATATCATTATACTATATACATGCCAAAACGAGCAACATTTTTATAAATATACATACATAATAGCATTAGGTACCAATGTACTAATAGTATTTTAATTTTCGTTTAAATATTGTAATTGTAAAATTTAACAAATTTGTAAACAATTGATTTGTACTAAACTACTATCTAACGTTATATGAACTATATCGCATAATGCTATTATAAAATACTATAATTTGAATAGGCACATGAGAAAAGTATCATTCGGTTTTAGAATTCAAATATAATATTATTTGATAAAACATATGAATCATTTCAAATCGTTTGAAAATATTGGGAATACTTATGATAGTAAATAATTCTCGGGTTATAATTGTAATATACTAAAATGTACGTTCAAAATGTATTGATTATATATTTTTAGCTTAAAAAAGTTAAAAAAATATATAATACTACCACAATTTATTATAACAGAAAATTCTGACAATAATTCCTGATTACCTATGTTTTTTATTACAATGATAAACTTCAATCTCAAATAAAAAATAATGGTTTCGTTTTAATGGTATAAAAATAATATTAATTTCTGAATAAAATGAAAATATTGTGGAAAATTCTTTAAAAACATTATAAATACAAAATTAAAATATTATATTATATTATATTATTTTCTAAATGATTAATAAAATTAATTGTTTTATAAATAGCTAGCTTGTTTATAAAACGTTTATTTACCTACGTCTAATAGGTAACGCTTAACGAGTTAAATTAATTATCAGTTAGTTGTTTTTTTATGAAATTAAATTAAATAATAAACTTTTCTAGAAAATAAAATGTTTCTATAATTAATTTAACTTGCAACATTAACAATTTATAATTTATCGACATATACAAATAAGTGATTAGAATTTCTACTTAAAAAAGTATGATAAAAAATGTAGATAAAAAAAATATATATATTTCTTTAAAATTAAATTAAATTAGGTTTATTATATATTATTTATTTTAAATATTACTTATTTAATTAAACTTTTTTTAAAAATATTTTAGCTAAGTTTATTTGTTCACTAAACTAACTATTAATTTTTAAAAGTTTTGTACTTTTCTGGAATAACATAATTTAACGAGTATTTAAAATAAATTTATATTTAGTAAACTTACACAGCATTGATTATTAAAACTACTTGCGTTGTGTTGTACAATCTATCATAATATAATATATAGTCACATTAATTATTATACAATATATAAAATAATAAAATATTTTGTCATCGTTATTAAAACATTCATTATAGAAACATTATTACAATTGACAATATTTGTTAATTAATTAATTGGGTACTCGTATGTTGTATCGATTCTTATTTTTAACCGTATAAAATCGATCGTTCTGTTACAGGTACTGAATCAAGATAATTTGCAAACTGTTTGCGATTTTCGTTTTTTCTACGTAATACCGTACACAGTGTTTACAGCATTATAGGCACGAGTATAATAGTATTATTATTTATTACAATCGATTCCGATTTCACTCGAACGTAGAAAAAAAAAAATCGCCAATACCGACGCCGTCGTATTATATGTATGATACTATTCGTATTATCATTGTCAAGTGAAATATCGTATTATTATCGTCTACGCAGGTATTATAGGAATGTCAGTTGTCGAAATTCCCGTACGTATTCTGGTATTAACCAGTATTAACACTGGTACCATACAGGAGGAATAGGTACTATATTATTGTTATCGTTTTCTTCGTATTTACACCCGGGGCGGCATTCGAGTGTCCTGGAGATGGAGACATCTCGGTTGCGGATTCTGCGGACGTCGTGTGTGATAGGAAACACGACACAAAAACAAAATAATAAAAAGGTCCGGTGTGTGTTGGGTACATAATGGGCAGGTTACCATTGTGCCATTGTAAAGGCGCCGTTCCGCGAGCATTATTATAATAAATATTAGATAGTTATTATTGTGTACCGGTGACGACATCTCCGAAAACGGGTTTAAAAATGCGAATTTATATACAATAATAATAATGTAACGAACATTATAATAATGCGTGTTTTTGGTACGTATTTTATGTTATTGTATTATTGTATCGAAGAACTAGTGAATCGAAATGATGATATTAGCACGATTAACGAAATCACGCGGAAAACTCGACGCATCGCCGACGTACGATTCGTCTTCGGAATTTATTGTACCCGCCCGCCCGCCGCGGAGGGGCCGAAAGAAAAAAAGGACCGACGAAATAACCACAAACAGTGTTCGGATTTTATGTGGAATTTGCATACCACACTGTGCGGTGAAATCTGGGTGTCGGTTAAAATCGCCAATAATATTGACCACGATATGATATGAGCGAATCATAAATATTATAATTTAATATAATAATACTTTATCGTTTCATGATGTATTCGAATGATCAAAAAACATCAAATATCCAAATGACATGACTGACAATTTAACTAAACATGATTTATTTGATTACCCATTATAAAATAATAATATCAGTGGCCTAATTAGTACTTGATCTCAGGGAAGAGGATATCCATGAAAAAAATTTTCTCTGCGTTCAAAAATGCATATAACAAATACAGTATACATTATACACACAAGAAAATGATACGGTATAATTGGACATATTATTACAACATTAATTCTACATTTTCCACTTTTTTCCAATCATTAAGGATTTCTTCGAAGTCAATTTCGATAGTTTTGTGTATTGCTAAAATTGTTAAACCATTTAATCGATTCTAATAATAATAATATATATATGTGATAAAAATTGTTAAATAAATATTTATAACAAAAAATAAATATAAAACATAATATTTAATGTTTCTGCCTCAGACATAGTGTTTCTCAAATATGTTTTTACTCTTTTCTGAGTGGAAAACATTCTTTCCGTAAATAGAAAATTAACGGGTTATTTGATTATGAACACTTTAAAACTTAATTATATTATATCATAAATACTAATGTTAATAATTGATAATCCAAAATTCCATTAATCTTTTTACTTTTATTACTAATTCAATTTTCAATTTTGTACTTTAAGTTTATTACTATTATGAAATAAAATAGACACAAAACTATAAAATATTGTATAAACATCGATTAAAAAAAAAATCAAGGAGGGGATACGACATACGACACCCTTTTAACCCTCATAATTACACCACTGAATAATATAATTTAATGTACTCGTATAATATGATAATATATAAGTATATTAATTAGTGATGAGGCGGTTCTGGTTCTCAGTTCTTCTTTAATAATTTAACATTGGTACCTTATTAGTTTTTCTTTTTTAGATCACATTGGTGGTAAAAGTAACAGAATAAATGCAGATAAAATAAGAATTTTAGTGTTTTTATATAAAAATTTAAATAAATAAAATTTAAAAAAATATCTAATCAAGTGATAACCCGTATCTAATTAATTTAATTATTTTGTTTATATATTTATTAACTATTTATTTGGATTTTAAATGGATAATATAATTTTTGTATGCAAGCTAAATTTATCCCATAATGTAAGCAGGTTAGACTTCTATTCACATAGTCCCGCAAACTCCCCGACGATGATGACTTAAAGTATTTACTGTCGATCGTACCAACAATAATACGATATAATATTAATATAATAATTATCAGCTCTTGGATTTTATAGTATTTTTTGCTAAAATAAAAAAAAATAGCTATATAGGATAGACATTTGTTTCGTGATAAAAAAAACAATTGAATTACGAAATTTAATTAGTCACATTTTACCATTTGATTTTTTTTCTTTATCGCATATTTTAACCTTTTAAGTTTATTTTCTGTTTGTATTTCTTTAACTATTTTAACAAAAAATTACAGAAATTTCGTATTTTTCATCATTTCAATTGTTTCATCGTTTTAACATTACTGGCAGAATATCGCAGAATTTTTAAATTCCATTACCTAAAGCGCCAAGTATTTAATCATACATTTGATCATAACTCTAATACTTCTACTAATTTTTACAAAACTGTAACTATAAACAAATATGTAGTTAAGTATGACTTATTTTCCTCGATAATTGAATATAATAAAATTTATTATTTAATTTATTATTTTTTTTTTAAGAATAAATATTATGGTGTATATTTTATGATGTTTAAGGTTTTATTATATAACACATATTTGTATACTTTTTTGTGCTATAAAATCTGAGCCCTGATAATCAGTTTTATAATATTCGTATGCGTGTTTCGAGTAGGCCGCGTTTAATAATAAACTTTATAGCATCATAATTCACAAAATAAGATAAATCATCGTTGACACCGATACACCGTACATAAAGAAAATAACGTATAACATGTCTTTGAAAAAATGAAAAAATATTCTAAATTTATTATAAAACTCACTTAATATTTCTATTTCAATGACGGATTTAACTGGAATAAAATTCATATTAAAATTATATACTTAAAACAAAGACCACATATTATAATATTATCACTTACACCTATTATTGCTTTCGTATGCTAAGATTGTTAAAAAATACAATTTTTTTTGCATCTTTATATAATGATATTTGATGAAATATGATGAATTTACACATATTTAGGTAGGTACTTAGATAGAATTAATTTTACGAAATTTATAATAATAATTTAATTTTTCTTAGAACTTATGACCCCTAAGAATGTATTAAGTTTAATATATAAAAAATAAATAATTCAAATATTCGAATATTTGAATATTTTTGAACATTTTTCGATTAAATAAAAACAATTCTCAAATATCACCGTTTTAATGAAAATTGGATGTTGATACATCAAAATATTCATAAGATTATATACTATTTAATTTAGCTATTTTAAATAAAAAATTAAATAAAGTTTTTTTTATGTGGCGTCTTTTTTCAGAAAAAAGTTAAAAAGGTATAATATTATATTCGGTCGCCTACATAATAATTTAAAAGGAACCGAATTTTACAATTTTATTTTTTCGTGGACATATTTCAATAAGTAAATATATTTTGGACATTCTGTTTAGCTCAGTTGTATATACAGTTATATGATTGACAATTAACATTTTTCGGTAGAATAAGCGACGTTTTTAAATCTAAATTAATTACCTATTGTGTTATCATCGCGTGAGTCTTTTTCTTTAAATTCGCCATTGGGACGCACTACTATTGTATTCAACACTATTAGGTGCACCTTAACACATCATACTGCACTAATAAAGTTCAACGTTTCGGTCCGTTGATCTTCGCGGTTCGATCACAACTTGCGTTTAAATCCTACACTATTAACTCAGAATAAAAATAAAAACTGTACCAAATAATAGTAAAAAGTCTGTATCTATAAACTTCACTTCTGTCCATCAAACCGTTAAATACCGCTTAATATTCATTATCGACTCGATAACTGTTCCAAACAAGCATTCTAAAAAATTTAAGTGAAAAACTATTTAAATCTAATCAAATTATTAAGTGTCATTTTATACTTATATATAGTGTCATTCATATTTGGTCATAATATACTGGCATGTAATCCGAGTTATATCACATTTGTAATAATAATCATACTAATTGTAGAATATATGTTTACATACAAACTGTTCTTATAAAAATAATTTTCGTATATAAGATAATTTTAATAACAGATTTATAAATTTATTGAGTTTTTAATTAATATAAATTTTGAGTAATCTGAAATAAAGGGTTTTTTTTTTTTTTTAATTCGATTTATTTTACACGGGTACTGTGTAAAATATAACGATAAAACAACGAATAGCTTTAATTTATTATAATGTTAATATTGAAAAAAAAAAGAATATTATTATTATTATCCTACGATACCACGATATTTTTTAAAAATATTTCCATTATGAATCCGTCATTTAAAGTTTAAATATTGTTAAAATTCACTAAAAAAGTAAAAATTATGCAATTATTATACACAGGTTTTTATGGAATCGAGATATTTAATTTAAATTTAAATAATATATTAAATCAATGGATAAGCTATGAATATAGCTAACATAAAACAATTTAAAATTTCAAGTCACCATTAAAAACCATTTAAAATATAAAATTAAAAAAATGATGTTATTGATGTAGGTACAATAAATTGTATAATATATTCCAGTTGAATAAACAGAAATTTTAATTTGTATGTCAGTATATTGAAATTTCAAAGAAATGAATCAAATCAAAATTAATAAAATAAATGTCGAATTTTAAAAATTACATACTTATTTTTATCAAACCTTTTTAAAATACATAACACTACAACATACGTCTTTAAAAAATTTATTTTTAAGTGTCTATTAATTCTAAGAAATATTTTCAATTTAATATTTTCTTAAAAAATTTTTTACATTTATCATCAATTTTACAATTCTACCAATTCAAACTTGAAAGTTATATAAAAATTTAAAAATTGTGCGAAAACAATTAGGTACAAACTTATCAAATCTTGAGTAAAATTATGTAAAAGTTATCTAAAATAGGATAAATAAAATATATGTATATACATATATATAGAATGATTCATATAACTTACATATTTTCTTCATCAATTTTTAAAATTAAAATTTTTTTTTTTTGTTAACTTTCATTAGTTATATGTTTATTAACTATTAGATTAGTTATAATCAATGATAGGAAAAAACGCATTCATTTAAACGCGTTCTTTTTGTGTGATCAATATCATGAACGAATCAATTTTCAAGAAATGAACTTGAATGTGAACTCAGTTCATATTTTATAACGTTTAATTAAAATAATACATAGACTCGTTATAACCAAAAAATAACAACCAACTAAAAATCAAAATTCAAATGCCATGGCTATTTATTGTTTTCAATTAGTGTTAACACTGTATATAATTCGATCTAATATCAATTTGATGAACTTGAACTAATTTATTTTAAAAATAAACTTGTACTAGTTCATTTTAAAAAGAACTTTCCAATCACTGATTATATTAGTTAGCTGCTATAATATTATTGTAGTGTTAACTTATAAGATCTTACTTCATTTTTTAATGTTGTCAAAAACATATACTATTACTATTACTATTATATTATTACTTTTCTCTTTTACTATCATACAATTATATTTTCAACACATCATTATTACTAAAACTAGTTGATAAATTTGAAAAATGTCTACACAGTATATTTTTAGTATTATTATAATTATTAATATTATTATTCTAATTTTATATTAATGTATCTCAAATTTAACTAGTTGAAAAAGAATGATTAACTTGCCTAGCTTTGGTACGAATATAGTCAAATCAAGAAATGTACTAAATGCATATTATGTGTAAGTGAAATAATAAAGCAACTTATTTTTGACTCATTAAAAAAAAATTTACCAATTTAAAATGTCAAATTAATACCAAACGTAACGTATTATAATATTATTTATAAATAAATTGGAACCTCGATTAACAATACGTATAATAGAGGGGGCATCAGTACTATGGTCTGATTTAACTAAATTAAGACAAGATAACTAAACTTAAAATGTTTAAAATCAACTAAAAGTCCAATTTTTATTTTCAATTTTTTTTATAATTTTAGTAAAAAAAAAAAAAAAAAATGTAAGGCGTTTATTTTGGAATTTTTTTTTAAATATTTCGTCATATTTTATGAGTATTAAATTGTGTTTTTATAAAGCATATCTCTTGTTTTTCGGAGATTTAAATCTGCGTCCTAGATAATAACTAAAACGGTGACTACAAATTTCAAAACAATTCGATTTACTAGTCACCGATTTTATTTGTCTGATCTGACTATAATATGCGTACGACGTATTGTACATGAAAGACATACCGAAAACCATAGCCGTATTCAGGCATTAATTTTGAGGGAGAGTTTTTTATGAAGATGTTAATTACGTATATTAAAATGAAAATCTTGTCGTTTCTTAAAATAAATATCATTTAATATATCGTAAAATTTTCAGGGGGTTGGGGGGGGGTTTGAACACGAATATCCCTCCCCTGAATACTACCATGCCGCAAACAGTTACCACGACCAGGACGGCGGGTATAGGTAATATTATCATCATCGTGTGTGACGGTTATTAGGTTCACAAAATACGTACGAATTTCCGCGCGAGTGCCGATCGTGTCGCGGAGCGCAGTCTCTTCGCACACAATGGACCGCCGTGTAGCATATTATTATTATTATTATTATATACACGTTTTTCGCGTTCAGGATTCTTCT
>CM023362.1:8966945-8984300 GCA_013282895.1 Eriosoma lanigerum
GGAAAGAATATTGTGTTGAAATTAATATTTGAGATCAACGATAAATAATTTCATTCGAAAAAACGATTTTGATAGAAGGATTAAAAGAATTATTAATTATTAATTTTATACAACTGGCATATAACTAATAAAAGAAAATATAAAATATCTAAAATATAACCTAAACTTATAATTCCGTTTCCTGTTTTAATCATTGTTGAGTAATTACTACAATATTTTCTATGTATATAATAACCAGTAATCACATGTGCAATTTGAAATTAAAATTATATCTTATAGACGTTTTATTTGTATAAAATCTGTATCTATACATATTCCGTATTAACGTTTGTAAAATTTCAGTGTTTAAAGTGAAAATAAATTTCAAGGTTCGATTACAATATTATTTTATGATTTTGAATAAAAATTATAAAATATCTATAAACATTTAATATTGTTATAATTGGTTATTACTAAAAATATTTTAAAATTGCAAAATAATTTCGCACATTTTATTTTTGTCAAAACAAAAGTACAAATTCCATAGTTATTTTCATAGGTAAATTATATAATTACACATACAAATACAATTATATTATTTCATATTATTTATCTATAATAATATAATTCGTATATTACTGAATTTTGTCTTTTTCAATACAACTTATTCTAAAACTAACATGATTGCGTCGAACAGTAAAAGTAATATAATCCATATTTAATATTTATATAATGATTATATACCATGACACTCATATTGTATCTGTATCGTCGTGTATCTATATAATATAAATGTAACGTCTCTCTACTCTACAGATATTTACAAAATATGTTGTAATTTACAATAACGTATTATGTATTTTTATATCGTTGTACTTGATAAGAAATAATAATTTGTAATTACAAACAAAATAAATAAAACTGAATAGGAAGACTGTAATATTACTAAAATTAGTTTTACTCGTGCACATATTTTATCAGATTACATTTTTTCAATAACAAAAAAAAGTTGCAATATCCATCAAGATTCGATATTTATCAATTATTAACATTAAACAACAACTTTAATCAAAATTCAATCTTTAAAGACTTATTAAAAAAAAAATTGTGACTTATTATTTTCAAATAAACGGACATAGTTGGTAGGTAAATCTATATACTTTGCAATATTGATTTATTTAATTCATCACTAATTACTGAGTTATCAAATCAATTATTTATAATATACCTAATTTAGGTATGTTCAATAATATTATAACTACTATTTTAGTTTATTTTAATAACATATTTATATACCTACCATAATATGTAACTATATATTTTAATATATTTTAAAACTAGATATTATCAATGTCAAATGATCATATTACATTCTCTACTTAGGTACCTTATATTAAAACTGTCATATATTTTGTAAATCGTAATTTATTTTCGTAGAAAGGAGTGTTATTAATATTATCATAAAGACCAAAAAGGAATATTTAATTATAAAAAGATTCCGACAAAATGTAATTTATAAAACCTTAATATATAAGTTAATCTTCCAACGATGTAAAGAAGAAGCGATATATAATTTTTCATCATAATAAAATATTTCATGAAATTGTAGTTATTATACCTAATATAAATATTTGTTTTATAATTTTATTTAGATTTCAATGTTTTATTAAAGACCGGTTACAGACTGAGACGATTTTTAATGTTACAATTATATATAAGTATTTCTTAAACTAAATTTTCCCTTAAAATTCGAAAACTAAGATTTAAGTGATTATTTATCTAAAACTTGACTTTCTAAAACTATATATTGTGTCTCGTAATGACGTAATTATAGTGCATTGTCAGGTCATTCGACGTCATAATACAAAAAAAAAATATTAATAGAAACGTTGGGTGTGTGTGCAATTAAAATGTGTTTACTTTTTTCGTAGTTTGTTATAATTATAGAGTATAGAAATTTTAGCTCTAAAAAATGACAAAATAACCGTAAAACATAATTGTTAACGATTATTACTGTTATTACGATTATTACGATTATTACGATTATTTACTTGATTTATAAATTATCTACAAATTTGTCTATAATATTTTAATAAATTTACCAAAACTCAATACACTATAATGTACTTTTTTTATATTCAAATTCTCCTTCTTTTTATTTTTCTATTCTCCAAAAATTTATTTAAAATTATTATGTTGATAATAAAAAAGTTATACAAAATTTTTATCAATTTTTAATAGCATAACCGAATCATGAAATATGCAACCAACGCTTAAAAAAACTTAGATTGATTAAAAATGTCAAATCTAAATCAGATTATAAATTACACGATAACGACGATGATCTCAATTACTCGCGAGTCACGACGACACATCATGGGCGTGACGATATTGTGTTTTAATGAAATAATTGGTATCGGTATCTGTGAAATGACCTTTCGCGTCATATATACCCACAAAATCACTTACACAAGTGATGATTTTTTTTTTTACAAAGATTCGTTAATATCGATAAATTGATGTCGATTAGACATTTAGATTCACGTCTTATACCATAATATTTATGGTTGTAGGCCTTGTAGCCGTTGAAGGACACTTTGGCACTTTGACACTATAGAAAAAATGCAAACCGCGGATAGTTTGTACTGTTAACAGGTATAGTAATAAAATTATCGATAGTTAACTCCGGACACTGCATATATATATGTCGATTTTATATATTATATTATCCATTTATCCCGTATTTCATTATACTCATGGGCTATAGAAAGGAGAACTTTATTTGTTGACTCATTATTATATTGCAGCATTATTCAAATTAAATATATTATTATTCGCATTGTGGTTATGGAACGTATAATTTGTAAATAATTCATACTGCAATATTATAATGCTAATTATGTAATATATTAATAATATTTAACAATATTCTTAAAGATATATGTAATAAAACTTAAAACTTACGAGCTCACTAATATCTATTTATGGAAATTTTACCAGGACAATTACTTTTTGAACATTTCCAATGTATATTATTTTTATTTCTCCGTAAAATCGTATATTCATAATTATTATTGAAGAGTTTTGGATTTAATTTTGTTGTTTTTGTTTAAATATTCATAGTAATATAATACTAATAACTATTAAATTAATAGTTAACTAACCTATCTATATACTAGCTGTGTTTTACATCAAACTTTTACTAAATGATTAATCAAAAATGTTATTCGATCTATACACAAAGTATAGGTTAGTATATATTTTATTACATTATGAGTGAAATATCATATTCTCTATATGGTTATTAACGATTTTGTTTTAATTCTTATTTTGACCTTTGTATAAAACTATTGACAAATATCGATAATAATAGGATTTATTTTGACCGTGCAAAGTGTCTGCGATATGATATGCAGATATAACAATAGACAGTACAAAGTGTCCGTTTACAATAAACCTATTATACTTATGTATAAGATTTGGATTTTAATGCAAACTGCATTGTTATTATTATTATTTATTTATTTATTTTATTTTTTTTTTTTTTTTGATACTCTAGTACAATGCACACTAAGTACATAACTTGATACATGTAACACACTGTTTAAAAAGTGAATCTCGATTTTAGGCGTTCCTCCTTCGTTCCTTCGGCCTCGGAGAAATTATTGGTTTATTATAATTAAGACTTGAATGCAATAATATTGCATTAGAAAAAACGATTCTGAGCGAAACTCTATATTACAATACACTATACTAATAATTCATTCCAAAATTTACTTTGTATACAATTACTTGTATACTACCTATATTGATACTCAAAAAAATTTTCACGTCCCTACGATCAAAACTCAATTAGTTATCACAAAATTAAAAAAATTTAAATAACAGAAAGTGTATTTTTGCTAATTTTCCGCCATTTTTTGATAGTTTTTCTTCTCCCGAAGAAAAATGTTTGAGAAATTTGAAACATGAGCTAAATAAAAAACCAACTAATCGCAATTTGCTACCGAAAGCATACTCGATTTTTGGTAATCAGACCATTATTTCTATCCGAAAAAATGTTTTCTTTTCATACATCAAAAAAAAAAAATATATATATATATAATATTCAACTCTACTAAAAATATTCAAATTTTAGAAGCTTATAAAAAAAAATTCACGATTATCAAAATATTTTGTAAAAAGATTAAGTTGTATATGAATAGACTTCAATAAAATTTTTAAATCGATAACCGAAAATTGAAGGAAATACTCAGAATCTAAAATGAAACATTCATTTTGAATTTTTACCCATTTTTCGATGTTATTTTTAACAGCATTTGTTAGCACTTTTTAGTCATTTTATTATTTTTTAGTGTATATTTACATATTTTTACATTATATAAGATTTTAGCGTCAAATTATGTGTTAAAAAATATTACACTAAGAAATATTTTCTAATGATGAAATTGCATTTGGGTATTTTTCGCTTATTCCAATTGTTGATCATTCTATCCATAATTCGTTATACTATATTATAATGAACAAAAGGCACTATTATAGCAGAGGGAAAAAGATTTAAATTAGGTACATTTAAAAAATCGAAAATCAAAATATATCATGCCCACTAAAATATTTCCTAATCTTGAAAAACAATAAAGCATTAAGAATGATTTACTAACCTCGATGACTTTTATACATTACTTTTATAGTTTTATTATTTATATTACATTCCTTCCGAGTTCCGACTATGACTAATTTTAAAAATACAAATTTTATGTTATTTAATATTTTGTATTAAAAACTATTTACTAATTATTGTTCAATGATTATATAAATAAAATAAAAACAACAACAAATAAAACTACAGAAAAATATACAAACGAAGAAGAGAAATATCGAATAAGGAATAACAAAAAAAGAAAATATGGTAGAATAAGATTGATTGATATTTGAAGAACAAGAGACGGACAATAAAAAATAATGGGGCAAAAATCAGACGTTGAAAGTTGTTATACATGATTATCATGTTTTTGTTTGAAAGAAAAACCCTTTTGAAACCTGATGCGCGTTTGAACTATCTTTTTCCAATATATCACAATTATATTTTGTATATATTGGAACACAATATAGCACATTGTATTTTTTTTTAATCGAAAACTGAAAATATACGTATGTAATTAGCAACTCTATCCATTTTAGGGGAAAATCTATTATGTATTATAAAAACTTTTTTGGTCGCGTTAAAATGATTAAAAACGACGATCGAGCATGATGAAGTTAGGAATTCACTACTCTTTAATTTATTTATTGATCATTTTTAAATAATTAAAAAAAAACATTACATATTGACATTTTAAATAGCCAAAAAGATGCTGTGGACACCGAAAAAATATATTTATTCCTAATGAAGGTCACGGATGACATTATAAACAATATTAAAATATATTTTACAATATATAAATATTATAATATTTGATTAAAGCAGGAAATAAACCAGTTCATGTGGTTAAGTAACCACTAACTAGTAATTATTGATCACTATGGATACCTAGATAAATATTAACTCGTATTAATTAAGATAAAGATAAAGGTATCCATAATAATAATAACACTAATAATGATATATTAACATATTTATTTATTTAAATAATTAAACGGATAAAAATATCCAATTACAAATTATATACAAAAATGTTGTACAGTGGTACAGAATCATAATTGATTATAAAGTTAAAATTGTAAAAATAAAAATAAAAACAAACAGAGTATTGCAAATCATAATGCAAATCATATCCACATAAATAAATAATCAATTGGATATAAGGTACAAAGATCGCAAAAATTGTGAACTTAGTCGAAACAATTTCTGTTTGAAGATAAATAGGTGTATCAAAATATTTTAATAAATTGTAAAATGTGTATGCTATTAAACATAAACCTAACATTTTAAATAACGATAGGCAGTACATTTTTGTAACATAATATTTAAGTATTATGTATTATTATTATTATTATTATGATATTATTTAATATCGTGTATTATATTCAATTTATAAGCCTAAAATAATTATAAATACATTTTAAATCAAAGTTAAATTATTTAAATTATTTATTTACTTAAAAACTATTAACTCTAAACGTTTTTTTCCAATCGCATTCAATTACCTACCTAAATTAAAATATATCATAATACGAAAAAACGTTTAACTTTTTTATAGTTTATCCTATATTTCTTATAGGTAATTTAGGTATAGGTAATTCTTAGGTAATCTAAATGGATGACGAAAACTTGTACAATATTCGCTGTCAATATTTTCCTAGGTGAGTAAAACTAACTAATTAGTTATGTAAAATTAATATTTTTAATAGTATTTAATAAAAAAACAATTTATTTTACGTTGTGTTTTGTTAACTGTAATTGAAACATATTTTCTGTACACAATGTTCCTGAGAGATTTTTAAAAAAATAATCATAATCAAATTTGGGTAAACGCATTTGATTTTAATGTTTTTTCCTGTATTATCTAAATTTGAAATGTTATTAAAAAGTTTATTTATATATATATATATATATGTACACTTTTTGGTTTTTTTTTTAAACCTTTTAAAAAGTTAATAAGTTCTATAGATATTAGTTTACCACATATTAAATAGATTTTCGAATTGTACCTACACATTTGAGAAAATTATAATCACTGTTTTACGTGTTATTCGAGAAATAAATTATTTTTAATAATTTATACAAGATAACAGTGTCATAAATATTATTTATAACAATTAATTAAATTTTAGTTTTGCATTAATCAAGGTAAATATGGCTAGAAAACAAGTAAAAACTACAGGAAAAAAAAATACTAAGACAAAAAGTGAATACTAATTTATAATTGTAATAATAATAAACAATAATATATATTTATAGGTATGATTAAAACATTTATTTAAATTTCAAAGTGTTTTTATTTATATACTTTATACGATTTCAAATAATAATTATTTATTAAACATTTTTTAAATATTTTTTTTTTATGCAAATACAATATTAGTAATGATTTTTCTTCGAGTATTTTTTCAACACACTTGTCCAATAGTCATTACGTAACGCGTTTATAACGAATTCGCCACCTACTGATCTCATCGTGTACGGAATGTCAACATATTTTAAACGCGACTACCAAGATTGTGATTTTAGTAATTTCGCGTGATTAATTCGCGATTCAAACAAATTAACAAAGAACTATAAATATACATTTTACGCTGTTCCGATAAATCGTCGAAAATGCTGTTTCTATTTATTCGCAGACGTCTGAACGTGCGATTTTGCAAACGTCTCAAAGACAGTGATAAAATGAATTGTTGCAACATTAGACTCCTAAAAGAATAGTTTAAAAAAATTATTATCAATATTCCTATATTCGTTTCGATGTTGGTTTGTAAATTTAGATTGTATACGAACGAGAAAAAAATTATTTTCCTGCCGAAAAATAAAGTAATCGTTTAGTTCTTCATATTATATTACATAATTCTCATCGTTTTTACGACAGTTTACACAAAAGCGCAATATCTGTATTATTATCATATATAATTAATTCTAAGATCAATCGAAAAACGCTACTCGTAACGATAATAAATAATAAGTTGCAAAAAAAAATTGTAATTATGTCTGAATACTGTTTGTTAACTTTAATCTATACGCTGTGCTGCATATTTAATATTTCTACATATGATATCAAATTTCGGTTCAAACGTTAGACAATTTAGAAACAAGACGTCTAGTCTACAATTTTTGTAATCGATTTTGATATTATACTCGTGTTTTACTCGTTTATAATAATTGTGTATATATTTCGTAAATCTTTAATAGGTACCTACATAATTTAAAAAGTCTCTATACAACACTTTCGTAATATAAATAAATAAAATAAAATAAAATACTAATTTCGAATGAAATTAATATTATATATTTTTTAAAAATATAAGCTTTGCATATATGACCAGTTGTTAAACGTGTTAACGTTGTCACAATATAACATATCAGTATATTACTGTATAGATAATAATAGAAAAAGTAATTTTTTTCGAAATAATAAAATTACTATAATATATCAACTTATAATATTTCCTTTGATTTCGTACATCTCGATGACTTCATAAATTCTAGTTAAAATCTACCATATTCGCCGGAATCTTTTACTCGGTAAAATGATATTTGTATACAATATTTTATTAAACGATTTTAGTAGATACCTAAGTTATGTATGTAGTATTTCGTGCGAATATATTTATACGATGAAATTATTGATACTTTATTTTAATGATCAATTGTTATGCGTATAAAATGATGATATGTATTTCAAACACATTTTCGTAATAAATTGTCATTTCAATTTCATGGAACAAAATTAAGAAGCTATTCATTTCACGACAATGCGTGATTTATTTTTCCTTGATCACATTCATTCAAGTAGAACAAACGGTGCACCGGTATAATCTTTCTATATTAATTGGATATTCGATACTTGAAGGTTATTTAGCAAAAATATTTAGAATTTATATAATAAAGGTATATATTTTTGCAACGAAACGATGCATTAAAATTAATAAAAATATTGTTTCAAATGAAAAGCTTTGTTTAACAATCATTTTATTGATTTTATTCGACTTTAAATTTCCACACATTCTGTAATATTTTTATCAAGTTTCAGTTGTATTATAAATAGTCCAATAATAATTATATATATATTATTATTCAAACTTCAGATATTATAACGTTTCAGTTTTTAAGCTATTTTTTTGTTTTTATTTAGCTATTTTAACAAAAATTACATGAAATTCGTGTTTTTCATCATTTCGTATTTTAAATGCTTCAATGTTTAAATATTATCGGCAGATAATCGCAGAAGTTTTAAATTTCAACATCAAGCATTTACTATACATCATACTATACAATTTTCAAGGCATAATGCTTAAACTAATCTATAATAGATATCTAAAAATGAATTATTAAAAAATGTTTTACTTTTCAGAAAACTATTTGTATTTTATTTATTCTTATTTAGAAGCATATTATAATAATTTTAAGATATACGATTTAGTTTATTAATTTAAAACATTGTCATTTATTTTTTACAGTGCGTATGTCTCTAACTACATAGGTAGTACCTACTTATAAGTATTATAGCACAATTTCAAATCTCAATTAGTTCAAAAGAGAAATTATAATACAAACATTTCAATGATCGCATCCGTAGCTCATCAAAACTCCCTGGTTAAAAAATCTCACCCTTCAAAAAAACCAACCATCTTACCAACAAAACGTTTAAAAAATCTAATGGTGCCGTGACTGGTCTGATATTTAATTTATATAAAATAATAAGAATATAGAAAAAATAATCAAACCTACCTTTAATGACTGTAGCGTTTAAGAATTTTATTACTGTTTTATTTTTTGATGATTTATTCCAATATATATTTATGTCCCATTTACTTAATGTGCTCAGTTATCTATGTGAGATGATTATTGATGCTTTGGGGCTCTACTTTTGTATTTATAATTTTATAATTTTACAATTTTTTTTTTTTTAATGTAAGTATACAATACACATATGTTTATAAATGTTTACAATTTAAATTCTATTTTAAATATTAAACATTGACAATTATTCAATAAAGAAACAAGATGCATATTTTAAATAACACTTCTTTTTTATAGTAGGACGTTGAGAGTGGTAATATCTCACCTTTTCGTAAGCAACAAGTAAAACGACCGTTCGTCAATGGTTATTATCTTGTAGGTTTAGATTGCATAATTGGAATAACAAATGCGCATATTATTTTCACCTTTGGTAACATAGGAAATCACTTAAAATCGCTTAAAATCGTTTAAAGTGTTAGATATATTATTTTTCATTTTTCATTTCAAGCGTTTACCAGTACACAGATTATAACATGTTTTTAACTTTCCGTATAATATATTTGTTATGATTTAATATTTATATCATGTTCAATTTTAATCGAAAAACGTAACGGTTTGATTTTATGATTTTGACAATGCATTCTACAATATTGTAGTTTAATGTTTGTTTTCGAGTTTCAATTCGACAATGAAAAACAACTCTTCAAATGACACAACCATTCACTCTATACACGAGTTTGTGTAATTGACAGGTGGTACCTATATATTTTTTAGGAAAATCGATAAAAACACTATACAAGTCAAAGTTTTTATTACATTTTTTTCCATGTTCTACATTAAGAATAAAATCCAAATGTTTTGTCCGGCATATTTATACAATATGATTATACTCGTAAAATTTGTCACCACCGGCCATCGTTTCAAAAGGTTTACTATCTTTCAGAAACCATTGTATGAACATCAAATTCAATAATCTTTACTTAGGTATTTCAAAAAAATAATAAATATCTAATAATTTTGAAAAAATTATTAAAACGCTTTTTGTTGATATTTTAATTAATTTCCCGCAATAAACATTTTAAGATTTTATATTTTTATGTCAGCAAAAGTGACAAAAGGCACTTTTTATAGGTAAGATTTTTTTGATTTTTTTTTAATGGTAAAAAATAATTAAAACAATGAAAACGGTACATATACGTATTCGATTTTATTCTCCATAACAATAATTTATATAACTATTTTTAAATTTTGAATATTTATATTCTATATATGACCTTAATTATGGAATATTTCAATACGAAATTAATTATAATTTATAAATACGAACCTCCAAATTCCTTCATTGATACATTCTTTGAAATTTATTGGATAAATTAGGCAAGAAAGAATAGTAATAATTTCATATTTTTTTTCCATATTAAAGTTCTATAAGATATCTAACTTGCTATTTTTTATCGATCGTAAATACCAATTCGATATTTTAGACATTGATAATAATTATGATATTAAACTGCGAATTATAACAATTAACAAATTGTTTTGAGATCGACGAGTTTTAATTCTAGTGAAAATTAGGAGCCACTAAAGGGTCTTTACTACCTCGAAAGTCAACTACGATTTTACTTATTGTATTATATAGATGTTCGTAATATGATCGAATTCATAAAATCATGTTATGAAACCGACCTTATTATGTTCTAAATAGTATTAATACATTAATATATACAATATTCACAATAAATTTATTTTATGTTTTGTATAATATTTTATCAATGATACATCGATATTATTATAACAACAATATAAAATATAAATTATGTAACTAAATAGATAAGAATAAAAATGCAAATTGTGGTTTTTTTTTATAAAAATATAGTTAAATTCGAATTTTAACCTGAATTTTAACCATGAACTTTACATATTATGTAAATTTATGTAAAAAATATATATGTAAAATCATAGATCAAAATTCGAGATTGTCTTTACTGGATGTGATTGAAATTATACTTTACGAGTATTAAAATTAATATTTGTGATAGGTAATTAAATTATAATAAACCATTTGGAAAATAAATAAATAAGCGACCTTTTTAAAATGATTATTCCTAATATTAAAATATAAAATCCCTATGTATTATAAGATACATAGCAAAATTACGTTTATGGTGACAAAAAATGACAATTTAGGCACCTAGTTTTAAATTGACCAACTACAATTTTTTTTTTTTTTTAGTACTAAAAAATTACAAAAAACTATAAGTGAACTAAGTTATTTCTACATTTTTATTATGTTGACAAGTAAAGCGATAAATATACCCCAAATTAAATTTAGTAATTTATTGCAATTATTCGAAATCGAGAATTGCTAAAATTGTCTACGACAGAAACGAACGTTTTGATAATAATAATAATAATTCATTATAATGATATATAAAAATGTATCATATTTTCAACTCGCTGAAACTTTTCATAAAAATATGTTTTTACGAAAAAAAAATGTTTTTTATTCTAATTTACAAGAACAATGTACAATATTAAATATCTATATCGTACTTACCCGTGTAAGCCGAGAACTAAATATTAAATTTACTAATATGCCTTCGCGGTTTTAATCGCAGTATTAATCATAAAATTAATAATGTTTACAATACGTAGATCATTATAAAAATATCTATAATACTATATTAAAAACTTTTAATTTCAAACAGACCTTGAAACTATTCAATTGAAATATTTTTATGCCTGTGTATGTCATTGTTCCGTGTATTTAATGCAGTCGGTGATGGCTTGTCCACGTGACTTATCAACTATCAATTAGTAATATTAGATATCTAAAAATATGATTTTTTTTTTCTCTTTAAAGTACATACGCAAAGTATATATGTACATTTTGTAGGTGTGTTAACTCTTATTACTGACGTAAGTACAAACTGCCTAATAAAAAAAAATTTTGTTGGCCCTTCAAACTTAAAAAATACAACGTGATGTTGCGATCAATTATAGTTCGGGTTCGATTACGACAGAGACAAATATTTCCGATCGTCCGACAATAAAATTAAAAATATCGCACATTATTAATTAGAAAATACTAACAACAATATTTTGTTTTGAAAAACAAAGAAAACAAATCGAACGCGTATAGGTACACTGAGTGTCATATTGCACTTATTATTATTTTTTATTCTATCATAAATATTGCGTAAGTGTGTCATAAGAAAATCATAAGTATAGAGCACAACCAGAGTATAATAATATAATATTATACAGCGAGACGATTGCGTAACGATTTTTAATATTTTATTCCGAATAAAATTATAATAATGAGAACGTATAGCGTTTTTTTACTCGGAAAACTAATTGGATAAATTAGAAATGAAATTAATATTCCAAACATATTTATAATAAAAACCGTTTGCTATATTATAATATTCATCATAATACAATCAATTTGATATTTCGATATTTTTTATAATATTATTATTACACAACGTCTTTTATTTAACTTTTTTTAATAAACACACGAGTGTTTGGTTAAAAGTGCGCATATTAATCAGAACGAGTAACCTGCTATGACAAAATGAAAATTCTATAAATAGACGTCGTTTTTAATACGTATAGAGATAATAAATGATTTTTTAAACCGTTGTACAGACACGAACGTGTTACAGTTTGTACGAAAATATTCGTTATATTATAACATCTCAGACTTGGAACTTGGAGGTCAATAGAAATATTTGCATAGTTGTTGTATATATGCTCTAGATAAGACGTCTTAGATATTATACTGAATTGCGAATTTCAAATCAACATAGTTTTAGTTTCGTCTGTAGCATGGGCGTGACATGTTAAGAATTTGATTAAAAACCAGTTCAAAAATAACTTGCGTTAAAAACTAAACATTATATAACAGCGATAAATATATATATATATTTTTTTTTTCCATTAAGTCAATTAGTTCTAAAAGTAATATCAAATTTATAGAAAAAAGAATAGAAAAAAACATCACCACTCTCCGTACGACATCGATTGTACTTTCCAAGTTCAACATTACGATTTCATGGGACATTATTAACAAACCTGCTTGTTATATCTATGGAACGATTAAATCACTTAAATTAACCTAGTTATATGTATAGTTAAAATCGAATTAATGAAAAACAAACCCGTTCACGATTTGAAAATAATAAATGTTTTAAATTTATGTGGAGTAGGTACTTTCCTGAACATTCTTAATGAAATATTATAAAACAATTTCAAACTAAACGTTCAATTTTTAAGTATTGTTAATAATGATTAGCCTCGACTCCGGGGGGTCCAGATCACTTGAAACCAGCTTTCAGATACTGGCTTTCGTCGTTCTGATACGTGAAATTATAAATTGTCTTAAACATGTTTACCGCTATTGTATTGGAATCGTTGTCGTTCAATCATAGAACGTTTAATTAAAGTCGACGAGGGTAATGTCAAATAGCCAATAGGCGATCCTTTATGATGCCATCAAGATGTAAATACAATTTAATCAGTCGCTCATCTGCTGGCAGACATTAAATAATCGTTTATATTGCATGCCAATTTATTCATACCGATCTAATATAATAACAATAAAAACGCATTAACTATAAATTATGAACAGAGCGTGGGTTTCGAATGAATGAATACATTTCATCTAAATAATTGATGGAAAGGTTTTCACCGTAAGTAGTGTTGTTTCATTCTGGTATGTAATGATTTTCTGTGCGTTGAAACCGGTGGCAAAATTAATTTTCACAAAAATTCGCAATTTTAAATAATCTATAACAAATAAATATCAGTATGTTCTGCAACCAAATCGATTTTCTTTCAGGTGGGTCTTCTTTAGTCCTTAGTGTATAAATCGTTGGCAACCACTGGTTTGAACCCAATTTAGATATCACTTTATGTTATTGCATTTGGCGCGTTTCATTTAGAATAGAATATAACACATAGATAGCACACATAAATTATTTAAATTCCTTTTTTTATACCTAAAGAAGTTAAAGTAAAAGTAATATTAATTTATTAGACTATTGTTTGGGTCCAGAAACCAAAATTCTGCGGCTAAACCTATTTCTACCAAAAATTACTAAACTATTATCTTATAGCCATAATATATAAATAGAACATCTTATGATAAAATACAAATTTGCTATCTATATAAAAAGTCAAAATGTATTCTCTTACAATCACTGTCGTGATCGTATAATAGTTAATATTAATATAATATAATATAATATTAATATAATGATTAATATTAAGGACCTACTAATTTATTTACCAATTGACTATTTATAACAATTAATTATTCATCTTGAATTTATTATACGTATTATACTAGGTACGAAATAATAAACAAAAATGTTCTCATTTTACATTTCATAAACGATAAAAAATGATGTTGTCTCGATTTTATTGTAAATTAATGGTTCTTTAAAATAATTTTCTTTAAAGAATAACAGTGTCTATAACGAGTCGGTGGTATTTTTCACAATAATATTTATAAGAAGGCAACATTTTTAGTAAATTTTCAACACCAATTTAACTATTTTAACACAATGCAACATCTTGCGTTGAAATTTGACTGTCGTCGTCGTCCCTAAGCGTGTGTTTGGCATCTATTATAAACATCACCGCCTATATGTAGGCACATTCCGACTTTCTGAGTGTCTATTTGCGTTCGAATTAAAACGTTTTCCTGGATTTTATGTGAACAAAAAATATATAAATAGTTTTTTATCCTTAGTCAACCGACTTAGAAGAGTGTTAAATTTTCTTACTATAAAATATTGTGCTTGTTTTGTATTAATCGCACAATTACTATATTTCTAACATTTTTCGATATATTGTTTACTATATTTTATCGTTTTCAATTTTTTTTTTAACAATATAAACGATTTGTACGGAAACGCCTTTAAAAACCAAACGTAGGCAAACAACACAATTGTTATCGTTTTTAAACAAATGAAATGTATAGTAATATTTAAATAAATAAAAAAAAAGTAATTATTTAAATTTAAAAGATCGTATTTTGCTTTAAAGCAAACTGGTTCAGTTCGTGTGTAGTCTGAAATTATACAAACATTTATTTAATATAATATTATTGTTCAACTATAAACAATAATATGTAATTATTTTTTATTTATTATTATTTTTTTAAAAAAAATTTAAGTTTTTTAATGTTAATAAATGGTGTGTGTAATAAATAATAAAAACATTTTTCTCGTGAAATTGGTGGGTGGTGGTTGTATCTTAAGTATATCTACCCTACGTATAATTATAGACTTCGGCGCCACTGGCTGTTGTTGTTCATACGAAATTCAATTAATTACCGACTATAAACTTTTAACGGCTTTTTTTCGTTTATTTTAATTTAATTTAATTGACAAATATCATAATTTTCACTGCAGAATTACTTCCTGACTTATGAAATTAATTAATTTTCGATTCCACTCTGTGCATTGTACCTACCCGTAACCACAAACTTCAGTCAATTTGAACCACTAAATCACGTTAGATAAAGTTTACATGTAACAAAAAAAAATTACCCTTTATTAAAATTTAACGATAACAACCACAAGTATTTTTTTTAATAAAATCCACTCGAAAAGTATTTTAAATACTTATCAAAAACATTTTGTTGCAAGTTTAAGCTAAAAACAATTAAAGCCATTTAAAACTCAATTAATTCAATTAAATATATATATTAACGTTCCTGTTTAAAGCCCGGTTTACATGGTCAAATATTTCATCAAATATTTGACATTTGTCAAACATCAAATATTTATTTGAAATGATGGTTCACACTATCAAATAAATATTTCAATTTTTAAAATTCAGAAATGATCAACGATTAGTCCAATTTAACAGCTGTTAAACATTAAAAAGGAGCGTTTCAAAATTAAATTGTCAATTATGTATTACACAAATTATTATTATGTTAGCACAAATAACATATTTATATAATAAAATATATGCGTATTTATCATAATATTTTGATATATACATATTTTATATACTTCTTAATTGGTAGATAGACCATTATATTATTATCGAATTAATAAATTTAAAAATGAGTTCTCAATTATAAAATATAAATAATACATTTGTGTTATGGAAGAAAGGTAAATTATACCGGAAAAAAAGTTCTCTTGTAACCAATTTATATTTTCGAATGTTTAGAAAAATCTCAGTTGCATATTTATATTCTACATATTAGATAAATCTTAATTAAATATTAGTATAATAATAATATATTAAAATATAACAATAATTTATATATACGTTATTTAATATTACATATAAACATCATAAATATAATTTGTAATTTCAAAAAATAGTTATAATTATTCTTTATTTCTTATACTTAAAACCTATTATTTTATTATTTATTATCCTATAGTCGAACATTATGGTGTAGAGATTGGTTGTTTAGAAGAGAAACACAGATATTTAGTAATACTAGTGAGTGCAATATAAAACAACTTCTTATCAATACAGTTATCAAATTAGTTAAAAAATATTTGACGAATTATCAAATATTTTAAAATTAATCATAAAATATTTGATAAAATATTTGACCGTGTGAACAGGGCTTAAGGGTTAAGTTCGAAGGGGCGAATATTAAATATATATGAATAGCCTACAATCGTAAATACGCAACTTTGCAGAGAAAACCATTATTTTTCCTAAGAAAATGTTACCATCTTGAAAGTATTTTCTTCCGTGCGCCATTGTACGATATACTTTTAACCGTTCGACAAATATAATATTTTAATAACCACGTCAATTACACCGAAATTGTTGAATTTGTGAAATTGACAACGGCCGGATACAATTTTAAACATATACTTAGCTCTCTTCTTGCTGTATAATATTATATTATTATATATTTATATGCTAAACATTTAACGTTCAATGGCGGCGCGATACGGTGTTTCATGAGGCCGTGGCCTCATAACCAATGGTGG
>CM023362.1:8984310-9164575 GCA_013282895.1 Eriosoma lanigerum
ATATATTTATAGTTGCCTCATAAATGAAAATTGTTCGCGCCGCCACTCATGCCTGTAGACATTATTATAATTTACGATTACATTTTTGAGCGCCAAACATTTCGAGATATAAATATTGAATTGGCAAAATGTACTTTCTCGTCGCAATGGCAAAAAATAAAAATAATAATCACAAAAGACCTAATACCCCTTTTTGCGTCTCACAACAATAACAATATAATATAGGTGGACGTGGTAAATAAATAGAAATACAATTCGATAATAATATATTTATATATATATATACGCATTGAGCGACAGATGACCATTCGAATGTGCGTATATATTATAAGCCGTATATATTTACGAGCGGAACGACCTGTAGGACCGACCGGGTGCACCGGTCACATGTGTGCGGACGATGATACCAGATATTATATACCAGATATACCATCCATTGTACGTGTCACACGCTATTATAATATATTGGTCGCAGCGTTTCGGACCGTATAACCGCGCGCGTGGTCCGTTTCTTTTTATCGTCGTCGAAAGGGTTTTTTTTTTCTCGCTCACTCTTTTTTCGCGCGACGAGACGCAGATGCACCGGTATATCGAGTCACGCGGCGTACTTGGACAGCAGCTCGGACCGCGCAAACGTCTCTCTATTGACGATATAGAATAAAATATTATACAGAACGACGACGAAGACTATATAACGCATCAGAATGTGCGAGATTATATTATTATTGTATATAAATGTGCCATTATTTCGAATAATAAACGCGATTGTGTGTGTGTGTGTGTGTGTGTGTGTGCGTGCGTGCGTTTCCCATTCATTCTCAGCGAAAATCGTTCGCTTTTTGTCCGACGCGACATTAGACGGACCGTAATAATATAATATTGTATTGTATTTTCCGCATATACGCTGACCACTATAAATATAACATAATATTTTATTATTATTATTCGCGCACATGCCGCGATTGTCGCCAATATTCTATCAATTCTTTGATTGGCCCCTCGTCGGACAACGCACGCGCGCGTTACGACCGGACGCCGACATAACCCCTTTTTATCCCTTTTTTTTTTTTTTTTCTTTCTCTCGCTATCCTCTATCACTCTCGATCGTCTTATTGTGTCCGGGTCATTCCATTCTTAATTCGCCGAATTCGCAACGATTGTTACAATACTTGTATAATATTATAACGTCCCAATAATTTTGCTGATGCATCGGATAGAGAATCCAATCTACTTATATATAGACGGATTGCTAAGCGATGTCAGTAATTATGTTTCTTATTACGAGTTTCTTCTTCTTCTTCTTCTTCTTTTTCTTCATCTCCGTCATCATATTCCCACACCTTATAGTCCTACACCTCGATCTCGAGTGTTTACATGTTTTAATTCAATTTAATATCTTCAAATATTACCACAATCTCACCCCATCGTTAATTATTAAAAGTTATTATTTTTATTAAAACTGTTTTTTTTCCTCTCAAAATCTATACGTTTAAATTGTTAAATAGATTTATACATTAAGCGTATTTAGGATTTTGTCAAAGAGGATATGGGATGTCAATATTTCATTGAAAAGATGATGCCCCCTATTCTCTCACCATTGTAAACAATACGTGTTAGGTTAGCAATTTCGATATTATAATATTGTCTTTAATTTCGTATTCTTATAGGTAGTTATAGAAAATAATTTATTTTATATCAATTTCCGAAAATATCACTATAAAAAATAGGTCAAGGGAGGAGATCTACCCCCCACCCCCGTAAATACACCTCTGATATGGAGGATATGATATTAAATATATATATATTATTCAAACACGTTTAAAAAAAAATAGGTACATGATGAAACATTATATTATGGTAAAAGACTTTAATTTATATATGTTTTATACATTCACAAAAATAATCAAGTAAAAAATTTAACTCGATTTATGCGTAAAACGCAAACTTAAAGTATAATAGTATATTCAGATAACATAAGTTAACAATACTATCAACATTTAAAAATACCGTCAGCTAGAATACCATGTCTAACGTTATAAATATTAGATTATTATTTTATAATAAAACACAGCACACAAAGGAAAAAAACAGACAAAGAAAACAAAGTAACCGATTGTCTTTCGAGAAAACGTATCATAAATATAATCATGGCTGGGCAAGTTAAATGAAATTGTTTAACTGACTTAAATTGAGTTAATTGACATAAACTGGAAAAAGTTTACAGTTAATGAAATATTTTATTATCTCGGTTAAGTGAATAGTTAGTTTGATTTATTCTTAGTGGCGTGTTCGTCGGTCTGTTCGAATACGCGACAAGAATGAACGACAACGACGACAACGACACGAGTACCTATATAAAGGGTTCTTAAGTTCTTTTCCCCATTACAAGTGATTGATTTGTGTAAACTTTATCGTTATTTTATGTACACTAGAATATAGACGACTCAATTGTATTATTAATCACTGCGTATTCGAATAGTAGGCATACTTTCTGCGGTAGTACACCGTGAGAAAATTTTAATGACATTTGATATTATAAAATATTAATGAAAATCTCGTAGTTTACTAATTAAAATTTCTAAAGACGATTTTCCCTATATATTTCATAAAACCGCCTAATATCAAAATTAATTCGACAAAAATATAGTTAATTGGGTCTTTTATATTATATAGTTGAGTACATTAAAATAATAATTTGAATGCAAAGACATTTCATAATTGTTATAAGTATACATAAAATATAGTTGAATTAACAACCGAGTACGAAAATCACGTGTACCTATGTAAGTACGACCACCGGTTTTCGCGACACGAAATTTTGATCACTTCGTGTGTAGACGTGCCGCGCCGCGATTTTTCGCGGATAGACAATAATAGTACCGTTGTTATAATATTATAACTA
The DNA here is from genome assembly GCA_013282895.1 of Eriosoma lanigerum. NCBI lineage: Eukaryota > Metazoa > Arthropoda > Insecta > Hemiptera > Aphididae > Eriosoma > Eriosoma lanigerum. Next base: position 8,987,213 of record CM023362.1, read on the forward strand.
ATTATAATATAATATTATGTCCGCCGGATCTCGAAACTAAAACGAAAATAATGTTATGGGCGAGTTATAGATATTTTTAATAGTTTATTAAATGTAAAATATTGTTTGACGCGACAATTGCATGGTATAGGTTAGGTTTGTGTGTTTCTTTTTCCTTTTATCTAATAATTAATTACTACCAGACAAGAGCGTCCGTAGGCATTTTTCAAGAAGATTTTTCAAAATATTTCCATTTTTCAATTTTTATTATCACTATCCGAGTAGGGCTACATTATGGTTTATGAAATGTTTTCTTTTATAGGTATAGGTAACTTAGTAACCTGAGAATTATTAAAAAATGTTTATTTTGTATTACATAGTGATTATAATAATCGATCCAAAAAATTCAAGAAGGGAGGTCAATTTCCATTCCCCCCCTGCGGATGACAATTTTGCCAAATATGTCCGCGATTTGTCACTGGTATAGTCAATTGAATGGAAAATTTTGTTGTCCCCAAATTGTAAGTTTTTGACGATTTTTAAGAAAAAAAATTTAAATTTTTATAATTGCTTTTGACGCTCTGTGATATTTATTGTTTTATAATTGTCCAATTTTTGGTGTCGGGCTGGGTACGAGTGAAAAGTTTTATCTAATTCATTATTATACGTTCCATATTCCATATAATCAACAATAGTGTAACATTTTAAAATAATAATAATTTAAATCAATATATAATTAATTTCAGTTATTTTATGTAAATATCATAAATACTGCATACAAATACCGGGCTTACTATTACTGCTACTTATAAAACGCTCGTACTTATTGTTGCTTACCTTGATCATTCGATGCACCGTGTTAAAAATTAATTTTGACTATTTTGTTGTCTAACAAAATTTATGTCGTTTAATAGACTACTAAAATAAGTTAAAGTATTCGAATTTGCATTTCGTAATTTATACATTTTATAATAATATTAGGTATTATAAATGTTTGCACGCATAGTAATATTTAAAAAAATTATAAAAATAATGACACACCTTAAAATATAATATTATACAGAGTTTCCCAGATCTAATTGCAACATCTCCATAAAAAATTACAAATTTGAATGAGGTTTTTTTTAAAATTAATAGTTAGACAACATCCTATAATATTACCTATATTACTTTTTAAAAAAAAAAGTGATGAATGAAATATTATAATATATCTAACGATTTTACACAGATATTATTAGTGTGTAGTTATGTATTATAAACTCGATGCAGTTTCCGACGATAGTACGACACTATTATTTTGTAAAATGCCTGGGTGGTTTTCTCATTCATAAAATATTATACGTATCTATAGCGATTTATTCGTACGTAAACATTTCTCGATTCATTGAACTGGAAATTATTTTTATACCAATCCCGCGTTTTCGGTGACATGATGACCAGATGGTCGTCAGACGGCTGACACCGTGTTTTTAATTAAAACAACCGAAACCCATAATAACATCGTGTTATGTTGTTAATAAAATTATTATATCCTTGGTGTTTGTAAATTTGTAATTATTATTATTTCGAAATTTTTCGATTTCATTATTGCGACTCGAATTAAAATATTAATATGAGAAATAAGATGCGTTATATTTATATTGTCTGATTATTAGGTATTTATTTTATATAAGATCCGTTCTAATAAGATATTTAATACAATGGGAAAGTTATGCCGAAAAATTTGTTACTGACGTGGATTAATAACGAATCGGAAATTTGTTAGATTGCTGCGACGTTATTTTTTATAATTATTTTAGTATAAAACTAAAAATTATTTTTTTTTTTTAAAAAAAACAAAACAAAATGAATTGTTTCGTTAGATCAAAAGAATTAATTTTGCGAATGTTTGGCCGGATTCTTAGTACGTTATGAAATATAAATTCATTGTTAATAGTTAACAACTACGTATACTAACTTAATGTGCTTACGGAAATTCTCTAATTTTAAAACTGTAGTATTTTTTTTTCACTTCCACGTACAAATAACATTTCTCGTAAACTTCTCAAAACTATAGTTTTACGTTACTCGGAAATTCGGATTGTCTGGTGTAGGTACTTTGCGAAGTTTCGAAATAACCTGTAGATACTGGTTCCACTTAAACGTAGTGGATAATTTAAGTATGTAATAATCAGTATTATAAGCGAATTCGAATGCTTCTAAAAACAAGAAAAATTACTTAGGTAGGTAATGAAATACAATTGAATTTCGAATATTCTAAAAATGTTACAAAGTTTAAGAAATGCACTAAAAAATGTTTAATTAGGTTTTTTACAACTATATACAGTGTTCCAAAAACAGTGTACTTAATCTCTGTAATCTGATAATGTAATGTACTATATGTATCATTCTTAAGTTGAATAATTTTAATCGGTTTTCGATAATTTAACAATAAATTTAATATGACGAAGAAAAATAAATCATTGTCATTTATTTATTTTTAAGGATATAATTTTATCACATTTATCAATTATCATACAATAAAATAAACAAGAAACGCTTTCAAAATAATTTTAAAAACGCTCTAAAAATAGTAAAAAATTATTAAAAAATAAAAATGTAATATTTATATGATTTGATGAATATGAAACGGGTTTTGCAGTGCTCGTGGAGAACAATGGTTTAACATTCAGAAAAAAAATGAATTTCACAATTAAATCCGCACCCAAATAGTCAGATTTTTATTTAAATAATATAGTAATATTGATATGAACTCAAGGTAATTGGTTTAGGTTAGGTTAGGTAAAATCCAAGGTCTGATATGATAATAAGATCATTTTTTATATTAATACTTTAAATTCGACTTAAAACAATGGAAGCTATATATCCTAGATCCGCTCCCATGAGTGTTAACATATTTTCAAAACACACAACAACAAATTTGTTTAGTTTTATACAAATATCGCCAAATCAATGTACTACCTACACAAATTTAATAATGAACAAGTAAATCATATTAATTAAATTAGGTAATAAATTGTCATAATTGTATCGGTACCTATCGAAATTTTTGCCATTGACAAACAGTATATTACGTTCCTGTACTTTTACATTCTATACCTAGCTATACCTAACAGTACCATATATACCATTATACCTATACTAGTATAACTATACCGACTTCACCAATTCGAACTATTAAACTGATTTTAACGTATCACTTTTTCACTAAACTATACTATTGTGAATACGTAGGATAGGGTTTTATTGTTTTATTTCGCTTTTATAGGACAAACTAACTATATTATTATTATACATTTTTGTAATTTAAATGTCAATTTTATATATTTCGTAAGACAAATGTTTCCAAATATAAATTCTAGGTACTGGTTCTGTAACACAATAGATCGTCAACTGTCAGGCGACCGATAAAGTGATAACCAATTCAATTTAAGCATAGGAACTCCGAAATTCGCAAAAGTATAAATGATATCTTTGTAACAAATATCGATATTAAAATAATTGTCGGTAAAAAAATTACGTCCAAAACGTGACACCTTGATGATGATCAGTATTCAGTATTACGTATACGTACCTATCTATAGGTGCACACTGCGATAGTGCAATTACCTCATTACGGAATGAGCACGTACTGAAAATTCTCTCGTTTAGCTTAAAAATATTTATTAAAATAATATCTACCGAATAGTTTTAGACAGGAGAAATGATAGTTGATGTAATTCTGAAAATATTAAATATAACTGAAAGTGAACTATATTTTAAGCGTGTGCGTTCGATTTCATAACTCGTTTCGAAAATTTAACTACACGTTTAAAGAAAAAATTTTAAATGATTTTTTTTCCTTTTTAATATTTTATTTTGTACATTTAATCAGGTTATTAACTCTAATTTCGATATGTGTGGTTTTTTTATGCACCGTGATCTATATTAATATTATTGTTAAAATATAATATAAATAATATTTACTATACTCTTGCTTCTCGGCACTTTATTGATAATAAATATAGAATTTACAAAATAAAATAAATAAGTAATATTAATTCTAACCCACTTGCAACGAAATATAAAAGTAATCTTTCATAAAAAAAAATTAAATATTAATACCTACAATGATTATTGTTAGTGAATAGAATACAATCGTTAGGTAGTCCAATTGGTAAACAAATGGAATTGTTCCAATCAAATATTAGACTATAAACTCCAATTCCAAATCATTTTTCAAAAGCAAACATTACCTATAGGCTATCATATACCACATAAAATTCGTGCAGTCGTGTTTATATAAAATTAGCATATTATATTATTATGTGCGTGTTCAAACTATAATAATATTACATTTATTACGTGGAACAATGAAATACAACAAAATCGGTTAAACTGACCGACGAAATTGTTCAAGCGACTCTACAGTATAACTCTATATAATAAGTCAATTTTTCAATTTTTCTTTAAAATTATGACCACTAATCTAAATCCTGTATACCATAAACTACACTATACACAGCGGCGTATTTAGAAATTTATAAAAGGGAGTTCAGATTTTTTTAGAAGCTTTTATGAAACCAACCCCTTACTAACCTCCTGACCGTTTTATAATATAAAAAAAATAATTGCGAAAAAATGAAAATAAACATTATAATGCAATATCTAAAACAGGTGGCAAAATAATATTATTAATAGCAATTTTGATTTTTTTTATTATTATGAGGGAGTTTAAACCCATTCATACCCCCCTTCCATAAATACGCCTCTGACTATACATTTGTACATTTATAATCTTGTTTTCATAATTATTAGGTAATTTATTATAAAATTAGCTATTTAAATTTTCTTTATTTGTAATTTGTATTATTATTATTAAATCGTTCGTGTTTTAATATTATATATTTTTTCCACATATGATTATGTAAAATATAATAATATTATATAGATAATACGTACAATACGTCAATACGTAATTATATTTTTATAATAATACATACATACCTAATATAATAGAATAATTTAAAATGATTTGTGAACACAAAGACAGTTGAAAAGTAAATAATTATCAAATTAATAGTATTATAGTTAATTTAGTATGATTTTTAAGATTAAAACTACTAGTATACCTAGTATAAATAGTAATAAATAAAGTAATAATAAATACTAATAAGTGTTTGTTCTTCCTATTCTTCGGTGTTTTGTTTATATTAATTATACTGTATTAAATAAGGTATCAATGGTTTTTTATAATATTCTTTTTATTTATGTATTTTACATTACATTTTAAGAACATTATATATTATTAATTTATAATAAAATCACAAAAATAACATATCATAACTTATCATACATGATTACAATACCAACCATGTGTACATGCTCCTTTTTTTTACATATATATTTACATTTTGTTTTTCTTAATAAAATATAAAAACATAAAAATGTTTAAATCGTATGATTATTACTTAATATTATATAATTATATCCATACCTAATTGGTATTTTTTTTCCCTTTATGATTGTCTCACACATACTTCCACACTCTTCTCTTCAACCTTATTTTCATCTTTTCTATTTAATTTTTGAAACGTTTTTGATTTTATATATATATACATATATATCATTCCTTCTTAATATACATCCTTTTTATCTAGAATTTTTTCGAAAATTCACCAAATTGTATGAATATATTTAATTGACTAATGATATCTATAGTTAAAAATTTAAAATAGCGTTAAAAAAAAAATTATACCAATTCAAAATTTAAGATATAAAAAGTACATATTAGGAATTATGAATTTATCATTGCATAAATGAGATCACTTATTCTGGCACCACAATGGCAAAATTAAAAATATATATATACCACGAATTTGAAACCACAACTCCAAAATTCGTAACTTAACTTAAGTCCCTTTAAAAGTATTTTTAGTTTAACTTATATTTAATTAAATCAAAAATTAAAAAAAAAAAATATTTTCTTATTTATTTTATTTGTATACATTTTTTTTTGTATATTAAAAATTGTCTGAAATCATTCCTTTGCATATAGTATATTTTAAACGATTGCCCCCCCCTCCAAGAAAAATTTTTGCATGCGCTTATAACAACAAATATTTACCTTTAAATAAATGGTACATTATAAGTATATATGAATTATGGTGAAAATCGGAAATGTAACAATATGTTGAGAAATTACAAATCTTACATAACATAATAAAAAATCAATCTACAATTGATAACGCTAAAAAATGTACTTGATTAAAATTCATCATGAAGTGACTTATTACTTATTTAAATCATTTTACAATTAATTTGAAAAAAACGACAAAAGTATATAATTATACTTATTGATCATTGTGATAGATTAGTTAAATACAGGATTAGAAAGATATTTTGAGGTCTTTGTGAACTTGCATATACTCAATTTGCTTCTTTCGTACTTTCTTACTGTTAATATTTTGTGAAAGTAATAATAGTAAAATTTCACTTAATTTTTTAATGTATTCGGTCATTGAAAAACTCGATGTACGTGTTACAAATATATTTTCTCTATTACAAATAATTATATTTATCCTGTTCGTCCATAAATACTTGTTGAAGTTTATACCTAACTTCCATTTTTCGATGTCTTGGCACTTCTTGTAGATAAGGCAACAAACTCATTAAAAAAAGAAAATTTTCATTTTGATTACAATTTCCTTTTATAACCGACTTTTTTTCTACAAGATTTGGATGTTGTAGATTTAGATTTTCTACATTTAAAACATCGTCAATAACTTTTTTTTCAGTCCGTCTTCTTTTAGCTGGAGGTTGATCGACATCATATGAAAAAATCGGAAGTCTTTCCGATAAGTTCGAATCAACAGCTACAATATCTATTATGTCTTTATTTTTATGCAAAATCACTGATCTATCCTCTACATTAAATAAATCATCATTAGAAATATTAAGATCAGTTTGATAATTATTCTTAAGAAGTTCAACGTCTTCGTATTGTTGAATTGGAAGTATTTTCGAAATTTTCGAATCAACCGTTATAACATCTTTTATAGTGGTATCGTTTTCTCGTGAAATATTTGGTCCGATATATTCTTTTAACAAATCTTCAATGATACAATTATCACTTTTTTCTTCCTCAGCAAGAGTTTGATTAATTTCATGCAAAGAAATAGGAAAAAATTCTGAACTATCATTATTGTTTACAACAACTTCTTTTAACAAATCATCAATGTTATTATTATCAGTTTGTTTATTTTCTATAAGAGGTTGATCATATGCACAAATTGGAAGTATACCAGAAATGTTCGAATCATTGTTTACATAATCTATTATATCGGTATCGTTATCTTGCGAAATCATTGCTTCTCTATATATTTTTATCAAACCATCCGTGATATAATTATCACTTTGTTCTTTATTGACTAGATGTTCGACTGCATAGCAAATTGTCGATAATTTATCCGACATTTTCGAATTAATGTTCACTTCATTTGTAATGTCATCGTTTTCTTTTAAATCTAGCGCTCTCTTATTGAATTCAAAATAATTTTTCCTGGAATCCATGCATACCGTTTTTGACAAATTAATATAAGTTTCCATATTTTTTGATAGTGTTGCCTGCTCAAAACTTGGCTCCTGTGGCGTTTCTTCACTATTTAAAGATGACCCTATTATTGATTGGTTTGGTTTTTTGATTTGTGTTCGAAAATCATCTCTTGAATAATTGTTTATGATTTTATAAGTATCATCTATAAAAAAAAAAATCATTATCAAATAAAAAAATTGTAATTTATATTGTTTAAATTAATATTCAAAATAAAACACATTTTATTTTTGCGTATTTTATAAACCCAAAATTATTATTTTATGGTTTATCTTTTTCATATGCATTAAATAAATAAACATTATGTGACTAATAATTATAGTTTTAATAGTTTACGTACATGGTTATGGACGTTTTAAAGTTTAAACTTAAACATGGGTAGAAGTGTATTCCTAAAATTATTTTCTGTTTCATAATACATAGATTCAAATTAGTTTAAAATAATTTATTAATTTATGAGATGTTTAAAACTTCAAATTAAGAACATGACAACAAAAGCTGAACATCCTATATAATTTTTTGTTGTATAACTTGTATAAGTAATACCAAGGTGAATTTATAAGGTGTACACACTCTGCTCCTGTCAGTCTAAATATGTTGAACGTAAATTTTATACCAGTTAAACTAACCTAATCGAATATTTTAATGTTTATCATAGTTGAGACCATTCGTGTACAACCCCAAAATATTCCTGGTAATTTAACATGCATTCCATTTTCCATCAGTATATTATATTTTACTAGGATGTCAACTGTTCCCGATTACTGACCCGGTATAGTTAAAAATGATTAAACTCCTCACTTGGCCATCATTGTTATTTGATATTAATTCATTAAAGCACTAGTAAATAAAACGACTTAATTGTAAAGAATTTTGCTGACAATTATTTTAAAAACTAATAATATTCTTACAATAAGTGAATATTTTAAAAAAAATTTATTTTGAATAATTGTTTTTCTTTCTACGGGTAATTTACGTTTTTTTTTTTTTTTTTAATGTGAGCTAAAATTTCTTGGCAAATTTGGAAATAAGCACTGAATAGCTTCTAATTTTAATATAGGTCTAATTAATGGATATACAATTTCTTTGTCATTTTTATCTTTCATTATTTTATTTCTAATTATATCACTAGGGATGAAATGAAGCTCACAAACTCTGTTTTTTTTACTTAAAACTTTATTTGCTCGAGGTATTTTTCTTTTCCAAATATTAATAATTTTCTAGAAAATCCGGATACCTATATTAATATTAGTTCAATTTAAAAGTAAAATAGTAATTTAATTAATTATAAATAATAAAGTTAAAAATTAATGAACATAGAACAATTATTTGTTTTAAATATAAATACCTACCTAATAAATTGTAATTTTTTAATGAAGTCAATAGCTTTTTTTGTCAATAATATATATATAAATACAAATGTACTATATGTATTGTATAAATTATACTAAATAAAATTTTTTGTACATTTTGGCATCAACTAATAAGCCAAGAGTGTACATCTATAATAGATACACTTTGAGTAATACAATTAATGTCCTTATACTTCGCGTGATAATTTTATTCTATAAGAACCTAAATTAATTAAAGTAGATGAATTTGTGTACGTTTCTGTTAATCATATTGATGAATAGAAATTTTTTTTAAAAAAATGTAAAAAAATATTTTGTTTAAAATTATCTCAGTCCTACACAAAACCCAATAACTGATTGTTGATTGTCCAATTATTTAATTTCCTATAATACGAATAATATCAAATAATGTAAATTTAAAACGAGTAATATTATTATTACTATTTCCTTATCTTACTATATTTTATATTGTATAATATTATATTATATTATTAATTATTAATACATTATTATTAGTTGAAATATCAATATAATAACATATTACTAATATGTGTATTACTCATTTATTATTTTTAGTTAGTTTACTACGTACCTGTAACCTTTTTGAACGAAATTTTACAAATAAACAAAATTAAAATTCTTAATTAAATAAATATTATTTTAATAGTAATAATAGGTACTTAATTCATTCTATGGAATGAATATTTGTAAATTTAATAAAACTATTATATAATTTGCTAAAATACTTTTTAAGGAAATATTTCTTCACGCAACGATATGGAAAATACTACAATGTGTCAAAGTTGGTAGGTTTTATAGCTAAGACGTAATCAAAAATTACCAATATATTATTAATTAAATCAATAATTAATAAGATTATTTGTCAATATTCAGCTGAAAGAATTTATCATTCAAAGTATACAATATTTTATAATTAAGTATTTATCATTATTTTTCTGTTTGTTTCACAAAATGTAAAAACGTAATAGTTTCATTAAAACAATTTTTAAACTCTATAATTTAGTTTAATTATTGTGTATTAAAACAATGATACTATTATTGAATAGTGATATTATTTATGTTATATAATTGAATACTAATTTTTTCGATATTAAAATTAAAATAATATATTTAAAACTAAAAATATATTATCTCCACGCAAATTCCAAATAATTTTATAATTATATCGTTTATAATTTTTTTTCTTGATAAACAAATTCTAAATAACAATAAACTTAACTTGAGTTAAAAAGTCGATTTTTTATATGACTTTTAACTTAATTAATTTATGTATATATAACATGTGTACCACGTCAAGCACGATTTGATTTTTAGTGGCCTTAGCTTTACAAAAACAAAACAATTATATTGAACGAATGTCAAACCAGATGATGTGTGTGTATACGGATGGAAATTATTTAAACAACAAGTTTTATTTTTATTTGGGACGTTAACACAGCGATTTCGTAGATGTCGCATATGCACCACGAGCCGTGTTATTATTAACATCTTGTTTTCGTCAAAAGTGCAAAGACCTTAATGTAATAATATTGTCTCGCGTATGAGCTTGTAAATCTACTAAAAACAGAACTATGATATACAGAGTGTTTGTCTTGGTCAATAATTTATTTTCTGTATTTATAACTAAAACATGTATGTATTATTTTTATGAAAAATTTTCGCGTGGAAGAACCATAAACTTAATATTACTGTAGTCGTAACATTTCGGTATATACTCATAGGCGTAACGTGGCTTTAGCCCCCTTAAAATAACTATAGACCCTCCCCCCATTAAAAATGCATGAAATACTTTATATTTTTTTCGGTTAGGGTATATAGTCTCTTCACAGATATTCATCACACCTATGCGTGTAAAGTCATACTCAAAATATATATTTTGTTCCTGTACCTATCAATTTTATGGAAATAAAACCTGAAATGTAACCTGTCATGAAATTTTTTGATGAGTCAACTTTGAATGACTTGAAATATAAACCTTTGAAAAATATATATATTGACTTTTACGAAAAAATACACGAAAATCAAACTTTAAGTGAAAACAGACTAAATACTGACATAGCAATCACTCTGTTTTTATTATAAATATTAACTATCAACTTTATTACAACTATCCACAGACTTTGGGTGTGTTCCAAATATCATAGGAGCCTAAACAATTAATAATGTATAATAAACACTGGTATTAAATCATAATGCATAGTATAATTTACATATTTTTTTAAATAATAATTTTTTTTTTTAATTTTTTTTTTTTCATCAACAATTTTTACAAATACATTATATAGACCATAATATAGAGGTTATGACATAAAAAAATTAATAATAAAAATAATTCGTTCGCGAAAAAATCATAGAACTTTTTTTATGGATAAACTTTTTTCTTCCCTATCATTTTTATTTGAAACTTTTTCAATTTTACAATGAACAGAAAGCGAAAAATTTACGAAAATATCTTTTTTGTGACCCATTGACCTCAAATAACCTTCAAAGGGCAATTTTCACACATTATATATTTGTATGTGCGTAGGTATGCCAAAATTAAACTAGATATGCATTTTTCCGAGCTAAAACCAATTTTTGGTATAATTTTATTGGGCTATAACGGAAAACGGAATGGCAACTATATTGTTATAGGCATAACGAAAAAATCGGTTAGTATCAATGGATCTAATTTTCACAACGTAGGTATATTTTCTTTACATTTGACTATTTTTAAACATCATAATACGATTTGTGAGTAAAAACTCAGTTCAAAGTTGATAAGATTAGGTAAGTACCAATTAGATAAAATAAACTTTTAAAACACGATTTTATGTTTGAGAGCACTTATATAATTATTTTTAAACTAGACTTTGATAAGATCGAACAAGAATAATGAAATATTTATCAAATACGATTATACGCCAGCGTACAACGTAGAATTGGTGTGAATTAATGTACAATTGCGAACTGAATGATTGAAAATTGAATAATAATTATTATGTTTGTACAAAATAATATTAACATAATTAAAACGAAACGAATGAATAGAAATATACATTTATATAATATACACTCATTAAGATTCTCGACGGAAGTACGAGTAAAAATGTTATTTTCTCAAAGAGATGCACAAAAATCGTCGTTCTCGCAGACGGATTATATATTTTATAAATTTAATTTTCACAAATATTTTATGGCAATTTTATTAAAATAATATTATTATTACAAGTTTTTCAATTTATGATCATCTCAAATGTTTTATTATTTAGATATATCTATATAAACAACTTAAATTAAATTATTTACCTTCCATTAACTGACCACGAGACGTTTCAAAATGTTCTGGAATTGTATTATTTGTACACACGTCAGGTTCCTGTAATAAAAATAAATTAGGTTTAATTATAGACTTATATCTATAAAATAATGTGTATTTAATAAATTCATTAACAACAAATATAAATTATGTCTTAATCTATCAAATTTAAAAAATCAATGTTTCATTATAACACGACCATTAGTAGGTAATTGGTTTTTAAATTACTTTACATTTTAAAATGTTTTACTCAATTAAATTAAACAATTTTATTTTTCTCGAGAAAAAAATACTTTTCATGAGTAAATCAATTCAAAATATAGCAGAACAATTTTAGAAGTATGTGGTTATTAAAGTAACAAAACATTATTTAAATTATTAACAAATAACCACTGGAATGTTTCCATACATTTATATTGTTTTAGAACTGTGATATATACTCGTAATAAGAGACAATTAAAGACAATAATTTAATTGAACGCTGACTTTTGCTAACAATTTAACCAACAACTAAAAACGTTGTTGAGTAGTCGAACAGATTCAAGTAGGTACCTAATACAAAAACCAACGTAATTATTATTAAAATTAACTATTCACAAACAAACATTTTACAAATTTGATTGTATGATACTATTGTAATTAGGTAAATATTTTAATATCCACGAGTAACATATAGGAAACGCCGATTTTATTATGTATGTTTATAAATAACCCTTGACTACCCTGGGTTCTTTTATTTTCGTTTTGTATGAGAATGTCATGTTCCTAATTATAAACGTGCAGTAAACGTTAAACTAAAATTGAAACATATTCATGTAATTTCTGGTTTTTTAGTATAACTAAAATCGAAGTAATGATTGCCGTGTGCTGCAAAGGTATGTGCGTCAAAAATCTAGTGACTTTTACATTCTTTTTCACTTTGACACAGCCTGTACAGACGATAAAGAAAGATCAGTAGATAAATTAGTAAAAACGATTTAACAAAAGGTTCTGTAATAAATTCAATAATAATTTCTATGTTCTAATAATAATTTACATAAAAATATAGTAGTTTACTACATAATATAATAGGTTAAATTTATTACTAAATATTATTGTTTATACATTTATAACAAGGGCGTATTTATGTGGAGAGCTGAGGGGGCTTCACCTCCCCCCCACAACAACAATTCTATTTCTAATAATGGTAAAGAGAAAATTTTTAATTTAATATAATTTATTCTACTGTTATTATAAATTATTATTATGAGATATGAATTATATTTTCTACTTTATTATGTATTTTCTATGACTTTAAATTTTGTAATTAACAATAATTATGTAAGATTTATAATATTAAAATTAAAATTTTATACTCAATTTCTTAATAAGTCTTGTTTTTAATAGACTGAAAATTAAGTACGTTTTACCAAAAGTTGAAGGCTTAGTCTTGGATAAGAATTAGAAATAACTCTATACTCGGCTCTTTTACTTAGTTTCTCAATCACCCCTCCCTCCATAAAAAAAAAGGAAATAATAAAAATAAAAAAATATTTAAATAGGTACGCCCCTGATTTATAATATTGTATTATATTATGATTTAGATTTTTTTTTTCTTTTTCTTTTAAGTAAGTATACCAAAACAATATTTTATTTTTTGACCACTCTGTTGACAACATTTACCTTAAGCCAATATTTAAATATTTCCAATTGGACTTGTTCGTCGTTCGCAGGATGATTGTGATTGATGACGATTTTCGGACTCTTGAACGTCAAATCGGTCGTGAGTTTTCCGGGACAATTCGTCGAACAGTACTTCGAACAACGCCAACGAATCGTGTCCTTCAAAACATAATGTATGGTGTACGCGTAACCGTTTTGACATAGTTTGTATTTGTCGTTGATGGTTTTGATCACACTGCGATTTAGGTCCATTTTCACACATTTATTCATATATATTTATATATAGATTCAGAAAAACGATGATCTCACTAGTATAATTTAATCACATTTTAGTTGAGTCGTCAAATAATCCTATTGTCTAAGCTCACTACTTACTAAATGATGTTAGCTTTAATTCGGTGAAAAAACAATTATTATAAATCTATTTACAACCTAAACACTAATTATCATATTCGATAAAAAAATACGTTTTGTTTAGATTAAATTAAAATATACTTCGATTTCGTTTATCAAGGTCAAGTTTAGAACGGACGATAGCCGATAGGTATAAATAGATTTTATTATTACTTCCGTAATTTATAGTTCTTTCAAAAGTTCACACAAAAGTAACAGGGTGATCCATATTTCGTGTTACTAAAATGGCTAGATAGGTTACGTTAACATAGATACGTTCGTTCTCGATGTTATTTTCATTGTTTTTATGTTTTAATGTTATTTTAGACATTTTCGCATCATCAATTTAATATCCAAAATCTATTTTGAACCAACATTATAATTCGCCCATTATAATTAAATAGATATATCAGAAATTCAGAAATCGAACGCAATAAGTACCTACTATATATGTTTCTAATCTATATTGAATGATTTTGATTTATTGTTTATGAGCCACAGTGCTTATAAGTACATAATTAATAATCATTAAAATTGTATTATTTGTTACTTGTAGTTTTTATCTATTAATTTAGCTTTTTTTTTTTTTCTTAAGCAGTCTTTTGTCGTAAACAAACAGGCACTTAATACAATAATTTGGTTTTATTTCATTTTATTCGATTATTAGATGTAATTTTACACAAATACTAGACTATATTTCTATTTTTAAACATTCGTTTTTAGATTTTCGGTATAAAAATTATAAAAGAAAAAAACGTAATTTTATATTTTATCAACAAAAACTGAATATGAGTTTGTATAAAAATCATTTATTATCAGGAATTTCATACTTACATTTGCCATTACGTACTTTTAAATAGAATTATCGATATTCGATATAGCATAGATATCAATTGTTTTAATTTTAACAAATTGCATTTTTCAACGATACTTCTTACTTTCTTAGGTAACGTTTTTTCAATTATTATTTCTAATAAAATGTATTAGGTATATTTAAACAGACTTATAAAGAACAATAAAAATTTCTTATTCAAAATAGTAGAATACTACAATCCTTATTTAAGTTGAATATTTTTCCCAGTAACTTCCTATTTAACCAAATTGAACATAATTATTAGAAAATTAATACATTTTTTATTACATTTTATTGATTTTATAACAATATTTTCTTTTTTATTATACATATTATAAATAAATAAATATCAATTTTGTTAATAAATAATATTAACGAAAATTTAAATATTTTATTTTATAATTTAAAATGTTCATTGAAAAAAAAAATGTATTATTTTACTCATTTTATTATACATAATGATTATAAATTTTTGTAACAATAATTGCTTATTATGAAAAAACTACCAATCAAAAAATAAAACTTGATAAGAAAATAAACTATTTTTAAAATGTAAATCAGTGTCAAACACAATTGGGGGGATGATCCCCCCCATGACAATAATTTAGTCGAGAAAAACTTAATTTTTAACATCATAAACATTAAAAAAAAAATGAGTTAAAGGTTTTTTTTAAAATTAAATTCAGTAAAACATATTTTCATTCAACTAGGTATTTCCTACAATAAAATATTAATTTAAACACTGACGCGTGGATTAAGAATCATATTATTTATTATACGAACATTTTGTAATTTTGTTAAACAATTCTATACGGTTTGTCAGTTTATTAACATTTTATATAATAGTATGTCACTGAAATTAATGCAAGACATCATATAACAAATCTAAATTGTTATATTATGCGGATACTATACTATAGCTATACAGCCATTCGAATATTTGACATTGTATATTGTAATTTTTTCTTTTTTTTTGAGAATATCTACAAAGTATAAGCATGTATTACAAAAACTAATCCCAATCCCATTAAAAAATCCTTTATACAACACTGAATGAAATCATACACTCAGGGCACCAACCTATAATTGAGGGCCCAATGATAAAAATTGAAAAATATGTAAAAAGAAAATAAAACGATTTTGTTATGATAATAATTAATAATGATTGAACGATAGATCGATTTTTTGCCAACAAAAAGGCAAGAAAAAATAATTTTTATAGCGACCATAATATTATTTTTTTCGATTTTTTCATTGACTATTAATGTTAATGTATAGCGTGTTCAATTTATTTTTATTTAACAATTATTTATAATTAAAATGAATAAAAAAAGGTTACAAATTTTTACATTTATTTATTTGTAAATACATACCTGTGTGTTTTAATTATGTTAACCTTATTGTGTAATACATAATATGTATGAGTAAAAACTCAAAATTCCAAAGGATGTTTTCAAGTTTTTAAAAATTAATTTTCAATAGTTAATTTTTCAATTTTCAAGAGGGGGAGACATTAATTTTATTTACACACGGGCCCAAATTGGTATAGTTACCTACACTATTATATATAATTAAAAACATCATTTAAAACATAAACTATAATGACAAAATGATTATTTTGTGTAATGAAAAAAATAATAACTAAATTCATGGAAATTATTTAATAATAAGAGCAAATACACGAATGATTACTAAACATACTTCAATACTTAATAGTTAATTGCAGCGGCGGATAGAGTAAAAATTTCGGACTGGGAATTTACGGTAAAGTCGGCCCATGTGTATTTTTTTTATTCGACATAATATTGTGTATATTAATGAATTATTATAAATAATACAATAATTATGATATTAAATTTACCTTTTAAGTTAATATTAATACTTAATTATTATTTATTAATTTTTTTATAAAATATTTTTATGTATTTGACAATAGGATAAAATTATTTAAACAAATGGTAATAAAGGCTTAAAATATAAGCATTATATTAATATTATATAACATTATACACCATCAGTGGTGGTGACAGGGGAGTTCCTATGAAGCATCTTCTTCATGATAAAAAGGGGTAGGTGGATGGTTAGGTTTGGTCATTATTTGGCAAAACTACGACTCAAAATTAATTACATTTTTAATTTAATATCATATAAGTAGCTAATCTCTTGCATTGATGAGGAAAATAACATTGTTCAATTAAGTTAATATTTCAAAAAATGTTGGTGGAAATTTGTTTTTAGAATAGTAAAGGCAACAATATTACTGCTATAGCTATATTCAGTGGCGGCACCAGATCTTTTTGTCCGGGAGGACCAGGTTGGGACCACTGATTTGGAGAGATTGCCAGTGGCGTAACAAAAATTATTAACAACGATACTTTGAAATCATACAGGATGGACCTGTCAGGATAGAGTCAGTCAGGCCAAAAAGATTTTAGGGTGGGTCGCGGGCCAGCCTGGACCACTCCTGGTACCGACTATATAATGTATAATATAAAATATATTTTATTCTGTGACAGGCTGTGGCTGTAGCCGACCAAAGTAGAAAATAATTGTTATTCGATTGAATTGTAACGTGGTTGGGGATGACCCTATTGAATATAAGTTATCCAGGGAAGGTGTTTGGCCTTGTGGATAAATTTTAACCGTAGCTAGGAGCAAGGTATTAAGAATTGATTGTAATAACACAAGTTTAATTAAAGTAATTAATAAATATAATTGCTTATCAAATACAAATACAATATAACTTACAAAAAGAGTCTTTGATTAGTTTTACAGTGATAAGTAGCGTATCGTAGCTGTACGGAGTCTCAGGTGTTACATTTGATATTATTCGCGGAAAACTAAAGTCTCATACAAAATACACAATGACCGTAGGTCTTACAATAATTACAATATTATTAAATACCGTGGAAGACTATGCATGTATTTCACGGCACCCTTGAGTGTTTATGTCAGCCAATATATACATACACACACCCGTACCTATGACTATATCTCCTGTGTATATGTACTATATACATATATGTAACGAGACCGTTACAGAATGTTCTATCCACACTTAATACTTATTAATTACGTAAATGAATATCGGCCCAAAATTATAACTTATTATTCAGCCCACCGGGAATTTTCCTGGTGTCCCGGCGGCAAAATCAACCGCTGGTTAATTGGTACTTAATAATAGTATGTTAATTGAAATTATTACTTAAATTTATCTGACATTAATTTTTTTAACTGATGTTATTTACATATTATATAACAGTAAATTCAAGAAGCTAATCTCATCATTACAATGGCCTAAAAAATGGTAATAAAACAAATATTTATAATAAATCACTATTTTATTCTTTGTATAAAAATCATCAATATGATGAAAACTTATATTTATATATTTAATGTATTTATCATTTAATCATAGCATCTTTATTATTTTGATATAAATAAAAACTGTAATATATTATTAATTGAGTCTTAACCTTTTTAAACTCCTATTAATTTTGAAAACAACCTTAAACATATTACTTTGACATGATAGTAATTAAGGTACTTAAAAAATTAAAATATAAAGTATTAGTTTGTTAAATAAAATAAAAATGTAATAATATATTAATAAACTGATTATCTGCTTGAAATTGAGCCAGATGAATTTGAACTTTGCTTTTGTCTTTTTGTTGGTGGTTGGTTGTCAGTTTCAGATTCGTTTCATTTATGAAGAGCTGTGATTTCTTCAATATCTTCATTTTCCTTTGAAATAAATACAATATACATTAATATTATATTTCTTTAAATGTTAAATGGTAATTAAGTACTTCATTTGTACATACTTTTGATTCGTTTTGTTTCTTAAGCATGTATTGAAGTTTAGGTACATTAAGTCTGAAGTCACGACTCGCAGTGAGTTTAAGATTGTTCATTAAGTTATTATCCTAATTTTATAAAAAAAAAAAATATAAATAAAAAAATAAAAAAATGTGATAAAATTCAATAGTATGTAATTACAACCTTGCATTTTTTTCCCAATTTTGTAATAAGGTTTACAAAAAGTTCTAATTCGGTAACCACTTTAGGAATATAATTGGTTTGACAACGCGTTTGATTTTTTCTCTTTATCTGTCAATAATTTATCATGCTAAATAATTTATTTATATTATTGTTTAATTATTTATCAATGATATAGTAGTAATATTATATATCAAATGTTTTATAACGATGTTGATCCTGTGGTATACTTGATATAGTAAATTAAAAACAGACATTGTTGACCTATAACTATTGGTATAACTGCTTTTGTAAATGTAGTTGTGCCCAAAATGACTAATACAAGGCGATAACTTAAAGCTTTTTCATTTGCTTTTAATCGGTCTTGACAAATGATCTTTATTTTACTCTGACATACATTCAATTCCACTTTGATACGAGATAAGCAGAGCAATATATAATTGAGTTCATTACACAAATACTGACAAATCCTGAACAGGACACCCCAATACTTTGTTCCGTACTGCTATATTTCTCAATAAAGAACGTTGTGATGCGTCTAATTTATGGAACTGTAAAAATTAAAATAATATTAAAAATTTGAAAAAGATTAAATGACAATTTTGCTAATTAAAATTAAAAATACTATCTACCAAGAAATTTTAAAACTTTAAATTAATTATTGTAGAAAACATTTTCCATAAAATATACATTATAGTCATTATACATAATTTAGAAAATAAATACTACTGAATACTCACTCTACTTTTTGGACCAAACAAATGACATAAATTGTTCACTATAGTAGATAACATTATAGAATTTTCTTGGTTTTCTGTATGCATATCTAGAAGAAGACTTAAAATTTCTTTTGTATTATTTGTATTTGAAAATGCATACTTTTCAGCAACAGCTAATAACCAAATCAATACCTGTGGAAATCAAATAATATATAACTTATTTAATTTGTTTTTATTTTTTATATTATTCAGATATTATTAACCATTATCATAATTACATTTTTATTTCCTTCATCATGATTATTTTTTATAGAATGACAAATAACAGATACACATGCAATCAGATCATATTCAATTTTATCATATGTCTCTTCATCTTCATCTTCATCATTATCCACATCAATTTGATTAATTTCTAACACTTTATCTAAATGTTATCTTAAATTACGTAACACAATAAATATTTTGCCATATTCATCGCTAGTATCTCTTCTATCTAATAAAAAATAACAGTTTAAAAAAAAATATTAAATAATTTTTATACTAACCAGTCATAATAAAATGTATATATATATATAAATTACCATAAAAGCATCTTCTGTGGTTCTATTTAGAAAACAACTTTTGTAACTTTTCATAACAGTTTTTGATTTGGTCAATGCAATACTTATTTATTATCTACTTCTGCAGTTCCGTCAATGATCATCAACAATCATTTTTACTAAATCAATATCCTAAAAATATTGATTTGATAAGTATAATTTATAATAATAAAAAAATAATATGTAAAATAATTATAATGTATTACAACACTTACAATCACTTCATAAGGTGCACAAGAAGACAATATTAGTAAAAATGTTAACATGAAATGACCAAATACCATGGTTAGGTGTACCAATACTACTTTTTATATATTTTATTATGTCATAAATTAATGATGAATGCACATTGGCAACATTTTCCATATAAATAACACTGTACGCTCAGCTTCTAACGATTCACTATTTTCCATAATTTCTATGAATACAATAAAACATATAAATTATACAAATTTAATTTATTTAAATTTAATATGAACAAAAGGTTTTTGTAACTAACCCATGTTCATTTTCAGTTAATTATGTTTTTCTATAATTTAATTCATCAAATATAATAAATATACTTAATACACAATAAATATTAATAAACATTAATATAAATAAAATAAAATATATGTTTTATATTACTTTTTTCAACATTTTATTGATCATTAGGTTTTATAGATAGTCAAATTAATATAAACTCCAATACTTTAGGTCCATCTTCACAATCAATTGTTTCATCTACAAAAAAATAAACAGATTATACAGCTATTAAATATAGTATACAGCATAGTATTAAATTGGTAGCGTTCAAAATGTTTTAATTTAAATTGTATATTTTTAAAGGATATTATTTTGTACTAAAAAGAACAAATGTTTATATAAATATAAATTTAGTCAATTAATTATTATAGATATTAAAAAAAATAGTACCATTTTTTTTTTATATTATTTATTTAGTTATTGAAACTTTATCCCATGTGTCTATTTTATTTATATTCTACAGTTGTTGCACTGACCATTAAATACTTTCGAAAAAGTAAACAATGATGAACACAAATTAACATCGGTATATATGAATTGTTAAAATTAATAAAAGTTCCAAATTCTATGTTATATAGTAAAATAATCAGTGTTCCGAATTACATAACCAGATTGATCATTTGATCAACTATATTACATTCTAAACATGTTTATTTTATCAATTGAGTATCAACACCAACTCACCGATCTAAATTTACCGATATATTAACAAATAATTAGAACTCTTCAAAATGTTCACTGTTGTTGAGTTTCTTGTTGGCAACTTCCACGAGACTTCTAAGTTTATCATCATCATATTTTTAAACAGTCATGATTTGTATGACATAAGTGTTTGTATGATACAAATACTCATATATATTTATTTAATACATCAAATGCTTTTGATTGTTTTAAGTGAAAGGCAGAAAACATTAACCACATCATCATGACACTTTGACAACTCGTCTAAATTTTAGTCAGTGGTTAACATGTCGATAATGTTGTGAACAAAGACTCTACAGTAGCATACCTTATAATGCATAAACTCCATTATTAATTTTAATATTCATTACAGAAGTCCAAATTGATATAAGTGGTACATATTTAAAAATTAAACTATCTTTATAATCCTCATTAAAATATTCATTTGATTCAGTCACATCTACTATTTTACAATTCAATAGATTTTTTCTCCTTTTTTTAGAAATTTTAACTTACAATGCATCAGAGACTTACTTGTCAGTGTTTCTCAAAAACGTTATCAATTTCACTATTAAAAGTACCATCATTTTCATCTTCACAATTAATTTTTCGACTATATATGCAATTGTGAGATGCAATTTTCTTTTCTTTGATTTTAGATTTATGATTGTAAATCCAAACTATTAGACAGTTATTAATTATTTCGTTTTCTATTTTTTTGATGCTGTCAAAACTTGTCATTTGTGTACATGTGATTTACTATTATTTTAGTATAGTTATTTACACTTAGTCAAACATTTATAATTGTCGTTTGACTCATCTTCGATCTTCAAAAATATTCCATAGCACTGGCCATCGATTCCGGTAATCAAAAACCTAACTACATAGGCAAACAAAGGCAAATATTATCGGTATATTGTATATCTGACTAAAAGTTAAAGACACTAAGAAAACTTTTGACAATAACAAATCACATTAATTTTCTAAAAAAAAAACCACGATGTTCGAATTTTCCATCGAGAAATAAAGAGAAAGAAACATTAATTAATAATTATAAAATATAAAGTTATTGTTGCATCTATAGAAAAAATTGATAATCAGTGGGAAAGGGAAAACGTAGAATGATAATAACTATTATCATATTATGGCGTTATCGTTTTAAATAGATTATATTAACCACGGTCTTAGTAACCTGTGGTATATTCCAAGATATTATAATATTAATAATGAATTCCTTTTAATTTATGCGACCGAATTTACTCAACAAACATGTACTTCAATAATTTATTTAATTAAATTTTTGAACCGTATTGTCCAGTCATTAATTAATTTTTAATTAATGATCGGTTTTATTCTTTATCTATACCAGAATATCCTCAGACTTCACTATCACAGAACTCTCTGTTTATTTATATGATAACACCACTGACAACTGATATTCGTTATCCAATTGCCATAATCCTTCGTTGTTTCTTGAAATGTTTAGTCTCAATTGAAAAATAACATTTTACACTATTTGCGGCTACTTACATTAGAATCTTTCCGATAATAATCCTTTAATAACCTTTTATATAATATATTATAATTAAAGTAAATTTTAAAAAGATAAGTTAGGGGAGTGAAAAGTTTGTAAAAGGGGTATTTTACAAACTAACTACTAAAATATGATTGTTGAATAAAAATTGTGTACTTATCTCCTGAACGGGTGTGGTAGTCGATGCCTATTAGAATTAATAAACTTGTATACTAAAGGTAAAGTTAATTTATTATATATTCAAGATGAAATAAATAAATAACACTTTTGATTAATTTTTCGAGTATCATAAAATATAAAATATCATAGTATGTTCAAATACTTTGATTTTATTTTTATTTAAGACTTATTTAAGATTGAGTTTTCGTATTATAGAATATAAAATATTGAATATATAATTTAAATGACTGAGTAACAGTGTTAAAGTTACTTTTAGATAATACTGGACTGGGCAAATTTACACTTTTTATAAGGTTTTTTCTGAACCAATGGTCATTAATTATTTCGTCATCTTTTAATTATACATACTGCAATATTTTATATCTGTAGTTTTATTTGTCTATAAATGTCATTTATATATGTTATGTTATGTCATGTATAGTGTTTATATATTGTTATAAATATAATTCTAAATTTCCGATAGTCAGAATATTTACAATTGTAATAATTAACTAATAAAAGTTAATTTATGACCGTGACATTACACATTCAATGAATGCCATTCATATAATATTAATTTAATAATATTCAGCTATTCTGAATATTACATTTTGATATAAGAACTTTATAACTATTATAGTATAATAGGATAATATTACTTTTTTTAGTAAGTTTGATAATTACCAAACCTTTAATGTGTAACATTCCTAGTAACTGCAGACAGATTGGGATAAAAACTTAGTTCGAGAAAATATATACATAACAAACAGGTCATTAGTATTTATGCCAATATATAAAATTACTAAAATTCTTGGTAATTCATTACAAAACTACACATTCGATAGTAAAATTTAAATTAGCATTTTTTTTTTCTGATAAAATAACATGATGGGTATTGTTTACTTAGTAAATATTATTATTATTGTTTACACTAATACAAATCTTAAAAACTAATTATTTCATCATAATATCAAGTTTTAAATTTTTTAAAAATCATAATTATAAAAGTGAAAAGTGGATTCTGGACGTCCCTCCAATCCTTGGAGAAATTAGTGGATTATTATCAAAGGCCTATTAAAGGTTATATGCAGAGGCCTGGGTACACAAAATTTGCCATTTTCCCTTAATATTAATTAAATGTTGTGTAATATCACTTGATATTAGGGTTTATGTTTAGTTTACCGAGCACCTTTTCTTTGTGAATTTTTTTTTATCAATCTTATGTACTTTATTATAAAAAAAATAATGATATATTCAGATTTTAGCTGATGTTACAGCAATTTGAAGTTTAGTAATTTTATAGTATTATGTTGAATTTTTTAATTGTCGGCAAAATCTATTTTGTAGACTATATGGTTAATGCAGAATATTCATATAGTTGCAGGTCACGGGTTTAATACTGAAATTTTCTTTTAAGTTTTTTCAACATATTTTTTAAATTTTTTAACAATCCCTATTAATTAAGATTAATCAATGCTATTTGGGTTTTGGATTTACATTTTATATTAACATTTATGAGTAGTGTATAACTATATTACCTAACTTGAGCAGTAGAAAAATCTTAAAAATATATTTTTATTTTTTGATCAAATGTTTCATGTTTGGAGTCCTTAATAAGTATGTTACTTTTGTCGCATAGAGTAATTTCTCCTTCCCCCCTCAATGATGCCTCTCACATGTTAAAGAACCTTAAATAATCTATTAACAAAGTATTTACATTTTACTTATGAAAATATACAAAAAAAAGCTTCCTGAAAACATGCAATACAATTTTATGAATTGGATAAGAACACGACGAGAGAGACACAGAGAGACCAACCCAACTCACCAACTATATGTTTATTTAGAAAAGATTTAAAAATATTTTCATTTGCTGCACAAGCTTTTAGTCAATGTGTTGGTGCAATAATGAAGAGAATGGCTATTATGACAAACAAATCTAACTTCACTGGCGAATTCAATTTGACATTTATAAAATTACTTTATCATTACATTTATAAATTTTGATTTATTTTCATAGAAGATAGTGCTATAGATGTTGGGAAGGGATAATGGCCAATTATGTTTATTTATTGACAACCTTTTTTACAGTACAGATTGGTATGTCATTAAATCAGCACCACAAAAAGAACATAGTAGTGTGGTAAAACATATACTTCTAAGTTCTAATTGAAAATTTTTGCATAAAACCCTTGAAGTTCTTCATAGTATGAAATGAGTAAAACAAAATAATTTTATCAGTTACAGACTAGATTAGAACCATACAAGGACCATAGTTAATATGTAAACAATTATTACTATAGTAGTATCTCGAGGGTACTACTAATTTAGGACAAAAAGATAATCCTGTGAATAGTGTATAAAAAATGTAACATTTATTTATAATGTATATAGGAATAAAACTGTTTTGATATTTATAGTCAATTATAACATCACAAAATGTAAATGTCGTTTGTATTAAAAATTATTATACCTTCTAAGAAGATTTTTATCATAATTAAAGTTAAAATAAAAATTAAGAATTAATTGTATTCATATTTCAACATTAGTCATCTTCAACAAAAAAATTGAATTTTTTTCCCCAAGGTTTCCCACTTTCTTCATCTGCAGCATTACTATTCTGAGTTTGTATGATACTTCTACCACGCTGAGTTTCTGGAGTAGTTTTCTGAAGATTGGCCAATGGAGGAAAGTTGTTACGAGTGTTTAATCTAACCGTACTATTAAAGTCAATTTTCTGTTTAGGCTTACTCCATACTGAAGGTTGAATAATAGTTGATAATCCATTGTCAAGAGCTGGAAAACTGTTAATAGTTAAATTCTGTGGTTTTTTTTCAGTTAAATAATAAGTCTCTTTTTTAGTAGTAATATTTAGATTATCAAAATTTTCTTCAATTTGAGCAACTGATTTAGATAAATCAAAATCATAATGACAACCAGCTACAAGTTTAATATCAAAATACTGACAACAATGAGTTGATATAATGTAAATCCATTTACAGACATAGTAATTACTACAAACATGAGCATGCTCAAGTTTTTCATGAAAACTACAACCGATTGATATAATTGTATTAAACATATCTTTTGATAAACTTTCTGTTGCCATTGCAACTGAAGGTAAAGCCTTTTCGTCTCTTTTTGGAAAACGAATCTTATGAGATACGTTTTTTAATTCCATAAATAACTTATCCAAGTGATATACTTTAAGAAGGTTATTAAAATCATCTCTAGAAGCGTTAGATACAGCACTTTTGTATAGTTGAAATAAACTAGTAATGGTAATCATTAGTTCATTTCCAGTAGATGAATGTGCAGTATAAATTGGTGGCATATCTAAGGTAGAATCACTTAACACAGTTTCATCAACTTCTTTGTTAATAATAAAACCTAAAAAATATTATATGTATTAATAATAGTATTTTATCATATAAATTTATAAGATTACTCAATAGTTAAAGATAACACATAGACAAATTAGTTATTGTCTATAATAACTAGGAAAATTCGGTGACTTGAATAGTCTTTACGACGTTCTAACATATAGGTATATATAAATGTATGTAATCCTTATCATTTTTATAATGGACAATTTGGATCACTCTGTATATATGTTACGGATGTTATAGGATATCCGGCAATGTGAACCAATATTTTTTAATTTAATATCGTATTTATATTAAATTATATTTAATAATATTTCATATTACTTTTTAGACAACAAAGTATACATTTTTAATCTTTTCGAATTGTAATTTATATTTAAGCCTGATTCACACTATTTCGTTTTGGCACAGCACAGCTCAAAACGTCAACATATTACAAATTTGTAATGAGCAAATTCTTATTAATACGACCCGCACAGCATAACACTGACACATCACCAGTACGTATTTCTCAACCAAGAATCTTTAAATGAATGTTTTACCAGTCGGTATGTTTATTAACAGTCAATGTAAATTAACAACTGGAAAAGAAACAAAGACGGTTTGTCGAAATTGGTATCTTATGAAAAATAACTTTTTATAAAATACTAAAATTCAATCTAAAACAAAGATTTTTATTCGTAATTTTTCAAAAAAATTAGTCTATTAATCTAGTGAATCTACAACACAATAATTAATTAAATAATTGATAATACAATAATTTAAATAAAAAGATAATTTATAATTAAGTTATTTTAATTTGAATATATTTTAACTAATCATTATGTAAAAAAAAAAAACAAAATTTGATTTAAATTTGTATTAATTCCTTAATGTAAAATCAAAATTGCCACTGTGACCAAATCAGTAATTGATAAATAACAAAATATTTTAATTTTTTTTGAGAAACACAAAACTTTACAAATGGGGTACTCATGCAAATAAAAAAATTTAACATTTTGGGACTGGAAACATTTGATTTAGACGCCGGTCAAATATGAATCAACAGTATCATTACGTACCTGTACAATACTGTACTGAACGGGCCGTGTCGAAATAATGTGAATCAGGTTATATATTTATTAAACATATCACATGAATAAAAGTATTAGTTTATAATTATTATAGTATATAAATATCAGTAACATTATATTGAATTCAATATAATTTTCGTCTATACTAATTTATGTTATTTTGTAAATAATATTATAGAATTCAGAATATTATATAAATATACAAAATATAGTATCACTTTTCTAAGTAATTAAAAATATAATGAAGTCATCAAAATTTTTTTAAAAAAAACAAATATAAAAATAATTGTTGATCCAAAATGCCAAATCATATAGTTTATAATTTATAACCCAGTAAAGAATTATTTTTAAT
Source organism: Eriosoma lanigerum (assembly GCA_013282895.1). Taxonomy (NCBI): domain Eukaryota; kingdom Metazoa; phylum Arthropoda; class Insecta; order Hemiptera; family Aphididae; genus Eriosoma; species Eriosoma lanigerum. The sequence continues at coordinate 9,015,392 of CM023362.1, forward strand.
ATTTTTAAAAATAATATTTCTCCATAATATAGATTTAAATTTGAAACTTGCACCAAATTGTAATTTAACCAATTTAGTGACTTTACAATTAAATATAAATATTGAAAAAATCATGTATCAATAATTACTATTATAATTATAGGTACTCACCAATAATTTTTAATAAGACATCAGTGTAATTCATTGGCAATTTATTAAATAATGTAATTTGATGGTTATTTTTAGCATGATTATTAATGTCTGCAGTTGGAGCTAATGGAGCATTTGCCCTTTCTTTATCTAATCCAATTATCTCATGAAAAATTCGAATTAATCCTCTTTCTAAAGAAAATTCAGCCATCGATATTTCAGCGGGAAAATAATAACATTCTTTATCACATGTATAAGCATTTATATGAATAAAAATAATTTTTTGCTTTGAAAGATAATAACCAGCTGTATCCATACGGACCAACTCTTCAATATATGAGTACATGGCATTTTTCTGAAGTATACATTCTTCTGATTTTCTTATGACGTCCTCTACTTTTTCACCAATTGATGTATATTTTCCTACAGTGTTTTCATCTTTCATTTTTTTGCTTTTTTCTTTATACTGCAATTTCTTCTCATCAGACATACTTTCCCAATCATCTTTACAATAAACTGACATTTCTGCCAAATTCATTTTTATTCCTCGTTTTGACAACTCCTGTTGCTTTTCCATCATATATACTGAAAATGCATTGATTGATTTCTTTTTTGGAGGCATTTCTGAAAAAAATATAAATAAAATATATTTTAAATGTTCTGCATACAATAATAAATAATTTTTCTAATTAATCATTTAAAATAAAACAAAAGTACACAATTATACAGTATTTTAATTGTTTAACCTGTTATTATATATTTATATATAATTAAATTTACTTAAAAACAAAATCTGACAGTATACACTAAACAGTTTGGTGAATGTTCTTTCCAACATTTTTTTTAATCTTAGTTGCTAGGTTTTTAGTATACAAGTAATACTTATTATTATAATATAATAAACTAATATACTAATATGCTAATTGTCGCAATTATATTTTACAAATATTACTTTTATGAGATATTAATTTGTATGAATTTTACGATTTGTAAAATCTTAATTTGAAATGTGAATTTTCATATTACTCAAGTGGATTAAAACGATCAGGATACATATTATAATCTTGGTATTGGCAAATTTATTAATACTTCTACAATATAACATTCTTAGAATCACAATCAGATGATGATGTCAAATATAGTACGGACATTTTGTAATATAGTTAAATTATATAAAAATTATACACTGTTATCAATACAATAAAGTTATTAGACTCTTTAAAATAGTTATCGAACCAAAATCGGACCTACAATTTATCGAACCAATGAAAACATATTTATCGAATCAATAAAAGATATAAATCAGTTGTGCAACAAACAAATATTTTATCGAACTGATTTCTAAGTTGTCAGTTTGATAACTAGTTATTGATCTTTTATGCAACCCAGCATTAGTCTATTAGGTATTAATAATTATCAGTAAATTGTTGCAGATATATTTATAGTATATTCATTGTATTTGTGATATTTATAACACTTTTAATATTTTTATATTATTAGATTTTACATCACAAAAAATTAAAGTAGGTATCTGGTATAAAATAATAAAGAATAAAAATATCAAATGTGACTTATTTTATATGTATACAAATATTCCATATTATTAATTTAGCAACATGTTCGAGTAACGACACTAATTCGAATTCTTGTCTACAACTATTCTGAGCGACCATGCCGTTATCGGGGGCTTTTACGCTCGCTGATTAATCATCGCATACAATTTTAATAATTACAATAATAAGTACGCTACGAACTGTTTCACGGGCTGCTTCCGTACGAGTATATGCTGTTTATTACGGTTTCTTTTTATTGTGATGCTGAAGGAAAAATCTTATCCACTGTGGTTCGGACACTGAAATTACGTTTGATTTGTGAGCTGACTTGTGGGCTGTGGTTAAATGGCATAATTAGATGATTTGTTACAGCTATTTTGTTCCCAGTACATGACTGCTTGTTGTGTCGGATATCGGATTATAATTTTGTATTGTCGATTTTCTATTATTTTTAAAACCATTATATTATTACCAATTTTTGTACAAAGTATTAGTTTTTAAGATTTCCTGTTTCTAAATTGGGCGCCCACTATTTTGTAAGTAAGTTTAGAATAATTAATACAATAATATTATTAACAATTATCTTTGGTTAAGTGTTTAATTTTTTATGTTCGCAAGTGCGTTGCCCAAACCAGGCGTTTTCGTCTTAAGGCGAACGACATGCTAACACAACACTTAAATTTTACTTTAAGATATGAATATAAAAATATATTATATTCTGTGACTGTAGCAATATTTTATTATTTTCTATTTAGATAGGTACCTATTAAAAGAAATTAAAAAAGAAAATTGCAAACAATAATATTATTTATAATTTATATAACATATATAACTATTAACTATATAATATATTTTTACTAAGTATACAAATTAAAATTCTAACTTTTTATCTAAAATAGGAATGATTTAACATTTTTTAAGGGTGAACTTCAAAAACAAAACATATTATATGTTTTTGTCATTTAATATTTTATATGCATATATTACCAACCCTGATGTAAATATTTAACAGTGTTTTTGCCAAAATATCAATGTTTGTCATTTTCGAATTATGGTGATTATACTATAATATATATTTTTGTTTGTAATATATAAATTTGAATCATCCACTGTATATCAAAATAATTACTATAAGTACCTTTGTATACGTTTACTGTTAAAGTAACCATTGAAAACGTTTGGGTTGTTAAAACTAATTATAGAAGGAAAGAAACATAGAGGAAGACCAAGATTGGAATATATTCAACAGATATTAAAAGACCAAGGATGCAACTCATATGTAGAAATTAACAGGTAGGCTGATAAAAGTGAAGAATGGAAGATGACTGCAAACCATTCTACGGATTGAAACCATAGAGAGAGAGAAAACATTTATAAATTATAATTTAGTTATGCTACACTTTTTACAATATAAACATCCATTAAAACTTAATAGATTAGTTATTTACAGAGTCGGTAACTAATTTACAGACAAATTTTTATTCAATGCCACCTATATGGAATAAAATTACCAATATAAATTACATAAAGAATTACTTTTTTTATACAAAAATAAATTATATATTTTACACTAGTAATTTACCAATATAAATTATAAATATCTATGGAAAATGTATCATACATTTTATTTAGTAATTCTAAATTAATTTGCTTATAAGAAACTAAGTAACAATTATAACCTATATAAAATTGAATTAATTATATTCCCTATATTTAAAAATAAATAAATAAATTTATATATCCAATTAGCATAATTTTAAGATTTTTATAAACTTTCCTTAAATATATAACCTTTAATTGACATTTACATCCTCGTCTACAATTATACATACTAACATGTCCACCTCAGCACATAATATATTCATAACGGAATGCTATACTCTACATAATTTTATACAACATTATACACATTACAAATATACGATCAATACCGGCCACTAACCTCAATTATTCTAGATAGTGGCCTCCACTAAGTAAGGGCATTGTATATTCTAATATTTGGTTTTTAATAAGGAATTTTAATAATTTTTTTTTTAACTGTAGAATATATTATATAGATTAAAATTTATACCAGTGACGATTATGGACCGGCAGCGACTGTTATCACCCTATCGTTACCGCCAATCTATGAACATGTTTAACTCTTGTCCCTCAACAATAGCAAACAATTTTATATAGAAAAACTAAAATATTGCCCAAATCTTAATTCAAAATAATTGTATTTAACACGATTTTAAAACGCTTTGGTGTGTAGTAATTTGATTACAAATATTTATAACTTATATTTTTAAGTGTATTATGTATATTATTTAAGGTTAAATAAAATAAGTAAAGAAGAGAAATTAAAATAAATATTGTTTCGATATTCGAGTATGAGTATATTGAGTAAGTAAAACAATGACAGACACATAAATGCCAGTAAAATTACGCAAGAGAAATCAAGTATAGGTATTGTATATTACTTTTTACTTACCTACTATTCGTGTAAGTATATGGTCAAAGATTTTGACTATGCTAGTCGAAATGTCGATGTAATTATATTAGTTCGAAGTCTATAAACGGTTAAATAATCATAACAAAAAGTAAATTAATACGATGAAATAACATTTAAAAGCCAATTGCATGTAGATTCGTTACAAGAAAACAGACTATAAGCTGTACTACAAAGAACTATAGAAACATGACAATTAGTTTTGTAATAAATATCAGAAAAACCCGGTATAATATTTATTATTTGACTTTCCTTGGTTATACAAATCTACCACTATGCGTATGCGTCTATGATAATATAGCACGGCTCGCATTTGGCTGCAAGAGTGAGATAATGTAACCATTGAAAAGAGATAAGACTACAAAGGAATAATACGCGCACATAAATTAATAATATACCACGGTTATAGATACTTAGAAATATCCTATAACCGTGTGGTAATACAACGTCTCACCACTACCATGTTCTCAACGCGAAAACTTTATAATTATATCGAATCTCCTCGTTTTATATTATTGTATTTATTTTCCGTGACGATCACCGACAATCACGTCGCGACGCCGTTGGTACCCCCTTAGAGTTAGGTTAGTCCACTAGATCTGTCGGTCAGTGCGGCGCCGCTCTCCGTTGCTCTTGAGACTAGTCGTGGTCGACGCTGCACCGACGACCGTCCTAGTGGACGTTTAGCTTTTTAACGTCAATACCGGACACCGGTTTGTCCCGTGACGATGACGACGCGACACGCGCTCGTGTCTTGTCCACCCCAGCCGCGCACGAACGATTCATGACGTCTGTTTACGTTTACGCTCTCTCCGTTGCCGAAATAGTAGCAGTTTATTTTCGAACGTATATTTGAAATTGTATGCAACTTATTTCTATGGAGGCAACTAGATCCACAACGTGTACTGGTACGGCTGCGGGCACGCGCCATGGAGGCACGACCAAATCAGTGGCGGCCTGCTTTTTATTCTTTCATAACAATATTCATGACAAAATAGAAAATTATACGAAAAAATGTATTTTGTCATGACAATATTAACATTTGCAAATTTAAAGAAGCCGCATAATATCCGCTTAATAATCGTATTACATTATAACATAATTTATCATATTTGAATTATACTAACTGGTTAGAACAATCAATAATAAACTAAATTAGTCGCCATTAATCCCGCGGTGTCATAGTATATTAAAAAGTGGAAAGGTCGATTATGAACGTTCCTTCTTCGTCCTTTCGGTCCTCGGAGAAATTAGTGGTTTATTTTAATTAGGTTTAGAACGCAATGATATTGCATTCGAAAATACGATTCTGAGCATAACTCAGTCAGAAATACTCCAATTGTTATACTGATAAACCGTTCCAAAATGTTACTACGTGTGTAAACTACCCATGACAGTACTAAAAAATTCGATATATTCAAAATTGCGTTAATTATCACAACATAATGAAAACCGTAATTTTGCCGATTTTCCACTATTTTTTGGTAGTTTTTCTTGTCCCAAGGAAAAAACTTTGGAGAAATTCGTAAAATAAGCTAAATAAAGTACAAACTAGATGCAATTTACTCCCGAAACCATACCCTATTCGTGGTAATTGGACCATTTTTCCATTCATTCCTTATATCATAGTTTTATTTTATTATTGTATAATTAAAATTTTAATATATTGGTTTTACAAAGATTTTTTTTTTTGGTGTATGAAAACATTTTTTCGGATAAATATAATTGTTCGATTATCACAAGTGGGGTATGTTTTCGGTAGCAAATCGTGTCTTCTTGGTACTCTAATAAGCTCATTTTTCGAATTTCTCCAAAGTTTTTCCTAAGGGAAGAAAAACTACCAAAAAATTGGCAAAATTACGATTTTCGTCATTTTTTATTTTTATTTCGTGATAACTAATTGAGTTTTAATCGTAGGGACTTAAATTTTTTTTTTTTGAGTACTCACATTGGCAATATACAAGTGTGGTAAAATTTTGGAACAGATTAGTTGATTATTTGACGAAATATAGAGCTATGAACTTTTTGACAAAAAAAATTAATATTACCTACAATTTTGGGTTTATCGATTTGAAAATTTTACAGAATCTCCTAAGAATATACTACTTAATCATTTTACAAAATATTTTGAAAATCGTCACTGACAATTTTTTTTATAGGCTTTTTATTTTTTTATTTTTTTTCATCTGATATATGAAAACGTTTTTTCGGGTAGAAATAATGAACCGATTACCACAAATAGGGTACCTTTTCCGTACCAAATTTCATCTAGTTGGTACTTTATTTAGCTCATTTTTTGAATTTCTCAAAAATTTTTCCTTGAGAAGCGGAAAATTGGTAAAATTACAGTTTCCGTTATTTTAATTTTTTTTTTATTATTTTTTGATTATTAATTGAGTTTTGATCGTAGGAAATTGAAAATTTTTTTGAGTACTATAAATATAGGTAATATTTACGTTTAGTAAAATTTTGAAACGGATTGGTTTGTTTTTTGGACAAATATGTAGCTTTGAATATTTTCCAAAAATATTTAATATTACCTGTAATTTTCGATTTAATGGTATGAATTTTTTATAGAAGCCTACTTTATACTATTTAATTTATTTACAAAATATTTTGAAAATCGTGACTGACAATTTTTATCATGAAATGATAACTCCTTGAATATTGTTCGTAGGGATTTGAAATTTATTTTGCATATTTACATATGCAATTTACATTCGTGGTAAATTTTGAAATGGATTATCAGTATAATATATTGCAATATATTGAGATTCGCACAGAATCGTATTTTCTAATGCAATATCATTGCATTCAAATCTTAATAATTATAATAAACCACTAATTTCTCCGAGGACCGAAGGGACGAAGGAGGAACGTCCACAATCGGCCTTCCCCCTTTTTTTAATTTCATGATAACTAATTTTGAACGTAGGAACTAAAATTTTTTTAAGTATTAACATAAGTAATATACAAGTGTAGTAAAATTTTGGAATGGATTGGTTTATTATTGGCCAAGTATAGAACTTTAAACTTTTTTCCAAAAATATTTAATATTTCCTGCAATATTTGGTTTTTTGGTTTGAAAATTTTATCGAAGTCTTATGATATACTACTTAATATTTTTACAAAATATTTTGAAAATCGTGGTTAACAATTTTCTTTTATAGGTTTTTAAAGTTATACTTCCCGAAAATCGGCAAAATAACGGTTTCATTATTTTGTATATTTGATTTCATGATAACTAATTAGGTTTTGATCATAGAGACTTGAAAATGTTTTTAAGTATTCACATAGGTGTTCTAGTTGTTCTACATTAGAGAAAAAAATTTTGAAATAATTGGTTTATTTTCTGACTAAATGTAGAAATTAAATATTTTTTCCAAAAATGTATAAGATTACTTGCAATATTAGGTTTAACGGTTTAAAAAATTTATAAAAGCCTACTCATATAATACTTTATCAATTTCCAAAGTATTTTTTGGACATTTATTTTTTTATATGGTTTTAAAATTTGAATGTTTTTGGTAAAATTAAATATATATTTTTTTTTTTTATGTCTAAGTACACTTTTCTGATAGAAATAATGGTCCGATCACCATAAGAAGGGTATACTTTTGTTAGCAAATTGCGTCTAATTGGTTAAATTAGCTCATTTTTCTAATTTCACAAATGTTTTTCTTTGGGAGAAAGAAAACTACCAAAAAATGACAGAAAAACGTCAAAATTTACGGAATTCGTAATTTTAATGTAATTAATTTTTGGTTCTTCATGATAACTAATGCAATTTTGAATGTAGGTAATTTAAATATTTTTTGAGTTTTCTCATAGGTATTTTACTATACACACGTGGTAAACTTATAGAACGTCCTATCAGTATAATATATTGTATTATATTGAGTTTCGCTCAGAATCGTATTTTATAATGCAATATCATTACATTCAAATCTTAACTATAGTAAACCACTAATTTCTTCAAGGACCGATGGGACGAAGATCTAAAATCGATATTCCCAGTTTTTTAAATAATAGGTACAATAAGAATATTTCTTCAAACTGAAACTTAGATTTCGTATCGGTTCTAAAATTTGGTTATACGACCTGCTCAGTCGTAAAAAATTTAGCATAATTCATGATTGGATATAAATTAAATCAACGAAAATCCACTATATTATTATTTTATATTATAATTTTTACGTTTATATTTTTATATTTATAAAATCATATTTCCTTGACAACCTTTACGGTTGTTATGATTGTTTAATTACATTCCTGTTAAACAAAATCGAGTTTTCAAAATATTTCTCACATTCACGTTACTACAGTATTTTAATAATTTATTCGTTTTGTTATTGAAATTTCAATCAAGTTTATACCTACTACTACTACTATTATATAGTAAAACTAATTTCAATCATCATGGTAAGTATTCCACTCCATTATATAAAGTATAATATAGTTAAAAGTACTAAGTAGGTATAATATATATATTAGCATTATAGACCATTTAGGCCCTTTGCTGCCAATACTAACATTCTTCCATTCCTCTCTATTATACGCATGATTTAAGTCGCCATACCAATCTGGTCTCCACTCCTGCAGGTCTCTTTTGACTACATTTAATCATTGTTGCTTCGGTCTACCGCGAGGTCTTTTCCTGTTCAAATTGTTTACAAGTACCTACCATCTTGACAATACTGTTGTCAGCTCTCCATACATGACCTGCCCATTCCAGTCTTGCATCTTTAACAAATTGTACTATACTTCCTTTTCCATATAATTGTTGTACCTGTTCATTTGATCTTCTCTCCCACACTTGAGTATCATGGTTATAGACGGGACCATACATTTTCCTTAACGCCTTTCTTTCAAAGATATTTAGCCTATTTACATCTACTGCTGTTGTAGCCCAGCTACAACATGCATATAATACAGATGTTCTGAGATACGTAATATATAGTTTCTGGGTACAAAATTTATCATATATATAAATCTGATCCCAATTGGCGCCGATTTGTTTTTAAAGTATACTGAGGTAAAATTAATTTTATAAATACCAACCCATCCCAAAATATGTTATATTTGAAAGGTATAACTACACTACTAAGGGTCAAAGTTACAATAATTAATTCTGAGAACTAAATATTATAATATTTTTTTAAGCTGAGCGTCCACTAGGTCGGTTGGTCGGTGCGGTGCGGCGCCGACCTCGAATAGTCTCCGGAGTCCGGAGCAATAAAGAGCGGTGCTGCGTCGCATCGACTGACCGACCTAGTGGACGACCAGCTTTAAAAACATCAATTTGATAGTTATTTTTATTTAGGTATAGGTACTTAATTAGATATGGAATTAGGTACTTAATTAGGTATGTTACATTATTTGTACATAACTAACTTAATATTTTTAAATTACAATTTAAACCTTATTAGTATTTGTTAAATTCGTATCTGAATAGGAGATTTTTCCTAATTTCACCATTTTAGAGTTAATATTTAATCAATTAGCTAAACAAAAACGTACCTACTTAATATCTTACATGCTACATCAATTATGTATTACAATTTTGTGGTTGATGGTGGTCAATTTTTTTACAAAAATGTTGAATATTTCTTGCAATTTTTGGTTTATCGATTTGAAAATTTTATCGAAGTCTAAACATATACTACTTATCTTTTTACTTTTTACTTAATCTTTTAAAATAGATTAGGTAGTATATGATTATGCTTGTATAATATTTTCAAACTGTTAAACCCAAAATTACAGATAACATTAAATATTTTTGGGACAAAATTCAAAGCACTATATTTAGTCAGAAAGTATATCAATCCGTTTCAAAATTTTTTTGCAAATGTAGAATACCTATATGAATACTCAAAAAAATGTTTACGATCAAAATTCAATTAGTTATCACGAAATATAAAAAATCAAAATAACAAAAACTGTAATTTTACCAATTTCCGCTATTTTTTGGTAGTTGTCCTTCTCCCAAGGGAAAACGTTTGTGAAATTCGAAAAATAAGCTAAATAAAGTACCAAAAAGATACAACTTGCTATTGAAAGTATACCCTATTTATGGTAATCTTTATTTCTATCCGAAAAAAGTGTTATCAGACACATAAAAAAAATCTTTGTAAAATCAATACGTCATTCCTCGTTTCGCTCAGAATCTAAAATAACAATTATTGGATAACATTATTATAAACATAACTACCTATCACCAGTATTTTTGTGCTTTCTTTGTACATAATATTAAATATAATATATAATGTTTTGTTCCCTTAATTATTTTTTCAATCTTCATTATATAAAATATATCATAAACAAATATAATATTACACTATATTATAAATATATTTATATATAATTTGTAATAATAAAAAAAAATAACATTAATTTTTTTAATATTATGCTGTAACTCATAAATCATTTGCTTTAGATATAATACTCTGAAATAGTCCTGAAAAAGCAGTGCAGGATACGTAAATACGAAATAAAGAATACGATAAAAATTTAAATATTAATTATACGATAGCCATAGAGAAGTGCCTACTATATATTATATAATATTCTAAACTCTACATTGTATAAAAATTATAAATACATAATTGGGTATTCGACCGAAGGGACGAAGGAAGAACATCCAAAATCGACCTTCCCACTTTTTTTTATTTCTTATTTACTTCTTTTTCATTGAAATAGTATTATTTTTATACGTTTTTTTCGTATATTCATTTGATTTTCAGCGCGAATGTATTTCCGTACACGTAGGCCAGGCAGGAGTACAAATCGGCAATGCCTGTTGGGAACTTTACTGTTTGGAACACGGAATACAACCGGACGGACAGATGCCATCCGACAAATCGGTTGGCTGCGGAGACGACAGTTTCAACACGTTTTTCAGTGAGACCGGAGCCGGTAAACACGTTCCAAGAGCTGTGTTCATCGACCTAGAACCGACCGTTGTGGGTAAGTATATATTCTCAGATAAAAACGAAAATATCGACTATGGAAAACGATTTTTATAACTATCTATAATTCCACGAGAGATCACATCTATCGTATCTATTTCAATGCTATATTTCACTGTGTATTGATGTGTATACAAAAAAAAACATTTTATTTTATTTTATTAATGTTTTAAAAAAAAACATTTTCTTTTTCGTCATATAAAACTATTTACATATAGTCTTACTTAATATATTATACGTAAAAATGCATTAATTATGTTGTGATTGACGCATCTTACAGACGAAGTGAGAACCGGCACTTACCGACAACTCTTCCATCCGGAGCAGTTAATCACTGGTAAAGAGGATGCTGCCAACAACTATGCGCGTGGACACTACACAGTTGGCAAAGAGATCGTAGATCTGGTGCTGGACCGGATCAGAAAACTTTCTGACCAGTGCACCGGACTTCAGGGCTTTCTGATATTCCATTCGTTTGGCGGCGGCACAGGTTCCGGTTTCGCATCGCTGCTTATGGAACGCCTGAGCACGGACTACGGGAAAAAAAGCAAATTGGAATTCGCTATTTACCCGGCACCGCAAGTGAGTATATATTATACATTTTAAATGTATAACATAAGTTTTACGGTTATAGTTTTAATTTATAGGTAGTAAAAAAATGTAAAAGGTCAACGAATTGAAGGTATCTAATACGTTTTTCTTAAAAACTACTATATCTATAATATAATGGTCATGCTATGTTATGCTTATGTGTAAAATAAATAAAATAACACTGTGAAAAAAAAACATATATTATCGAGAAATTAAAAAAGTCGTGTAACCTTATTTATACTACTAATTATAGATATCGACGGCCGTCGTGGAACCGTACAATTCGATTCTGACCACGCACACGACGTTGGAACATTCGGACTGCGCGTTCATGGTGGACAACGAAGCCATATACGACATATGCCGCCGGAACTTGGACATCGAGCGACCTACGTACACCAACCTGAACCGGCTGATCGCGCAGATCGTGTCGTCCATCACCGCGTCGTTGCGGTTCGACGGCGCGCTGAACGTGGACCTGACCGAGTTCCAGACGAACCTGGTGCCGTACCCGCGCATACACTTCCCGCTGGCCACGTACGCGCCGGTGATATCCGCGGAGAAGGCGTACCACGAGCAGCTGTCCGTGGCCGAGATCACCAACGCGTGTTTCGAGCCGGCCAACCAGATGGTGAAGTGCGACCCGCGCCACGGCAAGTACATGGCGTGCTGCATGCTGTACCGCGGCGACGTGGTGCCCAAAGACGTGAACGCTGCAATCGCCACCATCAAAACGAAACGCACCATCGTGTTCGTCGACTGGTGCCCGACCGGGTTCAAGGTGGGCATCAACTATCAGCCGCCCACCGTGGTGCCGGGCGGCGACCTGGCCAAGGTCCAGCGGGCCGTGTGCATGCTGTCCAACACCACGGCTATCGCGGAGGCGTGGGCCCGACTCGATCACAAGTTTGATCTAATGTACGCGAAACGCGCTTTCGTCCACTGGTACGTTGGTGAAGGAATGGAAGAAGGCGAATTTTCCGAGGCCAGGGAAGATCTGGCGGCCCTGGAAAAGGATTACGAAGAGGTGGGCTTGGCTTCGGTAGAAGGCGAGGGCGAAGGCGCCGAGGAGATATAAGGAATATGTATATATTTATATATATATATATATATGCGATATATGTATGCGACTTAAATGCTCTTAATTCCTAAATCAATGTATGAAAATGTGCTATAATTAAAACTATTGTTAAAAAAGTTAATTCGGGTATTATATTTGTCATGTCAGCTATTGGAAAAAATTTATTAGGAAATAATCCTGGATTAATAATACTACTGTATTGATTAGGTAAATCTAAAATGAAAAAATACTTTTTATATAATGTAAAGTTGTCTGTTAAATGCTAATATTATATTAGTGTAAAGTTGGTCTCCACTCTCCAGATCAAAAAATATATGAAAACAAAAGACTTACTAAATACAGAAGAATATTATTTTCAAAGGCAAAGATTGTTTGTAAGGAAAATCAATATAAGTTATAGGCGTTATAAAATTATAAACTAGACTTCATTTACAAAGGCAGCATATAAAATAACTGGTTCAAAATGTTTTCAGCAATTCAATTTTCCTTAACAATATAACAACCATAATACCATATAATTGCACAGTTTAGAATTTTGGATCATAGAATTATCGAGGAAAACAATTATTATTTAAAATAATTTACATCAGACAAATCATAGATCTATAATAAAAACGTTTAGGCTTTTTTATTAATAATATTAATAATAAATACTATTTATTTATATTATTTAACATTTATTATAGTATATTAAATAGTAATATGAATAGTATACATATGTCTCATAAGCAATATTTAATATTCATAGGTATATTATTTAATAACATTTTGTATAAAAAAGAATATATTCTTTTCTGTGAAAATAATTTTAATTTATTTATAATTTTATCAATATTTATATTAGATACTTATTTTAAATAAGCAAAATCAAAATATTGAATTATTTTTTATTATATTGATCGAGTGCCATTCGGCTTTTTTGGACATGACCGTCAAACAATAATATTTAATAATAACATAATATTTATTTGTATACGTTATACTGGACAAATTGCTTTAAATATTTAATTTGGATCGTATATTTTGTAATTAAAATAGGTATTGTGTTGTATTTTTCGAGAAAACACTAATGTAAATTTTTTATAATAAGGTTTATAGGTACAATTTGTATTTAAATACATAAAACATGTTTAAAACCGTTGTATTATAATTGGATATGACAGCATATGCTGCCCCCGTAGTCACGCCTATGATATAAATACATATGGATCAGTAATATTGTAATTTAACTGTTCTAGTTCTAAATATGGCTTTTTCATGACTTTAAATTTTCTTTAAACGTTTTTAAAACATTAATTTATTGGATAATCTTAACAATAATGACGGTGTCAGTATTTAATTTAAATACCATATAAATCTGTTTGATGTTAGAAAGTCAGTACTAAATAATTGTAATTTTTTAGAAATTCAGTTTAAGTTATGGATCATAATTGGGATTTATAGCATAAAGGTCTCTTTAATGAATAATAATGACATAGATTAATTTCTAAATGGTTTAGATATATATCTTAATAGCTTATCTAGGTCTTATGCTTTTATTATATTATGTGGTGATATAAATATTGACATTACACGTTTATCTAGTGGCTACTTCAATTGAGTATTATAATATTAATATCTTAATATATCGTAGTATAATAATATACATTTTGTATAAACTATTATACTCTAGTTTATATCAATACCAAATCTTATATTTATCACATTTTTGAAAAAATATTTAAATTACTAATACCTACTAATAATTCTTTTACATTAAACTGTAATATTATAACCGATAATTTTGATTAAAATACAATAAAAATAATGATTATAATAGAAAATTTGTTTTTAATATAAAAAAAATTATAGTACAAAGTTATTTATGAGTTATTAATTATGTTATGCCAAATTTCCAGCTTAAAATATCAATGCGTTAAAACTTACAAAAAAATCATAAAGATATATTATTCAATTCAACTAAAAATTCTAACTTTAAATCTTATATAAACAAAAAAAATATGGGACTGTTGATTTACAAAATATTTTGTAAATAGGTTAAGTTGTATATGGTGATGATTCTATACAATTTTTAAACCATCAAAAACACATTTTTACAAATAATATTAAACATGTTTGAGAATAAATTTTAATATTCGATTTTCTCTGAAAATGAATAAGATGAATTTCCAAAAGTCAATGATAATAACAATTAAGAAAATTAATAATTACTATCAAAATAATGTATATTTATTTGATTATTATAAGTATGGTTTTGTAACCCAATGGATGCATTACAATAATTTTATTAACATTTTAATACATTTTTGACATTAGTTATATAATGTAATATAAATGTAATAATTATGAATTTTAATATTATTACAAAAGATAAAAGGATGATTCTAAAATGGTAAATGGAATTTTATTGCTGAAGATTTGTTTATTTCAAAATAATTTGTCATAAAGAAACATGTATTATATATTTTATATTTTTAATACTTTAGTCCATTATATGATTAAATAATAATACAATAGACATATTATTCAAATTATGAACAACAATATGAACATATTAAAATTTGTAACTGAATAGTGAATTATAAATAATATAAATAAGTAAAACATATTCATATATTTAATTTAATTAAGTATAACATATTCCCATTCAACTAGGTATTTTCAGCAATAAAATATTAATTTAAACACTGACACATGGATTAGAAATCATATTATTTATTATAAAAATATTTTGTAATTTTGTTAAATTTCAGTTTACAGTTCATGTCAGTTTATTAGCATTTTATAAAATGTCATATGTAGCATATCAATGAGTTTAGTGCAAGATACTATATTAATAATTAAAAACAAATCTAAATTAATATATTATGAGGATATTTCTATAGCTATACAGCCATTCAGGTATTTGACAATGTATATTGTATTTTTACTATTTTGAGAATATCTACAAGGTACAAGTGTGTATGACAAAAACTAACCCCATCCCATTAAAAAATATTTTGTACACCACAGAATGAAATTATATATATACTATAATATATCATTCAAAACAGTATTATTATTTAAAATATAAACTATAATGATCAAATGATTATTTTGTTCGATGAAAAAAATAATAACTAAATTCATATGAATTATTTAATAATAAGAGCAAATATTATTTTTACGAATGATTACTAAACATACTTAAATACTTAATAGTTAATTGATGCTTAATAATAGTATGTTAAATGAAATTATCACATCAATATATTTGTCATTATTTTGGATTAACTAAATTTGTAATTTACATATTTCATATAACAGTTAATTTGAGAAGCGAATCTCATCATAAAAACTATCTAAACAAATGATAATAAAATAAATATTTATAATAAATCACTATTTTATTCTTTGTATAACACATGAAAATCATAAATACGATGAAAACTTATATTTACATATTTTAATTTATCATTTAATCACAGCATCATTGATATAAATAAAAACTGTGATGTATTACTTTTTTTGTCTTAATCTTATTAAACTCCTTATAATTTTGAAAATTATCTTAAATATATTACTTTCATATGATTATTGAAAAATAAACAACTTACGTATACAAAAAATAAAAATATAAAGTATTAGTTTGTTGAGTAAAATAAAAATGTAATAATATATTAATAAACTGATGATCTGCTTGAAATTGAGTCAGATGTATTTGAACTTTGCTTTTGTCTTTTTGTTGGCGGTTGGTTATCAGTATCAGATTCATTTGATCTATTAAGAGCTGTAATTTCTTCAATATCTTCATTTTCCTTTGAAATAAATACAATATACATTAATATTATATTTCTTTAAATGTTAAATGATGATTAATAACTTCATTTGTACATACTTCTGATTCATTTTGTTTCTTAAGCATGTCTTGAAGTTTAGGTACATTAAGTCTGAAGTCACGACTCGCAGTGAGTTTAAGATTGTTCATTAAGTTATTATCCTAATTTAATAAAAAAAAAATATATAAATAAAAAAATGTGATAAAATTCAATAGTATTAATAACAACCTTGCATTTTTTCCCCAATTTTGTGATAAGGTTTACAAAAAGTTCTAATTCGGTAACCACTTTAGGAATATAGTTGGTTTGACGACGCGTTTGATTTTTTAACTGCATTGATTTTTTCTCTTTATCTGTCAACGGTCTATCATGCTAAATAATTTATTTATATTATTGTTTAATTATTTATCAATGATATAGTAGTAATATTATATATCAACTAAAACATACTTCGACAAACATGATAAACTTAGATACACTTGGCGAAAGTTGATTATTAACAATTTCAGATAATTTACCCATTCTGAAACAATAGAAATACAAATTAAAATAATTTAAAAACTATATTTTATAAAAAAAAATCAAATCTATAATATACTCAACAATGCTTGTTTGTAAACTGGTGTATGGTATGACGAACGAACTAAGAAATGTTTTATAACCATGTTGATCGTGTGGTATACTTGATACAATAAATTAAAAACAGACTCTGTGCATTGACCTATTGGTATAACTGCTTTTGTAAATGTAGTTGTGGCCAAAATTACTAATACAAGGCGATGGCATATAGCTTTTTCTCTTGCTTTTAATCGGTCTTGACAAATAATCTTTATTTTACTCTGAGATACATTCAACTCTGCTTTGATACGAGATAAGCAAAGCAATATATAATGTAGCTCATTACACAAATACTGACATAGCAAAGGGCACACCAATGCTTTGTTCCATACTGTTATTATTTTTAATGAACTACGCTGTGATGCATCTACTCTATAAGACTGTAAAATATAATCAAACAAAAGTAATATTAAAAAATTAAAAAGTTAAATGACAATTTTGCTTATTTTAAATTGAAAATACTAACTATTGTTTATCAAGAACTGTTAAAAATTACATTGCATTATTGTAGAAAACATTTTTCATTAAATATACATTATAATTATTACTCATTTAACATAATTTACATAATTTAGAAAATGAATACTACTGAATACTCACTTTACTTATTCGACCAAATGAATGACATAAATTGTTCACTATAGTAGCTAACATTATAGGATCTTCTTGGTTTGCTGTATGCATATCTAGAAGAAGACTTAAAAATTCTTTGGTATTATTTGTATTTGAAAATGCATACTTTTCAGCAACAGCTGATAACCAAATCAATACCTGTGGAAATCAAATAATATTTTTTTATTTAATTTGTTTTTATTAATTATATTATTATATTATACTTTTTCTAATTCAGATATTATTAATCGTAACCATAATTACATTTTTAATTCTTTCATCATGATTATTTTTTATAGAATGGCATATTACAGATATACATGCAATCAGATCATATTCAATTTTATGATATGTCTCTGTATCTTCATCTTCATCATTATCCACATCAACTTGATTCATTTCTAACACTTTATCTAAATGTAATCTTAAATTACGCAACACAATAAATATTTTGTCTGATTTATCACTAGTATCGTCTTGATCTAATAAAAAATAAAAACAGGTTGAAAAAAAAATTACTATATAACTTTTATACTAACCAGAGTCTGCTAAAAATGTATTCAACTTTTTATAATGCGAACTGACAAGTTTAATAATTTGTAAATAACAATTCAACCCAAGTTCAACAACAGTTTGACTAAACTTCATATTTTCACAAAAATCAAACAGAAAATGTTCATAAAGCAACCTATTAATATAATTTAAATTATCAAATAAATTAATCAAAAATATTAAAATTAAAAATTCTTACTTTGATAATTTACAGAGATTTTCATACAAATTAGAAGGTTTTATATCCCGTGATAAAGAATTCTTTACTTCAATTAAATAGGTTTGTACAAATTTTAAAACAAATTCCCAAAGTCTCACATTAAGTTTTAATGGCTTAGTAGTAAGTTCTGAATTCCAAACTTCATTTTTACTAAACACAAAATCTAAATTATATCTATAGTGTAGTTAAATATAAATTTTGGATTAATTTCTTACATAAGTAAAGATAGAAATTTATATAAAACTTCAAATTCCAAATGTATTGCTGGCTCAACAAACTTGAATGTTGAAGATGTATCAGACTTATTTTTTTTACTGCCTTTCTCTTTTTTATCTTTTTTCTTGTTGGTCTTGTCTGATGCCTTTATAAATAAAACTTTAAATTGTTAACTACTTTTGTTAATAAAATGTATAAATATTATATATTACCATAACAGCATCTACAATATGATTGTACTTAGAAAACAACTTTTGCAATTTTTCATAACAGTCTTTGTCTTGGTCTATGCACCACATATTTATTATATACACAATAAATGATTGATAAACACACAAAATTTGTTTAATTATGTCTATATTTTGTGATACATCTGATATTATATCAAGTAAGCAATCAATTTCGTTCTAAAAATAAAAGTTTTAAATAGTTTTAAAATATTATTTGCTATAAAAATTTACAATCACTAACCACTTTTATTTCATCAGTATTACATTCACAATAAAAATTAACCAGTTGGCTTAATAAATTTTTTAACTCATCAATATTTGAGTATTCTTCATTTATTTCATTTGAATTTGTTGTAATCAATACATGTTGTGCCAGCAAAATCAGCTCTTCAAGTGGTTCCTACAAGTATTGTACAAATAAATTATTTATAAAGTATAATAACTATTTATCAATTGAATGAACATACATTAACAACGAATTTATTATCTTTACTTGTGACAATTGATTTATCGAACTTTAATGATTTTTTATTGTCAGCAACACGACGATTACACCACAAACTCATGTGATCTAAAATCAAACTATTGACTACCACACACAATTCTTTATTATGAGAAGTTACTCTAATTAATCCTCTATATAATGTTTGTTTTATTTGAGATTTTTGAAAAAAACATGTTTTAAGTATGTCCAAAATTTCCAAACAAATTGTTCTATTGTTATCTGAAGAATGCTCAGTGTCAGCTGCCGAATGAATGTCCACAGAATCTCTATCCAAAATCATCTATAATCAATAATACTTATAGTAAATATGTTTATTACATATAATTATATAATTGGTCTAGAATATTATTTTATAAAAAAACATGAATGACTTCAAATATAAATAATTTAAAATGCATGAAAGATTGTTTATCTTAAAAAAACATTTACAATTTGTAGTATTCTTGGTATAATATGTAAATTTTAAATTTTATAAAATTTAATGAGTAAGAAACTATTCAATGATAAATAAAAATCATTACTTGTGTAAATAATCCAGGCCATGAATCTTGGATATTTGTATCTTGGCTTAAAGTAGTAATACTATCTAAACGTACACTACATAAGATTTCAATAAATCCTAAGACAGCACAATGTCGTAATTCAAAATCCCTAAAAAATATTTATGTTTTTAATTGTAAATATTTATAATCTATCAAATATGACAAAAAGGTACCCATATAATGGAAAGGTAGATTGGGCATGTTATGAGGAAAGATTATAAAGAGGCAATAAGAGTTTTTATGAAATTAATGCAGAAAGTGAAACAAGGCAAGTTATCTGATGGATAAATAAAATAAATAATAATGTGATACAAGAAGACAGCTGGTGTGAATGGACAAGAGGTAGAAGATGTAGAACTAGGGTAGCTGACTCTACATCTAGTTAGGAGTGCAAGGAAATGTAGAATGTAGAAGAAAAGTTACAAAATGCAAATATTTAATAAAATTAAACTAACTTTGACATAAGTTCTTTTCGTAAAATCATGATCACATTATCACGTATATATGTTGATACCTTTAAAACTGGCATTACGGCACAAGTCACTTTATCTGTAATACCAACTGGTATTTCTTTAAATAATCTTAAAAGTTCAGTATTATTTTCTATGACATCTTTTTTTTGATTCTTACAAAGCTTATGTAAACATTCTAAATTAAATTATTCATTTAACATATGTTTAATATAAAATATTTATTTGTGTATCTAGATCATTGATATAAATACCTATGTATTGATTTGATGTAGGTTTTGAAGTGATGAAATCAGTCAACTTTCGCAAAACACTGCCCGTAATAAAAGATCGTTTATGAACCAATGATATTATAATGAATAAGCCAAGTTGATGGATTTGATTTGTAATTTCTACATTTTCTATAATGTATTTTTGTTCAATCAAGTTTATTTATTTTAGACCAGAAATTATAATAATTTTAATAATTCCATAGGAAATCAAATAAAAATTATTTTTCGTGTAAATAATAGTTATAATTCAGTTTACTTTTAAAAACAGAAGAGGTAGTCCCAAGAAATGATAATCCTAAATTGACCATACCCTTGAAGACTTTTTCATAACTTGATATCCTAAATACATATAATTTATTGCAATATAATTATATATAAAAATAAAATATTTTAAAATAACATACTCGCTTTTTATAAATTCTTGAAATTGTGTGTAAACTTCATAAATATCTGTATAATTTATTTTCAACCAATATGAACGTTGAGTATTATCTACCTCTGTTAATGATTGAACAACAAGCTTTTTCACTAAATCAATAACCTAAAAATATTAATTTAATATGTATAATTTATAATTATAAACATATATAATTTATTATACTTACAATCACTTCATAAGGTGCACAACAAGACATTGTCAATAAAAATGCTAACATGAAGGGTCCAAAGACCATGTTAGGTGCACCAATACTATTTTTGATATATTTTGTTATGTCATTAATAAATGATGAATGCACTTTGGCAAAATCTTCCAAAAGAAATAATACCGTACTCTCTGCTTCTAATAATTCTTTCTTTTCTGTAATTTCTATAAATACAATAAAACATAAATTATATAAATTTAAGTTTTATAAATGTAATATAATACCAAATTCAATTCCATTATTTTCCTTGCTGCTTTGATCAAAATGGAACTTTTCTAAATTGTCAAAATACTTTTGTAATGTACAAAAAAGATTTAAAAAATCTCCACTTGAACAAAAATGTAATATTTGTTGGAGAAGTGGTGGAATTTCCTGTGGTTTCATTTCATTAAAATATGAACATAAGGTTTTTATAACTAATTCATGTTCACTTTCAGTTAATTGTGTTCTCCTATAATTTAATTAATTTAATATTTAATAAACAAACTTATAATGTACAATAAATATTAATAAACATTAACACGTTAAACGCCGTGTGACTGCCAGCGGTCAAACTACTAGATTCAAATTCTGGATATTTATGACCGCCGGTGAATATATATTATGATTCCCACCAAGCCATATGACTACCGGCGATCAATATATATATTATTTTAAATAGGCATAATTTTCACGGCACTACATAAATTAAATTAAAAATAGCATCATGACGTAGAGAAAAAAATTTTAATTCTATTGATATATATAATATAACTATAGGTATCATTTTACTTTCAGAAAACAATACACAAATATACAATATGATGTTTTAGAAATTGATATAGTATATTTCCTTTATAATGAAATTAATTTAATAGAAGTAATCTTAAATTTACAGTAAAAATAATAGTATAAAAAATACTGTATGAATTAATAATAAGTTATTATAAGAAAATAATTTATTTATGTGCTTATTATTGAAATTTTACAAACATTCTTTGCATTTGGAACAGAATATTTTTATTTTTTTTTTTTCACTTGCTCCTTTAGAAACAAAAGCCATAATTATAGATAGAAATCAACAACAATACATTCACAGAGGAAAAATAATAAAAAAAAGTATGACCACCGGCGGTCATATGGCGTATAAGTAATAATAATATGCACACAGCGCCACATGGATACCGGCGACCATACGTAATAAATGCAGTATTATTATAGATGAGATAAAAATATAAAAAATGAAACAATGTGATAATTTTCCGGTAAATAGTTCCATAAATATTGATCCGAACATTTTTGCAATCAACAGCCATATGTATCACGGCGGTCAAATAATACATAGCAGTATGACCGACGGCGGTCGCATGGCGCTTAACGTGTTAATACAAATAAAACTAAATATTGTTAATATATTTTTATACTTAATACATACTCGTATATATATATATATAGGTTTATGTAAAATTAAACAGATAATTGTACCTGAACATTAATGCAAGTGGTACTGTAATATTTGTTTGCACTTTACAGCGACATATATCTGTGATAATCATTCCTTTGTATTCAGCACCAGTCATTTCTATTCCATCAGTTGTAATTATTTTGATTTCCGATACCATTTTTAAAATTTGAGGAATTAGTTCTTTCCAACTAAAATTTATAAATGTGTATAATTTTATATAAATAAAAACTATAGTAATATACCTTTGAATAGAGTTATCATTAGAGTCTTCAATGTCTTTTTTACACATGTTTATAAATTTGATTAGTTGCTCAGTAGAAATTTTATTTAGCTCTAATGATAAGCGACTAATTAAACAAACTTTCATTTTTTCAGGGATTTCTGCATTATTAATTGCATTTAATACATATTCGTAAACCTATTAATATAATAACATTTGAAAAAATACAATATGCTTTAAATATCCTAACATAATAAAACTATGATTATATTAATATAGGTAATCTTATACATTACTTTTTCAACAGTTTTTTGAGCATTAGGTTTTACAGATAGTCCAACTAATATATACTCCAACACTTTAGGTCCATCTTCACAATCAATTTTTTCATCGATCAATGAATACATCTAGAAAAATAAACAGATTATACAGTTGTTAAATATAGTATATTGCATAGTATTAAATAGGTAAAGTTTAAAAATTTTTAATTAAAATTATATAGTTTTAAGGATATTATTTTGTATTCAAAATAATAAATGTTTATATAAATATATATTTAATCAATTAATTATTATAGATATAAACAAAAATAGTTCCATTTTTTTGACAATGTTATTTATTTACTTATTGGAACATTATTCCGCGCGACTATTTTATTTAGATTATATACAGATGTAACACTACCAGTAATTTTTCACTAAAAACTAACACAAAATAACTTCGGAATGAATGCATTGAATTTTTAAGTTCTGTATGCTATATAATGAAATAGTATAATAATCACTAACCAGTTCGATCACTTGATTAACTGCATTATATTTTAAACGCGTTATTTTTATAATTGAGTATTAACATCAACTCACCGAATCTAAGTCGAGCGATTCGTTAACAAATGATTGGAACTCTTCAAAATCTTCACTACTGTTGAGTCTCTTGTTTGCAAGGTCAACGAGACTTCTAAATTTATCACCCCTCATGTTTTTAAACGATCGTGAATAATATGACGTATGTGTCTGTATGACACAAAAACACGTATATTTTAAATATTTAATAGAGTCGGATGCTTTTGGTTGTTTTAAGTGAAAGCGGACTAAAAATAAAAGATACTAGAAACACTTTTGACAATAACAATTCATATTAATTCATTAGATTAATTGTCTAAAGATCCTATGACGTTCAAAACTCAGGAAATAAGGAAAAATATACAATAAAGAGTATCAACACAAGAATTCGGAGGGAAACGTAAAATGATAATAATTATTATCACATTATGGCGTTATCTTTTTAAGTAAATTATATAAACCACGGTCTTAGTGACCTGTGGTATAATCCAAGATATTATTGATATTATGAATTCTTTTTAGTTTATTCAACCGAATTCACTCAACAAATATGCACATCAACAATTTATTTAATTCAATTTTAGGCTATCTATAATTTAACGTATGGACGAGTCATTATAATTTAATTAATAATTGATTTTATAGATACTTTAGTGTTTATTCAAACCAGATTCTTTGACTTCACTATCACCGGCCGTTCTGTTTATTTGTATGATAACACCACTGATAACTGATGATACACAAAATATTATGGTTTAAAGTTTTAAAATTTCTTTTTGATTTTCGCCTTCCGATTTTCATATTTTTTTGTTGTTCTTAAAAAGTTTAGTTTTAGTCTCAATCGAAAAATAACATTACACTTATTGCGGTTGCTTATATTAAAATTTTCCCGTTAACAGTCTTTTAGTAACCTTTTATATAAAAATTATAATTATTTCATGTAATTATTTTCATTTGACATAAATGTAAATTAAATTATATTATGTAATTTATTATTTTGAATGTAAAATTTACTATAATATGCTGATTTATTTAAATAACTTGCATTATCTATTGGAGGTAGCATTTTGATCTCCAATAACATTAAAAAAGACATTATTATATTATTCTGAAATGCAGATATGAAAAAATATATTAGATATTAAAATTATATGTTCACTTTTAACATTTTATACATGCATACATATTAGTTACATACAGTCTATTGAGATTTCAATATTTCATCGGAAAGTAATAATCAAATTTTATCTTTAAACATAAACTAACCTTAATTATTTTTAATTTTCTAGAGAATATTAATTATGAAATACAATTATTGGTGTATACCGTTAATATTTTAATTTTTAACTATTTTTAACTCTTCCTTTTACCTATTTTTTTTACTGGTTCACCAAGATTCTATTCTATTATTTCTGAAGTCTATTCAGGTTTGCTGGATTATGCATTTATATATTAATAAAAATAATATATATTATTAAATAAGATAAATAATTTATTCTAAATAAATACGAGGATATATTATTTAAAACTTACTTATATAGATTCTAGGTACTTATCTACTAAAAACATAAAAATCTACTAAATTGGTTTTAATAATTTGGTCACAAGTTATTTAATGCGTATAGATACTGGAATACTAAAAAATATTATTAGAATAAACTAATATACAATTTGGGCATAAAATATTATTATTATGGTTTTGCTTTTATTAATTTTAATTTGTATATAGAATTTTTTGGCCTATTAATTACATTCATTTATCCATATTTAATAATATATTATATTTTTCATAATAATTGTATAAATAAATATGTTTAATTGGTATGGAACATATTATACTTATTTATGGTTAGAAATTAAACATTTTACTACTATTTGTTATTAAATGTTTTGTAATTTAGTTTCATGATATTTTAATGAATATTTGAAATGTACCTAAACAATTATTAGAATAAAATAATATTAGTATGAACACAATATGCTTATAACTTTATACTTATATAATTCAAGATTATCTATAATTATACATGAACAATGCCAATAAATTAATTGAATTTAGACTTGGGACTGTCAAAACTATACAGATTTAATGATATAGTTATTATATTTTTATAAAAACCTTTACTATGCGACTCTAAATTACGCCACTGACCATACCTAAAAAAACCACCCGATTGGCTGACTTTTTCTGTACCCATAATTAAAAAATAGGAAAACAAGAATATAATGAATTAACTGATATTTTTTTATATAAAGGAATAAATAATTTTATTATATTTATATGTATATATTTTTATTTTTTATTTTTTATTTGTATTTATATTATATACCTCTTATAAAATTAGTGTTATATTCAAAACTGCCTTAAGTTATAATAAACAATACTTAGGTAACAAGTAATTAATATTTTTCCTATTAATAACTTTTTATTACAGTAATAAAAATGATAAATGTACCAATTAAATTTAACTTAACTTAAGCAAAATTAATTTTTAAATTTATGATATTTAGACATTGTATAAAAATATAACTAATTAACCAATTATCCCAAACTCATACAGTATTCTATAAAATAATTGAAGCTTAAACATTGACTGTAACATAAATAAATATTTATTTATTTTCATATAAATACTGTATTAAAAAAAAAAAAAGACTCAAGCTCATTAACAATGAAAAACACCATATATAAGTATAATATATTACTTGTATTTAGTATATTATCTACAAATATATTCGTTAAAAAAGGGTATGATTATATTATAAATCTTAATGATAATTTTGATTGAAAAACTTTTTTTTAGTTTGATTAGAAAATTAAATATATGCATAACTAATCATTTTTTAATATTAGATATTTTTATCATAAATATACTATTTATGTAGGAATAATTTCAGATGAGGCTTACGAAAAATCTTTTCAAGAGTTTATTATAATAATCCATTTACTATTCGTTAGTTCGCTCAATTTGTGAATATGGCTCTGTAATTTGGTCTCCTTACCAAACAAATTATAAATTGAAATTAGAAAAAATTCCTACGCTTTATTTCTTTTAAATGCTTCATACCAAGAGAACCTCATTCTTCATAATCCCCTCTATTAGCAGTTATGAACCTTGGACATTGAAACAACGACGAATGTGGTTAGGTATTTACTTTACCTTTAAGATTTTTGCTGGTAACATAGATTGTCCGATACTCTTAAATCGATTTTCTTTCCACGTATCTACTTGTAGTATCCGTAGTATAAAAACATTCAATATTAACACTGTAGTAACTAATTATGCTAACAACTCACCCATAAATAGAATTATGAAAATAATAAATAATTTAAAAATTGATTTATTCATTTCACCAAGCTTCACCATTCATTCAAAACTTATTGTAATTTTATATACAATAGTTCTCACATTTCTTAGTTTTAGTTTAAATTAAATTTTTAATTTATATATTGTTCTTACTTTACACAGTATTTACATTATACATCTATCCTACAAACACTAATTGTTATTATATTTGTTCTTAATAATTCTTAGTTATAATTTTTAATTTTTTCTATTTTCACTGTTGTTTTTTATTATTAATAATACTGTATACGAATGATTGTTACTTTAACTATACTTTTTCTTTTGTAATTGGGCTTGTCCTGTAAAAATAAAAAATAAAAATAAATAAACTCTAATTAATTCAAATAATTCATGACTTAAAACAAATTAAATTTTTTTAAAAAAATATATAAATTAATTAAATTTATTTTATACATTTAAAAAATATTACATACATAGTAATGTATATAATACTGTCAGTGTTTATTAAAATTAATTTAACTTATTTCATCTTAATTAAAACCTAATTTTAATAAAAAATACAATTAATAAATTTAATTTAAATACAATTTACAGAATATTATATATAACATTAATATTAATATATTATTTTAGTTATACAAAATGTGTCGGTTTAAAATTTTTCTGCCTTCCATTGGCCTGCCAGTTGTTAAACCTTGGTATATTAAAATAATACCTATGCATGTTAAATGTAAACTGCTTACACTTTTACATATGATACTCATCAGAAAGACTTAAATACGAGTTTTAAAATATCCTAATTTTAATACATGTATGTAATTATAATACATGTAATTATACTAAAACATATGACTTTAAAAATAAATATTATATTAAGGTATTTCATAAGGAAGTGCACACTACACAGGTAAATTTAAAATGTCAAATGATGTATAATGGATATCTATATTGAATTTATCAATTTGATACTACTAATTAATTTACCTTAATATTATTGTCTGAGCATAGATGACTTGTGTTTATAAAGAGTTTGTGTACATATTACATATTAGGTAGATATAATATTATAACGTTAGTAATATAGAAAATTGTTTGGCAGCACCATTGGGACATAATAATGAAAAAGTTGTATAAAAGTACAAACAAATTATTTCTTGAGAGAAAATTTTAGGCATAGGTATACCCAGTGATGTATTGGAGCGTGTACGGCGTATACTCGTAACAATATTTATATAAAAGTGCGTATACGTAATATAAATAATAATTTTATAAGTATACGGTAGATATACGACCAAAATATTTTATAATTTATAAATTTGTTGTACATTTAATGACAATAAATGTATAAAGTATTATGTTTCTATTAGTTAATTCATGTATATAGTATATTATATAATATATACCTCTTCGAGGTAAATTAAAATTTAAAAAAATTAAAACAAAAAATATTCTCATTTAATAAAGTGTAGAGTTCTAGTTATAATTTATTTATAGTTATTATATATAATTATTAAGGATAAAAAATAATTACTTGACTAAAAATATATAAAAAAAATAATAATGTCATAATAATCATTTCAAGTATTTTTTTTTTTTTTTTAATGTAATTTTGAGAAAAATATGGCGTATACTCAAGACATTATTTACCAATACATCCCTGGGTATACCAAATGTTTTAAAATAATATACATACAAAAGTATAATAGATATTAAAGAATTACAAAGTCGGTTTAATTATGATCCATATAAACATTAAAAATTTATTTAAAAACAATAAACTTATATAACTTAATAATGTTATTTGTTATTAGATATGTGTATTTGTTTTAATATATCTATTTCATATAATTATTCATTCATTTTGTATTTCTGTTTTATTTATAATTTCATTTTATATAATCATTTTATTTTCATCATTTCTTTTGTTTGTTGATAATATAATATACTGACTACGTCAAGATTTTGCGTATGCGCTATAAGTGTACACTAATGATGGAATAAATTTGACGCCGTTCAATTTTGCTGTGTATTAGGTAGATCATGTCTATTTTCTATCTGAAAGTTGTTGAATCTAGAGGTCATTAACGAGGAATGCGAATTTTCGAAAGTTTTAATTTGCTAAAAATTATTTATTTAGTATAAGTATTAATATATTCGGTATAATTTAATTTTATCCATTATTATTAATATAGGCTTTTACAATCAGAAGTAATGCAATACAGAGTCATTAATAGCCTATCGCTCCACTTCAAATCGCCACTATATTATTAACAAGTCATATTTATTATGCACATTGTTCAGTGGCGGATCTTGGATTTTGTTATTTTTTGGATATAAGAAATCCATATTTCCGTTTGCTTATAAATACAAAGTATAAAGTAGATACCTACATTTAAATAGAGTCCTAAATAATATTTTTGTAAAATATTAAAATAAAATGTTAATATTCTTTTAAAAAGTATATGCAAAAATATGCTTTTAATTAATATATTCTCTTAATTTAAAAAAAATTGTTTAAGCATTCAATTTGTTTACATACAATAAAGGCATTAATGATAGTTAATATAGTTATTACTAACCTAACCCAAGCCTAACTGATATTTAATGACTATTCAATCTGATACAATTTAATAATTTACTGAAATAATTTGTTTTTCTTTTATGTACCAAAAACTATATTAATATGTAAATATTATTACTTGAAAATTTTATAAAAATAAAAAAAAACTATTATAAATATGTACGATCTAGGACATCTCATCTGTTTTGGCTTAAATCCATCTTGGTGTATACAAATTTAATATATAACAAAATGATAATTTATTATCATGTATAAATAATAAAAATACAAATTATGTACACAAATTATAATTATTTAAATGGAATACTTATTATAATTGTCAAATTATTATTTTTAATGACTACTTTTGTTTTGAGCTATTCTTCTTAAAAAAATTATTATATATAAAAATTAATATTAATTTATATAAATTATAAAATAAATAATTATTAATTATAATTCTTAAATTATAGGCAAGTAAGTTTACCACGAGGATGGTACTCGTTTCATCCATTCCTCGGTGACTACTCTTCGCCTCACAAATCAAAAATATCACTTGATATATTATGCAAAACCACGTCAAATTGAAAATAGGGAATGATTAAAAGTACGTTGAATAAAATACAAAAAAAAATAAATATTTTTACCACCAATTGTGCTTGGTCTAGAAAAAGATTAATGCTATTAAATTATAAAGCTTATAGGTACTTTATAATATCACAATTTATTATTTTATCGCCAAAGTAGGATCATGCCAAAATAGCCTAAAGCCAAATCAATCACATCAAAACGCCCGACTCCCATAAACCGATAATCTATAAAATATGATTTTTTTAAAAAAAATCACTTTACATTTATTTTCTAATTTAAATTATATTATTGAAGCATTTTAAATTAAGAAAACTCTCCTTTTTGAGAACCGTTTTGTCAATAATAACAGACAATAATAGTATATTTATACGTTGTTCTACGAAAGGAATTGGTTCGTTTATTGGTTTATATATCATTATATTTTCGCCCAGGGATGTATTGGTAAATAATGTCTTGAGTATACGCCATATTTTTCTTAAAATTACTTAAAATGATTATTATGACATTATAATTTATTTTTTATTTTTAGTCAAATAATTAGTTTTTATCTTTAATCATTTTATTTAATAACTATAAATAAATTATACGTAACTAGAACTCTACACTTTATTAAATAAATTTTTTTTTGTTTTAAATTTTATTAATTTTAAGTTATAGAGGTATATAATTAATGGATTAACTAATAGAAACATAATACCTTATACATTTATTTTCATTAATAAAATACATTTAATATTAAAATTATTTACATTTATTGTCATTTAATGTACAACAAATTTATAAATTATAAAATATTATGGCCGTATACCTACCGTATACTTATAAAATTATTATTTTTATTGCGTATACGCACTTTTATACAAATATTGTTATGAGTATACGCCGTATACTCCCGTATACGCTCCAATACATCACTGTTTGCGCCACTCCTAAACAAAATATCTAAAATAATTATAATTAATCGATATAATAGTCTTTATTATACAAAATAAAAAAAATAAAATATTGTGCAAAATAATATAATTATTACCTCTAATTAAAATTTATCCCTAACTAAATATTATTTTACTTATAGAAATTGTGATCAAAAACCTTCATAAAAAATCTTTTGAAATAAGTATTGTTATTTCAAATGTTTGGATAAAAACTATTAAAAATAGAGTAGTCTATTGACCTAAGCGTTAGACTCTTGTGGTCCTCCTTAAATCTACCACTCGTTATTATATTTTTAATAAATTTCCGCATTTTCAAAGTTTCTGTATACACAAAACACGAAGTCATTTTGTCTCCGAAAAGTGTTACTTTATTTTTATACCGCGGACGCCTCTAAATCCGCCTTAGACTTATAAGACTTTCATCGACATTCCTTTTCAAATAAACGTAAGACCCGATATTTATCCCAAATTTTATTATTTTTTATAACAAAAATATTATGCCGAAGTTATACCAACCGAAGCTAGTGTAGGTATATAAGTAATATAATTTTAAATTTATTTGTCTATATATAATATATACTTTATGGTATGGCTACATTCTCCCTTTATTTATATTGTGTAATATGTTAGTGTCATTAAAAAAAAAACAACTTTGTCAATTCGCATAGTTTTCTTGAATGTTGTTCTCTTGAAAGTATTGATCTATGATAATTACTTGCTGATTGCGTTTATAAAAGCTAAACCAATGTGAAGTATGGTATTGTATTCGGTAAGATATCCAAAGGCAAAATAAAAAGTCCGCAAACATTATTGTTGTGCAAGCGCAAAATGTTATAATTCGATACGTTGCGTCATAATACATCTGGAAAAAAGATAATTTTAATATTAATTAAGTACCTAAAGCAAAAGGTTCACATTTATATATACATATAAGTACAATGATTTTAGACTTGATATAATATTATATAGATTATGTTTTAATAAGACTAAAAGAATAAATCTGTCATTGACAAGAACAATCTTCCTATATACGAGCTAAATTTATAAATATTAAATTTAATACACCATGAATTCAGAAAAATAAAATTCTTCATAAGGATCAATAAATTGTTCATGTACAACTTTATTTTTGTTATCAATATAAATATGTATTGCTCATTTTTTTTTTTTTTTTATACATTAGTTTTTGTTATCAATTGTTTGATAATTAATTAAATAATTAAATTTCCCCAGAAAAATCATAAATCATGATCAATTATAGAAATTATGGTATCCTGTATAGAATGTATTCTTTATATGACATATTTCAGTATTTGAACGTTTTTTCGAATGTAAAAATTATTGGGTTTTTTTTATATATATTAACCGGTATTTCTGTGTTAAAAATCTGATCAGTTATATAAAATCCTGAGTACGATAAAATAAACATAACAAGTGCTATTGGAAATAATATTATTCCATCATTCAACAGTTCCTTAATTTCTCCTTGTGAATCATTACCCAACAACCATACTTTGATCGAGCCCAGAAATGAATATCTAAAAATAAAAATATAAAAATAAAAATGTTAATTTCATGGTAATTGCATTATTTTGTACAAGAGATAAAATGTTATACAATATCCTTTTTCGAATGATTAATTATATTACAAAGCAATCACAAAATATGAATTTATTAAGCAACTCATGAATTAAACTAATATTATTGTTTTTTGTTGATATTTGTGTAAAAACGTTAATCATAAAATAAACTTTTTATAAATTCAGTTATGCTATACAAAAAATAAATATCAAAAATATTAAATATAGAAAATATTCATGTTGTTTTACTACTTAGACAAATTTTGAAAAAAATAGTCTTGGGAAAGTAGTTTTTAGAGTAGTACACGCTGGTCATAAAATACTTTTCTAAAAATTACTTTGTAATTCTCATCGTTTTGTATTTGAATTTACAAATTTCACAGTCATCAGATTCGGCTTGTGAGAGCCATGTTTCCAAACACTTTCTGTGTACTTTCGACATACTTCCACGGCAAAAACAAGGAGTGATACATTTATTTGATTCATCCAAATCAGGCTGTAAACATATTCTACAAACACCCGGAGTAGCTAATTATATAGAAAAAAATTATCTTGATTCTTAGGATCGAATGAATTGCCTATTAAATTTACGTTATTTTACAGTGCCTAATGATTTACTTGGAATCCAAGTTTCATAGAAATCAGACGATACAGAATTTACTGTATTTGGTTTTAAATCACTTTGTAGAGCTTCGGCAAGAGTATCGTCATTGATTTTATAAATCGATTCTTCAGGTTTTATACTGTAAAACGATTCTTGATCTTCTGTGTTAATAAAGTCTGTAAGTAGTTAATTTATTAAGAACCATTGACCATTCATCCTTATCAGGAAAATAAATTTTGAATTACCTGAGTTTAAATTTTCTAAATTGTTTGACATTTTTTAGTTATTTGTTATAAATTTATGTAGTTATTGATATAAAAAATATTTTAATTGAATATATATATATATTTATTCGAATTTATTTTAAGTAGTCTTTGTTGACTTGGAAACTTTATAATATTAAACTTTTTAATCAACTTAAATTATTATTATTATTATATATTTCTTTATATTAATTAGTAATATGATTTTTTTTTAATTGTTAAGAGTTATGAAAAATAACGTTTTTATTAAAGTTTAAAATCAATATTTAAGATCCTCTGTACACGGAGGTACTGAATTAAACTGATTAGGCAGTAATTATAGTTACTAATTTGTTAGTTTTGTATTGCTGGCTATTAATCTAAAGGTTAACTCATAAGTTACATGCATGTTTGTAAGTTGTAATCTGTCTACTAATTAGTAGTAATATGGAATCCGCGTCATTTTTTAAATTTTTTTTCTAAACGAATAAAAAAAAAAACAATAGAGATAATATTATAATTTTAAAATTATTAATTTTTCGTAGAAAAATTGCAATTAAGAAATAGATCTTTCATCGTATAACGATGATAAATGTATATGATATATCTATACGTACTTTAAATTATTCATACTTTAAAATTATCGTAAGATTACAGTTTACAAAATGCCTTAAAAAAAACATCGTATATTTGTAATATTGCTCTGTTTTAATTTGATTACTATCAGTAATTAAACTCTAAATTTAACTTAAACATAACAATATTAATTTTTACGCAACTTTGATTTTTATATGTTCTAATTTCTCCTTAAAATACAAGAAAACAGAAAAAATGGATGTGTTCTCATAATTTTCCTATCATACGCCGTACAGTGTATAAACACGCACACGGAGAAATTATGAAAAAACCTCGCGAGCAATCCTCGTCGGTTAACTTTTGTATAGGCATATTCATGAGTTTGTCACTTAGTAAAACACATATAAAGTTTTCAGTTTTGTATATTCATAATCGAAATAGTAATGCTATAATATATATATATATAAATATCATATTTCTTCGATTTCATTCAAAATTCTAATTACAAAATGGCAATTAAAAAGTAAAATAAAGTGAAATATGATTATGCTATTATTAAATTTTTAAACGTTATTGCTTAAAACTGCAAATTATATTGAACATTACAATTGAGAAAAAAATTACAGTTTTGGAAAAATTACAAATTATTCTAGACATATTACCTAATCATTTTAAGGATTCACATTTTTTTTTATCTTTTTTATTATACTTATGTCAACAACTAAAAACATAGTTTTCATACAAGAATTAGCACGTCATAAACGTATAATATAAAATATATATACAGTATAAAATTACTATTTCGATTACAATTTAAAATAAGTAAAATCTTAACTATGTAACATATGGTTATAGATGTTTAAAATTATACCTAAAAATAGCACTATATAAAACGTTAAATCAATTATACAATTGTAATTTAAACTTTTAAAGTATAGGTATTATATTTTATATTCATAACTCATTTAAAGTTTGTGATATTAAAATAGGTATCTTTGAATATTTTAATTTAAATATAACTATAGAGTAGTTATTGTATACAAACACAGTTTTTTCATTTTTCTTTTTTTTCTATTTTTATATCAGCATAACATAAAAATAAATATATTGATTAATTAATCATTAATCTACTGAGACAGTAAATACAATTAAAAAAACTAAAAAAACATGGATTTACGATATAAAATATTATATTATTAATTGATTATATTTATTGATAACGTTTCTATATAAAGAAACATCAATTTGTTGTTATATTATCTAATATTTTTGATATATTCATAAAAAATATGAGTTATTTATTAATAATTATATCAAAATTTAATGATTATATTCGTTTTTTAACAGACCTTTATATTAATATTTTCTTTAAAATGTCTAAATCAGAATTGCCACCGCCAGAAATAATAGAACAAGAAACAAATTCCATTACTTTATCAAAATCAGAAATTAAACCATCTGAAATAATAGAACTAGATAAAAGTTCTAGTACAGATATTGAATTTCCATTTGATCAAAAGTCTTCATCGGTATTCTGTAAAATATGCCATTCCGGAGGAAGTAACGAACAATTAATCCAACCTTGTTTATGTAAAGGTAATATACTTTGATTGCTTTATGTAGTAAAATTAATGCAAATACAAAAAATCATTAAGGCCCTCCTCATAAGGGTATACTGAAAAGAAATTTTAATCGCCTGGATACTAGGATACTGGGTGACTAGATAACTGAAATTGCTCGTTATCATCACATACGATTTACGAAACTAAAGTAGTGTACATGTAATGATATCGACAACTCTATAGTTGTGTTTAGTATTAATATTTATTTAATAACATTTATTTTAAAGAAAAATATTTTATAATGTATAGTAGTGATTCTAGTAGCGAAGAATATACAAATCTTTATTATTATTATAAAAAAAAAAACTATAGAAAGAAATACAATAGATAATTCTGGAATAATTTTTATAGTATAAAAAAAATTAGCCATCAGTTAACACTAATCGCTACATTTTGACAAACTCAATATATGTGATTTATAGAAAATGAAAAAAAAATGAACACCTTTATCAAAATACATAATTTCGATCAATTAATTTAATTAATTAGTTTTTTATAAAACCACCAACACCTATAAATCTTTGATATTCATTTGCCTCTTAGGTACATAGAGGTCGTAGTGTCAATCATAATGTAATATTGTAATGATGTATGTGTTACAACTAATGTCCGAATTGTGTCTATTGTTGATATTAGCCGGATAATGTTAGTTGTTATAATTAATTATGTTCTTAAAATAAGTTGTAATTAAAATAAACACGAAATTGGCTATTCTTAATCATATCTGGTTAATGTTGATGTTAGCCAACTCAATATAGATAATGAATTAAGAATAATATATATTTAATAATTAGCATGATGTTTATTATATAATATATAGATTTATTCTACCCATTGAACTCCTGTGACAACATATCGGTTAAATCTACCTGACATCGACTGTTTAATTCATTACATACATTGTCATTACATTGGCTTAATAACTAAATCTTTTTTCTTTGGTTTTAATTTATTTGACAAGGAATATAGGACTTTAATATAAGTAAAACTATTTTTTGAGAAATATTTTTTTTTCAATTCACCAAGCATTTTATGTTTTTTCCATGTCTAAAAGTAATATGTACTTCATATAATAAATCGTATAATTTTTCATTTTTAACATAATATAGTACATTAGTATTGTTTACCTATAATTAATATTATTTACCGATAAATGGTTCAATACATTTTTCACTATCAACAATCATCATGACATCAAAATGTTTTAATCGACGATAAATTAAAATTGCTTTTTTCGTCGACAATTTCACAGACTCCACATCATTAATAATTTCGTAACACTTATTTTTTGATAAAAAAATAGAGTTATCCTCTCTTTTTAGATTCTAAGCAGAGCGAGGAATGTATTGTTTCTACAAAGAAAAAAAAGAAAACATTTTTTTTTCTTTCTTATGTATGAAAACATATTTCGGGTAAAAATAATTGTCCAATTATTACAAGTAAGATATGCTTTCGGTAGCAAATCGTATTATCTTGGTACTTTATTAAGCTCATTTTTCGAATTTTTCACAAGTTTTTTCCTGGGAGAAGAAAAACTACCATAAAATCGGCAAAATTATGATTTCCGTAATTTTCGTGATAATTAATTATCTTAATCGTAGGGACTTAAAACATTTTTTGAGTACTAAAAATGGTAATATACAAGTGTGGTAAATTTTGGATCAGATTAGTTGATTATTTGGCCATTATTATATTTCCTACAATTTTGGGTTTATTGGTTTGAAAATTTTATATAAGCCTAATAATATACTAATTAATCTTTTTACAAAATATTTTTAAAATTGTGACTGACAATTATTTTTTATAGGCTTTTTATTATATATTTTATCTAATGTATGAAAACATTTTTTCGGGTAGAAATAATAGTCCAATTACCACAAATAGGGTAGCCTTTCCGTACCAAATTTCATCTAGTTGGAACTTTATTTAACATATTTTTTGAATTTCCAAAAGTTTTTCCTTGAGAAGTTTAAAATTGGAAAAATTACGGTTTCTGTTTTTTTTAATTTATTTTTTCTAATTACTAATTAAGTTTTGATTGTAGGGACTTGATAAATTTTTTTTGAGTACTCACATAGGTAATATTTACGTTTAGTAAAATTTTGGAACGGATTGGTTGTTTTTTGGCTAAATATAGAGATTTGTATTTTCTCTAAAAATGTTTGATATTACCTGCAATTTTTGGTTTAATGGTTTGAAATTTTTGTAGAAACCTAATCATATATAATATTTAATCTATTTACAAAATATTTGAAAATCGTGACTGACAATTTTTATCATGAAATGTTAACTTCTTTAATTTTGGTCATAGGAATTTGAAATTTATTTTGAGTATATACATGTGTAATTTACACTCGTGATAAAATCACGAATGGATTATCAGTATAATATATTTTAATATAATAAGGTTTACTCAGAATCGTATTTTCTAATGCAACTTAATTTCATTCTTAATAATTATACTTAATAATTATAATAAACCACTAATTTCTTTGAAGACCGAAGGGACGAAGGAGGAACATCCTAAATTGACGTTCCCACTTTTTTTAAAAATAATTCATTAAATTTTTCATAGACCTTATCTTTTGAACTCATATTTATTATTATTTCAAATTAAAAGTATACGTTGTTATAAATTGGATAACGAAAAACGAAAATGCCACAACAGTAATACGAATCGATTTCAACTGATTGTTTGATTAATTGATTATCTCGTGTCATTCAATAGTATCCAAATATAATTGAACTGATTAGCTACATGTGTGTAGATAAACTTAATAATTCCTGGATAAAGTTAATATTTTTAAAATTTATTGACATAAACAAAGTTGTATGGGTAATGTAAAAATTAACCAAGTTATTATCAACAATAGCCATAGTTCTAACATTATCCGTAACATATACATACACATATATGAGGTTAAATTCACTGGTGATCACTTCACTTTCAAGCTTTTTTTGTTACATTTTTTTTTCATTTAAATAGCTATTAAATGTATAATTATATAATTCGGAATACTCATTAACCTAGTTAACAAAATGTACATTACAATTTTCCTTTATTATAAAATAAATAGTATTTAAAATAATAATATTAATTTTTAAATTATCCAAAAGTGATTATTTGAGCAACTCAGCCGACTAGAGTAGATATTGACATGTAAAGTTGCAAGTCGATAAGTCGCGTCAATTTTAGTAACGTCGTCTGAATGACATACAATGAAATACACATGTGCAGTTATTTTTAAAGCAAAAACATTTCTTTTTATTTATGTTAACATATCAATGAACACATTTGTTGAAATGTATACAATTTTATTAGTAATAACAATTTATAATTACAATATTCATTTTATTTAATTTCTTATTAGAAATAACATGTATGAGAACAATTTCGCAAACATTGGTTAAAATTCAAATTTAATTATAGATTTTAAATAATGTGATAAATAATAATATATTTAATGTACTATTTATTTGTCATGAGGCAAGTTTTTCTTGTAACACGGCGCAATAAATAGGCAATATTGATACATTAATTTCGTATAATAACGTTTATTGGTTATTTATTTCAAGGCTGGGCATTGACGAGTTAGAAAGTTTAGTTAGTTATTATTAAGTTATATAACAAGTTGATTATTTTTAACTATTAACTTTTAACTTAACGAGTTAAATTTATTAAAAATTTCTAAGTTATTTTTCACTTACCTAATTATTATTTTATTGACGTTCACTTAAATATACTTTTATAGAAAATAAAATGATTTTATATTTAATTCAATATACACAATAAAAATTATTATTTATTATATTTATACTTTCTCCACTTCTTCAGCGGTCCACTTAAATTTAAAATTTAATACCCAATTATATATTTATAATTTTTATACAATGTAGAGTGTAGAATATTATATAATATATAGTAGGTACTTCTCTATAGATATCGTATAAATAATATTTTAATTTTTATTGTATTCATTATTTCGTATCCTACGGAGTTTTTTTCAGGGCTATTTCAGATTATTATATCTAAAGCAAATGATTTATGAGTTACAGCATATTATAAAAATTAATGGTTTTTTTATTACAAATTATATAAAAGTATATTTATATTATATTGTAATATTATATTTGTTTATGATATATTTTATATAATGAAGATTAAATTGGAAACATAATTAAGGGAACAAAACATTATATATAATATTTAATATTATGTACAAAGAAAGCACAAAAACACTGGTGATAGGTAGTTATGTTTATAATAATGTTATCCAATAATTGTTATTTTAGATTCTGAGCGAAACGAGGAATGACGTATTGATTTTACAAAGATTTTTTTTATGTGTCTGAAAACACTTTTTTCGGATAGAAATAAAGATTACCATAAATAGGGTATGCTTTCGATAGCAAATTGTATCTTTTTGGTACTTTATTTAGCTTATTTTTCGAATTTCACAAACGTTTTCCCTTGGGAGAAGGACAACTACCAAAAAATAGCGGAAATTGGTAAAATTACGGTTTTTGTTATTTTGATTTTTTATATTTCGTGATAACTAATTGAATTTTGATCGTGAACATTTTTTTGAGTATTCATATAGGTATTCTACATTTGCAAAAAAATTTTTAAACGGATTGATATACTTTCTGACTAAATATAGTGCTTTGAATTTTGTCCCAAAAATATTTAATGTTATCTGTAATTTTGGGTTTAACAGTTTGAAAATATTATACAAGCATAATCATATAGTACCTAATCTATTTAAAAAATATTTTGAATATCATAAGTCACAATTTTTTTTTATAAGCTTTTAAATTTATAATCTTCAGTATAATTGAATATTTTCATACATTTTATGTGTTTTTAATAGTCTGAAAACATTTTTTTAGGTATAAATAATTATTCGATTATCACAAATAGGATATAATTTCGGTATCAAATTGAATCTAGTTGGTACTTTATTTACTTAATTTTTCGAATTTCTCAAAATTACGGTTTCCGTCAATTTGAATTATTATATTTCGTGATAAATAATTGTGTTTTGATCAGAAGGTCTTATTTTTTTTTATATATAACCCTCGTAGTAATAACTCGTAGTGATAACTTACAAACGTTGTTACACTTTTTCGCAGTTTTCAACAATTTATTTGGTAGTTTTTCTCATGCCAATGATAAACTATTGAAAAATTAAAAAAATAAGCTTAAAATAATAAAAATATATTTATTTTATTTAAAAATAAATATTATATGTTTAACTAATACTGTTAAATTTAGTTTGTTTAAACGTTAAAACTCAAGAATTCCTTCGTTTTGAATAGGATCGGTTGGTCACGTACACCTTTCGTGTTTGGAGAGATGGCTCAACGAATGCAGTGTCGATCGATGTGAGCTGTGTCTTTTTCAGTTCACAGCAGAGCATACTCCTCGATACACGATCTGGCAGTCGATGGTGATTTGGGCACGTCACCCAACACACCGGAGTTTATTATTCTCGGATTCAATCGTTATGATTGTAATGACGGTAGTGGTCGCGTTCTTGCTTACCAGTTTGGTATTGGGCATGCACACGTTTAAACGTTTTGAACCAGGCAGGTAACGACCGCGTGTGGTAATCATATTGCAATACTATTTTTAACGCCATAACATTAACGTGATTAAATCGCTATATAAATGTTATTCTCATATCAGTTAGAGGTGTAAACTTTTCTAGATAAATGTATCATAAAATAATATATTTACTATAAAGCCCGATTCACACGGTCAAATATTTTATCAAATATTTTCTATTTGTCAACCATCAAATATTTGTTTGAAATGATGGTTACACTATTAAATAATTATTTTAGTTTCTAAAATTCAGAAATCACTAGCGATTGGTCAATGACTGGTCAGCTGTAAACATTAAAAAGGATCGTTCTAAAATTAAATTGACAATTATTATGTTTTAGCACAAATAATAAATACTTATTTGTATTTTATATATTCCTTAATTAGTAGATAGACCATTATAATATCACTTAACTAATAAATTTAAAAATAAGTTCTGTATTACAAAGTATAAATAATATATATTTATTATAAAAGTTACACAAATTATACACAAAAAAAGTTCTTGGCAAATTTTCTTGTAATAAATTTATATTTTCGAATTTTTAGAAAAATTTTATTTGCATATTTGTATTGTACATATTAGATAAATCTTAATTACATTGTTGTATACTGTATAATATTAATATATTATAATATAACAATATTTTATATTTACACTATTTAATATTGTATATAAGCATCATTAAAATAATTTGCGATTTTAATAGAGTTACAATTATTTTTTATTTCTTAAAATCTGTTATTTTATTATTACACTACCACAGCTAAGAATTAAGCGTAACTAATAAGTGCAATATAAAAAAAACTTCTTTTAATACAGTTATCAAATTAGTTGAAAAATATTTGACAAATCATCAAATATTTTAAAATTAATCATAAAATATTTGATGTTTGACAAATGACGAAAATTTGATGGAATATTTGACAGTGTGAACCGGGCTTTACTCCACGTATCTGACACAATAGTTAAAATTTTTGATGAATATTAATATTATTATTTTTTCCGTTCAATTTTAAAACGCATGTACTTTTATAACGTTGAACTACTTTAGTTCAAGCAATACATATTTTAATACAATAAATATTGTACAATTTACATGATCTACAAAATATACTAAAAAGAACTTTGAACTTTAATGATAATCAATGTATCTATTTTGAATGCACAATAATCACGTTAACGTGCCAGTATAACGTTGCCGATATTATTTAAATATTTTAATACTGTTGATATTTATTCATAATTAACATACTATATAATTAATATAAATATGTGTTTGAATATATATATACCAAGTTAATATTAACTACAATTATGAACTTATTAAAACTACGATTGATTCTTCTAACCTATGTGAACGCATTTATTATAATTTTATTTTTATCAATATTCTTATATAACTGTGTCGATTGGATAAAATTTTAAATGATTTGTTTATAATACTTGTTTACTATACAGCTCTGTCAATTTATGGGGTAACTGCTTGATTGCGATGTTCATAACCGCTGCCATAATTGGCTACGTTTTATCAATGTATTCGATCATCAAAGATAATTTCCGACCATGGTATAGATGGTGGCAGAATTGCAATGATATTAGACTAATTCCAGAACAACTGTCGCCTGCCGTATTACAATAAAATTTGTATTATTAACAGATATATACATCTAGTTTGTATAATTATGAATAATATACTGCAG
This sequence comes from Eriosoma lanigerum, assembly GCA_013282895.1. Classification (NCBI taxonomy): domain Eukaryota; kingdom Metazoa; phylum Arthropoda; class Insecta; order Hemiptera; family Aphididae; genus Eriosoma; species Eriosoma lanigerum. The sequence goes on from CM023362.1 coordinate 9,058,740, forward strand.
AATGTCTGAATGCAGTACAATTTACTAATTGAAATATGCCCGTTAAAAATTAAAAAATTTTAATGTGATTTCTTAAAATTATTAGTTAGGCAACCTTCATATTACTTTTTTAAATAGACCTCTCATTTTTTTTTTATATATTTAAGTTAAATGAAGTTTGAAGATAACCGTGTCAAAAAGTATATTTTTATACAGTATTTGATCGACTTTCTAATTTAATCAAGATGTTGGTTTTAGGATTTTTTCTTATTTATTGAAGAAATGATATTTCTGACATTATTTTTAATAATTTAATATTTTAGTATCTTAGTCTGCAAAACTTGTTGCTTATTAATTACTGAATTATTACGTATACAATAATAAAAATGATTGAATATTTATAATATTAATTTTACTTTCCAACGATATTAATAAATGAAATAATTATAAAAATTACGTCAGAATTATGATATTTCTAATAAATGAAATTAAAACCTTGATTAAATTAGAAATTTGACCCATCAAAATTTTTTATAAAAATATTATCTTTAAACTGGTTGTCTTCAAATTCCATATAACTTGAAAATAGACGTTTCATACTAAAAAATTAATAGAGGTAATATTAATCCATCGCTTAAATAATAATTTAAAGAAACTGCATTTAACAATCTTCTTTTTTATGGAGATATTACAATTAGTAAATTTATTTTGAAACGGTTGTTATTTTAAATTAAATTTGATTATGTTTACATTATAACTAAAACACTAATATTTTATTGTTTTTATAATTTTAAATCGCAAATAAAATTATTTAGTCAAAATTAATTGTATTAATATTAAATTGTTAAATTTCTAGAATATTATTTTTGTTTATAATTTTTATAAATTCTTAATACTGATAAAATTGTATACATTTCAAGAAATGTGTTACTGTTTTCTTTCCATAAATTATTAATACAAATGATTTTTCTCTGAAAGTAAACGAATTAAAATAACATAATTTTGCTGCACAAAGAAAATATATTATATAAATTATGTATTACATAATTTATATATTGATTAATTATTATATTATGTATTATAAGACATTGACAAACTAACCTTATCTAATCTCACTAAGACTATTCTAAGACTAAGAGCTTTCCCAAAATATCTCACCATTATATACGTATATTATTTCTCATATTGCAATGAGTTCTAACAATAATATATTTTTAATAAATAAATATTATCAAATTATTACTTAAAAAATATTTACGTAACGTAATATAATTGAAGTCATAATTTCGTAATAATATATTTAAAAAAAAAACTTTTATTTGATGGTAAGTACCTAATTTATAATAATAAAAACATTCAGGATGAATGTATATTATTGTATAATGTATATTGTATAATATGTTAGTTTAAAATACAATAGTGTTATTTAAAAAATGGTTTGTCAATTCAAATAGTTTTCTTGAATATAGTTCTCTTGAAGGTTTTGATCTATGATAATTACTTGTCGACTGCGCTTATAGAAGCTTAACCACTGTGAAATATAGTATTGTATTCGACACGATACCCAAAAGTCAAATAAAATACCCGCAAATATTAATGATGTGCAATCACAAAATGTCATAATTCGATACATTGCGTCAAGCATCTAAAAATATGAAACAATTAGATAAGTACCTAATAGTAATAATAATATAGTACCTAAGCAAAAAAGATCAACTTTTTATGTTAAATGATTTTACACTTAATATATAAGATATAGATTTTGTATTAATAAGAAAATAATAAATGTGTTTTTGTCATGAACAATTCTCTTAAATACATGATAAACTTATAAATATTAGGTTTAATAGATTTAATTCCATTAATATTAGATTTAATCCCATGGATTAAGAAAAATAAAATTCTTCATAAGGATCGATAAATTGGTAATGTATCCACAGTTGTATTTTTATTTAAGTGTAAGTAACTAACACATGAAATAAACAATAAATACGTGCTATAGTTACAGTAAAACGAATTTGACTCTAAAGTGTAACAAAATGTTAAAATTATATTACATAGAATAGTTAGTGCGTTATATGTGACATTAAAAAACTACTACTACCCATCGTTTTAATGCAATACTTAAAATAGATCTTCCGTTTTAAAGTAAAGTGTAATAAATACTTATTTTTCATTTTTTTTTTTTTTTACATTAGTTTTTTTCTATAAATAGTTGTTATATTTAATCTTTCTAGGAAAGTAATAAATAAATAAATCATGATTAGATTATAATATATAATAATTTAAGATTTAATAGAGAAAGGTTTTTGTCATTGAAGATATGCCGTATAATTATATAAAATGTATATTATATAATGACATATTTTAGTATTTCAACATTTTATAAAATGTAAAAATCATTATATTTGTTATATATATACCGGTATATTTGTGTTGATAATATGATAAGTTATTCCTGAATACGATAAAATAAACATAACTAGTGCGATAGGAAATAACATTATTCCATCATTCAACAGTTCCTTAATTTCTCCTTGTGAATCATTACCCAACAACCATGCTTTAATCGAGCCCAGGATTGAATATCTAAAAACAAAATAGGTAAATGAGCCACAAAATTAAAAATGTTGGAATTCGTTTTAGAATAAATGATTTTATATTTTTTTTTAATTATTTTTTATTTATCATAGATAATACTTCATCAAAAATACTTCTTCGAAGGAATTAAAGTTATCTTTTAAAATGACCAAACAATGAAATACAAACATGAAGCTTTCATGAATTAAACTAATATTATTGTGTTTTGTGGATATTTCCGCAAAAACCATACGCTTAAAATATACCTATTACAATTATAAATCTTCATACATAAATTATATATAAAAATATTACAAAATATAGAATAATTATTATTCATTCAAATTTACAGAAAAATTACAGTAAATTAAAATGTACAAATTTTGATAAAAATCAGTCCTAGGACATATTTTTAGATCAGCGAAATGCTACTATTTAGATACACAATGGTAATAAACTTTTTTTTTAATTACTTTGTAATTCTCATTGTTTTATATTTAAATTTACAAATTTCGCACTCATCAGATTCAGCTTGTGATAGCCATGTTTCCAAACATTTTCTGTGTACTTTTGACATACTTCCACGACAATAACAAGGAGTGATACATTTATTTGATTCATCAAAATCGTGCAATAAACATATTCTACAAACACCTTGTGTAGCTAATTATTAAGAAAAAAAAATCCAGCTTAATTCTAATATCGTATTATCTATTACATTTACGTTATTTTACAGTGCCTAATGATTTACTTGAAATCCAAGTTTCATAGAAATCGGACGATGCAAAATTCACTGTATTTGGCAATAATTCATTTTGTAGAGCTTCAGTAAGAGTATGTTCACTGATCTTCAAAATTGATTCGTCATCTTTTATATTGAACAACGTTTCTTGATCTTCTGTTTTAAAAAGGTCTATAAGGAGATAATTCGTTAAGTTACAACTACATTGAGTATCGTCCATTCGTGCATTTTGAGGAATAAATTATTATTACCTGAGTTTACATTTTTCGACATTTTTAGGTTTTTGCTATAAATTTACTTATTTGTTTTTTTTAAATATTTTATCTGAACATTTATACGTATTTATCTTAAGTATTCTTTGTTGACATAGAAACTTTATAATATTTAACTTTAATCAACATACATTTTTATTTTTATGTATAAAAATGTATTTATTTAAATTTAAATAGTTTCTCAGTCTAATTGTTTTGTTCATTAATAAACAAATTTTAAATATAAAAATAATCAAAGAAGTGGAAAATATCCAGAGCTATTTAATTACAATACAAGCCTACTGCTTGTACATAATATACTTTCGGTACAGAATTTTTACCCGTTGGTACTTTACATACGTAGCTCATTTTTTGAATTTCTCAAACGTTTTCCTTTGGTATAAGAAAGACTTCTGAAAAATGGTTGAAAATCTGTAGAATTCACGGAAATTATAATTTTGACGAAATTGTTTTTAAAATTTCATGATTACTGATATAATTTAGAACGTACCTTAGGACTCAAACATATTTGTAGATATTGACATATGTATTTTAGTTTGAGAAAAAAATTTAAAACTGTTACATTAAAATATATTTTAATAGATTCTTATATATTACGCAATATCTAAGATAACAATTTATACGGTCATGATGTGTATTAATCATATTTACACTTAAAAATATTTAAAATTTTAAAATTTAATATAGGTTAAGTCTAAAGTGACTTAGACCGTTATTACATTGAATATGATGAAGTATAATTTCTGTTAATAACAATAATATAAATATTATCTATTAAATAGTTAATATTATTTTCAAGCGATTTTTTTTTGCACTTGGCATCTATAAAAAGTCAAGTGGTTTTGATTAACCCATGTTACATCTAAATATATAATCGACCGAGTATCGTTATTATTACGAAAGTTAACCATTGTACGTAGGCCCTATTTTCATGTGCACCACGAATATACAAGTGTGCATACGATTTGAACGTATGTACACTACGGTTTACAAAACAAAAATTATAGTACAATAAAATTATTCCATGATAACTTTTAGTAAAATAATAATAATTAGTTATTATTTTATTAAGGATGATTATAGCAATTACATATTTGTTTATCATCAATATAAAAATAAATGACAGATTCTTCACCATTGATTATAGTTGATGAGTTATTAACTAATGAAATTTGATAAATAATGAAACACGTACGAACGAATAAACGATATATCTGATCAATACCAATGACATCATAACATAGTCCATAAAGTCTATTGTGTATGTAAGATCCAACTACCCGAGTGCTTGACTTGTGAGTTGTGACTCATAAAAAATAATTAAAGAAATGAATAACAGAAAAACAATTCTTGTCTTTTATTAAACTTTTAAAAAAATTTAAAATACCTTAAAAATGGACAAATTCTTGATAAAAAGACACAAATTATCAGATTCTGTAAATCATTCTAAATCTGGTACTGAAATAGATTTTTCTCGTTATGTTTGTTGTATTAAATTATATTTAAGTATTTGACTATAAAATTATTATTATTTATAAAGTATATTATATAATACTAGCTGACCCGACAAACGTTGTCTTGTCATATAATTCATTTTAAAGAATATTTTTCTAGAAAAAAATAACTTACTTATTGTAAATGTGTAAGGATATGGTATATAAGTGAAGCAGTTATGAATCACTGTCAACGGTAACGTAATGTATAAATTACAGAATATCAAATATTAATTTTGTTAATAATTTATTAAAATTGATTTTTTAAAATTAAATACATATCTATAATTATGACAATATTACTAAAAAATTATATCAATCCCTTAATGCAATAGAGTGTACAATATTTTTTGTTATTCCATTTTTCGCCAACACAAACAAACTGGATGGCTTTCCCACTCGAGAACACGCCACATATAATTGCCCGTGTGAAAAACATGATGTGCTTAAATCTAGGCCGCAAACAGACATCAAATAGCATTCGATCAGTAGACGGATCTGGAATTTCTGCAGAAATTTTATTGTCGATTTCTTCAGGGCGTATTTTATCGATTAACCAAACCAAAATATGGGCATGAGGTAATCCCCGCTTTTGCCATTCAACGGAATACATCCAGCAACGTGTGGGACCAAATACATTTTAATTTTGTAATAAAATTTATTAAAGACTTTAATTTTTGTCTGAACACACGTGCTGTAATATCATGACGACGTATTGCATTTTGACCAGGCAACAGTAAAGATGTAATCTCCGGCCATTCGGGATTACATGTAAACGTAATAAATAAACATGGCCGTCCATATTCGCGTACGTAAGTTAGAGCATCCTGTATATATTCTTGCATATGACGTGGACTGTCTATATATGATGATGGTAGAATGACCGAGTTACCGATTAGAGCGGCATCGGCATTGTTGGCAATAGCGTCTCGCAAGTGAATGTATTCTTCCGCACGCAGCTTTTGTTGATTGAATCGCAAGTATCGTAATCGTTCGCTCTCTATCTTTACATACATGTCGACCATGAATTGTTGACAAAGCTCATGACATCGCAGAATAACGTTGTCCTGATTACGTCTAATCATCAACCGATACGCATAATAGTCCTTCGAAGTAACATTCTTGTGCGTTTCAGCAACTGTTACGGGATTTTGCTGTTTAATATGAAATATTTATTAATATTAGGAATATAAAAAATAGATAACAACCTATTCGCAGAGCTATTGAATGTATATACAAAATTTCATCACAATCGGTTCAGCCGTTTTGGAGGAGTTTGGTGACAAACACTGTGACACGTGAATTTTATATATTAGATATACAGTAATGTCTTATAATTATTATTAGTCACTTTGAAATTTTGAATAATATTTTGTGTTTTACTAAGTTAGTATTTTATACGTACTACGGCTAGTTTATAGAATAGTTTGCAAAATATTTTGATTCTTTTTGAGCTATTTATTAATATTTTGTAATTTATATCTATTCTATAATTAATGGTACTACTGATAGTATTAATATCTTTTTACTTTTATATTTATCACCATTATATTATTAATATGTGTATAAATTATTTTATTTACTTGATTTATATAATTTTTAGCTTATAATTAAAGTGTAGTTGCATTTCAGATTTATTAATATTATTGTATTGATACAAACTAGTAACTTCCTATACTATTTAATAATTAACTTTACTTATACTTTATAGACATATTTTGTTACTGGCAATTAATTTTGTCTCTAATATCATTTATATTATAGTTATATGCTTATTAATTATGTATATTTTCGACTAAATTATTTTAGATTAATATACAAATTAAATGTTTATTTTTTTTTTTTTTTTTTTATTCAATGATTGATGGCTTTATTTCATTGCTATATTCTTATTATAATTTTAATAAAAATAATGTCTATACTTTGCATCAAAACTAAATTTATTTTATTTTAATTTGCTTTTTTGATAGCTTCTTATGTTTCTGGTTCTTGTGATAATAATGTTATTTTGAAAAATAGAATGGCGATAGATGAATTAAATGGAAATGGCGATAGTCCAAACATTGTCAATGGTAGTTAACAAGTTGAACATGTTTAAAGTTGCCTAAAAACTGTTGCACATAATGAAAAGAAAATTCTGAATTTCAATTTAAACTTTGAAAAGATTTCTTCTCAAAGTGGTAGAAAAAAAGTTAAATGTAAAATTTGTTTTCGTTACCCACAAGTTGTTTTAATGCATTGTAAACAAAAAAATCATTTACCTCCTATATGTACAGAATTAGGAACAGTTCGTAGGAGATATATTTTAGCTAACCATTTAGAATCTAATGAACATAAAGTGTGTATTAGTGCTAATAAATTTGCTCAATTGCCTGCTTCTGAAATTGATAAATCAGCTCCTATTAATAAATTAATATTAAACAAAATAACAAAGTTGCTCGTTGGGTAGTACAATTTATGTGCACAATTATATATATATATATGATGTAATACATTCCTTTTTCTAAGACAGTAGCGAGAATAAAATTAGGTGTGCAGTCCGAAATTTTACAAATAATAGGGTCTGATTGTATGTAAAAATTTGACGCGCATAGCAATAATATCATTGTTTTTCATTAAGAACCGACGTCATTGCATTTTTTATATTTAAATTGTAACATTTTTAAAATACACAACATAGAAGAACGAGATCCAGTAATAAATTCTTTGATGATATTCAGATAAAGTTTTTGATAACGTAAGATATTCAATTAAATAAATAAATTATTTACGATTCTACGCACAATATCAGCAATAAAATATTACAAAACGACCATGGCAACGTTTTCCGTAATCAATTATACCAATAGTCCGGCTGGTATTTGTGTAATTCCATTGATTATTCAAAGGTATGATATTCTAACGTAGACTTGTAGATATACTTTTTGTAATTTGTTATTAATGTGAGTACTTACCTATATTATTTTAAAATAATATTATATTTATATTAATATTTTATTATTTTATAAAAATGTTTCATAAAGAAAAATAAATAGGTATGGTAATAAAATGTGATAAAATATTATTATTATTATTGTATATTTGTATGAACTGTGATCTGTGAGTAATAAGAATATTAGACATTAAAAACCTAATTTAACTCATATTTAGAGCCTTTTTCAAAAATTAATATCACAATTATTTAATATTTTTACATATTGAAATAATTTGTAACAATAATATCTTTTTGACAAATCAATATTATCAAAACATTACTTTTAAAAAATATGTCTCGACACGTTTAGTACTTTAACAAAAAAATATAAAAATAAAAGTATTCAGCCTAACGTTTCGGTTAGGTTTGTTGAATTTTGTTCACGTATTCAGCCGAGTATCAATATTGCCTACATATTACGCCGTCATAGCAAACAATAATGTAACTTTAAAATTTAAAAATACATAATAATAATCAATTTTGTACAAATTTCAGTGTAAAGTTCAGATTTCATTTAAACATAATTTCTTCAAATATCACTAATTAAGATCCTTTGGTTTATTAGAATGATACAATTGAAACTTCTATGAAGATGTGGAAGATTGTGTAGTGCCTTCTATAATAAATATTCAATTCTTAATACCAAACAATTGGCTTGTTTTTTATTACCAATCCAAAAACACTAAATTAGATAAAATATAAAATTGTAATAAAAAACAAATTTTCTTATACCTGTAAAGATATTACAATCATAAGTAATAAATATGTTCTTATATTTATTAGATAATACGTGTTTGACAAATATCATACTGTTACCAATGATATGGTATCATAATTATGATATCATGTTTATGGTTATAAATAAAATAAATCCCTTTAGCCTAAACAAATATATTAATTTATACATATTTCTTACAATTAAAGGTACAATATGTTACATTAAATTTAATTTCTTAGTATACAAAAACCCATGTGGTAATCTGTTATCCCATCACTTGAATAAAATGTAAATTAAATCGATGAAAAAAAAGTTTCTGCTTTCAGGAACACAAATATAATTTTTATTAAATAATGAAGCTATAGAAAACTACCTAACAAAATGTATTTCATATTATAATTTATTTTTGTTTATAATCCATTACGTAAATATAATTTTTAAAAATCTGATTGAATTAACTCAGTGGCGCATCTACGGGGAAGGGTTATATCCCCCCTCTGATAGGTTAAATAAAGCTTTTTTTGAAATATAAATTTATTATTTTATGTCTATATTAATAAAGTTTACCTATAAATATATGTACACACATATTTCATATCCCCCTTCCCCTGTGAGTATATCCTAGATCCCCCCATGAGAAAAACCTAGATCTGCCACTAAAATCTGATTCTGTGAAGTCAAATATATTACAAAGTATAATTGTAATCTCATTCCTGTTTTAAAATAGATATGCTTACGAAAGTCCATCAAATAATAAATTCATAAAAGGTATATTTAACTATTAATAGTTAAAGATAGATAGAATGGTAATGTAGAGAAGATATTTCTTTTTTTTTTATACATACAAGATCATATTGACTGCATTATTACAGATTACCAAAAAAATTTTCAAGACAACCATGATTTAATCTGTTTGTGTATAGAAGATAGAACATAGTTGTGTTGGGAATTATCAGATTTTATTAATGTCTATAATAATTTTAAACCAGCAATGGACTAGCCTTTAATAAATTTCATTTAATTAATTACATCCTTATTGTTTTTATTATAAAATTTAAAAATATTCATGGTTAATAAATGTGAATTTTGAACATGAATGTTTGATTTAATTTAATTTAATTTAATTTAATGGTATATTAAAATCTTTTAAACTAGGGTTTTTACATGAATTAAAAATATTAAATAGTTTATTAAAATATTTGATAAAATTTATTGTTGGTTTTGCTATAAATTAGATAATTTTTCATGCCAGCTGCAACAGTAGCACTAAAAACTTGAGTCGCTAAGTCTAGCTAAACCCTTATCTTTTGAAATGCTGTGGGAAATAAATGTGAGTATGTTAATTTAGAAGCTAGACGTAAACTACAGTTACTATCTATAAGTATAATATAAATATTCAAGATATTTTTTTTCGATTGTACATTCATTAATTATAAAATTATATTTACAAAACATATTTCTTTAAGAAGATGAGGTAGGTCAAAAAGATATATATATATATTTTTATTAATCATTTCAAAATATGGCATAGAAAGAGAAACGGAGATATTATTACTAAAACTTTAAAAATTTAAACCCATGTTCAACTCATAATCGGTTATGAAAGCTTTGAAATCTAAATAACTGCTCTGAACAATAAATATTGTTGAAAAAATAATATCTTATAGGTCATAACCAAGTACATGGACTTGAAATTGAAAAATATGCTATTAGTTGATTCCAATTTTCATTTATATAAGTTAGTTTTAAAATACTATATAATAGGTTTTTTAAATACAAACCTGGTGAGACTTACTGTACAATAATATAATTTTATAATTTATATACATTTTTATTTATATGCCATCACAAAGGCATTGTTACATTTAGAAAAAATATAACAATTACTCAGAGTGACAAAGTTAAATTATTAAAAAATGATATTACAGACGGACCATATAAATGTGTTTAGATCTCACGATAAATGTAATAAGTAGGTAATATCATATTAGTTAATTATAAATTAAACAACATATTAATAATAATATTTATAAATGGTATTCAATATAATATTTAATATATACAATGGGTGTTTCACAAGTATTTTTGGAACTTTCCAATAACCTTATATGCAGCATTTCATAAAACAGTTAAAAATGGTTACAGTTATATGTCATAAAAATTGTCACTAAGAAGTTTTACTTGGAATATTTATATTATACTTTATAATACCTTTTTAAAATGTTAATTTTATTTTAAAGCACACTTAATTTATATTTTCCATATAACCTTCCTATTGATATTTCATTGTAATATCAATTCCAAACCTTTCATACATATACTATTTCATATATATATATAATTTATATATTATATATTAGGTTTTTATATACACATAAATATTGTACTAAGTCTTTTTATTTATATTGAAAAATACTATAGGCAGTAATGATATAACATATGAAAATTAATACAATGACACTTTACAAATTACATATATTATAACATAATGCAAATTATATGTGTGAAATAATTACAAAATAATAAGTTATTGATTACAAAGTAAACAGTAGGTAATAAATATGTAAAATATTTGAAGAAACATATGTAAAACAATGTTCTATAAATTTACATAGTATAACATATTTTTTGTGACATAATATTAAGCAAAATATTAGCTTGATTTCAAATTTACAAAAAAAAAAAAACTTGAAATCATAATGTAAAACTGTGTAATAAGTACTAAATATACAAAATATAACATATTTAAAACATAATGTACTTTATAATTTACATATTAGGTACCATGGTATGTGTGATTTAATTGCAAAATAATAGCTAGATTCTAATTAAATTTAAAAAAAAAACTCTTAATTTTAAAATTATTAATTAAAACATAATTTAATTTGAATAAGAATATTGTGCTTATTAAATAAATTCCATGTTTTTAGAAGTTACTGGTTTATCAAATAAATTTTAAACACATTTAAATTTGACAATAGATAATTTTATTATTTTCTTGTGGTAATTTTAGTATATTGATTTAATGCAAGCAATATCATTGTTTTTTAAAACAAAGAATTGGTCTCTTAATGAATCAGAACTAAAAGTAAAATTTAAGTTATGTAGTGTAATTCGTGTATAGTATACAACATTTACATTAGAATGTCTTTCATTGATGTTAAAATCCTTTAAATATTTAAACGATTAAGAGTAGTTTTAAATTTTTTTAATTAAAACAATTTCTTCATTTTCTTCATTCAAAATTAAACCATTTTCTACAATGTGATATCTAACATATGTGCTGAAATCAATCAATAAGAATTTATGTCCAATTGGCAAAAATTGAAGGAGCTGTTTGGGTCACAAAATGTTATCATAACACAGTTAAATTAAAGATTTACTACTATAATAAGTTATGTAACGAGATACTTATGCTATAAATGAAATTATTAATAATGAAGATTCAATAAATATAATGTAATTGTTTAAATTAATTTTAATTATTTAAATAATATATTTTTATTTTGGTTTATGCATGATACTAGCTAAAGTACTATAAACAGTTTAATTATTTTAAATTTAACCTCTATACCTAGATTGTTCTTATTATTAATTATAAATTATTGATTAAACATCAACAAAGTTAATACCTAGTTTGTAAAATATATATTAAATAAATAATAAAAATTTATCATTTATAATATTGGTCTTTGTGTTGTCCCAAAATTCATATTTGAGGGACATTGGTGATAACATAGAAAGACCTACAGGATATACTAAGTGTGCAGGGTCAAAATTTGAGTAAAAAATGTTGGGGATGCTAGATATGTTTATGAAATATTGAATGATAAATAATGGATTTAACCTCTTATTTCCCAACTATTTATGGACATGAAGTTTATATGATACTAAAATAATAATACAAGATATTCCTTTTACATTCCTAAATATATATATATATTATATTTATCACATTATATATGTAGCTATTTATACTTTTATCAATAAAAAAATAAATTAACATTTATAAGTTGTTTATATGAAGTTTAGATAATTATTATTTATACTAATAGTTATTTACACAAATTATACGTAAATACATAACTATATTATTAGTTTAATACTTTTATAGTTATAAAATGTAATTATTATGTTATAAATGTATATAAGTGTGAATGTGTGATTAATAAAATGAGTTATTTCATATTTAAGAGTAACTATTAAAGTATCTACACAATTCTAACTACATTCATTATAATATATCAATAATTATAAGTTATATTTTAATAGTTAAAAAAAATATGAATAAAATAAATACATTTTGTGGATACTATACACACCTAAGTACTTACTAAATGGCACGGACGCCTCAATATTAATTGTTAATACAGATTGCTTCAGATATTTTAAAGGCTTCACCAAAAATTATTTTACAAAATATCAAATGACCCGAGCACTGCAAGCCATCCACATTTTGTGACCCAGAACAGAATTATATGGAGCAACATATAGATTAACAAATATCATATTCATATTAAAAATTCAAATGCATATTTCATTTTTATTTAGTGTTTTATTACAGTTTTTCGTGATATTATCATCATTAAATAGCCTGCAGTCAAGTCCCCTCAAATGTGGCCCCGTTACTGATGCACCGTTTGCCCCCTCCTGACATTAGGCCAGCACTGCAGTACCAAACTTGGTATTGAGGAATACAGTAAACATATTTTATTAAAAAATAATATGTAGAAAATTGAAAATATAATTTTAATTACTATATTGTTTTTCTACTTATTGTACTATTTCTTGTGTATTTATTTCTTCGTCTTCAATGGTTTACTGGAATACTACTATAATAAATACCAGACTTGTAGTATTGCCAGTATTTAACTGGAGACCAATAACAGGCATATAATATATTTCTCTACCACAATCCCAAAGACTAAAGAACCTCTATCTAGACTCTACTAAAGACTAATTAGCATATTTTATTGGAAATGAAGGATGCTTGTTCATTCCTGTGAATGGTTTAAATAGTTCAAAATTGATGGTTAATGCAGTTAATAACTTTCCATATGAATCTTGTCATTATATATAATTTATGAAAATTCCTAACAGTAAATTTGTTAACACAATCTTCACTACAAACATAAAAAAGAAAAAGTTTTTCTTATAAAATTAATTAATAATAAATCATAATATTTATTTATCGTACGAAAATAATCACCGAAGCTTCTATAGGTTTATAGGTCTATTCAACTTTTCATTACAAACCAAAAAAGTAATCCATATTCGTAAGTAAAATTTGAATTATCACTTATCAGATTAGATACTAAACGGGTAGTATCTCTCAAAGACGTATACACAGCTACAGACATTCATACATATTATATATTATGTTAAACTGTGGTCGTATATTATACCGTGGTATCCCTCAAACTATCCAATCGTTTTGGTGATAAAGAAACTTCGTTATTTAAACCACGGTTGTAGATAGAACCGTGTTACTAATAAATAATTACCATCCGTGGTTCTATCTACAACCGTGATCTAAACTATACCGTTCCCGTAAACAATAAACACTATAATATTATAAATATAATCAATATACCTCCGCGAAAACGCGCCAACTGCTTTGTTATTTGTGTTACCCGCGATTTGACTTATTTAATATTTATTACAATTCTCTACTACGTACTAGACGTTGGTGTCTTGTAGTTAATTGGTTAATACGAATTTCGATTCACACATAAAATACATAATCTTTTTCGGTAGAATAATAATTTCGAATAACGTGCGATTATTCATCATTATTCATAGCCCATGACAAAGTACATTTGTTTCGTCATGCATTAGTCGTTCGTTTTATTGTGTATGATCCTCAAATGTCGTCCGTAGTGGCTTTTATAACCATTCATCATTTTTACATCTAAATAATAAATATAACAATTGAACAGAAATTATCAATACAAGAATTTTTAAAGTATTAGTACATTGTTCGTGAGACAAAAGTACTATACACCATGACTTCATTTTCAGAAATAGGTGAGAGAATTTTTATACATTTTACACTTTATATATTATTTATTTTTTTTTAACAATTTGAGGTTTTATTTTATTTATGAAAAATGATTCCGTCATGACGAATGAGCACAATAAAAATAATTAGTAGTTTTAAATTCTAGTATCGATTGTTATTTGTTATATAATATGAATCCAAGATTTTTATTGACACCATCAAAAATATGACTGTCGTATTTCATTTGCGAAAATTATTAAGAAACAACATTAGGTTTTCAACTAATCTATATTGATTTATAGTGCTTATAAAGTCATCAATGAAATTAAATTTTGTAAAACAAATCAATATTAATAACTGAGTATTATACTATTACACTACATCTACTAAATATTGAAACTAAATCGGCCTATAGCTGATACAGACATGTAACATACAAATCTGTAATAACGGAATACGGTACAACTCTAAAGAATTAAAATTAATAATAGATTTAATAAATTAAAATATAATATAATAGTACTACTTGTTTCAATTATTTTATTTCTATAATCCAAATTATTACTAATATTAATTAAAGTTTTGAAAGTTTCCTGGCTGCATACTTTAGTGTACTCGTATCAATCATTTTAAGTCCAGTAAATAATATTTATCTTTTATTTCAAATATTATATTGATAAATTCATTTTATTTAAATCAATACTTAATTTTATTTTATATAATTATATATTATAATTATTTAATGAATATGATTATTAAAATTTAAGAAAACTTATATATTAATAAGATCCATATATACAACCAATATTTAAATATTAATGTATCATAAATTATTAATTCTTATTATTTATATATAAATATTATAAATTAATATTCTTAATACATATTA
This sequence comes from Eriosoma lanigerum, assembly GCA_013282895.1. Taxonomy (NCBI): domain Eukaryota; kingdom Metazoa; phylum Arthropoda; class Insecta; order Hemiptera; family Aphididae; genus Eriosoma; species Eriosoma lanigerum. The sequence continues at coordinate 9,074,388 of CM023362.1, forward strand.
ATAAATATCTTATATTTTTTTTCTCTTTTTTTTAGAGATGCCCCCCCTTTTTAATTAATTTATAAAATAATGCCTCAACAAATGTACCCATTTTTCCTATCTTTTATTTTTCATTATTTATTAATTTCAAAACCAACCCATTCATTTTAGTTATATTAAATTTTTAATCAAATACCTGAAAAAGGATTACTTTGATAGAGTAAGTCATGTATTGTAGCAATATTTACATATACATTATTTTATCAATTAAGGGCAATTACAATATTTAACTTAATAAAGAGACAAACAACAAACACAATAGTCCGGATGACTTGCAACAACTCGCTTTTACACTGTTATGACTTGTTACACGTAATGCCACAGACGTAGTGATAATTTCAATAGGCACTCTAGCACTATGCACACTTGCGCACTCGCACTATGCTGTCGGACAGTGCGACACACACCATCTCTCCGCCAGGCACTCCCAATCACAATTATATTACTAAATTTTTTTATTAAATTTCAAACATTTAAATGCAAATAATACACTTAAATATATTTGTAATAATAAATTTAAATACATTTTTAATAATAAAATAAAATAACTTTAATTTTTAAAAATTTGAAACTACTAAAATTAAAATAGAAAAATATACTAAAAAATCTTTTGGATTCATACTTCAAATATATAGAATAAAATTCTATAATTTATATTTCTAATAAATTTAAATTTTACAAAAATTATATATATTGCAATCTTAATTTTTAGAACCTTATTTTCAATTTCTTCTTCTAATTGATTTTCAATATGAATATCATTAGAATTAAATTTATTTTCTATAATCCCCATTTTAAATTTTAAATCATCAATTTATTCTATTGAATTTACAATAAAATATATTTTAATTCAAGCTTTTGCTTCCATTATTTTAATAATCTTATTAAATTGATAAATCTATATTATTTGTAATTAAACAAAATATTTTTATTATTATACCACTTCTTATAAAAATAAGTCCTTTACCATTTCACTACCTTCAATAATTGAAGGATTAAATTGAATGTCTTATTTAATTATATTTACATGACAAAAAATTACACCTATAATTATAATTTCATATTTAAATATTAATAAAAACATAATATTTTTAATTATATTATTAATATTAAATTCAATACGTAAAATTCTTGCAAATTCATTTGTTGATATTATTTTACATAACACTTATTTTGTAGTAGCCCATTTTCATTATGTATTATTAATAGGATTTGTATTTGCAATTGTTGCAAATAATTCCCCATTTTCACAGGATTTTCAATAAATAACTTCCTCTTAAAAATTCAATTTATTTTAATAGATATTGGAGTAAATTAAACTTATTTCTACAACATATTTTAGGATTAAACGGAATACCTCGACGATATTCTGATTATCCTAATAATTTTATACTATGAAACTTAATTTCTTCAATTGTATCAATAATTTCGGCATTTAGAATCATTATTTTAATTTATATAATCTGAAATAGTTTATTTTTAAAAAAAATAATTTTATATTCTATTGAATGAATACATAATACTCCTCCATTTGAACATTCATATTCAGAATTACCATTAATTATTAACTTCTATTATGGCAGAAAATTTATACAATGAACTTAAAATTCATATAAAAAAATTAATCTTTTTTTAGAAATTATATCATGAATAACACTAAGATTCCAAAATAGAAATTCCTTATTAATAAAACAATTAATTTTTTTTTCATGATCATACTATTTGTATTATTAATAATAATTGATTAATATTAAAATAGCTGAAAATCAATTTATTGAATTTATTTGAACAATTATTCCACATATTATTTTTATAATCATTGCAATACCCTCTTACATTTATTATATTTATTAGGTGAAATTAAATCATCAATTTTAACAATTAAAATTTTTGGCCATCAATGATTTTGATCCTATGAATATTCAGATTTTATTAATATTACATTTGAATCTTATATAATTATTGAATTTTTACAAGAAAATTTTCGATTAATTGAAGTCAATAATAAAATTATTTTACTTTATAAATTTAATATTCGATTATTAATTTCTTCTGGTGATATTATTCCAAGACGAATAAATCGACTTGGTTTACACTTTGGACAATGCTCTGAAATTTATGGTATTAACCACAGATTTAAGCTTATTTAAATTGAATGAACTAATATGTATATAGAAATAATTAAATTAATTTTTTGAATTAAAATTTTTTAATATATTCATTAGATGACTGAAAACAATTAATGATTTCTTAAATTAATTTATAGTAAAATTAACAATTATTTCTAATGAAAAAAATTAATTTAATTAAAAAACATTAATTTGTCAAATTAAAATTTTAGATTTAAAAATATTATAATTGTATATAATATTAATATAGATATTAAAGTAAATAAAAAAATTATATTTTTAAAAGGTAAATAATCAATTAACTTACCCATTTTACGAATATCTTGATTATTATTTATATTCAAAATTAAAACACCATCTCTTAATTAAAGGTTGAAACAAAACAATAAAGCATGTATTCATAAATAAACAAAATTTTACTTAAACACAAAATCATAAATATAAAACTCATTTGACTTAAAGTAGAAAAAACAATATTTTTTTTTAAAATCAATTTTAAATATAGCATTTGAACCTGATATTAATATAGTTAAACAAGAAATAATTAATAAATAATTAGAAAATATTAAACTTATAAAAACTTCATTAAAACGAATTATTAAAAAAATACCTGCAGTTACTAATGTAGATGAATGAACTAAAGCTGAAACTGGAGTAGGAGCAGCTATAGGCAACAAAAAAAACAAGTAATTTGTGCTCTTTTAGTAAAACTTGCAAATATTTTATATTAAACTAATAAAAAATAAAAAATGTAAATTTACATAATAACTTAAATAAATAAAATTTCAAGAACCAAAATGTTTTATTTAAATTAAACTTAAAATAATAAATAAATCCTCCATTTGATTTAAAATAACTGTTAAAAATCCAGAATTATAAGACTTCATTTTAATAAAAAATTACTAAACAAAAAGAAACTCTTCCTAAACCATCTCACCCTAATACATTCTAATTAAATTAGGACTAAAAAATTTAAAATATTATAAATATAATTAATTAATTAATTTAAATCAAAATGTATATATTCTATTCTATATAATAAAATTATTAAAGAAATTAAAAATGCAAAACAAATAAATATTAAACATATTCAATAAAATAAAACTTATCATAATAAATAAAAACTAATCCCAAAAAAAAAAAAAAAATTATATTTAATTATTTAAATATAAAAAAACATATTCCTTAATCCCACAAATTAAAATTTTAAAGTAAACTATTTAAATTAATAAAATATTTCTATAATTAAAAAAATTATATTTAAAGGAATTCAATGTAAAAATAATAATAATAATTTTCTTAATTTAATATAAAAAATAAAATTTTAAATCTAAATAAAAAAAATCTTATCAAACTGATTAATTAAAATAATTCACCAAATAAATTTAACGAAGGAAGAAAAGATATGTTAGATGAACATAATACAAATATCAAAAAGATAAAATAGGAAAAATATTAGTTTAGCCCTCATTTAAATATATTCTACAACTTTGAAATCGTAAATAACAAATATTTCTTAAACAAAATAAACCAAAGCATAATCATATATTTAATCTATTTCCAAAATATTTTGAAAATCACAATTCACAATTTTTCTTTATACCTACCACGAATAGGGTATACTTTCAGTAGAATTATTTTTAATTTGTGTTAACTAATTGAGTTTTGATCATAGGGACATAAAATTTTTTTGAGTATTCACATAGGTGTTCTACATATGTGAAAAAAAATTTGAAACGATTGGTTGATTTTCTGACTAAATATAAAGAGATGAAATTTTATCCATATATGATTATGATTAACTGAAATTTTGGGTTTAACGGTTTAAATATTTTATAGAAGCCTATTCATTTAATACTTTATCAATTTACAAAATATTTTGAAAATTAGTTGTCACAATTTTTTTTTATAAGTTTCTAAAATTTGATTATTTTTAGTAAAATTGAATATTATGATTTTTTTTCCTTGCGTATGAATACACATTTTTGTGTAGAAATAATGGTCCGATTACCATAAATAGGGTATGCTTTCGATAGCAAATTGTATCTAGTTGGTACTATATCTAGCTCATTTTTCGAATTTCTAAAAATTTATTCCTTGGGAGTAAAAAAACTTACAAAAAAATGGTAAAAAAAAGGAAACATTTATGGAAATCATAATTTTAATGAAATTGATTTTAGATTTTTCATGGTTACTAATGCAATTTTAATTGTAGATACTTGAAATATTTTTGAATTATCTCATATAAAGTTTACACACGTGGTAAACTTATGGAACGACCTATCAGTATAATATATTATATTATATCGAGTTTCACTCGGAATCGTATTTTCTAATGCAATATCATTTATAGTAAACCACCAATTTCTCCAAGGACTAAAGGGACGAAAAAAAATGTCCAGAATCGATTTCCCGCCTTTTTTTTATTTCAATAAGTCATTATTATAACTTACATAACTAATTTAATTTTATAAATATACCAAAATGTATTTAAAAAGTTTCCGAATTTATATTTTTATTATAGGCATAACTAATATTAATCTATAATAACATGACCAACATACCTAATTAAATACTTTACATAAAAAATTACCAAAATAGTATAAATATTAGTAGAACTTACTTTTAGTAGTTATATACTTCAACAATTTTAAAATGTAATTTTATCATAGTCATAGATAAAAACTATTTACTAACTATAATAGTAATTATACAAAACAATACACAATAAAAAATGAATTGCTACATTTAGACTTAGTTTTTAGACTAAACCATACTAAAATATAATAAGGTAGGATGTGAGGTGCTGAGATGTTTACTTGCTGAGTAACATTACCCTGACATTTTTAAAAAAAAAAATATTACCAATGAAACCATTGAATTTCTCAATATCGTTGCAAAATTTTTTATGATTACAAATTATTACATAATATAAGACTATTTTAGGAACAAAATTCAACATAGGGATGTAAGAGTCCAAAATCATGTGAAATGTTTTATTTTCAATATTAATGTACAATGGACTTTTTTTTAATTTAATATAAATTATATTTTCAACTTTATTATTACATGTTATTGTATATTAAGTATATATTTTTTTAAAGTATTTTAATGTTGTGTTTTGTTTCAGAAAATCAAGATCTAATCGATATTAGTGAAATAGCTGATATCTTGTCTCGTCTACGATTGTCTGTTATACCTCAAAACTATGTAAACCAAGTAATAAGTAGTCATTACAATAATTTTAAATTTCCAAAGCTGTATGAAATGATTGTAATGCCAGATATTAAGTTTTCGACTATAATAAAAGAATCTTGTGAAGTATTAAGTGGTTTTTTACAACAACAACCATCAAAGCACATATTATGGAATCAATTTATTGATTATCATGTACACCTAAACCGTGTTAATCCTAAATCATTGAGTTGTTTACTAAACTGTTTTGTTCAAAATGGAATAGAAGGTTTGCTTAAATATGATACTAGGAAGAATGGTTTGTCTGCAGTACGTTTATTTTTCTTAGCATCTACTTTCAAAGGTAGTAAAAATATTGGATTTTTTCATATTCGCATACTTACTAAATGTACAGAATTAATTAAGTCTTGTATATCTATGTTACATAGTACAGATGATATAAATAATGATGATATGAAATTAAAAGAGGATGAAAAAAATGATTTAATGGCTGATTTATTATATCTTGTTAAAGACATAAACATTATGATCAAACGATTTCAATTTTTTGATGAAATTAACTCTTTAGATCTAATTATAGAAATAATGATAGATATAACACGCTTGGAGAGAATTAACGGTAATATTCTAGAGCAAATACCAACTCAAACTTTAAGCTTCAGTACATTAGCATTTAATGCATATTCTGGTTTGACTGATATGTTCAATGAAAACTGTGGACCAACATTTAATATTGCACAAAAACTTATGAATTATTTGGTTTCTGGTTTGTTAGTTGATGAGCAGCGTGAAATGCAATTGACTACTAGGCAATTTAATGCAATTCGTGACCATCATTTATCATTTATTAGTAAACTAACTAACACATTAGATAGTTCATTTGATCATATTTTAGAAATACTCTTACATCATTTGATACACCGAGGACCTGATCGCAGCGAATTGAAACCACGTCAATTGCAAATTATATTAGAAGTTTGGAGATTATGTCCAAATAAAATACGAATAAAAATGAAATATTATTTATTTCGTATGGTCTATGATATAGATCCTAAAATACGTATTGTTGCATTAGAAACTTTATTCAAAGTACTATCAGAACCCGAAGAATTTGAACCAGAAGACCCACAATTACTACAGTTTATGCCAGCTACAAAACATGAATTCATTTTAGCTGTCATCCTTTCTAAATTTCAAGATCATTTAATATCTGTTCGAGCTAAAGCATTTTCAATATTTATTGCTCTAACAGCTGGTCCACCGACTGCCACTGAACATCAAACAGCTTTAGTAAAACATATACTTGTTGATCCGTACATTGATATTGAGAATTTAAATCAAATTGCATTCTCTAGAAAAGATTTCCATGATTTTTATCAATACTTAGAACATGATTTGGCCAATTTTAATACAATTAATATTACTAATTCCAATATTTATCCTGGTGCTAAAATATTATTATGGGTTTTAAACGTACATGCCCATGACCAACGAGCTCATATTCGTCGTCTAAGCATCACACTTTTATGTAATTTATTTCTTATAAATAAAAAATTCCTGGAAAATTTTTATTTGACTTTATTGATAAATAGTTGTTCAGACTATTCAATGACCATAAGAAAAGTGGTAGTTTCAAGATTCACTGATTTGGTATTAAAATATCCAGATAATCAAGATTTATTGAAGTATTGGTTTCTGGGACTGATCCATTTAGTTGGTGATCGTGACAAACAAATTCAAGAGCTGACTGTTGATTGTATGAATCAAGTTATTTTAAAAAATATTAAACCATATTCTGAAGAAAGTATTGACAATAATGATCAATTGGACTATTTACCTTGGCGTGTCTTAGACTATGCTTTAAATGAACATGTAAGCAAGTATATGATGTTTTTATTTGAAAAGTGGCACAATAATGAGTTACTAACAGATCATATTATTAAAAATGTTTTGACATATGTAGAATCATCAAAAAATAAGTGGTCTGTGCACAGTTTATATTTTTTACAATTACTATCTCATCAATTAACAATTCCTAATATGTTACCTGTCATAAAATATTTTGACACACATTTTGATTTATGGTTTTCAAATGAACAAAATCCAGTCGAGTTAAACAAATTATTAACACATGCACAAATTATTGTTGATATACTATTTCTAAATTATAATGTCTTAGATAAGGAAATACAACAACAATTGTTGTATAAATTTGAAGATCTCTTGTTCCATTTTAAAGTGCCAACTCGTCTTATATCCAAATCTTTGGATTTATACTCAGTATTACAAACAAATAATATCGAAAAAGAAAAAAAATTAAAAGAATTGTTTAAAATAATTTGTAATTTTATTGAAACATCTAAAAGTATAGAAAATGAGGAAATTATGATTCGATATATATGCACACTTGGTGAGATTGGGTTAATACAACATTTACCTATTACACGTAATTTACAACGATATTTTCTAGGTTTTTTTAGTAAACCTGATCAACTTGTTTCACCTGCTTTTCAAGCAGTTGTTGCACTAGCAATAGGTAAACTAAGTATTATTGATGAACGTCTGGCAAAAAAGGCAATAGTTCAATTCGGAACAATTTTAAAAAATCAATATCATCCAACAATAAAAATTAATGTGTTAACTGCTTTAGCTGATTTATGTCTACGATGCACATCATTGGTTGAACAAGCTATTCCAGAAATGTGCATTTGTTTGAGAGCCGATAATCTTTCTGTTAAACGAGTAGCACTAAAACTACTCACTGGTCTGATACTTGAGGATTATATAAAAATGAGAGATGTAGTTTTCTTAGCTCTATTGTGCATGCTTGAGGATCGCGATCTTCTAGTGCGTCAAGAGACTTCATCATTTATTGTTAACTATTTGTTGATCAAAAATAGAGATATAATGGAACGAAAACTAATTGAAGTAATTTTTCATTTCAATGGTTATACTGTAATACGATCCAGTGGTCTACAGGATTGTTTTATTAATCCTGAAATGAAGGCATTTTTCTCAATGGAAGGTGAAGCAAAGAGAGCATCACGACATTGTGTTTACAGATTTATGTTAACACATATGTTAGATGATAATAAGTTAAAACTTATGGTGAAGATATTTAAAATTTTTGATGAAATTGTAAAAGATGTCATTTCAACAAATAACGCTAATGTTAAAGAGTGTGCTAAACAAGTGATGAAGGACGCTTTTTGGATACTAAAAGCTAAAGAGATGGCTTTGACATCAGGCAGGCCACGTGACAATGATGATGATCCAGGAACATTAGAAAAAATAACTGACTTGGCAAAAAAACAAGTAGTTATGGAAACATACAAAATGGTCATGACTGACTACATAATACCCAGTTTATTAAAACTTAAATATGACTTGGAAAAAAATAAGAATATCCTGCCTACCATAATAAATGACTTGCATGCATATATAGGTGCATTGACTTCAGGGAAATCTCCAATTAAAGGTGAAATGATTAAATTATTATCAGCTGATAGTGATGTAATGTCTGAGATTGAATACAATAATAAACAAATGAAACTGCTTAAACAACTAAATAGTGAAAATGACGTTGATGAATATGATTCTGAAGATGATGAAAATGATGATAAAATTGACTTTATTGAAGATTTAGAATATGTAACTTGGGCACAAATAATGGAAATGCGTGATAAAGCAGAAGAATCAGGTATTGATATTTCTACACAAGCACAAATGCAAATAGAACTTGAGCAAGAAACCTCTGCAATATGTATTGAAGATGAAGTAGCAGATAATTTTAGTCAGCTGACTGGTGAAATGACTAGAGCAAGTATTAAATAATTCCACCAAAGTTATAACAATAATTTACCAGGTTATAAATTGTTTAATTATTTTACACTATAAATTCTTATATTATATCATTATATACTTAAATAAATATTATTTATTTATGTTCATAAGTAGACCCTATTAATTTATATTCCATTCACTTTTATATGATTATGTGTATTATGTTACAATAAATATTATAATTTAAACAATATTGTGTCTGTAAAATGTATGTTAGTAATAGTTAACAATAAGAAATTACTTTTAAATATGAATTTGTAAAATATAATACAGTTACTTTCTAACAATTTTTTTACTTAAAGTAAAATAAGAGTAAAGTGATACAAATAAAAAATAATTTTATGATTTAAATACATTTGTAAGTTCTAATATAATTATATTTCTAATATATTATATTATAATTAATATTTCACCTATTGAATACATTAGACTTACCAAACTTAACATAACCTAACGGTTAGTTATTTACTGTTAGGTAAATATTATAAGGAGATCCGGTTATTTCAAAATAAGTAAAATTATTCCAGCTATATTACTTTTGAATATTTACTAACACTATATTACTAAGTATATGATAGAAAATGTATGGAAAAAGCGATAGACATTTATTAACAAATTATTCTTCTGCATAATATACATTTTGGTCATTGATTGAAATTAAATAAATTATACTCTTTGGTAGTTGATAAGGTTAGGTTTATAAAATAAAAATATTAGGATTAGGATTTTAATTGTTGTAAAAAAACAAAATATGCATTTTATTATTTTAAAAATGCCCAATAAATATACAGCTAATATCAATTTATATTATGTTATGGAAAACTACACAGACACACAACATACAATGCACAGTTCATTAATGACCATGTTATTTAATATCTATAGATTATCCGATAAAAAGTTGTATGAACTGACCAATGCCTTATGGTACGATAAAATTTTAATACAATAATAATTGCTATACGATTAATAATCGGTCATGTTTACAAGCTCTAATATCTACTTCACTAATACTTTTTTTTTGTATATTTGATATTTTTTGTGATAAATATGTTTTTTTACGTGTTTATGAATTATAATATTTTAGTTTGAAAATGCATATATATATATATATCCTTAAGTGCCTATAGCTGTAAAAAAGCTAAATCTGCCTCTGCATATAAGTTTTATAATAATATTATTTTATGGCATAACTACCCCTTGACTAAAATCTCAACCATCATGAGGCATACCTTAGAATTTGAATATTATATTCAAATTTGTCCACACTTTATTTTTATATAGTTTACTTTTTAGATAAACAAAATTTAGTGGTGGCCCATTAAAAATTTTATATTTAAAAATCACATTAATATATGTATATAATGTATTTAGTTTGCCCCCTCATATAAAAAGTCCAGGAACACCACTGCCATAAAATGTATTATGTTAAAAACAATTATCAAAGTATTTTATTATAAGGTATTAAAATGAAATTTAATATACAATATTGAAAATATTTTGTTTTTACATATTTACAAAGATGTTCTATATTAAAGAAAAAAATTGGAAACAATTGGTTAATTCTCTAAGTATATTAAGCTTTAAAATTTTTTCCAAAAATGGTTAATATTTCCTGCAATTTTTGGTTTATCGGTTTGAAAATTTTATCGAACAGTTTTTGGTTTTTTTTTTCCATGCTTTTGGTTTATAACTAAATATTATAATTTGGATTGTCATTAACTAAATGAAGAACAAATTGATTAAAATAAATAATTCTTTATTACTTGTAAAATAATGTGTAATTTATTTAATTGATATTATATTTAGGTTATGAATATTGGTATACCATTATTATTTAATATTTATATTCATATATATATATATATATATTTATCTAACATAAAATATATATTAATATCCCAACAAGGGTAAAGTCTAAACTACAACTACCAAGTACATTACATAAGTGACAAATTCAATTGTACAAAAAAAAAAAACAATATCAGAAGACTAGAAAACTCGTAGCTTCAAAAAACATATATAACTATTCAAAGCACAAAAAAATATTCAATGATTTTCGTTAATTATTTATATTTTTTAAATATATTTCATTAATAATAAAAACTCATCTTTATACAATATAATACAATTGTATAGGAATAACGGTCTTCTTCTATTACTATAACTCAAAAACATTTATTAATAATATAAAACATATTTCTACAATTTTTATTTTTTTTTTTAAACTATGAAAAATGCAATTAAATATTTAAAAAATTAAAAATATGCAACAATGATTTAAAAAAAAAAAAAAGAGGCAAGATCAATTCTGGATGTTCCTCTTCCATCCTTTTAGTAAAATTAAAGGTTTATTATTATTAAGATTTGAATGCAATGATTTCGAAAATACGATTCTAAGCGAAACTCAGATATACAATATATTATATTTAAAAAAGCACACTTCATTGTAAAGCCCAACACATTCTTCGCTTCTCTCAAAATATAAAATAAACATAATTTATTTGGAAATTTCCGATCGTGATCATTGTACCATCAAAGTTTAAAAGATAATGATTTTGAAAAGTATATTATTAAATTATAATCAACCTTATATAATGTAAGTTGTCCTATATGTACCTGGAGAACTATGTCTTGCTATATATTTTATTTTTTTTTGTAATTGCATAAAATGTATTATTGTTTATGTTTTGCATACCTCTACAAAATAATTAAAAATATTGTATTTCTATGATATTTATAATCAAATTGATTAAAATGTATAAATAATTAATATACTATATGAAAAAAAATTAATAATTTTTGTAAGATTGAATAATGTGAAATTTAGTCATTATTACATATTTAAACAAAATTACAGGCTTGTATTAAAGGTTCATACAATAGTTTTAATTTATCATTTGAACGATTATCTCTGTGGCTTTGGAGTTGTATAATTCTTTCTTGGTGTAATATCAATATTTTAGATTTATTATTATTACACCTTTATAAAAATATAAAAAGTTATCAAATAAAAATGTGTGAAATAAATAAAGTATGTATATAAAACAAATTCTAAGTTTGAGCCAAATTCATCAATTTTTAAAGTCCTCCATTAATTTCAAAATAGTTGTTGTGTTTTAATTCATTGTAATTTTATCAAAGCCCTAATAATCCAATCATTTTCAAAAATTTTCCCGAATTATTAAAATAAAAAATACCATTTTTACAACTTAAGTAATTATAATTATACAAATTAAATAAATTAGGTCATTAGTACAAATTATAAATTAACACCATAAATGTTTACAGAACACAAGATTGTTTGTATGACAATATTCATATGTAATCTACCAAATAGTGTTTTTAATCTTAATTGTACTCAAAATTTATAAATATAATTATTAATGTGTAAAAAAACATTATTTTATTAATTTTATAAATGACCATTAAATTAGATTAGATTAGGTTCTAAAAGTACAATATTTAGTGTTCCAGCAGATATTAAAATATTTACAAGTGAACTTAACATATATTTTTTAGTATAGTATGAAGTATAAAAAAAGGTCATTATTACAGATATATTGTTTTATTTTTAATAAAAATTGTAATTTTTATTACAATTGAATTGAAAAGATAATTAAACGCTAGAGATTTATCGTCAATATAAATCGTAATTTTTAAAAATTGGGTTGATAAAAGTAGGTTTCCTGATACAGGAGAAGGAACCGTTATTTAAAGAAGCATTTAAAAGAAAACTAATTGTTGGGAAAAGGATATATTTACAATTAAACGAAAATATGAGTGAGATTCCACTGGCACCAATACAGGAATTTAATTTATTAAAAACATCCACGAGTTTAATTTTACAATTATTAATAGTATCTGGATATTCGGTTACTGAAGAAAAACTAATATTAACTGAAACTGTTACTTTTTTATAAGTTGATGCAAAATAACGACTTTAAAATATTTACAATACTTTGTCCATCATTAGCCATAACATTATTAAAAGACAAAGATTTAGGGAGACCAAAAAATGGTCTTAAATTTTTCAAAAAAGACCAAAATTAACAGAAATTGGATTTTAAAGAGCTTTGCATATTTTGTAAGTATTATTGACTTTTATATTTACATTCAGAACGTGAAAATTGTATCAACATGTAATTTAATATTTTTAAAAATAGCATGACAATTTTTTTTGTTTAACTAGAGTTTTTAAATTTTAAACCTCAATTGGATATTTCAAGATGAAAACATATTTTTTGGAATAAAAAAAATCAATAGAAATATATAGAATATAATAAAATTTATTAAAAAAAAATAGATATATCATTACTAAGGTACATCTAAAAAGACATTCCACTGAACAGAACCTAAGAATGTTAAGATAGATTTTTTAATCTCTTTTATTTCAATCGTATGAAACTTCAGAGAATGAAAGAGAATATGGAAATTTTGGAAAGTTTATATTTAGTGGAGGATGATAGCAATCAATTGAAATAACAGGATCATTAATTAAAGTTTCTACTGAGGAAAAAAATTACATAAAACAAGATCAAACATGGAGTTTTTGTTATTAAAAATGGTATTACATTGATAAAGATTTAATAAAGCCATATTGTCAAGAAATATAGAATTTAAAGGAAAAAGGTCCAAATTTAAATTTAAAACAGTCGTAATTTAATTAGGGAGATTTAAATCACCAAGTGATTTAATGTAATGAACCAGTATAAGTAGTAACAATTAGGATTAGATAAAACTACATTATCAATCATTTTAAAATATTTTCTATACATAGAAGATGCTGAATTAAGAGGAATTAAGTATATATAACTTAAAATTAATTTCCTAGTATTATCAATTTTTAATTTAACAAATAACTCAAGAGAATCTGTATCAATATTTAAATAAGAGGAATTAAATTGATTTTTAATTTCTATTAAAACACCACCTCTTCTGGATAAAGAGCTAGATAATACTGATTATATCTATAAATAGAGAAGATTAGTAAACGTAGTTCAGAAGAATTAACATAATCATATATTCATGTTTCAAAGAAAAGTTAGAAAAGCTAGAAAGATTTATGTTATTTTTAGAATATTAAATTTAGTGTTTAAAACCCTTATATTTTGATAATAAGTGAAATTAAATATCAGAGATTTTACAAGGTTTTTAATTTAATCATTGTTGGAGTTCCTCTTATATATTTAATAATAAGATTAGGTTCACCATGAGGATCGACGATGGAGTAGTTAATTACGAAGATGATTTATGAAGTTCCATTGAGACTTGATTTGGTCATATAAAAATCTTATGTCGTTTCATGATTCATAGGAATTTAATTTGTTTTGAGATGCGAAGATGAATAAATCTGTTTTTGATCAGAGAAGCATAATTTAACTGGTTTAGATTTAGAAGTATTAGATGAGTTTAGGCAAGACACATACATAAGTTGTAAATGTAAATCAAGAAAATTTAAGATGTCTTTAACAATATTCGCATCATTAGTAGAGACATTAGATGGTTCCAGGAGATTGAATAATTGACATTTTTCTAACGGTTTTGTCTATCCATTAATTCATTATTCATGGAAGAACCATAATTGCCGGAGATTATCAACGCCTTTAACAGATGTTACTCGTAGTTTTAGACTCTTGTATAAATATGTTTATATATTCTTGACATCACCTAAATATACATAGATATTTGTATTTATTACCTTATTTTTTTATTTAATGTGTTGTAATACTTACTAATTGTCAATGTGTAAACAAGTTCAAGTTTTAATATCAAACTTTACAAAACTAAACAAAATACAAATATTTAACTATTAAATGTATCAATAAATTATAAAATTTGTATACAATATATAATTTATTATACAATATATATTCACAGTTTATAATAATATAATAAACTGTGATTTAGTTTGAACATTTACAACAAAGCCAAATTAATTTTTCATAAGTAATGTTAAAATATTTTAGTGAAATAAAATTAACTTACTCTTAATAATGAATCTATAGCCGATAGTTCTTCGCATGATACTTTCTTAACTTCATCTTGTCCAAACAGGTCAGTAAGAAAATGTTTAGCACTTAAATACAGTTTTTGAATATTAGTAAATCTAAAGTGGATTAAGCAAATGATTGAAAACTCATTTTCTAATCAAATAATAATTCGATTTTACCAAATAATGTGTTTCCATAAGGTTGATTTAATAATTGTTGAAATATAGGTTGCATTCATTCAGCAATAGTAAATAGTTTATCCTCTTCTCTGGTTAATCACTTTTGATTGTCTAAATTTGTATGTACATTCCACAATTTTATTTTATCTTAATTTTATAATTTACCTAAATAATATCACATTTAATTACGATTTCCTTATTTTTCTACCACTTCATCATAAATTGTATGTGTTGACTAATTCTACATATTAATGGAATCCTGTAGTTAGTTAAGAAAAAAAACGTATGGTTATATTAAATCATATTATCATATTATATATAAATTATGTAATACTACACATAAAATATAGGTATTGCAAAAAATAAATGCTTAGTAAATTACATGTAATTTGTAATAATGAATAAAATTTAATAATGTATCATATACTTTAAATTAAATATATTTTTAATCATTATTCAGGTTAAAAATAGTATTTATAAAAAAATATGCCTTAAAAACAAATGCATTTTGTTGCTAAAACTACAACTTGATACTTTCACCAATTTAACTAAATAATGTTAAACTATAATATACTATATAGCTTGGTACCTACAGATATTATTACTACATAAAATAATAATTACCTTCATTACGATCAAGCTCATCCTCAACATAATAACTGTACAAAAAAAATTAATATTATTAGTTAACGATTAAAAATTTGTGTGACAATTTAATTATATTCAATACACTCAAATGAATAGTTTATTGCCCAACATTAAATATTTTTATTTTACATCATTTCTTATTTGATAAAAAATACAAAGTAAATCGTAAATTTTAACATGTAAAGTGATATTTTATGTAATGTTTTGTGTTTCGTGTTCGTAATTCGTATATAATTGATAATGTAAATTGATAAAATACGAGTGGAGTGGTTACTAAAAGGGGCATGCCATATATAACCATACGGTTAGAAATGTTCAAGGAAAATAAAAAATTTTGATACCAATTATTGAAACTCATTACTAAATTCAACGCCGGTTTTGTATTTAAGGGGAAATTAATACGAGCTTGACAAAACCATAATTTTTGTATATAATTAATTAGAAAACAAAATAGAATTTTTTAAAAACCCGCCAATTTATCGCAATTTTTGAAATGACCGTCATTGATAAAAAGAATATCCCTTGTCCCCTTTATTTCCTACCGAATTGATATTAGTAACAATTTATTTCATTCTGTGGTAATGTTAAAAGACGCACAAACACAGAATGTTTACTGGATATTAGAAAATATGGTTACCGACGTCCGACATTATGGTAATGTCATATGTATAGTGTATACTACGTTGTCGTAATAAAAGGATAAACACAAAAAAGTAAACGACTCAAACAAATCGAATTTGTTCATTGTTTGAAAATTCATCTAGCAAAATCGGTCATCATTTTTGTCATTTTCGTAACTATTACCATTTAATAGTTATATTTTAGTTGACAATACACGGTAACGTCTTACTTTTGCTATTAAATTATCGGAATTATTTTCCTGTTGTTCAAAAAGTGCTCAGTTTTCGTTTACAATATCCGAAACAATATGATCATCGACATATCCGATAACGAACAAGTAAGTAAAATAAAAATAATTCTCACATTCATAACTATATTATTAATATTTTATTATTACTCATTTTGTAGAGTTATGTACAAGAATATGGAATTTATATATTGGGTCCTAACTCCCCATATATCAAATTGATCTCAAAGGATGACTATACATTTTTTTTGCAACGAAAGCATGCTATGAAGTCGGCTGCATTCAAAGCCATGTTGAACGGCCCCAAAAAAGTTGCTAAAAACAAGCCTAACATAATTCAGTTTAAGAAAATGACGTTAGTAGTGTTGCAATATCAATAATAAGTTTTTTTAATATTTTAAGAAGTCATTAATCGGGTATGAGCGATATTCACTCGATGAATATTTTAGTTAACACCAATTTTATTTAATTTTAAAATGTTTAATACCAACATGGTATACCTTATGTTATTACATCTGAGAATCTTATATCTTTATGAATCAAATAACTAAAACCATAGTATTTTGTTAAAATGACAATAGATTAAACTTGTCAGTTCCGATAAATGAATGCCGATATACATACGCAACTATTCAAACGAGCATTATCTCAAATTTTTTGTGCAGATGTTTTTATACTGTCATGTTATTTTAATTTTTGATTTATAATAAGTTTTAATTATATAAAGTAATGTGCCATATATTAGTTTTAAATAATCATAATGCACTCAATTTATATTCATAACAAAATTCCCACATTCAGGTTAATATATTACTTTTAATAATATAAATTGTAATGTTGGCAAGTAATTTTGTTGTCTATTCAAGTAATATTTCTTTCAAGTCGAGTTCCTGAAAATTAGCAAGTACTTGAGAATTATTAAATTACTCCCAATTTCTAGTGTATTTTAAACTACAGTAGAAAAATATTTACAGCATACACTGAAATTACAGATTTTAATTATTTAATATTTTTTTTTTTTCTTTGAAATAAACAATCTGTACCTTTAATAGCACAATAAGTTTATATGCTTAAAGGTATACACAAATTAATTCATATCATTTACGATAAAAAATAATTTAACACATGAAAAGCTTAAATGAGAAGTCATCCACTAATGACACTCACTAATTTGTCTATTATTTTATTTTTCATATATTTATTATTATTTTTAATTTATTATTATTATTATTATTTATTTTTTTATTTTAATTAACTGATGGGAGGGGGTGGATGAGTAAGTCGCGACACCATTTACGTTTAAGACGTCTGGGTGGATTACCAGGAATAGAAGGGACTGCGAGATCGCGTATTAACGAGTACAGTTGTAGGTAAGTCGACTGTGAAAGCGTTGGTAGTGGGCTACTGCTTCTTCATGAACTTGTTTAATTTTTAGATCGGAGTGGATAGTGAGATTTGAAACGTAAGGAGGGGCATTTAAAAGTTTTCTGAGAGCTATATTTTGAAATGTTTGAATTTTATTTAAGTTTGATTTTTTTGTGTTAAGAATAGTGTATTTGTTATTGTTAATAAATGTTTTAAGTAGGCGTAAACGAGAGTTAAGGATTAGACGTTTGGATTTAATATACTGGGCCCATGTTAATCTGCGATCTAGAGTTAACCCAAGATATTTTACTGTTTGAGAGATTGGAATAACGATACCATAAATGGAGACCGATGGGCAAAATGTGTGCCTAAGGGTAAATGTACAATGCACGGATTTCGATTGATTTATTTTCAGCCTCCATTTTGTGTACCATTCTTCCATGAGGGAGAGGTGGTTTTGAAGATGGAGGAAAGCAATAACCTGTTCTCATTATTAATTGAGATTATTGCTTTATCGTCAGCATAGTCAGCAACTAGTGCATTCGGGGATGTAGGTTGATCTGAGGCATAGATGTTATATAGCAAAGGCGAAAGAATACCTCCTTGAAGGACACCCGCTGAGATTTTGGCTATACTGGAGAACGTTTCACTGAAGCCAGTACTGAAATATCTGTCAGAAATATAGGATTTAATGATCAGGAAGTAAATAGGATGTAATATTGTTTTCAATTTGTAAAGGAGTCCATCATGCCAGACCCTATCAAATGCCTGTGAGATGTCTAGAAAAGCGCATGTGCAATAAAATTTCTTTTCGAGTGCATATGAGATTGCATCAACAACTCTATGCACTTGATGGATTGTTGAGTGGGTGGATCGAAATCCAAATTGGGAATCTGGAAGTATGGCATTTACAGTTAGGGATGGGAGAATACGTTTAGAAGTCTTTCGAGGACTTTGGCAAAGAATTTAATATTAACATTAATAAATATATTTGTATATTATTTAGTAGGTAATAAATTCAAAATACTTATAGCTTTTACATTTATTTTTTCAAACACACAGTCGAGTAAACTCAAGTACTTATTTTTATGTGTACAATAAACCTTTAGTCGAGTCAAGTTCGAGTACCTGACTTGTATTTTCTTACAAAAGTTGAGTACTTGCCCAACACTACAAATTATTTTTGTAACTATCAAATTAATTGAAATAGTGAGTTCGGTCATACGCGACTAATCATAATATATAATATATAGATATGACTTATAACGGGTGAAAAATATTTATATTTTTATTTTAAAATATTAAGTTAGTTTAAATTTTATTTATCTTTATAGGTCTCAAATTATGAAAAAATTGTGTTCATATTTAATAAACAAGGCTGAAAACAACGACGAAAATGAAACATCAGAAATTCATAGTTTAATACAGTCTATTATAGATCATATGATAACAGCTAATATTTTGGATTATTAATATATAATTACAAAAACAAATAATTACAAACATTTTTATGTATCAATATTATATTGTATTAATTTTCATGTTTCAATAGTAATAAAATAAACAATATTATGTCAGTATTTGAATAAAAACTTTATTAAAGAGTAGGTATATCCTTTATATTTATTTAGTATTTATACATTATGAGTAATAAAGGTACATTATTACAATGGTTAATATTAATACTAAAAAAGTAAAGATTAGTGGGGATGTTGATTGTGAACGTTCCTCCTTCGTCCCTTCGGTCCTCTGAGAAATTAGTGGTTTATTATACTTAAGATTTGAATGCAATGATATTGCATTAGAAAATACGATTCTGAGCGAAACTCAATATATTACAATATGCTATACTAATAATCCATTCCAAAATTTTACCATGTGTGTAAATTACAAATGTAAATATTTAAAATAAATTTCAATTTCCTACAATCAAAACTTATTTAGTTATTAAGAAATAAAATAATGAAACCGTAATTTTGCTGATTTTCAAAAATACTTACTTTATAAAGTTACGAAAAAAAATTATCAGTCACGATTTTCCAAATATTTTGTAAAAACATTAAATCATATATGTCTAGACTTCGACAACATTTTCAAACCAATAAACTAAAAATTGCAGGAAATATTAAACATTTTTATAAAAAAAATCCTAAACTCTATACTTAGTCAGAAAAACAACTATTTGTTTCTAAATTTTTTTTGTAATAAAGTTCATCTAAGTTAATACTCATAAAAATTTTCAAGTCCCTATGATCAAAACTCAATTAGTTATCACGAAATTAAAAAAAATTAAATAACAGAAACTGTTATTTTGCCGATTTTCCACAATTTTATTTGAGTTTTTCGTCTCCCAATGAAAAATTTGAGAAATTCGAAAAATAAGCTAAATAAAGTACCAACTAGACACGATTTGCAACCGAAAGCATACCCTACTTGGTAATCGGAACATTATTTTTACTCGAAAAAGTGTTTTTTCTAAAAAAAAAAAAAACATCTTTATAAAACCAATACATTCTTTGCTTCGCTTAAAATCTAAGAATTTAAAATTAGTTAAATTTTTTATTTTGATTGTTTTCTTGAATATAATGGGTTTCACTAAACAATTGTACAATGTATACACTTGATTATTATTTTAAAATAGTTAAGTTAATTAAAATTGCATAATAATATGATTAAAAATATGAGAACAAATAGATAAATCATCTCTTTATAAAATTAAATAGACAGACTTTTACGTTTATACTTTTCTATAATAATTTATTTATTAATAATCTACAAAGCTCGTTTCATAAAATTTCCAGTGAAAAAAAATAAAATAGGAAGTTTTACAAATGCAAGTTGTCTAGTTTCAAAAATTCAATTTAAATACACAAGGTACAATAGAATCAGATCCTTATCCTAACAAGGTAGTTATTACTTCTTGACTGAGAATTATCAGGTACTCCTTAGTTAATATGTTGTGATGTTTAAAAGGGAAAAAACATGTTTAATATGATTGAGGTAGTAAAATGACCAGAGATGACTAACAAAGAGTTAAAATACATTGCTATAATCTAATTGGAATTATAACAAGTGTATTATTACCACAAGATTAGGAGAACAAAGATCAATATGACAGTAAATTATCAACATATGCTAATAAATAATTTTTATTAACAAGAAATTGAATTATAAAAGGGACCGATTTAAAAAATGTTTATATGAGATACCTCATATATTTAATATTTATCAATTACTAATTACTAATTACTAGAATTGGGTAGTATTCAAAATACTTTTTAAGTACTCAAAAGTAAGTAGTTTTAGGTTATGAGCAAAACGAAGAATGTATTGGTTTTACAATGATTTTTTTTTTTATGTATGAAGAGACTTTTTCAGATAGAAATAATGATCCGATTACCACAAATAGGGTATGCTATCGGTGGCAAATTACATCTAGTTGGTACTTTATTTAGCTCATTTTTCGAATTACTCAAAAAAATTTTCTTGGGAAAAG
Organism: Eriosoma lanigerum; assembly: GCA_013282895.1. Classification (NCBI taxonomy): domain Eukaryota; kingdom Metazoa; phylum Arthropoda; class Insecta; order Hemiptera; family Aphididae; genus Eriosoma; species Eriosoma lanigerum. The sequence continues at coordinate 9,096,143 of CM023362.1, forward strand.
AAAACTATCAATATATGACATAAAAATTGCATTCAAATCTTAATTATAATAAAACACTAATTTCTCTGAGGATCGAATAGACGAAGGAGGAACATCTTGCTTATTTTTTAAATACTTTCTTTCAAAAGTATTTAATACAATATTTTAAAAACTTCTTAAAATATTTTATTCTTATAAAACAAGCATAATTTTAAAATTTAGTATAATAAAATATAAAATATACGTCATCAAATCTAATTTCTCTATTGTAATTAGTATATGTGTACCACATAGAGCACAATATTGTATTGGTTGAGTGAAAATAACATTTAAATATAATATTATTGGTTAAAGAATTATTTGTAAGAAATTATTTTATTATTTTAAGAGTTAAAAATATTTTATCATTCTATATTATTATACATTATAATTTAATATTGTAAGTTTTAATATTTCTATGTATTAATAATTATTAAATTATACAAATGATTTAATAATAATAACTCTTAATTACAGAAAAGTATTTCAATAACATATTAATTTTACTTATATATATACATATTAAACAGTAGGTACTAAACAAACATAATATATAAAATAGAATACAATTATATATTAAGATGTAACATTTTCTATAATATATTGAATATATTTTATACACCTTACACCTACTCCACAAACACACATTATTATGATTAAATATTGATACAATTATTATTTTATATTGATAAGCTGTTACATCCTTTGTTAATGGAAAAATGATTTAGATATCTAAAAAAAGTAATCTAAAAATATTTGGAATATGAATTTCATAAAGTATTTTACCCAAATTTGCTAATTAGACAAATTAAATAAAGTATAATCATATAATAGATTGGCCTAGAAATAAATTAAGAGAAAACAAAAGTAATGGAAACGTTGACAGGTAGAGATGGGGAAAACTTCATAATAGATAACTATGTGTTTGAGAAAGACCAGAGCTTCAAGTATTTAGGAATAACAATAACTGGTAACAACGACTGGAGTGCAGAAATAATCAGTCGCTTATTCTAAGCGGAAAGGGCTTTTTTTGCACTAATCAAATATTTTAAATAAAAACTATTCTCTAGAAGAACAAAAGTATGTCTATACATAAGTATTGTGAGACCAACATTAACTTATGGATGTGAAGTATGGCTGATGACAGTGCAATTTGAACAGAAGCTAAGAAGCTTCAAGAATAAAATACTAAGAACAATATGTGAGCCAGTGTTTGACACTGCAATAAATATATGGCCTAGAAGAAAAAAAGCAGAAATAAGGGAAATCACCAAATTACTTTATATAACAAGTTACGTAACGGGTCATATAATACAGTGATTCGGTCACACAATGAAAAGAGATGAAATAAATTAAATTAGAGCGTCAATTGAATACAAACGTACAGGAAGAAGACCCAGAAGCAGACCCAAGAAACGATGAATAGGTAATAGCCAATAGGTACTAGTGGCGCTCAAGTGAAAAATTATATGTATGGCAAAAAAACTTTAACTTTTTTTATTTTTGTAAAATCTATTTCGAAATTAATACATAAAAAAATTAATATTTTAATACAGATTTAAAAATTGAATACATAATTGTAATTAATTGTTTAATATATTTATACAATTTACATAGTAACTACTAACGTCTTGTCTCCTACAATAAAACTTTTAAAATATAGTAAATTATATGTATTTATTTAATTTTTAAATATATAATTATAAAAATATAAAGCTATCCCAAAATTTGTCCAGGGTCTCTCAACAGGGAAAGGGGACACGCAGTTCTAAAAAATAGTAATTACTATGTAAATTGTATAAATATATTAAACAATTAATTACAATTATGTATTAAATTTTTAAATCTGTATTAAAATATTAATTTTTTTATATATTAATTTCGAAATAGATTTTACAAAAATAAAAATAATGTGTCCTCCCTTATTATAATTTTTCACTTGAGCGCCACTGGTACCTATTGGCTATTACCTATTTATTTGAAGAAGTCGATAAAAAACTATTGACGAAGGACAATATTTCGCAGTCTTAAAAATTACTGTCATATGATAAGAAGAGCCATTCGTTACAACCACGGTTCTAGATAGAAATATCTACAACCGTGGTTATAACTGTAATGTTCTTTATAACCTATTAAAATATTTATATTGATAGTAATGTTTAAGATAAAATGCAAGGAACGTATTATAATTTATTAACATTATACATTGTTTTTGATTATATCAAAATCCAAAAATTTTGTTATAAATAATCATTTTTGACATTTTAGTAACTATTTCCAATTCATAGTGATATTGTCAATTGGCATTCTCACTCATCACATTTCGACGGACACGGTTCCGTTGGTTTTACATTAGTTATAAACTTGTTTGACGTCACTTATCCCGCTGTTGCTCAGAAGTTTGCCCCGTATTTCGTTTACAATATTTAGAAACATGAACGTCAACTTATCGAATAACGGACAAGTAAGAAAAATAATAATTATTTTCACATTCATTAATTTAATTACTAATTTTGTAAAAGGATGAAGTGGATTTTGGATATGGCGGTTGTACAGGTCCCAACGCCGAGTTTGTCAAACTGATCTCAAGTGACGGCCATGAATTTATTGTGAAACGAAAGCATGCAATGATGTCGGGTACAATTAAAGGAATGTTGAGCGGCCCCGGAGTATTTCCTGAAAATGAGATTAACATAATTCATTTTAGAAGTATACCGTTAGTGATCTTACAAATATAATAATAAATGTTATAACGTTTAATAAATATTTTGATATGTTAGAATATTTAATTATTTTTACTTTTATTTATCTTTGTAGGTCTCATATTTTGCATAAAGTTTGTTTGTATTTCATGTACAAGGCTCGTTACGCAAACAGCTCAACTAATATACCAGAATTTCACATTGCACCAGAAATTGCTGTAGAACTATTGATGGCAGCCAATTTTTTGGATTGTTAACTTATGATATCAAAAATAAATAATTACAAACATTTTTAAGTATATATAATATATATATATATATATATATATATATAATAACGTTTTAACTTAATAAAATAATCATATAATTAATATACTTTATATTTAACTGGAATTATGATGTGGGTACATTATTATTCATAGATATTAAGAAAAATTTTTGGTTTGGGAATTATTTTATGAGACTAATATTATATGAATTTTTAACTTTTAACATATATTACAAATTATGAACTTCTTTCTATGTACTAATATATTTTCTTATTAAAAATATTTTGTTCTTTTTATTTTAATTTTTTAAATGAATTCTTATTGACATGTTTTTGTGATATACCAACTCAAGGTTAAATCGGTTCAAGTTGATGGTTAAGTAATTTTGCGACTCGGATAAATTCAAAGTAATGTTCAAGGAATATGTATGTTGTTCATCTAATTTATTTGTGATTATTATAAGAGGTTCTGTAAAAGTATAGGTAATATTAAAATGTGCTAAAAGCAATAAATGAATGTTAATAAAATATCCGTGAAATGTCTAATAGATTTATCAGTGTCAATTATTCAATTATTGTGAGTGAATCTGAATTATTAAGTGTAGAAATATCATTATTCATTAGAACAGTGGTTTTCAATATGTGCTGCAAATATCTTAGTGCACTGTCAAAATTTGATGATGACTCATTATACATTTTATTTGTATGTTTTTAAAAAATATGTAGAAATAATTAAAAGAGTACTAAATATTCTTTTACCATTTTCTACTTTGTAACTTTTTGAACAAGGATTTTAAGTATTAACAAATTTAAAAATAAAAATAGGGAATAATTAATTTATATAGATGAGGAAATGTTATAACATTATATAATATGTAAATCTATTAACTATTCATCCGATAGTTAATCATCTTTGTGACGCCCATCAATAGCAAACCCCCATTAAATGTATTCTTGTAAATAATATATGAATAATTCCTATATATATTGCATATACATTAATATTATAAAGGTTTAAGTCATTGAATTCAATTTAAATCAGATTTTTGTACTATAATAAATAAAAATAGTAAAATATACATTAAAACTTAATTTTGAACCGAACAAAAGATTTATAATCTTTTGTAAAAGTAAAATATGACTTTGATGAATTTTTCTGATGAATTTTTACAACTTGCATAATATGCATAATAATTATACAATATAATATATATATATATATATATATACATGATGATTCAGTACCGTAAAAATGTTTTTGATTTCATCAGATAGTTATTATAATAATGATATTTGAAAATATAATTATATAGAAACATAGGTGGAGGTGATACAATTGATATGTCATACATATAATAATATTAACGATTTACAGTTTTATATTTTCAGATAATAGTATTATTCAATAATATGGACATATAATTTTCATTAAATCTAGAATTAAATATTTAAATTATATAGGTGATACCTAATAATAACCTATTAGTTATATTAATTTCATTTGGAAAAGATTTTGAACTGAAAGTTTGAATTGTTCTTATTATTAAATGTATCACATATAATATAATATTAATTGTAATAAAAGTAATCTCATATGATTCTATATAATATTATATTTTCAAACATTATTGCTATAAAAACTAATTGATGAAATTGAAAAATGATTACCATTTTATTAGCATATGAAAAAATATAACATTTAATTTAACATAATTATAAAAATAAAAAATAAATGAGAAAAAATATAGGTAAAATTTTATTTTTGCGAAAAAGTAGTGTTATAATTTATAATTTATGAAAACTATAAAAATAAAAATTTTAAAATCTAAAAATTCTCAAAGAAAATATATGTATAACAAGTTATATGAATTTATATAATTTATCAACTTAGACAACTATTTTATAAGACTAAAATTATAAGAATTATTTTATCTTTTAATATTATATTACAAATTTTAAACTTATTTTTAATTAATATATTTTCTTATAAATATTTATTGTCTTAAAAATTTTATTTTTCTATTTTAAAATTATTTTTATTTATACAGTGTAACTTTTTTACATTAAAATGACTTATAAAAGTTTATCCTCTAAGTACAACTTGAACATCAAAATTTAATTTCTGCGAAGCTGTTATTTTGCCGTTATATCGATGGAGACAGAACATGCGGGTGTGACATACTCTTAATATATATATATAATTATTATGTATTTGTGTAATTATTGACAAATATAAAGTTCCTTATAAAATTTTTTTTTCATAAATATTAACTTTTAACATCAAATAAATTTTAAGTACACTTAAATAATTATTTTTTTATATATTTTTTTTAATTTCATATATATTAACAGGCGTTAGCCTAATTTAGAATAAGTTGTAATAAATTAAAACAGAAATTTTAATATAAATATAGAATAATGATAATTACAAAATTATATACTAATGGATAAATACATAAATATAAATTAGTATATAACATGCACAAATAGTTGTACCTAATATAGTTAATACTAAGGAAAAAAATATTTCAAATATATTTAATAAACTCTTGCCGGCTCTTTTATATTAATATATTATTATAATTTATATTTGATATATTTTTATTCATTTTTGAACAACAATTAGTTGTAATAAACTATTTTAGTTTTTCATAATTTTTAATAAATAATTTACACATTGTCACATTGATAATCAAAAATATTGTATATCTATTTATTGTTTTCCTAATTTAAGTAAAATAGTGTGACTGTTTGGACCACATAAAATGCTTAGTGTAATGTGTAAGTAGATTAACAAATATTGTACCCTTTACCCTTAAGTAAATAAAAGGTAATTTTAAAAATATAGAATCTGGGGCCTTATAAGTCCAGACCGACACTACCCATACCTACCTGTATATTTTGCGCTCTGTCTATCAATTGGAAAACATTAAAATACTAAAATCACATGAAGTTTAACGTAGAACTTAAATTGTGGCATTTGACTTAAAGATTAAATAATTATAATTTATTACCAAATTTAAATAGTGGAGTCTCTCGTAGGTTTTTTGTAAAATGACATCCAAAAGCATATTTAGGAATTTATAAGGAGGGGTTGGATGGTTTTTGGAAGATTTCTTTAATCCCCCCTCTCTATTTTATATTATCTAAACAATTAAGTCAGAAAATATTATTTGTCTGGTCATGGGGGGCGTTTAAACACAGTTCCCTTCCCCCGTAAATACGCTTCTAATGTCAACAAATATCAAAGTTACAACTGTTTTAAACGTTTTTATATTTTAAATAAATTTCGGATATTTATTGTCAGATGTAATTTTACAAATATAACATACGCACAATTAAGTGATTGCTAGACTGCTAGAGGATGCTTAGATGCTTACCCAAAAAAGTTTTTAGTGCTCACAAATAATTTTTAACATACCATCTAGAGTATACAGGTGTATGAAGGTCTACGAATCGTTTTAACATTTTAGCATCCCTAACATTTGAAGTCTAGTTGCACCCAGTGGCACCCATATTCTTGGAGGTTTCCTAAGAAATAATATGTTAAAAAGCGAAAGGTCGACCTAAGACGTTTCTTCTTCGTCCCTTCGGTCCTCGAAAAAATTAATGGTTTAATATAATTAAGATTTGAATGTATTGTTATTGCATTAGAAAACATGATTGTGAGCGAAATTCAATATAATTATACATTTATACAGTATATTATACTGATAAGCTATTTCAAAAGTTCAGGTGTGTAAACTATCTATGAACATAATAAAAAAAAATTAAGTAACTATTTTCAAAATTGTAAAAGTTATCATGAAAAATCTAAAATCAAAATTACGATTTCCGTGAAATTTAACATTTTACACTTTTGGGAAATTTAAAATATGAGTTAAATAAAATATTAACTACAAGCAATTTTCTATAGAAAGCATACCCTAGTTTTGGTAAATGGACAGTTATTCCTAAAAAATAGCATATATTATTCAATTTTACTAAATATTCAAATTTTAAAAGCTTATAAAAAAATTGTGTTTTGCGATTTTCAAAAATATTTTGTAAATAAATTAAGTAGTGTATTTATTTGTGTATAGATTTCTATAAAATTTTCAAAACGTTAAACCCAAAATTGCATGTAATATTAAACATTTTTGGGAAAAATTTCAAAACTCTATAATTCGTCAGAAAATTAAACAATCATTTCCAAAAATTTTTTTTTTGTGTAACACCAATGTGTATACTCAAAAAATGTCAAATTCCTACAATCCTAATTAGCAAAAACCTAATTAATTATCACTATATAAAAAAATTTGAAATAATGGAAATCGTACTTTTGCCGATTTTCGTCATTTTTTGGTAGTTTTTCTTTTTCTAGGAAAACATTTTTCTGAAAAATAAGCTTAAAAAGTACCAACCAGATGCAATTTGCTATTGAAAGCATACTTTATACATGATAATCAGACCATTGTTTCTACCCGAAAAAATATTTTCAGAGACAAAAAAGTCATCATTGTAGAACCAATACATTCTTTGCTTCGCTCAGAATCTAAATTAATATAAAATTGTATAGGAATCTATAATAATCGACAATATTCAAATATAATCGTAGTATTATTATCAAAAATTTAATGTTACATATGCATATATGTTTATACATAGGGTTTTTATATAAAAGCACATTATAATTAGGTAGGTACTTTTCCGTTTGTGTACACACGAATAGATAAGATAGGGTTAAACATTGTGTTTTAACAAATTTTTTCAGATTGGTACGTCATATTCTATCGGTGTCTGGGGGGGGTCCATGGGGTCTGGACCACTGGTTGAATCTATGAGTAGTGTTGTATTAATAATCTGCAAGTTTAACTGAAATGCCACAATTTAAGTTATACGTGGCTGTGAATTTGCTATACTTCATATTCAATCGACGGAGACAACAAATATGGGTATGGAATCCTCTTAACTTTTAAGTTTAACCACATAATTTAATATAAATTCATGACCAAAAAGTATCATAAAGTATAAACGTGGAATTATGAACACAAGCATAGAAGTATTAAATTATTCTCCTAAATGAAATATGAAATATTATATTGTATTGTAGTATTGTAAGATTTGATATCGAACTAACGTAATGTAAGTGTACTGATCGCAATCGTGAGTGCTGAGTGGGATGGGTTCCTGGTAGGTTTGACCTCAAGCATATATCATATTCATAATATAGTTACAGTAGTGTAGTAGTTATTATATTTATCAAACGTATAAAAAAATCATGAGTATACTTTTTAAAGACTCGAACAATTGAACACCAAGAGAAAATAAATATGTATATATTTGTTAGATTTGATTAGATTTTTGTTTGTAATTACGAATTCTACATAGTTATATTAATAATAATATAATATTATGATTGTTTATTAATTAACATTGACAGATAGGATATAAGTTAGCAAATATAAATTTAATATTTGTTATTATTGAATTACCCCCTCGCAAATCGTAGGGGGATCTGGGCAATATTTCTCTCCGTTCTATACGAAAAATTGAATTTTATATATAATATGGAAATGTTGCATCGTTTCTGTACTTTGTAGTTCCCATAATATAAAAAATATATAATATGCCCCCTCCCGTAATCTGGACCGGATCCCCCGTGACCCTCCACAACACTATTGTAATTATATATTATTTGTTGACTTAGTATACTCCACGATTGTAGATAGAACTATACATATATATTAGCAGTGGTGTAATTGCGGGGTGGCATGCGAGGGCAATTGCCCCCCTTAATTTTATCGTGATGGGGCAAAAGTATCATTTTGCTCTTCCCCCCCCCCCCCCGGAGGGGGGAGTGGGGAGTTCATTACTAACAAATTAAAAATGTGGTTAAATATTGACAGTGATTTTTTAAACTTATTATTATTAACACTTATTAGTTATTATCATAATTAGTATTATTTTAGTATTAGCACTTATTGTTATTATAATTAACTAAAATAAAATAAAAGTAATTCCCATGAGTTTAAGTCTTGTGCCTTGTGTAGAAAGTGTAAAAACAAAAAAATAGGTATATGTAAAAGAAAAATGTATTTTACCTCCTCCATCCTGTTTACAATTTTGGTGAGTACATTATTTCCCCCTGTTGCGCCATTGTATATTAGTATACTCTAATAGTTATTAATAGGAACATCTCTGGATAGATCATAGATGTAATGTAATGTATTGACGTGATAATGTAAAAATGATGTGAAAATTATCTTGTTATTGTTATTCAATACCATTAATTTTTTATATCGCATTTCATTCATCTGGGCGATTTGGATATTTGCATAGCCCAGTCACCTTTTGAGCATCGACACAAATTGTAGAGTCAGGGGTTAAAGTGGTGGTGGGACGCAATGGGACTCAGTCCTCCTACCTCTAATGGTGGTTAAAAAGCGTCGCCTTTAACAAATTACACGTTACAAAACGCTCTGGAGACATAAAATGATACATGGAACGCTTAAAACTATATGAAGACATTAGTCCCCCCTGGAATTTTTTCCCACTTCAAGTCCTGTGTATAGTCCGAAATAATAAGTGTACACTATTGATTTAAGTATATATTATACATACATCACTCAGTTCTCAACATAGTATACACAATTATTTCATACTTTTAATAAGAATAATATTTATAATCCATTATAACAAACACAATGTTATCACTAGATTATATTAAATAAACAATTCTAAAAAATTCTATTAGTATGGAATAAGCCATTGAATATAATGTAGATAATGATAATGGTATTTGCTTTAATAACTATGTAGTATAAGTGTTCATTAATTTTTTTCATAATATAATTTTTAATGATAAAAAAATAAAAAAACTGTGTAATATACTAATATCCTTTATCCTTGTATTTTATATTTTTAAATTATTTTCGTATTTAAACATTTAGTGTAAAAATAGAATCATTATTGTTTTTTTATAGATCTTAAATATTTTCGATTAATTTTCATTACACACCAAATATTTATCATTTTTAGTTTATTTGAACCTTTCATTTAAAGTATAATTTAAATTTCAGCATTCTATTTATATGTTGTATATTTTGTTTATTGTTTCTTTCTCTTTTTGGTTTTATAGATAATAATTAAAAGATGTACCTACCTTATAATTCATGATGTATAGATATGATCTATGAGTAAGATACGAACCTAGCATATCGTGTAATTATTTTATTGGTTACCTAAAATTTACAAATGCAGTCCCATATTTAGGGTGGGAATCGGAGAGACGGCAAAATTGGCTTAAAGTTTATAAAATGTTTAAAATTTAATGTGTTTTTTTATTTAGTGTTGTTTACGAATAAATCGTAAAGTCAAATAAAATTATAATATTGCATTGATTAGATTGCAATACGCAACTGAACACGGCGGCGACGACCCATTCCTTATCTGTTTCTCGTCCCGTGTGAATTTTAATTAGTGTAATATTATTGTGTAATTATTTTATCTAAATTGTCTTTGAATATTTACCATATGTTTTTGGTATCGTGATTTCTTTTAATTTTTTTTTAAACAAATGACCACACCCGTCTTTTTTGTACGTCGTAAATTTTTGTCGTTCTTCCGGAACACATACAGAAATTTGTCATTTTTCTTTCGTTTGTTTTTACGTCTGCTATTGCGGCAACGAAACTTTTGGTTTATAATAAAATAAAATAGTAAAACGTTATTTTCGCCATTTCGGCATTGATAATTAACAATATTATTATTGTAATACAAATTATTTTTATCATATTGAAATTATAAATAAATACATTCACACAACAGTAAACATACTCGTCTGTGAGTTATATACTTTATTATTATTTATGTAACTGACTTGTCGGTTACACATTTGAGTCACCTGCGATTCCATTGGGCAAAAGGTCCTCAATATTGTTACCGCCCGTAAGTCCGCCAGCACCCGGTGCGGTGTGTGGGAGGCCGCCCAGGTCGTCGAGAGTTACCAATTCGTTACCAATTCGTTACCAAATAACCACCATCATCTCAACATCATCATTAACGTAAAATTGTGTTTATTCGTTTTAGATTTAAGGTATTGGTCCGATCGTTTGTCGACTCTGTGATCATTGCACCCGACATATCTGACCACAGAGAAACCCCCCCCCACCCGTTAACTATATTGTACAATTCCTTTTCCTTTGTATAAATTGTACCGTCCTTTTTCCCATGTGTTAGGTTTAAATTGTTTCCCTTCCTAGCCGTTGTCATAGATGTTCTTATACGTGTGCGTTAACAATTGCCGTTCGCCCCTTTTACCGGCAACATCAATGATTATATGAAAATTGCCTACCTTTGGATATTAAGGCGTACAATTTATATAAGTTAATTAAGTGAATTATTATTAAAAAATTCACTGGTCCTTCGGCTATAATTATATTTTTGTTTCGTATACAAGTGTAATATTTTTTATTGTACAAAATAATTTTTAGCTTGTAAAATATTTAGTTATTAATGTAAAAATAATAATATGTATTCTTTAACATCTAAGGACAAACTTTTGTATAGGTTTTTGACATATATTATCGTTATTATCAATATCTATTTATACTATGGATGGGTCTAGATGTTGGACGTTGGAGTACAAGTTGTTAAATTTTACTTATAAGAAAATAATTTTAACGCCATGAGAATCTGATACAGAGATAAAAAAAAGTAAAAATTGTTATGTTTGACAGTTGTACTTTGTACCTGTAATTTTATATAGTTTATATAGTTTTTAACAAAACAATTAAAGGAATAAAGATCGTATTATATAGTATATACTACATACCATATGTTTGTTAATAATAATAATAAATATTATAGACATATCAGAGGGGGGCATAGGGGCAATGGCCCACTAGACATTTTGTTTAACTGTACTCGTAAAATTTATTTTTAAAAGTGTATTATAAATTTATAACACAACATGACACGACACACGGACACGGTGAATGCAGTAATGCACCATATACTAATTATATTATATAGATACTAATCTATGAAATAGAAATTTACATTTTGTATTATAATAATTTCTAATTTTTTTCGTAATTTAATTGTATAATACGTTATAATTATATTACATAGTTTTTGTATTGAAATTTGATGCTTTGCATAAAAATAATCAACTGAAGATATGAGTTGATATTTCCATTTTAATGATTACGTATATATAATATGTAGTATAACGGAAAACGAATAAACGAAAAAAATTATTGGTGGGGAAGTAAATAATAAAACTAATAAATATATTGAATAGTATAAAATAATAAAATAACCTAACCTAACCTGTCATATAATGTTATGTCGAGTTGATTAATTATAATGTATTTATGTATTCATGTATGAGTTTCTACATAATAATTTATTATATTCTCACTTCCTCACTCATCATCGTTTTCCGATATAACTACTATATTACAGTGGCGGTTCGCAAGGAAAATCATTGAGGAGACTGATAATTTCAAAAAAAAAATTTAAAACAAAAAATGACAAAAAAAACCTTTTTTTTATTATTATAATTGTAATAGCTTTTTAATTATAAGAATAGATAATTTATATTATTCTATATTCTAATTCAATTCTTTCTTTTTTTTTCGGACGCACGACACGCTGCAGGTTTTCGTGTTTACAGAAAAATACGTCACCGCGATTGTAACGACAGAAACTTTGAATGAGTCTAGTGTCACTGAATAACATCTATAGACAATCTACCCACTTCCTCCACCTTGTTAGCACATGAAATATCAAAAATATCAAATGTATACACATTTGAGTCTCTCGAATGGCAGACTCCCGAACTAGTGACCGTCATCGTTATCGATATTTTTCGCCCATGTATTGTTGATCATTAATTGTAAAATATTAATATCGAAAAACCTATAATAATTATTTTCAAAATGTATAAAAATATTAAATTAAAATAGAATTTTTTAATTTCTTCAAACTCTTATTTGCGTTACTACTTTTTTTTTATGGGGAGTCGCCGTCTCAGACTCCCCTGACGAGCTGCCACTGCTATATATTATTTATGTAATTTGACCACTTACCTTTACTCTTCACATGACGCACTGCTGCTGATGTCGATTATAATTTACTTGGCTCACCTTTGTATATACGTAATTGATCGCTTAGTTCTTCGTACTTTAATCGATGACGACTTATATCATAATATAATATTATTTATTTATTCTGGTATACATGGACTTAGATGAGCAAAATAAATATATAAATGAAAACTTTTTTAAATATATATATATAATACACTAATTTAAACTATAAAAGAGTTTAGTTTAATTTAAGAGTAGCATTTATTCGTAGTCTGAAATTGTTGATGTATTTGTGTCATTTATAATATTTTGTGTATTGTCGGTTTATTAAACCAGCGTGTGTTTAAATTCGAAGTAAGGAGTATGTAGCTATAATAAGGAACTATATGTATCGCTTCAAACAATTAAGTGAGCGTAGAATTTAGTTAATATATAGTTGAGGAGAAATATTATCATTAAATAATGAATGAGAAAATTATATGAGCATAGCTTCGATAATATTAAACAAGCATGCAAGATATTTCTTTGAAGTTATATAGCTAAGGAAAAAGAAGCTATAAGCATTACTCCGCATAATTTAACGAGCGTGCATAATAGTTTAATTTAGAAGAATAAAATTATTATATTTTAGGAATAAGAGAATTGTAAATATCATATTATGTATTGTATTATGTATGTATGAAATGTGTAAAAAATGTAGAGTGACCATCGAATAGTAAGTTGAAATGCCATACGAATAAATAAATAAGTTTAAATGTCTCAACCTGCTATACAGAAAAAATAGTGTTCAAAATTGTGTGTCACTTGTATTTAAAACTTTTGGTTCTTTGATAATTCGTTATAATCTCGCCCAGCTTGTTCTTGTGTACATTGTATAGTCCAAAGTTTATTTTATTAATGAATGTCGAGTCAATGACAAAATATAATCAAAATCGTAAATGTTACAAATAATATGAAAATAATAGAGTAATATAGATTAATAAAAAACACGTCCACACTTTATATATATACAAAAATATCCTTCCCCCCATAGGCAAAGAACTAAAGCAGCCACTGGGACATATTATATTAATTTAATAGATATTTAAGTTAGATTATAATAATCCGTAATTTTTTAAATTGACCTATTCGTATATTATCTAAATTTAACAAAAACCAAACAGTTTTTATTACATTTTTTGTTTTTATAAATATTTATCACATTACTTCTGTTTAAATATTACAAATTAATTTTGTATGTATAAAAAAATAATGACTCCTACAAAATAAAAATAGTAGAATATTCATAGTTATTTTGTTTTTATATGTAAATTTTATAAATAGGTTCTTATTTTTCGCCTTACCTATAGAAAACAATATTTTAAAATATATTTTATGAAGTTTTTATATCATATTTGTTTCAATAAGTAAAATATTATTTAATTAGTTAAACAACCTATATTATGGTATCTACTATATGTACTTTGTCTTTATAAGTCAACAAAAATATTCATATCTTATCTCTAATATAATATTAATAATAAACCTTAGAAGACAACATTAATATAAATGATAAATAAATTCAAACATTTTTTTTTTGAAAATTGTTAATAGTATCATATCGTAATAGTTTCGAATGTTTATGACGAATAAAAAAATTGACAATGTTTTATATTCAGTTTTAGAATTTATTGGTCTTGAATGTGCTAGCCATAGGTTCCTAATAGGTCTGATGCACAAATTTCCATACACTGGAACACAGTTATGGTTATTTTGACTGGAACCGACTGGAGTATTATCAGTTATTACAGTTATAGTTTGTGATAAAAACTTTTAGTTTTATTGTAATCAATTTATTTAACGCGGCATTTGTATCTACACATTTATCTAACTATTATCACATCGACTTCGTTGATACTAATGATAGTAGTAGTGTAGTACTGTGTTGTACAAACACTGACGTCGTATAACAAGTACAACCAATCCTAGAATCCTGGTTATACGATTCAGAATTTTCTTTGTACAAAATAAATTTGTGTCGTGCTAGAAATTAAAACAGCTGATTGTGGTGTGGCCTTGGATGACAATATTATCCAAAACAATACGCATTTAGATATATAAAAACCAGGATACCATCCAGCATGGGTTTCGAGCAACAGATACAACTTATCAACATTATTTCTGTTTCTATATACACTCCATACGCTCTGTACACTTTTGCCACGGTCGCTATACGCGCCCATAGTGTCCTGGTAATATGATTCTTGATTTTCTTTGTAACGAACAAATTTTGTACGTTCAAAAATATTGTAATGAAAATAAAACTTAAAACAGCTGTTTAGACAACGACCTTCGGACGTATACAAAAACGCACAAAAGATGGCAATGTAAATGATTCAAACGAAATAATGAAAATACGCGCGGCTGTGATGTAATATCGTCGGATCCAGTGACGCAAGCCGAACGCTTTGGAAACTCGACGTTTCACCATAGAACCCTGATTATGTTGGAAATTATTTTCCTCGTTTCGGACGGAGCCTCTCTTCTCCGCCTGACGACGCAACAAGATAATTTTTGCGCGAGACTCAATGTGTATTTAAATAACTTATTTGATAAACGTCGGTTAAAATAAAGAATACCTATAGACTTATAATAAGAACATATTGTTTTGGTCTGTAATTTTTTTTATCTTATATTTTCGTTGTATTTTTTATCTAAATTAATTCTTAAAAAATTATTATAATCATTTACGTACGTAATTAACTTACTTAACTTTTTTTGTCGTATCAGTATCATTACATAGATATTGTAAGTATTTATATAAGATGTGTTTTCGGTAGAAATTGTATTTAGTTGGTTCATTATTTAATTCATTTTTCGAATATATTAAAAGTTTTTCTTGTAAAGAAAAAAAACCACCAAAAAATAGCGGAAAAATTACGGTTTTCTAACTCTTTAAATTTTGATCGTAGCGACTTGAAATTTATTTTGAATATTTACACGAGTAATTTGCACACATTATAATTTTTGGAATGGATTATCAGTATAATATATTTTAATATAATGAGATTCATTAAAAATCGTATTTTCTAATGCAATTATATTGCATTCAAATCTAAATAATTATAATAAACCACTTATTTCTCAAAAGATCCAAGGGACGAAGGAGGAACGTCAAAAATCAACCTTTCCGCATTTTGTTTATTCTATAGTTTTTTTTGTTTTTTTCCTAGTGACTTTGTTTGTAATTACGAATTCTATATAGTTTTATTTATGATAGAATATTATCAAATTACTTTTTATGCAAACTGAAAATTATATTAATAAAAGAGATCTTTATCTGTGCGGTAGTTTTTTTTTTTTTACCCAACATACAAGTGACACTATTTCCATTTTATATTCGTTTTATTTTTTTTATACTTTTTGATTTTAATATATGGAGTACAGTGTAATCAAAGAAATAAAAACACTACGGACGTAGATTAAATTCTCCACTCGTAATAATTAAAATTTGTTGATTCTACCACACATGGTTATTAATATGATGATTGTGGAAAGTTATTTCGCGTAAAACAAGTTATTTGTCAGACAGATGGAGACAACACATGCGGCCGTGGCGTCTTCTTAGACATGGGCGCCCACCTGGAGGGGTAGGAGAAAGAGATCTTCCCTAAATTTGGGGCAGATATGTATTAAAATATTTAATTTAAGCAAATAAAATAACATTTTTAACGTGATAACCACAAAAACACTGTTCTTTATAATTTTAGATATTACCATTGGATAATATCATTAATATATTACATAAAGAGCGAAATTACAAAAAAAAAAAAAACTTATTGTCCCCCTTCAATAGTTTGGTCGTTTGGTACTCATCAGAAGCGTATTTACGGTGGGTGTCGAACGGGTTTAATGACAAAACACAAAAGGGGGCACATGGCTATAAAAAGAAAAAAAAATTGTTATTGATGTTATATCTTATCTATATTATATGTTGCCACCTTGATTTGGGTTCTATATTTTGCATTATTATGTACATGTTTAATTTAATTTTGTTATATTATAAAGCGGTGAGGAGAATGGGTTTCAACT
Organism: Eriosoma lanigerum; assembly: GCA_013282895.1. Lineage (NCBI taxonomy): Eukaryota > Metazoa > Arthropoda > Insecta > Hemiptera > Aphididae > Eriosoma > Eriosoma lanigerum. The sequence goes on from CM023362.1 coordinate 9,113,278, forward strand.
TAGCAAAAGCTTCCAGAAAAAAAAAAATCTAAAACTTCCCTCCTTTAAAAATTGCTAAATACGTAATTATTATTAGCTGATAATGCTATGTGTTGCCGTCTTGGATGATCTTGCAGCCAACGCCTACGTAGTGCCTTCATCGTTTACCAGGGTCCAATGGGGTATTTGGGCGTCTAACGTATGCGGGAAAAAATACGAGATGTGCGTATAGCCTCGCTGTACGACGCTCACTCCACGTCGGATCCTGGTTACGGTGGGAACGAAAAACATGGATCGTGCGACATTTCTGGTCGAATGTCAAACAGATGTCATAGCGCATTGTGCATTCCGGATATAATGAAAACAGTAATAATATGGAAAATATTAATAATTGAAGGACGTTTTTTTATATATACGTTTCGACGTCGTCGTTTTGAGATATTCAACTGAAATCCGCTAGAAATGTCAACTAGAAGGCGCTGATGTCATTACGGCGCGGAATCTGTACGTGATAATAAAATAACACTATACGTGACAGAAATTTCGTGCATCTTGGAAATGCATTTTATTTAGATCTCATAATACCGTTTCGTGACAATTGAATTGCATTTCAAATGCAATTTTGCGAGGCCTATTGGCGATTTTTTCTACGAAGTTATTGTTCTTACCGCGGATATCGCGAAATGATGGTTTATCAAGCGCCAGTAGGACTAGGGGTGCATGGTCACGACTATCTCTGGGTCAAAATCGTCGCGTTTCCATACAGCGGAGAGTTGAAGCGTTCGTATAATAATAATCATCATTATTATTTTCATTCTGTATTCCCGTATAGAATACCAATATTGCGTTTTCATTAATTTTTCAAGTTACAATGACAGTCGTTCATAAAAATTCAATTATAAATAACTGTATATTTCTGATACAATACTATTAATAAACAAACGTATCTCCAAGACCCTAATTGATAAATTTTCGCAAGTACTACACATTAAATTTGTAGTACATGGCTAGGAATAGTCTTATACAAAAATTTATCCATATTCCAATTTGGTATATGACATTTACGAATTATTTATTTTTCAAGTGAAAAATAATATCATGAATCATTATACATTATCGTCTATTATTTACCCGCACTGAGTCCGAAAGAAAATGCAATTGTAGATTCGAAAGAAAAATTATTAAACGTCTGAGTAATGTATAATAAAATATCAACAGATTATTTAATAATTTATATTATTACTTATCCGTAATAATTTCACATTTTGCAGCTCAAAGGCAAGAAGAATTGATTTTTAAAAAACAAAATTATTATTCATAATTTTTGTAATATATTTATACAAGAAATAAAGTAAGATTTCAATATGCATAAAAATATATTTAATAATATAATAAATGTACCTATATTTATTTTAACATTTGTGTACAATGTACGTGTTTTAAAATTAACGTACCTTATAGTTTTTAACTCGTTAATACCCAGCCTTACATATTATATGTGACATGTGTATAATAATGGAATGTTTCAAACATGTATATATCTTATATTAAATTTAAAAAATATATCGATTATAACGTAGCATTATTGTAAGGGATAAGGGAAGGACAAGGACAATAATTTCATTTGAAATGTTCTAACAAATTCACTAACAGATTAATTAAATTTAATATTCCATTGTTATTAAAGTATACATTTATTACTTCCACGCGAGTACAAATAGTCTTAACAGTTATATTACTCGTATAATAATAGTGTTAATTAATATTATTATTAATAATAATGCAAATTAATAAACATATAAATTATAATAAAATTAATTAATAACACTACACAAGTACTATACCTACTGTGGACTATTTATATATATTACACAATGTTTTATTGATAAGCGGAATGATAAAATGAGGAAAAATAGCCAAAATTGTTGAAAATACATAACCTAAAGTTAGTTACCATTATAAAAAAAAAAATCCTTAACTAATACGATAAAGAACTTATGTAAAAAGAGCTCTTAAATAGTTGACAATGAATACGTTAATTAATTATTAACTATAAGTGTTTGAAATTTTAGCAACTATTTAATGTAAGTATGGATCTATATTATTTCTGGTTAAAACGAACTTCGTATAGTGTCCTAAATTAATGTCTACAACATGCAAATAAAACAATAAGTCGTAAAAACTACAAAATTTATTCTGACGCTTCTGATAAATAAAACAATAACAAATGAGAGATCAAGTCTATAGGAAAACCTTTCTCCCCTAAACCTTTCAAGTTTCAATATAGACTTGTAAAATATTCGAACAAAATTCATTAATGTAAGTATTCTAATTTCCACTCTATTTTGAATAATTAATTTTTTTACTTTATACATAAAGAACTAAATAATTCATTTTAGAGTATTTTGAATTGTATACTTAAAATAGCTAATTACTTAAAATATTATGATGGTTTATTTTCAATAACAAAAAAAACGTAATAAGTATATTTGTGAAATAATATCATAGCATTAACATAAAATCTGTGTCTATTTAGATTTATTGAAAAATTTGAAGATACAAAATGTAAAAACATTTGTTTAGCTAATCAATAACGTGATGGCTGCTTTTGATGAAATTTCGAGAATTTGGACAAATTTTCTTTAAAATATTGTATAGTTTTAAAAGGTTTAAATATATTAAACTATATTTGAATTAAAACAATGCTATGTGTGTTGGCCATTTGAATATATGATACGATGTAAACGCCAGTGTCTAGCTACCATTGTAGTGCATACACTCCTGGTACCTGTTATACATGAAATGACTTTCTAATTTAATTTATACACAAAAAACAATTATTTTAAATTATATATAATAAAAATAAATAACCGGTCATGAATATTTTGTTGTCGTATTTAGACGTCGAATTTGAATTCTATTATAATATAAATATATATATATATATATTATATATATATATATATATATTACCTACTGTATGTATTCCATGTTACCTATTATAAAAACTAGCGTGACCTCGAACTTTTTCTCTTTCACTCACTCTCTGTCACTCTTGTCACTCTGTCTTTCTCTTTTCTCCGTCTCTGTCTCTCTCTGACTCGCTGTCTGTCTCTATTTTTCTAGCTATTCTATCCCTGCCCAACTACTTATCACCCACGATTTACAATATTTAAAATATGCTCTGATAAATTTCATTTATGTTGAACGTTCTTCAATTTTCAAAATGCATTTGATGACAGCAAAAAACGTATTTTGTAGGAACAACAGTAAAATTTTGTCGCCAATGTACAATTTATTTTTTAAATATTTAAGTTAGATTGATAGTGACTCTTATAGTTTTTTTTATGTCGAGGCAAATTTTTAAACAATAGTTATGTAGTTTTGATCACATTTTGATTTTGAATTTTTAAACTATACATTGGAAATTGTTTATATTATTTGTATTATGTATTATCATTGATTATTTATACTAGTATTTATAATCAATGGTATGTTATTTTACAGTTGTTATTAAGTAATTTTTAAAATATTTTACCGTAATTATTTTAGCTACAAAGAATATGTGAATATTAATGGATATACATAATATTTTGTGCAATAGTACTTTGTATAATAATTGTGACTTGATTGTTCCTTTATCCTCGATTTTGAAATGAAATTTGTGTTAGGTTTAAATAAGTATAAGGTTATTGTTTATTTGCTAACCTAAACTAATTATTAAAAGTTGTTTACTAGTTATTATAAAAAAAAAAAACATATTGGGTGGCAACTACTTCATTTATTTTTCCTGATAATTCTAATATAAACCTATTAGAATTATCGAGGCCTTATGCCTATTGCCTGACGCAGTGGTGCGCAACCTTTTTTGATCCACGACCTCCCTAAAATTATTTATTTTTATAATACAACCCCCTTCCTACCAACATTTATGTAAATGTATAATAGATATTCAATACAACATGTTATCGCAACATTAAGATATGACCTAATATTACGTTTATATTACGTTTATATTACCATTGACGGTACAAAATAATTTTAGGTGCGTTACCCTGATTGTGTGACTCTTGTCTTTTTCCTTTGCATCTTAGTTAAGTAAATGTTAACTTAAAATTATTATAATTAATAATAAATAATAATAATTAAAATCAATATATATATATATATATATAAAAGGAATTTATAAATTTGAACAGTGAATTACATTACTAAGTTAGGTATTTAGATATTATTTATTACTCATTCTTAATTTTCTATACAGTTGTTATTAAATATTATAATAAATTATAATTATTTTATTTTAAGAAAAAAAATATTTATAAAATCGAGTCACTTCAATTCGTAATGAATAATACGTGTAGACTGATAATTTAAAATTTTTCTTTGTCAAGTAAAATGTAATAGATAAACAAAGAAAATTATTTGGCACATTTCAAATCGAAAAAAATTACTCATAAATATAAATATAAAAATAGCGATATTATCCCTAGAAATTCTAATTCTAAATAGACAAACAATGATAAGTAATTAACATTTGTGTTATGGAAAAATTTAAGAGATATTAAACTTTCAATTAGCACGAATATTTAATATTTTACACGTGAACAATATTACGTAGGTTTATATACTTGTAGACCATAGTTAATATACCAGTTAATAGGTATACCTATATTATATTTGCATACTGTAAATAAACCTAAACTTATTTGGAATTATATTTATTATTTAATAATATACTTAAAATGATTAGAATCTTCTAAAATATAATTTTAAAATGGTTAAAGCGTGTATAAATTCATAAATGTATCATATTATTAACTGTAAAAAATAAAAATGTATATAAATAATATATTGGTATGATTATTATTGGCTATATTATACCTAAGTATAAGCTATCTAATGAAATTTGAAATTCATTTCAGTATTTATATTTAATTTTTTGTACGAAAATTATGATTAAATGACCCATTTTAAAAATTAATAATTTATTGTTATATATTAATTTTAATCTAATTATACGTATATTATATACTATATTGTACTATGTAATTTATAATTTGTATATATGCATTGAAGCATATAGGTATAGTTATTAAAACAATAGAAGTAAAAGGTAAAATAATTATTCAATAATTCAATTTATAAATAACTTCTTCGACAAATAATTGCACTTAGTACTTAGTTCGTCGTCGTGGTCTGTTGATGTTTAATATCGTTTTTATGTTTCCGCGGTTTTAATAATAATTCGTCGCAAATTTTTATTTTATTTTCATAATTACTTATTTTATATCTTATTTATTTATTTTCATTGTTATCTATTAAAATTTAATTTGTTTGCAACCATGTCTACTTTTAGAAGAGTAAGTTAATTAAATTATCTAAATATTTTATTTTAATATCTATAGAACTAATATACATGCCTGTTCTCCTGAACCTAATATTTATTTATTTTTATTATTCAGAATATTTTTAAGCATATATAAATTTGATTTTGACATTTATTTTTAAAATTATTTTAGGGATCATTTTTTCAAAACCAAGACGTTCCTGACGTAACTTCACCTGCTGTGAGTAAAGATAGAAGTACACTAGACTTTCATAGCTTTTTTTCGTCGTCTGATCAGTCGTTAAGTCCAACAAAAAATTCTGTTATAATTTAATTTTTAAATTTTAAAAAATGTTTTATTTAATATATTTATTTAAAGGTGAAATAAGTATGTATATTATCATACCTATTGGTACAGCCATTTAAATAGGTATATACTACTTTCCTTTTGTATCCTTGTAGTATCCTACTATTATATCAATTTTATCATATCTTTAAATTGTAGTTGACTTGTTCAGTCCGATCTCAGAGTATTTTGCCTTTAATAAACCTCGAATTTCAACCATAGATCGACAATCTATTTCTAATTATTCTACACCGATAAGACAATACTCGGCTAAAGTGAGTTAATTATTTTTGTTTTTTAAATATTAAATATAAATCTATGGCAACCGTATTTTCATTAATCTCTGACACATAATTTTGTAAGCAATTTGTCGTTTCTATGTTTTTATATTATATTTTAATATATAATCATAAACGTTCAGGCTGTTGACGAAAACGACGGTCCGAATCTTACAATTTAAAGTACATGAAATCACTATTATCACGAGATTACAGTACTGTTTACATTTCGCAATAGAACGTGAAGCGACAATTATTTTATTGATTCTAATGTAAAAAATTGTTTATATACTTACAATTAATTTTTTTCTTCAAAACATAATGTTAATAATACAATATATATTGAATAAAATTATATATTTATATTTATTATTTAAAAAAAAATGTTGGAAAATATCGATAATATTATTATATCGATGTATTATTATAAAAAATACCTTTAGGATAGTGCACACACGTGTGTATTAAATAAATAAATTCATGTTATATATTTTATATTTTGTATGGCGGATGATGAGGGGAGTAAGTTAGTGGGTGGTGGGTGTGTTGGTGGGGGAGAGTGGCTAGGGGTGGTTGATGGTAGGGAGAGTGTGTGGGGATGGCGCAGTCTGCCGTGTGCGTCTTGTTGGTATTTTGTTTAGCTCATTTTTTAAATTTCTTAAAAGTTTTTCTTTAGGAGGGGAAAAACAATCAAAAAATGGTGAAAGTCGGCAAAATTATGGTTTCTGTTATTTAAAATTTTTTAATTTCGTTATAACTAATTGAGTTTTGATCGTAGAACTTGAAATTTTTTTTGAATTTTAACATAAGTAGTATACAAGTTAGGTAGAATTTGAGAATGAATTATTAGTGTAGTGTATTGTAATATATTGAGGTTCGCTCAAAATCGTATTTTCTGATGCAATATCATTGCATTCAAATCTTAATTATAATAAACCACTAATTTCTCCGAGAACCGAAGGGACAAAGGAGGACCATCCTAAATTGACCTTCCCGCTTTATTATTATTTTATTGTATACATAATGTTTTGTTTGTTTTTCTTATATTTTTTTGACTTATTTTCGCGTTCTCGTGTAATGTGTATAACGTTTTTGAAATGTGAATAAGTGTAACAGTACAAAGTTTATAGTTGATACAGTGATTAATAATAATTATAGTAGATAGTAATAATACGTGTAGATAAATACTGTATTACCTTTCCCACTTATTTTACATTTTTCTGAAATATTCTATACGATTATAATATATTATAATCGATATATCAATGGAATCAACGAATTGTAACGATTGTCCATGGTTCCCGATTAAATATATTATAGTTGTAGGGAACGTGACATAAACCTCTCCTATTTATTTTATTTTATTACCTGTTACCGCGTTTTTTAGTCCAGTTTCATTAAAGTTTCAATCGTTTTTGTCCACCTGTGGTACCAGGATCCCATGAATGCACACAGCCGTCCCCGCAGTGATTCGTTGCCGTACGGCGACTGCGTCGCATGAACGGCGATTGTTCTAGTTTTTACACCAAAGTATGACGAACGTAAAATAAAATATATTATATTATATAATACGCGTTACTCATCTATTATTATCTATTATGCGTATATTTTTTTATTACAATTTTCACCGAATTGCGTATTTTAACTGGTTTCTATTTTTTAAAAAAAATTTTTGTCATTGTATTTTACAATTACAATATCTAAAAGCCCACAATCACTGCTTACACTTGGTTTATGGACCTAAAGATTTCTAAGCGTTTAATCGTTTCATTCAACCCCCTTCGAATCGAACATACTCGTATAGTTTACTTCCTCGTCACTCATATAAATATTATCTCTAAATTATTCACCCTTGTGTACCCTTTATCCACGTAGCTGTAACCGTCTGTGACTTTAATCATAATATTTAACACTTATTCCATCTCTTCTTTCTAGTAGACAACTCTTTTTTTCATTCCTAGATATTTTTGATATTTCTCTCCAGGCGCAATTCTTCTCCTTGACTCCCACTCCTTAACTGTTATCCATTATATTATTAATTATATTTATTCCTCTGACTTCTTAATTCATTTATATTTCTGTTTTTTGTTTTACTATAAATAATAGTTTTGCTATAATCTATTTCATAGTATGACAGAATTTAATTAAAAAGATATTTGCTTTCATTTAATCAAATACATATAAATACTTGATTCTGGGCGTTTCTTCGGTCCTCGGATAGATTAGTGGTGAAATGTTATTGTGTTACATTATAATTAAGATTTGAATACCATGATATTGTAATCGAAAAAAAAGAATTCTGTGTAAAACTCAAAACAGATATACAATATAATGATAATATTTATTTTTATAAATATCATTATTTAAAAACAATTCAAATACTATGTTCAAAATTACATCAAAACTACGTAAAAAAAAACTTTAGAATAGTGTATGGTAAAACACATAAATAAAATATTAAGTTTAGTCTTAAGCGTATATCATATCGAAATATGTATGCGTCAAAACCTAAAAATTTTTATTTTATTTTAATCATTTTATTTGATTTTACTAAAAGTTATAACTTAAGAAGCGTATATAAACAAATTGTGATTGTTAATTTACAAAGTATTATAGTAAATAGGGTAAGTAGTATATAATTATGCATCTATAAAATTTTCAAACCGTATAGAACCCATTATTAATTCAAAAACACTTTTGGAAAAATTTCAAAGCACTATATTTTTAGTAAAAAAATTTAATTTAAAATTGTCGCAAAATATATATAAACCTCATTAACACATTTTATAAATATTTTAAATTTATATAATAACAAAACTGCTTTATTTATTTAAATAAAATAAAAATAATGTCGTAAGGTAGTTATTATCATAAGACAATATTACACGAGTTATACGAGTATATACCTAATAAGTAATAATAATAATAATAAACATTTTGAAACATGACTTCAAGTTAAGGACGCTAACCCACATTTATTGTCTCCATCTATATTTTAAAACTACCTTAAACCAGACAAGTTATGTAGATAATTAACCGTGACTTATGTGGTTTAAGTCGATATCTATACATTTATGGTAATATGGCGCATGATGGTTGTCGACGAGCGTGCCCGGTCGTGTCATCCTCCAAAAAACACTGTTAAATAATAAAATTAATAAGTAATAAAATTATATTCTGAACGTCAAACGGTCAACAGTGGAGTAATTGCGATCTGACGGAAAACCTGAAAAAACAATATTATGTGAATATTTTTCAATAAGTTTTCAAATAGTTATGATATGATAAGTTGTAACTGATAACAGAAACGAAGTTAGTGGTTTATTATAATTAGTAATATTTGAATGCAATGATATTGCATTAGTAAATACGATTCAGACTGAATCTCAATATATTATATTGATAATCCATTTCAAAATTTACCACGAATGTAAATTACATATTAAGTAAACATGCAAAATAAATTTCATTTCCTACGAACAATATAAAAGGAGTTTTCATTTCATGATAAAAATTTCAATTATGATTTTCATAATATTTTTTAAATTGATTAAATCAAAAATTGCAAGTAATATTAAATATTTTTGGAAAATATTCAAAGCTCTATCTATATTTGTTCAAAAAACAAACCAATCTATTCCAGAATTTTACTAAACGTTAATATTACCTATATTAGTACTCAAAACAATTTTCAAGTTCCTACGATCAAAACTCAATTAATAATCAAAAAATTAATTAAAATTACAGAAACCGTAATTTTACCAATTTTCCGCTTCTCAAGGAAAAACTTTTGAGAAATTCGAAAAATGAGCTAAATAAAGTACCAACTAGATGAATTCGGTACAGAAAGGGTACCTTATTTGTGATAATAGGACCATTATTTCTACTTGAAAAAATGATTTCATATATCAAAAAAAAATAAATAAATAATAAAAAGCCTGTAAAAGAATGGTCAGTCACAATTTTCAAAATATTTAGTAAAATGATTAAGTAGTATATGATTAGACTCCGACAAAATTTTCAAAGCTATAAATCCCAAAATTGTAGGTAATACTAACTTTTTTTGTCAACATTTTCATAGCTCTATATTTTGCCAAATAATCATCTACTCTGTTCCAAAATTTGAAAACATTTTCAAATTTTCAAAAAAGTTTTCAAGTCCCTACGATTAAAACAATTGTCCTAAAAAACATTGATGCAGACGCCACTGGTGGTACCTCTACGCACAGGTATATTATCAATAGAAAGAATCATAGAATTCTAAATTTAATCTCTTTTTTATAATTAGTATATGTAGATGATGTATTTCTAAATACACTTAGAAAATTGTATACACTTATTTGTAACACACATGGATTTAAATAAGACGTAATATTTATATAAAAAAAAAAAGATAAATTTCAAAAAACAGTCCGTATTCCAATAACTTCTAAAAATTAAATAAAAGTAGAGGTAGGTTGAGACCATGAGAATGAGATATTTTATTATTGATTTGTACAATACAATATGATGTACTATACGCCTGTACGATATCTATACTAAAGACTAAAAATATTAATATACGTTATTAATTATAATAATTAATATTACAATTTATAACGAAAATTAAGTAATTTTAATTAAAACATTTTATAGGTTGACTAAAACATTAGTTATATATTTATATACAGGCAATGGACAACAGCCTTATACAACATAATAAATTAATGTCTTTAATTGTATATTAAAAATTATTTTATTATAAATTATGAACCTAATTCCCAATTACCATAATAAAACAAAATAAAAGATTCGTAAAAATGTAATTTGTTTTAAATTTTTAATACCTATAAGCTATTCGAACTTTATTAAGCGTGAGACGAAGAATAAGAGAACGCTGCCGATTTAAATGATTAGTTATTGCGTTTATTATTTTATAACGATTGATGAATGAAGTCAAACGAATAAAAATGTTGAAGAAACGATCGTCAAATTAATAATCAAATGAACACGAAAAAAAGATAAAATGCTAAACGAACTTACCACCAGTGGTGTAGAGTGATATAAACAATTTTTTGTTTAAACTTTTCGAATTTGTTGAATAAATCGATATTGACTTAATGATAAATGTTATTTTCCTCATTAATTCAATTGTTTTGCCACTTATACGATATTGATTAATAAATTATTTTTGAGTTTAAGTATTTTCTCAATCATAAACCATAAACCATCCCTTTTTAGTATGAGTCACACGAAGAGCAGCTGCTTCGTCATCCGTGGGAACTCCCATAACTGTCTATCATTTTTTTGTTATATTTTACTTAATTGCTCTCACACGACACGTCAGTTCCATTGCCGGCCGACCACCACTTCATCCTTTATCGTAACACGACGGTGCTAAGGCTAACACCACTCGACGGTGTCTGCTATCCCTTCTCTAATCCGTTTTTTATTTTGTATATTATATATGACGTGTATGAAAGATTGTAACGGGGCTTAACATCGCGTGACAGCCGTTGTCGACGGCGTTCTGCATCCATAATATCGTATATTTTGTTTATAGTTTTTTTGTTGTATAGCTAAATCTCAGTGGAGTTATTAAGAATATAATATATTTTTTGTGATGTGGGGGGGGGGGGGAAGATATAGAATTTGTTGTACAAACATATCAAATATTTTTTATATCTTCACAAGTACCTAGAATCTATAGACAATATACAAATTGATACCTATATAAAAAAACAGTTCATGAGGATCCATACCTCTTAATTACGTCCACCAAGCCAGACACGTATCTAGATCATGATTTGAGGGGGTGGGTGCGATATACGTTAAATGAATTTTCTAGATCCAAAAATGATTATGTATATAATTTAATAATAATTACCTTTTAATAAATTATATCAATGATGAATCCATATTGATTTTTATTTACCTAGTACCTACAACTAAAATGATAAGTATATTAATAGGTATACCTACATAAAAATGTATTATAATAACAATATATATTTAGGTACTTTTCAAGTTTACTGGCCATCTTTTTTCGACTTTTTATTTTAATCATAGTAAAAGAAATTATAATAATTATTTCTGTATATTAAAGAAATTGGTGCAAATCATTGGATTTGAGGTAATGCTATTTTAAAGTCTTTATTTCAATTTAAGTAAATTTTTCAAAAAAATTATTGTCAGTATTATGATAGCACTTAGCGATAAATATATAAATGACATTGTATCTAAGAAGATACCTATTTAAAATAAGTAATGATGAGAACACATTATTTTAATTTATTTATTTTGTAGTTACTTTTAAACTTTTACAGTTTTTTAAGTTAGTTTACATATAAATTGTATTAATTGTTTGTTAAACAGTGATATTAATAATTAAGTAATAAATAAACATAATGTAAAATTTGGAATTCATATGAGCAGGCTGATCATTGTGATCAAGAATTGTAAAAAAAATATCTATAATATTATAAACTCGTAAATTCTTAAGTATTTTTAAAAGCATGAAAGTTTTACAATCTCTTTAAAATTAGATGGGGTACTCACTTTCTCATTGCACTTTTCGCTTTAAGCAAAGCTTATAAGTTATAAGGATACTAGGAAATTTAATGACATCTATAGATAAAATATAAATAAAAACAGTGTAATTTTTAAATTATAATGCTTATAATGTTGTCTAATGTATATGTTATTATAACTTAAATACTTAATACTAAAGTAATAACTAATAAGACAAAAAACATCATTATAACGCACATATTTATCTTACAAAATAAATATATTTTTATATTCAATATTTTTTTTATCAATTTTCAATCAAATGTAATATAACCATTGATGTTGAACTAACATACAATATTAATATGATAATTACTGATTGACTTATTTTAATTTTAAAATTATACTTTAAAATAATATAATCAAAAGTAAGATCTATTTAAAAATGAACATGATATAATTAATAATAGTGATATTCGTAAATATTTAATCAAACCTTCATAAAAAAAATTTTTTTTAAACTTTTTTAATTATTAATATTTTTGTTTAATATAATTATTAAAATTCAATGCTTGAATTAAAAACAAATATGAGAAAATATTCTACTACTATCTACTCAAAAATATATTTTAAAAATTGCACTTTCTAAAAATTTCTCTTTTTATCAAAAGGTACACACAAATATTTTTAAGAAATATGGAATACTCAATGAATCTGCATGCCTCAAGTTATTTAACAAGCACTGGTAAAATAATATTTACTAAATTTTAATTATGTAATTATAATGAGAAAAACTTACAGATTTTAAATGTATCTATCATTTATCAATACAATTTCTATATAATATAATAAACATATATTGATGTTATTTAGTAGAACATGTAAATATAATCATTTAAAATCTAATTTTATAGAGTATCAAAAATTATGGCACATTTATTTTCCTATTACACTTAAACAATAATAAAAAAAAAAAAAACATAATCTAACATTATTATTACTATTATTATGAAAATCATAGATTTACATGTAATAAAAATAAAATATTTTAAATCATAGTCTTGGTACATAAATATATTAACATTAATACATATTGTGCATTTTAAAATATAACTACTACCAAAATATATAATTAATTGTTTAAACATTATAAGTAAATTATTAATATGAAATTATATAAGGTATAAATTTACTTTAATAGAATTGTATAATTTTATAAATTGTATGCACTAACCTAAATAATTGTTTTTCTTCTAATCATCAAACAAGGAGAAATGGTTTACCACATTTAACCCCCTAGTCCACATAAACAAAAACCTCTAATTTGAATCTAAAGTGTACTTATATCTAAAGTATTCTGATATAGTAAGGAATTTTACCTTTTTCTTATTAATCTTATTGTAATAATCGTATGTTTAATTATAAACTTAATTGTAATAATGATATTAAAGATATATCTATTCCTTTTAATTAGAATATCAAATCATTCTAAATTTATATATTCAATTATTTATAAAACAGTTCAGTTAAAATTAATTTATGTTTAATTGATATTATGATAATATAAATATCCTTAAATTATAATTTTTATCTCATAAGTACAAAAAAGTAATATTTAGAATTTTGGTGTACAATGTTATGTGAAGTTCTTATTTGTGAAAACATGATTTCCAGAAAATATTTTTTTTAGTCGTCTGGTAATAAAATGAAATTTAAATGGTAAAACTGTATTCCCAAATTGTTTTTATCAAATTTCGAAATTATCAGAATATACTCAGAAGACTAATTCGATTTTAAACATTAATTTAGTTATTAAGACAGAAATTATGATATTTTAATTATTTTTTTATAACCGCAGGGGATACAGGGTTTTATATTTTTTGTTCAATTTGAACTTGGAGCCCTAAATTATCGTAACTGGCCTCTTTTTTTTTAGTTATGGAAGCACAAATGACCTTTTTTTCATCTTCAGACCAAATCGAATTTTCGTGTGTACGTGGACCAAATATGGATGCGAATGTTGGTTCTGATGTATGAGGTCCCATAAGTGTATCATTTTTCTCGATCAATTCATTTTCCTTATCTTCTTCTTTTTTTTTTCCAACAAGAAACTACATAAATACAAAAAAAAAGCAATGTTAATTTTTTTTCCTAAAATATAATCATAATCCTGTTGAAAAACTTCACATTATACGATGATATTAAACCAGATATATTCACAAAAAATAACACTTTCCTAACCATGCTGCAAATGCTACAACAGTATAAATGTACAACTATTACGTATATGGGCTATACGTGTCGGAACGAAATATAGTTACTTTTATTATTATTGATCGAAAGATAGAATAAAAATTTACTATAGCTTATATTAATTTAAGTAATATAAAACATTAAGATAGATTCGAAATATAAATTGTTACAGTAAAAACAGAGATAGAATAATGAAAATTGGACGTGACGTAATTTATTTCAGTATTTGTATACAATTTTACATAATTTTTATAATAATATAAGTAAATTTATATAATAATTCGGTTGTTATTTTAAGTCACAGGACTTACGTTATTGAGACATCATTATGAACAACTTTTTCAGTTTTTTTTCTTTGTTTATATAACCATATGTCTACATACTACTAACACAATTTACACAACTATAGAATTTAAATTAAATACATCGATCAATAAGTTTACATGTTTTTCTGTTAACTGTTTATGAGAAATGGAATAACACATACGTACGCCTAAGGTAAATAAAACATTCCTGATATTAGGTATATATCTACACAGTTCAATAATGAAATGCTAACAAAGGGATCCCTGGCCACGCCATATGAGTAGCGTCTTATGCCCTTTAATTTGAAACGCGTATAAACATTGTATCGTATTGTGCAAATAGAAAATAAATTATACATCGTCACGCGTCACACACCCTGAAGTGTTTGAAAAATAAAACTGTACAATTGACCTTTTATATATCGGGGTACAATACATTGAATGTTTAACTCATAATACTGTAAAGATAAATATCTCAATTTTAAATATCGTTTACTTTGAAAATAATATACGGTAAAATACACACGCATAACTGGTACCTACTATAGTAGTAGGTCTACCACCCATAGAGTTATTTATAAACAATAAATATATTAATATTTAGATTATGAATATTCCAATGCTATAAATATATGCAACGACGGGGAGCATATAATACATATAGCTAATATAATACACTATACACAATATAATAATTTATGAGTCTATTACACATCCGGGCTTATTAATTTTATAGTGAAAACACATGTGATAAACATGTGTTTTTACTAACAAATAAATAAATGTTTTGATACTTATATAGTTGTTTATGCTAAAATTTCATTTTATACGGGAAATAACATTATGTGAATAAAGAATAAATATTAACATATTACAATGTAAAGGTATAATTTAAGTTAAAAGCGATTCGATATTAATTTTAATTTAAGATTTATATAGGAAGATGACAAATGTGCATTAAATTATTTTTTATAAACAGTATAATATATATTAGGTGTATGAAACCACGTAAATTTAAAACTTTAACGGTGTCCTACTGTTCTAGGTGAATACGATTTTGCCGAAGTTGTTCAGAATTCGAGAACGTTTACTCTTTTAAAGTATAAGTATATTATATTGCTCTCTTGTTTAGTATCTACATAGTAGAATTTTAATTAATAATTTCAAACAAAAGAATTGAATCGATTAACTTGAAAAAAAATTAAAATCGTTTTTATAAAACGTTAATATTTAAGTTTTATAGCCACGTAATTTGATTTAGAAACATTGGATTCTAGATGGTTATTTAATGATAGGTTAGTTTATGTTCATAAGTTAATTAATGGTAAATTATCCTGTCTAGATTTCTTAAGGAAGATAAATTTAAAAATTCTATCTTTTAACTCAAGGAATAATTGTACTTTCTTAGTACCAATATCAATGGCGCCGACACGTAACTAAAATTTATTGAAGATAAATATTGAAAGCATTCACATTGTAGTGAAATAATAATTTATAGTTGACAGTTTATTTAGTTTATTATACCGCAGACGGCAGACGGTGTTCGGGTATGCAGGTTGACGAGGGTATGGCGCCAAGAGAAAATAATAATAATGGTTACTGCAGCCCATGTACGAGACTCTGTTTGTAATAAGTGCTACCCTATTGTGAAAATACCTATCTATAAAAATAAAGTATACATTTCGAAAACAGGTTTTAATGTAATAAAACGCATTATATAGTGAGAGGAATAAAATTAATTATCCAATTTTCAAATGCCACGAATTCCCAACTACAAAACGTAGTTTTTAAAATTTATGATGTACAGAATAAAATAGAAAACACAGTTTATATATTTTTCTTTTTCCTGATATTATCTTGAGATAGTCATGGGTCGACACGCTGTGGCAAGTTTTTATTAATTAAAGACTCATTTTCTCCTGTTCTGCAAAACGCCAAAGTTGTAAATAAATCTCATTATAGATACGTAATCGTACTCAATGCACAATATTAATATTAATATTTTAGGTAGTATTGATGAGCTGAGCAATATAAAAATTGTAATATCGTAATTACCCGTAAAATGGATGTGTCCTTACTGATGTTTTTCAACATATAAAAAATCGCGAAAATGATGACCACGAACAAGATGATAAACAGTAACACTATAATTGTTGTTAAAATTGGTGAACATTCAATATCGTTGTGGCCTGTGAACAAAGACGTTTCATTTGTATTATAATATTGTTTTGTTGATAAATGTGACAACCATCAAGTTGCTTACCGTTATTAACACTCCTTTTGTTGACGACATGCCCCATTATGTCGTTAATATACTCTGCGTGAACAAATAAAAACAGTCGTAAATATAACGCGACTTAATAGTCATTGGACGATATCAATATTACATAGATTTTTAAGTCTGATTGTTTTTCACGTATCACGTGAAAACTTTCTTAAGTTATCATTGTGTATTATACTTATTAAAACGACTTATTTTTTAGTAATATTCTATCCTTCTTTAGAGGACAATTTACCCATGTTTAATGTATCCATCTTTTAAATACGCATAATATTATAATAATTCTACGTAAAATACCCAGTATAGTATATAGTATATACTAAATACTATATACCCAGAGCCGCGTTTAACGAGGGGAAATTGCCTTGGAGCGTCAATCTTTACGGTGCACCAAATTTTTAGGAACTAATATAATATCGATATTTTTCATGAATACAATAATTAGGTATACTATAATAGTAGCTATAAATAATGACAGATAAAATAATTAAATTAAGTGGTGCAGCTTAAGAAAGTGGCAAAAAAAAATTGAAAAATTGCTACGAAAAATTTAAATAATGCATTCTCTTATATCTAATAATTCAGAAATAAATAAAATAAGACATGACCTGTGATTAGAATTGTGTTAAATTGTTTAATGATGATTACGATGATGAAAAAATGAATTTTATATCGGTAGTATAATATCTAAACGCGGCACTTTGTGTAACACATTATAAGGTATTACAGTTTATTTATAATTAATATTATATTAATTATAATATACAAATTATGAATTAAAAAAAAAAATTGGTTATTTAACTACTTAGTAATTAAAAAATCCTAACGCTAGAGCATAGTTTATATTCTTCTTTAAAAATACGATAATGTGTAGATTTATTCTAATATTAATATTATAAATGAACTGTATATATAGTAAGAATGCGGTACCGGTAGGTACGTAGATTTTAATTTATGCTTATATAAGACACTAAGATAGAGACAACAAATGTGGGCATGTCGTCCTCTTAAGTAATTTATCGATTATATAAACGATTCGCCATAATGAATTAGGATTTTGAATAATATACTATTGGTTTATTACCGATGAATATGATAATATTAATTACCTGGACATTGTCGCTCACATATCTCTTGATCGTAGTTGATTTCCGTATCCTTACAGTACGAATAACAATGATGACACTGATTATCGTAGGACGAACAAATATAATAATTCGGGCACATAATTACGCCGCACGGCTTAGATATCGGGAAGTCAGATGGGAATTGCATTCTCATGACTGAAAAACACAAACACACTTAATATAGTTAATATCATATATAAGCTGAAAATATTGCGAGTACGTATAGTCGGAGGTTGTAAAAAAGAGAAAAAATGTTGTTTTGGCACAAAAAAAAATTATAAATTGTGTTAAAATAATTTGCATTTTTTACTTGATATTTGACGCTCGTCGATAGAACTAGCCTCGAGACTTGTATGACGGTGATTCGAAACCGGAGAAGAATCGGGTTCAGTACGATTTTTCACGTTAAAAAATAATAAATGTTTGTAACGATAGTCGCTGGTACGGTGCTGGTCGGTGCTCGGTGACAGTCGCAATGGTCGCTGTGCTCCGTGTGTAGGAAACACCGGCCGATGCGTAGTGTTCTATAACCTAACAAACGCACGACGGTGGCGGCGGTAGTTGCGGCGGCGACCGGTCACCCCTCACCGGGTAATCCGTACAAGGTTGAAAACGTTGTGTACAGCAGAGCATCTCTGATTTTTCCCGAATTCCGGATAAACAGAATTATTGATGTTGGGCGTTGCGCACCCCGCGACCACTCTACGCATCGTTCCACACCGAGATGATTATAATAATATTGTTGTATATCATCTGCGACGCGATCAAAGTGAAAAACCGGTTTTCCGAGTGATGGACAATGCCTAGAAAATATATAAATGTTTAATACACGCATTTATTATAATAATATTATACAAACACTACTACTACGCGTTAGATTACAGTGTCCATTAATTTCGAATTTTATTTCATATATCTTTCAAACATTCTGTCGTCTTACATTATGTATTCGTGTCACGTAACACCGTCTCTGTAATAATCCGTAAAAGTATTGCGTTACATTATCATATTGGATCGTATTGGGAGATTTGAGAGAATGTTAATGTTAGTCAATTTACAAAAATAAAAATAAAATATAAGAGAAAAACAACGCGCGGCAGTGTTCGGGTTAGTTGGACATTATAATGTCGTGCGGTGAAATAAATTCCGTACAGCTATTTGTTTATTGAAAAACACTGGCCCAACACGAAGAAACACGATATGATGATAATTATTAGTAATGCATATCAGAATATAATCTACTATAATGAGATTATATAGTGTGTTCAAAAAGGTTAATTTTGATATTTACTTGAATTATATTTACTATAAATTTTCGTAAATTGAAGAATAATATTGTAAAAAATATTATTAAAAAGTCGAATCGATATTAAATACCTATGTAGGTACCTATTACATTTTTACCGAATTATTTAAAATATAATAATAATAATTACTTACAGTGTTACTCTAAAAATAATTTTTTCCAAAATATGAAAATGCCAAATGGATTTAAAATTTTTATTGATGGGTAACTAGAAACTGAGGAAGGACAGACACGATGTATAGACTAAAGACGATTTTGTAATGTGTACGATCGTTCGAGAAATGTATAATTAATTAATTTATTATTATATTAATTTAACTATGGATAGCGTCATAGTGGAAGTATAAAGGAATGACAATATTGACTTAAATGTTTAATTATAGTCACAGAAAACATTTAATTAAAATACAACACTTCAACTTAAAAGTGTCCTATGATAGCAATTTGAAAAATTTTTTTGAATATGTATTTAATATATGTAATATGTAAAGTATAATTTATACATAACATTTGCATAATTATTTTTTACAATAATATTAGAGTAAAAAATTAGTTAAAATTACGTACCTCTAATTTTATTTTGTATATAAATAGACATGTTTGAGTTGTTTTTTTAATATCAGGCTATATTTCTCATTTTGCGTATTCCATGAATTAAAAGAAATAAGAAATAATAACATTTTGATATTTTATTATAAATTTTGTTTTTATTTAAATACACTTAATAATTTATTTTTGAATAACAGAAAATGAGCAATTCGCTTAAAAAGTTTAATTATACATTTTTGCCTTTTGGCTGTTGTACTATACAATATTTTATATGTTCTTGTATTATTAAAAAACTAAACAAAATCTTATAATTAATTATTAAAATCGTTAAAAATTCTTTTTTAATGCTTATTTTAAATCTAATTCTATTTTAACCCTTATATT
This sequence comes from Eriosoma lanigerum, assembly GCA_013282895.1. Taxonomy (NCBI): domain Eukaryota; kingdom Metazoa; phylum Arthropoda; class Insecta; order Hemiptera; family Aphididae; genus Eriosoma; species Eriosoma lanigerum. Next base: position 9,133,904 of record CM023362.1, read on the forward strand.
ATTAAGGAATATTATTCTATAATTTATTCTGATAGAGCTGCTCTGTGGATTTAATTTCTGTAAACAAAATAAGTAATTAATATTTTTCTAAATTTTAATTCGATAAAATTCTTATTTATACATCCCATAATTAGTGCTTACTGTATATGTGCAAGATAGACAGAGGCAAGTTGATCTATATATATTTAAAAAGAATCGTCTATTAGGTATATACTTAATGTAAGTTATCATTTGATATTTTAAATTTGTATGCAAGATAATTGCGTGTTATAACTTCTAAGTATTTTTTATAATATAATGTGTATATGGAATGTCTGTCATTAAAATTAATAAAACAATTATTTTTTTTATGTCATTATGTAGTCAACTTATGCTTTAATATTAAAAGTTACAAATATTTATGTAATCTATCTTAGTACTTAGAATTTAATTAAATTTTAATTACATTTTTTAACATAATTTTAATCGTTAATTTTAACTATTTTATTAGAGAGTTGAAGACAGTGATTTAGCCAACTACAAAAAATTTTAAAAAATTGAATAGTAAATGTTATCAAATATAACACTATTAAGTCGATTATTATGTTTAGTATTTATTATTTTTATAACTACGAGTACAAATTAAAATTTCGTTTAATGTAATCAATTTATGTAAAGCACTTCGCATATAAATAATGTGAACACAAAAAAACCTAAAGTAGTGCCACGAATACGCACTTAAGATGGAGCATTTGAACTTAAAGTTATAGATGTTTTATAGGTGTCAGTTGATTAATAATATATTTATAATTTATGGTATATGGTATTGCATATTTATGGTGTGTAGTATCATAAATATGGTATTTTAGATATTCTATTAAAAATTAAGGTTTGTAGAATCGAATCACCTATTTTGTTACCTGGCACAGGGCCACTGAGGTGGAATGAGACTTTTCAGTTGATTTATTTGGACAATTATCATTTTCCCTATAATCACCTTTTTAATTATCATAAATAATAACAATGAATCCATAAAACTATAATATAATATAATTATGAAATGTTTTATAAATATGTTATAATGTTACTGAAAATTATATTAACTTGGTAATAGCCTATAAAATCGATTTTATTTCGTAAAGAAACTCGTTTTAATATTAACGCAAACAATATAATAAATTATTTTTATGTTTGTTTGTCAACAACCTTATAATGCTTATTTTTAATAAACACATTTACATATCCATATATTGAATATGATTTACATATTAATATAAATTATATACGAACAAAGAATTCAATTCTGTCGCGTGAGAATTGACTGTCGAGTGTGCAAGTCTTCTCATAACTGGTTTTCACGATTTTGTTTATACTTATAAAATATTACGATGTGCTGTTTTATTGCTCAATCAAAACAAAATATGTTGTGTATTTAAAAATTAAGTATAAATCGTAGTCAAATACGTAAAAATGTAGACATAATATTTTAATATCCGATTATATTTTATTTTGAATATGTTGATACTTTAACACTGTTTACTGTTTAATATTTATAAAATATATTAATATAATAATATGTGTATATAATATTTATTATTATATTATTATATATACATAAATTATGATTTATTTTTAATTGAATAGTAACGTGAAATATTCAGACCGGATGTCCTTAAACCGTGATGGGAATTTTTCACTTTTTTAACAACGGAAATTATTATTCTAGGCAACATTTCAAAACTTAAACTCGTTCGGTACATATGAAATTCAATTTACATTTTTTTTTTAGTGACTTAAATAGAAACAACAATTTTACACAACTTTTCAAATAAGTAAATCTAATTTTTTATTCCATCTTTGCTATACTTATAGACTTTTTTTCTATACAAGTAATTGTAAGTCGATTAAATGTATTGTTTGACATTTTAACAAAATGTTTGAAAAGTGTGTTGATAAGATCCTATAACATCCTGAAAAATGTCCATTACAATTTAATTCTGTGTTATAATTAAAATGTGTATTATACCTATACTTACTACGTCTTTGCCATCGGGCGATACGAAATATCTCGCGTCCTCCCGAAAATGTGTTTACCGACGACTTTTTCCATCGCGCAAAATTGTTTTTAATCACATAATGAAAATAAATGAAAAACAATGCTATTTTATGAAAACAATAATTTGCATTTACACGACATAAACTACATACGTGCGTCAAGTTACTGCAAAAACTATACTACTAGTACAGTAGAACGAGGACGGCGACATCAACCTGCGAAAAATATGCAAATAATTTGAAGAATGTTTTTAGCACAACGGTGGGGTGTATACTCGAGTGTTTGGTTAATACAATGTACCGGGTAAATGTTTTATAAAAATTAAAAATAACCAGTACAAAACTATTACAATTTACATGTCAGATCGTCGGAATATATTGCTGTATTGTATAACCTTGTTATAGTATATTTAATATACCTTGTTATAATGCGGCACACGGAGTTAACTGCGCAGTAGTTTAACTACAGGTAATAGGTACGTGTAACAGATGGACTCATAAAATAAATTATAGACGTGAAGGTCAAATGCTATTTTAAAGGTGCTTCCATAATCGTAGGTAATTAGAATTAAAAATCATTTAACTTGACGACACGAATAGGAGATTTAATCATAGGGTATACTCGATATATTCGAAACGGTTGTGTAACCATTCGATAAACAATAGCACCAACGGAGTGTAAATGGATGTTGTTTATGTAGTGTAAATAGTAATGCACAATACTTATTTCTTTTAAATATTAAAATATTATATCATACTATATAATCTTTTAATGCAAAATAAATTATGTGTAAAATTTTCTAAGCAAAACTCAGTTAGATTTACAATATATTATTATACTGATAATCCGTTCTAAAATTTTACTACGTACACAGACTACATTTTTTGGTAGTTTTTCTTATTGCAAGAAAAACTTTTGAATAATTCAAAAATAAGCTTAATAATGTATCAAGTAGGTGCAATTTTCTGCCGAAAGTATGCCCTATATTATTGGTAATCGGACCATTATTTCTACCCGAAAAATGGTTAAGATACAAAAAAAATCTTTATAAAACTAATACATTTCTCACTCTACTCAGAATTTAAAACTGTTTTATTACCTAATAATTTAGTTTTAGTTTTTTACTCTTTTTACTTTTTGTATAGTAAAAAAAGTAAAAAGTAAAGTAGTAGTAAAGTAATTTATCATTATAAATTATAAAATATTATTAAACTTACTTTTATAGCCATAACGCCCATAACTTTTTTTTTTCTTAGGAATACCAATAATCTGAAAAAAAAATTATTCAGTTACGTAATTTAATTAAATAAAGTTTCAATATTCTATTATCATATAATATAATATAATTATTGACTATTTTTTGTTTTATATTTAAGTCTTTCTTATTTTATACATGTGAGTTCTATTTTTAATCTCAGATGAAATCTCACTTGGTTGGTTTAAAAATCTACTCATATCTCCGAATTCTTGCATAAGAAGATTATTTATTGTACATTTGAAAGTAACTTATAGCAACTTATAACTTATAGTTATAGCATTAGAGTTTAAAAAACATTTATAGGTAGTTGTAATGTGACTTTCAATTGTCCACTTTTTCACATATGTAAAAATAGCCCGTGCAACGATACGACGATACCAATATCTAATATTATATCATATTATAATTATCGATGTGCACTTGGAATACCGTGCACATATGACGTGTCGTTATTATACTATTATTATTATTATTTAATATTATCTGATTAAAATCATAAACATATTATTATATTTTATTATTATGCAGGCCAGGTTCGCATAGTCATCGACTTATTAAATAATTAAATTATGTAAAAATATAGCTCTCTCGCTCCTTGACCACCGTACGAGAGTGACATCCAACAAAATCGTCATACCATAATATTATATATATTTATTACTCATTTATTCAGATTTAGTTATTTAAACTGTTGATTCTTTTTCTTACGTACTGTTAATATTATAAGTGTCTTAAAATAATATAAGATGGACTAAGCCACCACAGCATCCTACGACGGGGTAGAAAATGCCGCGGAAAGATAGGAACGCCAGTCGCAGGTGCGACTTTTATTTATTTAATGGCGATCATTGTTATAGTGAAGTATTATTTTATATGCAGTGGCCGGCAAATTTTCTAAATATGTTGTACATATTATGTCAATTGTTTATAAATATATATATTTTAGTGTAATATAATAGATTTTGGTAATTGTCTGTAAGAGCAGATCTCTCTGCAGAGGTTAATGATTTGTACTATTAATAGTAATAGAGTAATAATTACTAATAATAATTGATTAATTTTTTTTTTAACTTCATCTATGCACGGTTTTTTTGCTTTCGGGCTTTTTCCATAATTTAATTAAATCTTTTAAATAATATAATAATATAATAATTTATAAATTATTTTTTGTATCGAATTTTCTTTTGTGTTGTTTTATTTTTCCTTTTATATTCGATAATTTATTAATGTTTTCATAATTTAAATCCATGATGCTCCGGCTTCGACTGGTGCCTTGACTCATGGTGGCGAACGTTCCACAAATTGGTCGTTCGTAGTGATACTTTCGTGGTTCACGGTTAAACGGAGACCAGAAAATGTCGCATACTAAATTGTACTAAACTTACCAACTAAAAGCTATAAGCTATTACAAAAAGCACCTTAATTACAATGTTTAGCTTTATTAATTCTAATTGTATTTATAAAAATGCTTTTTTTTTAGAAAATTTGAACATATTTTAGGTACGTTTAAAAGATAAAATTTATAAGAAAATATAAAAATCTCGGAGGTTGAATATACTCAATTCAGTACTGCTTTATATTTTATTTTTTATAAGACATACAAATTGTACTTTGATGAACATAAACTGAAAATAAATATTTTTCCAAAGAATAAAATAAATAAAAATTATTTCCCTAAAGTAAATAACTAACTTTCAATATTATGTAAATACTTTAGACCTTAAATTTATAAATAATTATATTCCTCTTTTTCTTCCGTCTTTTAGAACTTTTTAAAAGGTTTTGACGCCATTAATAAATCATTTTATTTTTTCAACTTCGTACTACAATTTTACAAGTCTAAGTTTTGTCTATAGATTAATCGGCTAAATAAATGTAGTAATTAAAATCATTTTGTGTTCGTGATACGTGATGAATAAAATACTTTAATTTTTCTTGAGCTATATTTATTTAAAACTTATTAAAGTATCTAATTATTTTTTCTCCATGATAGTTATTTAAGAAAGTTAGAATCTAAGATATTTGTGCTAATTTTTATTGTTAATTTTATAGATTTCTATAGCTTTTGCCCTTTAAACTATAGAATAAACTCAAACATATCTTATATGCCGAATGTTTAGGATTATTTGTACTTATCGTTTCAAACAATAATATTTGTTTATTTGGATAAAGTTTAAATTATATAAAATCGTATTGTTCAAAGTACAAAAAGTGTGTTTTAATTCTCAGATTATTCGAATATTGTTTTCAATGCAATAATTAATATAATATATTATCATCAAATTAATATTATACAAATATATACAAATTAATAAATCAATAAATTAATATATTTTATGTAAAGATATAGGAACAATTACATTACCTTGTCAAATCAATACAAGGTTGTAGCTTTCACCAAAATATAATAGAACCAATATTATATTAATCCGTAGAACAGCCTCGAACTTTAAAAAACGTATTATAATTTAGAAGTCAAAACGATTTGTTATAAATAGTCGATAAAATATTAACGACAGAGAAACGAAAACAAAAATAAATGTATAATTCTTGTAAAATAATGACGTCACCGAAATATTATCCTCTATAAAAAGCTCCTTATAATTTATACTGGTTATAGTAATTTTAAATCTAACGTAAATAATATATAAATAATCAAACTATCCGTTTCAAAACTTAACCACATATGTAAAATACCTATGTTCAATATAAATATTTAACTCTATTAAATTATTTGTTAGAACAAGTATATATAAATTATAATATTGTAATTTTATCAAATTAATAAATGATTAAATAATGAAAATAATATGTATTATTCTAATTAACATCGTTATAATTTCACAATTATTTTTACAAACCATTTAATTGTTATATTATAAGATATTAGTAAGATTAATTATATTAGTATTGAGATATTATAATATATAAGTATTTTATGTTTAATTTAATGGTTCCACCAGTAAAGATTTATGTTTATTATCGACCAGTTAAAAAAAGTTTAAAAAATGTATTGTTCTCTCATTATTAAATTTGAATGATTTATTAGGAAGTGCGGTATTACGCTATTACTGAACAACTAACGCATAGATCCCTGGTTCTCGTACACATTAAAGAGCTTTCTCTTTTAATTTATTCATAAAATTACGATCAGTATGTGTTTAAAAAAATAAATACTGAAGGTCACCGAGTCTGATTATGACTGCTCCGATATAGATGGGCAACGGCATAGTAGTGGTAACGTATGTATATAAATAATATTAATTATCATGATTTTATTTCAAATAGTTCTTTTAATTTTAATGCCATTTATCATTAAATCAGTGGGAAAATATCTACTAGATGACTATTTTTTATGGCGCAACACTAGTGTGCTCTATTCATTTTCAATATATTTTAACAAAACTCGCGTAAATTTATGGTGCTGCAAAATGTTATCCGGCCTTACACATATTAAATATTATATTTATTATACATATTATGTATATACTGAGCCACGTAAATGATTAAAATATACCATATTACTATCAAGGATAGCAATCGATAATTATCATATAACTACACAAAAACTAAATGTAGGTAGAGTTTATCTATTACAAATAATAATAAATAATATTAATATGACTTTGGAGTGTATGAAAAGTCAATGTTGACAACGTCTCTTCTTGAACATGGATTTATGGATTTATTTAGAAAAAATATTGTGAAGAAAGCGGTCAAAAATAAATGGAGATGTAACGAGAAAAAATAAAAAATAATTATATATATAAAATAATAATAATTGTATGGTATGACGAATTATGATAAAACTATGAAAGTACATACATGTTTCCATTTTTTAATATTATAATAGTAACAAAATTATTAATAATATGTACCCAAATTATATTAATAATTATTATAACATGTAAAGAAGAATAATAAATGTGTTTTGTAGATTATACATTTGACTATTATTATTATTATTGCGCCAAAATTGTAACGCGTCGAAATGTAGTATGTATCCAATTGTCGCAAGTTGAAATAACCACTTGCTTCTATTTGAAATGACGGGTCACCTGATGAATTAACTATATATCATGATAATTTCGATAAATAGAAATAGAATAATTAAACTGATTATTGGTGTTAAAATTAGTTATCCGACTTGGTCGGCTTTTCATAGATGACCAGCTTAGTAGGTATCTTATGTAAGCTTATATTTTTCGGACAGTAGTAGTCTTTTACCGAACAATTCCGTAAGATTCTCTTCGAAATTCTCTCCTCTATGCTTCATTTTTATATTAATTATTATTTTAAAAATATTACTTTAAAATATATAACCCATAGAGTTATTTATATATATATATATACTATTGTTGTATTTAATAAATACATAAATAAATACAATTTACCCTACGTATAGTTCTGAAAACATACAATATATAATTAACAGTCATATATTGTTCATATTATGTTCTGTGATTCATGATAAAAAAAATGGAATTGTTATACTTACACTTGATTTTATAAGACAATATGTGCTAATCGGTTTATAAGGAGTTTAGAACAGGCAACAGAATACTGGTTTGCTTGAAAGCGTAGACGTCATAAACATAGATTTTAACGGACTGAAAGAACGGAGAAAAGTAAAAAAAGTTAATTGGATAATTTAAAATATAAACAATTTAGGTTAGAATTAAGTAGAAGTTTATTTTTATCATAATGTTTTTTTTTTTTTTTGAATATATCGAAAATTAAAAAAATAAAACGAACATTACCGTAAACATTTCAGTTTCATAAAAAAAAAAAACGCTACCAAATAAAAAAAAAAATTTTCCTCAATTAATGGTAAACATTTGGAATTTTTACAAAGAAATAATAAAGGTCGAGTAAGTCGTTCCGCCGCAAAACAAGAACAATGTTTCGCATTGATGGCGACAGCGCAAATGCAGACGGTAGACACGAAAATAACACGCACGTTTAATGTAACAAAATCCGCGCGGATAGTGTGTGCTACGACGTACGTTCAACATGCGCCCCTAGTCATTCTGGCGCTTATTGTGCGATCGTTTCGGTATATTTCGGCATCGCGCGAATGATGAATGAAAATTATGAATGAAAAAAATATTATTTCCGCGATAAACCTTTTGTTGAATGTAATTGTACTGTCGTCGGTCAGTCGATTGTCGCAGCTGATTTTAACCCCTCCGGAGGGTGTTCCAGAAATCTGTTGTGTTTGTAAAATAACCAAAATTTTCAAAAAAAGCAATAAAAAATGTGCCGATATAGAAAGTCACCCAGTTTTTAGACCCCAACGTTACCAGGGTTCCATGAACATAGACAATCGTCCGTATACGGAGATGGCCTGGTGCGATATTCTATGCCTATACAAAATTGAATCGAATTATTTTCCCTCCGACCCACCGCGTTTATGATATACGTATAGAAATGATTCTAAACAAATGCGAATCATTACAGATAATACGTATCTAGTACCGGTAAACCGCGAGACGACCATTTCCTACCATTTCCATTGATAAATTAATAAATTTTCATTGATAAATTCATTTCATTACTACTATTACTATATAGAGGCCTATGGGATCGTTCACTCTAGTCTTTTACATAGGCCTAACAACTGTGACAAATGGTCTGGGGGGGGGACTACAGGACTTAAATCTAAACATATATATTAGGTTTTTAATAAATTCAATATTTCCTATCAATATTTTTATAAAAGCATAAAAAATCATTGAACATTACCTTATATGATATTAATATATAAATAATATAAATTATATATATGTTGTAAAAATGAATTGTATATAATTTATATATAGTTTTTGTTGTACGTTTTTATTTTCATGTTATCTTCTCTAGAAAAATGTAGGGCGTGGGGGTTAATTTACATTCGGAAATGGCCCCTCGTGATGCCCCTATTACAGCCTATGGTTTTATTTCTTTAAATTTAAGAAGCTTGTTGCCTTTTAAATACTAGTATTTAAATACAAGTATTTATGTATATTATGTGGATTTTATTGATATTAATGGAGTTCATTAGTCATTGAGATTAATCTACAACACCACTGCTGCACCGCGATATTGTCCTTATAATATCTAGAGATATTAACCACGTTTATTATGTACGCAGAATGCACGTTGCTTATTGCATACGGGGACAGACATTTAGTGACAGTTCTTTACATTTCTTATCGATAATATTAATAACAAAACATATTACGCTCGCGACCGTCGTTTATCTCATTAATCTGGCGGTTATATTAAATAATTATTATAAGCTGTAACGTCCTTATTAATTGTATATTGTTAGTGTGACATATCAATAATGGATACAAATAAAACAATATGTGAATGTAAAATTGTAAAAACACTGTTGGGGGCAAAGCCCTCACGATTTCATTAACTTACAATTTCAACGCATACACTGAAATCCACGCTACGCCACTGGTAAACCTACATTGTACCAAATTAATATTTTGATTTTGAAATATCGTTCTAAGTATATTTTTAATTAGCATTGTATTAAAGAAAAATCATCTGGTTTTTCGATGATATTAAATAAAAACAATAGTATTATGTTTTGAAAAATAAAAATATGTAATATATGAACTCTTGGGCCAGTTTTATGGTGATGTGAAATGGCAAAATATTATTCGGAGATATGGACACATTTATAAGAAAATTGATATAGATTTGACAATGACAAACAAAATTCATTTGTCAACATTTATTAATTTACACGACAAAGATGTGTTTTGTAAATAATACTTTGGTTGAATATTGATTTTGTAAACTTAGTAATTAGACCCGGAGCAAGAAGTATCATGCCAAATAGAATTAGAATAGAAATTGAATGAAAAAAATGGATATTCATAGGTTGTAAGGGAATAATAGGAACGAGGTATAGACAACACAATTTACGCTGAGCTTGGGCGAACGGTAGTCGTCACCCGATAGTACCCTGGTTTGAATGCAAATGAAATTTCTTTGTTCTGGATATACCGAAATGTTTTTGTCGGCCGTACGAGGTCGCACGCAGGAATCAGCTGTTATTCTCCTATTGATTTTCGACGTTTAATCAATAGAAAGAAGCCGGCTGACTGTCGGCTTTACATGAATTATAGCCGTATGAGAAAAGTTAACTCTCGTGAATATGAAGTTTTCATACTTTGTTTGATAATCACGAATTCACTATAGTAATATAATGAAACTATTACTTTTGTTTGGTTATAAAATATAAGTAACGTATAACCAAAAGTAATTACCAAAGAAGCAACCAAAATCGCGAAAACTACTTGTTTATAAAATTCAGTAACCAGGTTACCTTTGGTTATTCGCGAAAACAATCCTATTATTTATTGAAATTTGAAATATTTGATAGTATATTAGTATTAGCATTGATTATGATAATTTTATTTCAATTAAAATATTTAAGTGAGTGTACTCTTTTCGTTTAGCAATCCATTCTTTTATTCATTGTTTACGTTTTGTCTGCTTTATTTTTGTTACAGAATGAGCAATTATAATTACATCACACGCTTTTTTCTTATTCATTTTTGCTAATTTAAAAGTATTTATACTATTAAAAAGATATACAATATATATATATATATATATATATTTACAGTATCAACAGGCAATAATCGATCCGATCTACCGTGAAAGTAAAAGAATACTGAGTATTGATTATAATTGAACTGACCGTTTGAGAACTATACTTTTAGTTATGTAAATACTGTCAATATTTATAGTGTCAGTAATATCATTGATTATAGAATAGACAGATAGTCCACAGGGAAATTGGGCTACTAATATTATATTTATACGGGTTGCCGAGAGGTGGCGCTGTATGAATTGACACATAATTTATTTTATTTTTTTCTACAATGGAAAATAATTTTAGTATTTCCATTTTCAATAGTCAATGTGACTTTTGATAACTTGAGTGTGTCTATCTAATTATAACTTGTTATGTTTTTTTTAAGTATATTTATAGGTAGTCTACATATGTAATAAACTTTAAAACGGATATCAGTGTATTTACTATACTGAGCTTCGCTGAGAATCGTATTTTTGAATGACTTAATTACTAATTTCTCCGAGGGCCGATAGGACGAAGACGTAAGATTGTTTGGAATCAACCTTCCCGCTCTTTTTAAATTTATAACTATTTTTAAAACTATTATGTATAATATAGAAGTCGAGTGAAAATACAAACAGATAAAATGTCTACATAAGATAAAAGATAATAAGATATATTATGTTTATTACTATTAACTCGCGAAATTCGTATTTTGATCGGACAGTTGTAACTAAAGATTGAGTATGGATTGAGCATCAAAAGGGATAACAGATTACACACACTAAGGCCCGACGCACACCAAAAGATAAAAACTGCTTTAAACAGTGTTAGTCTGGCTAAGAACATAGGAAATAACGTTGCACACGCACTTTGATATGACAAAAACAAAACGAAAACATTTTTGCTTTAAAGTCAGTTATGATTATTACTTTCTGAAGTGTTTACATTTTTTTATAGTCATAATTAGTTGTCGTATGACAATTCGTAAATATTATATTATATTTTGTGTATGTTCATTTTATATTTTATTATTATATATTAATTATTATTAAATTATATTATATTATTACAATGGCTTGTGATGGTAAAATTTTAGTAAGTTGAATAGAAAAAAGGCCATTAATTTACTATTATAATAATTAGGATTACAGTAATAGGACGGTCCAAGTCAAATAATTTATAGTTAAATAATAATAATTTTAATAACTAGAGTAAAATTAAAAATATATGATTGATAAGAAGTAAAACTAAAAAACGTTATACGAAACATGCATCAGTAAATAGAGTGTAATTAATTTGAAGTACGCTAAACACGAGTGATTGGTTACAAGAAACGACTTGCTTTGTATGTATTGCCATGACTTGATTAATTGATATTATATAAAACAAAATGTTTTTAGTTGACTAAAGCAAAAATAACTTATAATGACTAACACAGTTTTGCTCTTTAGTTGTGCGATCAGCCTAATGTTCATTTACTACACACAAACAGACACGATCCAAATGTTCATGTTAAACGAATTGCCTAAATATTACTCTTAAAAATGTACTACGCTCCAACAGCCTTTATAAATAATAATAATAATGTATAAATTACCCAAATCTAGTTCCCAGCATGAATATAGTTATATTTTGACGGTATTGGGAGTTTCTTGATAGCCGTGTATAAGAAATTTCTTATTTTATTTGCACATTGTTTATGTTTATGTGTATATTCAATTTGTACCAAACATAATAAATTGTTAATTTTTATAATTACAATTATGGTTTTTTGAGGAAGCTTAGACTTCTAAAAAATTAGTAAAGAAAGTAATTTAATGTTCGACTGTGTTTTTACCAGGTGTATTTTAATATCAACAATAATACAATTTTTTAAAAAATTGCTGTTTAAAGATCAATAAAATATTATTTTTAATCGTCTTTTTTTTTTTTAGTTTATAATATAAATATTTTCAAAAATCGTCTACAAATAAAGACAATAATATAACAAAGTCAGAATCGTTTTTTAAAATTAATAAAATATCAGTATAATGTATATTTATGCAAATTTACAAAACATATAAAAGTTTATAAAAAAAAAAAAAAAAAAACATGAAACACAACATAAAATATACATTTTTAATCATCAGGTAGGAAAGGAAATCAATTGATTAACATTGAATAATATACTATCTTCTTTACCGGGAGCCCATGAGCACCAGTGCCATTACAAGAGTCGGTCTAAACGTTACGTTTTGATCCTTCGCTTCCCAAAGATGGGATCCTGGTAATTAATCTGTGTATTATGTCTGTCGCGTCTTTTGGAATACATACTAAAATTATTATTTTTTAAGGAACACACCCTAAATATATAGAAAGCATAACCAGGAAATCATGAGAAACCTCTAGCGTAGACCAGTTGTGTACTATTAAGCTGGGCGTCCATTGGATTGGTCGGTCGGTGCGGTGCGACGCGGTGCCAACCTTGAATAGTATCGCTGTAACGATACGGTGAACGCTATACATTTACACACATTTTGATTTGGTGCTGAGCCAATTAATTTTTAAAATCATTTAAACATTGATGCGATCTTACTTATTATTCGTTTTTGTCTGGAAGACACACACACACAACTAGCTGGTTTTTTACTTCTCAACCATTTGGTTATAATAAAAATATAAAAAAAAATTGATAGTTTATATTAACAGGAGCTTATGTGTGTATATACAATTATAATTAATCAATGCTAATACGTTACCACATAAAGTTTTTCAGATATCATCAAACTGATTATTATTATTATTATTCGATGTAGATATATCCATAGAAAACCAAAACAGATGTTTCTTGAAATCGAAATCCCAATATTCATAACAATACAAAGAATATTTTAGTTAATACGATCAGGGACGCATGAGTAACATGTAATATTGTCCAAGTGTTTTGGATGCCAAATGCTGATTATTATTATTATTCGGAGTATATATACGTCACCATTAACTAAAGCAATCAGCTGTTTCTTTAAATCTTGTCGAATTTGTATTATTGAACTCCCATTCATAAAAAATACAAAGAATATTATAGTAAATTCTACCAGGAACGCATGCGAGGGTTGTATGGTAATCGTGGCAGCGCGGCGTCTCAGATTGTTAATTTTCACGTCTATCTCGTTTACGTCTTTATACAAAATATAAAAAAAATATGAACGTATACGATTTAATTGTATCTGATGTTAAAACGTATTATAAATAAAATAGGAGGTTGAAATTAATTATATAAAAAAAAACAGGATTTATATCCTATATATTATTGAAATATAAAGTATGATGTTCCATAACCAGGTATATAATCGCTTTATATGTTTAAAAATGAAAATTATTATTTTAATACTCTCTAAAAATTTATATTTATTCGGAGAACATTCCACTTTTGTGGAATATTATCCATATTTGTGTTTATATGACGGACAGTCGCCTTTCAAATCTCTGTGATTAAATAATTAAAACTCGAAAAAATCCATTGTACAAAACGGTCAAAACTGTCTTACGTATAGTTGTCATCGTTGACTTACGTTTTTGTGTCCGTTTTTATTTTTATACACAATCATTACCAGTTTTACTTAAATTTGACTAACATTTTTTTATTTTATTTTTTTTAATATACCCAATATAATATACGGTATTAACAATAATATTATAATTGTTTGAATTTCGCGACCAACATTCAAAATCTGAATGTCGAAATACCTCGTACATAATAGTATAAAAACGAATGATTTTCTCCGACGGCAAGCGATTAGAACAGTATGGGACTTTGGCACTCTGCCTTTTGCGAACTGGCAACTTACCTATCTCAATATTATTTAACGCCGTGTAAATAGCCAAAATCATTTGTTGTACAATGTACATGCTTTGCCATAAAATAGTATAATAATGCTACGCGAGCGTTTTCGTATGAAAACGTTAAATTAAATAGATAGAGTGCTCCACCAATTTAATCATGGACGATAGTTAATATTGTATGATTTACACACGAATTTGGATTTTAGATATTTTATATATATTTTTAGACATTTTATGACAAAAATAAAAACTAGTCTATTTTTCGGTATCTATCTAAACAAGTTAACAAGTGATTTATATCTTATATACATTTGATCGTCTCGTTAAAGTACTGATCCTTTTATAATTTATTATGACAAATAACAATAATAATAATTATTTGAGTTAGGACTGAAAAGTAAGTAAGTATTTAGAATACTTACTTATTATGTTTAAAATATAAATATAAATGGACTTTTTAAACGGATTACTTAGTCAATGTTCTTGTTAATTGAAATGTTAAACATATAAGCACAACTTATTGATTCAGAATAAATTTTTATGTACGCGATAAGTGTTTAAATTCAATATAAAAAGTATCTATTACACACAATTTATTATACGTATTGTTCTTCATATTTGACTTCAACCTATTATTGTTATTTGTTATAGTACATTTGATAATTAACACTTTAATATAAATGTTAAAAATATATTTCGTCCTATAAATAACTCTTTTTATATATTTTTACGTACAAATAAATTAGACGAACATTTTATTCTAATAATTGAAAAATATTTTTTTTTTTGTTGACCAAATATTTTTTGTACGAAGTAAGACATACTATCGAATGTATTGATTCAAAATCAAAATATTTTTTAATTTTTAATGAATAATTTTAATAATAATTAATATAAATCTAATGACTTATATATTTTTTATAAAAATTAATTTTAATTTTTAATAAAAACATTAATACTCGTATAATTAAGAAATAACAATATATTTCTTTATCTATAATATAAATATTATTATTATCTACTATATAACGATTAAAAATTGTCTACGTAATATTTTATCACTTCTTACTTATCTAGTATATTTTATATTATTACATAAATAAAAATTATATCTTTATAAAATAATATGAGAATTTGAAAACGATTACAATAGGTTATACGAACCTATGTTTTTGTGACGTATACTAGTGCAATATTTTATGAAATAATAAATACCAACACACATGTAACTTAATATATAGTTTATGAAAATACGTAATGTTCGAAATTATATTTTGCAAAAAGCAGGGTCGGTTCAAGGCCGGCGTATCAGGGTATCATGTTGCATCTGTACATCTGTGCATTATTGTAAAATATTAAACAGTCTGATATTATTTTCCATATTTCGACATCGTAAAATTTATTACATATTATTTTATACCATCATAGCCAATTTCTTATAATATTATATGTGTTAGAAATATAATCTTCAATAAGAGATTCAGTCAAAAACATTATTGTGAGTATAAACATATTTTGACGTACAAAATATACATAGAAATAGTTTTTGACCAAAAATAGTAATTAGAGCTTGCATGTTGTAAATGTATAAAATAAATAAAATTTATAGGAATATTGCACTAAAAAGATCAAAATTTCATTTAATATATTAATATTATTTATTTAATGTTATTATTTTTTTATTTAATTAAAAAAGATACTTTGAAAAAAATATTTATAAATTGTTTGCTTTTTTATATTTCTTTTTTAAAATAATATTTAAATTATTTAAAACTAAAAAGTTATTTTAATTATCAAATAATTAATCATTTATAATAATATTAAAACCTATTCAAATATTTTTATTATAAATCATTGCATTAGGCATGTGATCATTTAAAATTGTGTTTTTCCGTTCAGTACTTACTTTAGTTCCTCAATATTTACAAAAAAGTACAACAACTAAAGTACCGCTCCGTCGCATTTCACATTTTCACCGAATTCTGAAATATATTTTTTTACAACATTGAAAATATTTGGCTCAACTTTTGGATATAAACAATTAACATTATTAAATACTACAACAGGCTGTAGGCTTCGTTTAAAATACACGAAGTAATTAACGAACACATTGTGGCATTACCTATCATTACATACTCACATTTGAATTTTATTTTTTAATTAATAATAATATAAATAATATTACTTAATTGCTATTAATGTATAATATCATTAAAATTACATTAATATTGAAAAAATAGCGATTATTAACAAAATGTTCACTAATTGTTTTTAGGTTCAACTCGTGTATTTCTATGAAACGAATATAAAATTTAATTAGCTTCATTTGTAATAACTTGAACAGTTGAAGATGAATTGCAAATAAGACATCACCTAACGACATCTGTAACCACAATAGTATACTTCAATTTCAGTTTAAAAATTTTGCAAGTTTAGTCAACATCTTAAAACGATCAGAAAAAAATTGCGAAGAGAAAATTAAGATTTATATTCATCTTCGCTGGAACGAGTTGTGCGCGTTCCTAAAAATTTAAGTTTATTGTTTTTTCGTATTATATTCAATCACGTAAATTATACGTGCGAAAAGAATGCAACACCTGTAGACGCGGCACTTGGGTCTAGTTGAGATCGTATAGGTCTTTAATCCTATAATGATCTTCTTGGAGAATCGAGGCAAAACATTTAATTTTATATGCATGCCACAGCATTTATGGTAATATTATATAACATTGTTTATATTATAATTTTTAATTAAAAATTTATTAATATTTTTAGTTGATATTAATACGAAATCTCACAGTAGCCTCATTCAATTTATATGACCATATTATAAGCGTGCAGTAAAATACACTTTAAAAAGTAGGTAGGTAGATACTTATTTATTGTAAATAATACTCAATGAAAAACTGTAGAGTTTTTATATTTCGATATAAAACAGGAATAGCAATAATTATATTATTATATGATTTACTTAAAATGACATTCAGAATACGATTATTATAATTTTTAACATTATTATGACAAATATTAATTATAGGTTTTAATAATGTTTTAAATAACAATCAAATACTTGTTACAAAAAGAAATGTTTGTATTATTTGTTTTAATATTGGAAAAATGGAATATGTCACATGATGGTGCAACAGTCGACAGCGAAAGGCAGGCAATCTTGAGCTGGCGGCGCAGGCCTGGGTGCGTCGATAGGTGTTTCGACATCGGCACCGTCGGCTCTGACTTCGATATCGGAAAATGCGTCGTAGTTAGCGATAATTACTGTGTCCTCGACTTTGGTTGATCTATAATAAAACATTTGCTTTCGTCCTCCCCGAAAAACTGGCTTCTCCTCTCCTTGATCGGCGATACCCACGATCTTTTGACCGGGCCCGTAACGATGCGCCAACACGTCCGTCAGACGTTCGTTCACGGGTGTCCGACCGCGGTTCAAAAACGTTGCTCGGACCAATTGGTTTTGCGACGAGGACGGTTCAGACGTGTCATTTGCCATTTCGTTTTGCATTCGGTATTTTAATCGAACACAATATTATGTACCACGGTAACACCGTGTCGACTCACGCGTGATGTAGGTAAAAAAAAAAAAACGTACAATTATTCGATGACGGTAAGCGAATGACGAACTATGAGGTGTTGTAAATACGGTGTCGGCTGAAGAACTGTCACGAACGCCACCGAATTATAATATCAGAGATCAAAAAATAATCGCGTTTTAATATGAAATAATGTTCGTAATGCCATATTATCAAATGTCAATGGCGATAAGATACGACCGATTAATGTTTTAATAGATAATTTATACAATGTATTTAAATATCTATACAATAACAATATATAATATAATATACTTACACGATTTGGATGTAATTACCATATAAAAAAAAAAAAAAAAAATATATATATAGTAATAAACAAATAACTGATAATAATTTCAGTTTCGTCATCAGGATGACTCATATAAATGGTCCCTATTATATTAAAATAATAAAAATAATTATAAAAAACCATAATCAAATAATAGTTATACAGAAACAAAGCAAATAGTGAAACCACAAACGAGCAACGAAAAATGAAACGCGTTTGATGACGACTAAATGAAACACATTTTTGATATAGAAATATTTTAAACAGCATATTCTTATTTTTCACTTTTCACTTTACGACCCCTTAAGAGTAATAATTATAAATATATTAACTTTTTGGCATATATCAACTATCCACTGATACTTAACACTTAACAGATGTTATACATCTGCAAATGTAACCCAACCATCACACGATAGTTGGTAATCGATAGTCAGTACTATGTTAAACAAAAAACGGTTGAATATCTTTTATGATTCTATCTTAAAATTTGAGTATAAATATGTTCAACTTAAAGTTTAATTTAAACGCTACAAATGTTCGAAAACCCTGTTAGATAGATAAAGAATATAATTACTGCTAATATGCGGGAAAAACGTTACATATTAAAGACAGTTTGGATAGTGCAATGTTACTAAAAAAGTCAACAATAGATCTCTCTAAACAAAAAAAATCGCATCCTTTTGAATGGACATGATCGCCTAGACTCTTTAATCTATTGTATTTTTGACTCAGTGGTTTGATTCCATAGAATATAATAATACATAATACAAAATTGTCAGAGTATGTTTCATTCAGTCGAATCAACAGAATGAAGAGATCATAAATTGAAATCGATTTGTAATTCTACAACAAATTCGGAATTTTATAATATATTAATATAATGTAACTATAAAATATTATAAATTATTAGTAAATATGCCGTTAAATTTTGATAAATATGCACTACTATGAAAATTATAAAGAAAAATTATTATGTAAAAATAAAAAATTAACAATAAAGTTAAGTATGAGCATAAAGTTCATTATAAAATGCATTTTAGTACATTTACGATTTACATTATTAAAAATTGTGGTACATGCATTTTGTGCATAATATATTTTATTCTATTAATGTCTATTATATATATTTATTCTTTATTATTGGTTAATAATAGATATTATGCTTGACCCATAAAGTATAAAAAAAATATTTTATCGCAATTATAATGTACGTAACAATTATTGTTCATTCATAACTTACTGTAATTATAATATTATTATCGATGTATTGAATTTTTAATAGTGGGTATTTATGTTAATATTGCGTTTAAAATATCATCAATATTAATTTTATAGATATCTAATACATACGTTTATTTCGTAGTTTTTGTTTTTAATTAACACAAACATTTAGGTATACTATAATACTTTAAATCATGTTTAAGTAAATCATTTAAAATCTTAATACTAATGTAGAGTATGAGGTGGTCACAAGTAATTTATATACACATTGGCGCACATTGGGTGAGAATTTAAGAGTTGCTAGAATTATAATTTTTCGATTTTCGTTATTCGTTATTAGATTCTGAGTGCAGCGAATTGTTTTTACAAAGATTTTTTAAACAATATAGAAATAATAACTGATAATTATTTCATAAAGTCGAAAATAATATAAAAACATTAAAAGCCAATTAATACTATGTAGTATAATATATTTTATATTAACGATATTTTAAATAAAAATAGAGGGGTGCTAATTTGAGACTTAGAGGTGCTAAGCACCCCCTGGCACCTCCGTATGTGCACCAATGTATAAACATATACTATCTAACCTTACCAGATACAATCGTCAAATTCCATATGAACAAAATATAATAAAAAACGTGAATTATCACAGGCTAACAACTAATGGCATAACAATGTTTAAAATAATTATACATTGTTTTATATATATAGGCATTGTTAAATAGTTTAGCATAGCATAGCATAATAGTTTATCGTACCGTAGTATAGCCTACCAGTTACACCATTATAAATTACAGAACTTTAAAATATGTATACTTGTCCCATTTCGTTGTTAACAATTATTTGTATGGGTAAGTACCAGGTGATAGATAGGTACACAAGGTTTTGTGTAAACGTATTGTATTTTTAAAAACACGAAAAACGAATTATTACGATCTTAGGAGGGTTCAGTTATTTCGATTGTATCGTAAATTATATTGAATCGTTTTTTTCACGGTTCGAACTATAATTTAAAGGGGAGATTATTATAGGGATACGGTTCACGACATTCACGTGATCGCAGTTACGGTTCATGTTACTTGGTTAGGTATCGTTTACCTAACTATTAGTGGTTCGAATTTATTACCCTATTACGAACAAACACAAATACCAACTCGTTTACGAATATGTATTATAGCCTAAAATACAAAGTAGGTACATATTGTAAAATTAAAAAAGTGAGAAGGTCGATTGTGGACGTTTCTTCTTCGTCCCTTCAATCCTTGGAGAAATGAGTAGTTAATTATACTTAAGATTTGAATGAAATGATATTTCAGTAGAAAATACGATTCTGAGTGATACTCAATATATTACAATATGCTATACTGATAATCCATTCCAAAATTTTACTTAGTGTGTAAATTACGAATGTAAATATTTAAAATAAATTTCAAGTTCCCACGATTTAAACTTAATTAATTATCAAGAAATAAAATAATGAAACGGTAATTTTGCCAATTTTAAAGAACTTTTACTTTAAAAGCTTATACAAAAAAAATGTCAGTCACGATTATCAAAATATTTTGGAAATTAATAAAGTATTATAAGTCTAGACTTCGATAAAATTTTCAAACCGATAAACTGAAATTTGAAGGACATATTAAACATTTCTGGAAAATTTCTATACTGCGTTAGAAAATCAATCAATCCAAAAAAAATTTCCTCCAATGAAGAACACTTATTTGAATACTCAAAAAAAAAAAAATTTCATGTTCCTACATGTTCCTATTATGTTTTATGTTATTTTTTTGCATATTATTATGAATTCTTCAACTTTAATCCGGGTCCCACATATTTTGTTTTAACTTTAAAAATAAAATGTTAAATTTAACTAACAATAATTACTTTAATTTTCAATAAAAACAAGCTTTTTATAAAAAAAAGTCCTAAATCTCAAGTTAAAATAATAAGACTTGAGACTAACACATTATACGTTGAAGGAAAATAAAAAGAACTAATTTTTTACAAAAACAATCTTTTTTATCAACTTTTATACTTTCATTCTTTTATTAGACAAGCGTTTTAGGTTAAGCACACAACATGGATAACTCCATTATTAATATATATATATATATATATATATATATATATATTAAAATTTGTTTCTTTAACAATTTCAATATATTATTGAGGTATTTTTTTCTTCTGAGTTTGTTTATTTATTATTAAAACATTGATCAAACTATTTCACAACTGTCGTTTATTTTTACTAATTTTAAATATTAGCTGTCCCTCAAGTCATTCAAGCTACTCTACGTAAAAAAATAAATCATCCATTATGCTTATTGTACATTTTTTTTTGTATAGATTGTATAAATTCTAGATTAAAAATAAAAAAAAAAAAAAACAAAAATATTAGCTGCAAGTATAATATACATTTTAATATTTAAAATATAAATTATACATTTTATCGACTTTAAAGAACAATAAGGAAAATCACCGTTTTGTTATATCTCTATAATCAGCTTAAAATCATATTTCTAATTTGTCCTAATAAATGATTCGGATATATATTAAATTTTTTTTAAACAATTTGTTTATTCTTATATATTTCATTTATTTTAATGTATTATAATCAGGGATGCAATTTCAGTAAAAATACTAGGGTTGTTGAAAACCTGACAAAGTAATAAGCATATTATTCAATATAGAAAATTATTCAATTTTTCCAACATTTATACGTAAAGTGTAAAAATTACGGGGGTGCTAATTTGAAAACTGACACTCTCCAAGCCCATTCTACCTAAAATTTCAATATTATATTTTTATTTATATTATGGACTTGCACTGTTAAAATTATTATTGTTCTACTATTCTTATTATTATTACCTTTTAAGTAACTATAGTTAGCTGTTTAAATATATCATTGTTGTTATTACTGAGATTTTAATGATTATTTTTATTATTAACTATATATTTCATTAATAAATATATATATATAAATTCAATATATTAATTCGATCAATATGTTTTTACTTTTTGCACATTATGCGATAATAAATTTATATATATTTATTTAAATTTTATTAGTTCTTTAATAATCTTAAAACTAAAATATTGAAAGAACAATAAGACATTTGATTTGTTTAAAAACCTATATGTTTTTTTTACATTCCCCTAAAGATTGTTATTCTTATTCAAAGAAATATCCATATATGGATATTTTAAAATATCCATAATACCTATTCCTGAGAATACCCCATAGTCGATTAGACCCTTAGAATAAAATTAATAATAATAATAATAATTAATATATTAATATAATGATTTCTGGAATAGTGATGTGTCCAAAGAGTTGATTCTCCATGTATGCTATTTTCGATATAATTATATTATCTATAATAAATAATACAACACTATTATATTACATACATATTGTAAAAAAAAAAATGTAATAGAGATTCTATTAGTTAAAATTGGTAAAAAATGATGAGCAATTAAATTTCACTATGTACAAAGTAGTCAGAATTTTATGTTACAAAAATATCCAACATTTTTTTATAATAAAATTTCGATCACCCTGTGTAGGTACCAAATATTTATAATGTTACATATTTAATTATTATGTTCGACAGGAGTTATACAGTACATATTATAAATAAATCAAATTATACATAGTTTACAATGTATGGGTTGGTAATAGATATATCCGAGTAAATATTTTATGGTCGTTAAATTATTTTTCTTCTAATATTATATAAGTACTACCTAACGTATAATTTATATTATATACCCAAGGGCTATATAGGCTATAAAGTTAACCGTGATTACCGAATTATAGATATACGAGGTATATAACCTGTGATAAAAGTAATAATAAATTATAAAGTACCTATTTCGTTTTGTTTTTTTGACGAACAATGAGCGATTAATCACATTACACAAATATGAAGTTTATATTCGATAGCCATATAATATATTATATTGTCGAATATAACCAAAAATACGAATAATCATATTCACTCACATTGGTCGTTCAATTTGAATATTGTGTTATTGGTGTATTTAGGTACAAAAAATTATAATTAATGACTTTCGAAATTTCACGGTTGCGTAGGTGAGGATTTAGATAATGTTTAGGTACGTTTAATAAACTGATATATATATATATATATATTAATAAATAAATAAATAATATATAATAAATATATATATATAAATACTTTGCAAAAGTGCGCTCTAAATTTTTAAAATATTTTATGTAAGAAAAAATTTTAATATTGTGCATTAAACTGTAATTTCTTTGGTCGAATCAAATATATTCAATAATATAATCATTATTATAAATATGCTTATTACTGTACATTGGTATTCGGTACAAATGTACAATGACCGATTGGTACCATCTTTATAATTTGTAATTATAAATTATTAACGAAATTAAACATTGAATTTACCATTAATTAGGTATTGAAAACAATAAAAATCCGAACTGTATAACAAACAGAATGATTAATACACCATATTCGGTAGTGATGTAATTATAAATATTAAAAGTTCTGACACGTGTACAACTTAACGACTAAATATGCAGTGAAATTCAACGGGGAATTAATTCCCGCATGGGTAGGAATAAATTTGGGTATTTCTCGGCTGTTGTGATATACTGTAATAAGGAAATTAAAATAATTGTACAGAAACCAAATTATCGCGAAACTCGGGTTATTTATATTTTCGACGTTCTACGTATATAGGATTTACAAAATAGCTATAATATTCTGTAATAATAATGTTTTATATATTTTACAACTCTTTGAATATTATGCTGCATAGAAGTTTACTATTTTTCGAGTTCAATGTCTAAGGGGAAATGACCGTTATTATAGGAACTTAAATAAAAAATGGGTATGAAGCCTTTAAAGTGAAAAAACCAAAGGATCAAATCAGTAACGTAACTTAAAAATTTTACTTTGGGAGTTAGTATAAGGGGTAAGGGATCTGAGGTGGGTTCAACTCAATTTTTGAAATTATTATGAATATTTTTAAATATCATTGCATGTTTTAATTATTTGTTTTTATTTATTTTATTAATTAATTTGAATTAATTATTTGATTTGTAATATTTAATTAAAATGTAGGTACCTACGAACGATGATTTTGTAGAGATACTAAAAGTACAATACTCATAATTTTATCAGAGTAATAATAATAATGCAATTCATTTATAATATTAACAATAATTATAAGCTATATACAAATGTACAATATGTTATTTTCATTCATTTGACCTATCTATTACTTTGTACATGGTTATCAGTTTAGATATACACAAGTAAGCATTTCGTAAGAACTACTAAATTTATCTTACATCGGATTGATAAAAATATAATAATAAACCTATTTAAGTACATGTTTTCGATGCAATTTATATTAATTTTAATAAATAAAACAATCAATTATAACCACAGAATTACGTCATATTTTGAGTAAATAAATTATTAACAGCATATTATAAATGTATAGGTAAAGTTTTAGGCGAACATATACAAACTTTATATCATAACTTTGGATGACCGTCGAAATACCTTTAATATTTACTTTTTGTTTAATTTTCTCTCTGCTAAAAGCAATTTTCCAACGCTCTTGTTTCTTGTTAATTTCAAAGTTTCATTCTACATTATTTGCTTTTGGGTCTTCCATCCCTTTCTATGCTTTTCGTACAAATATAATTATCTCAACAATACTTGTCCCCTCGTCCGTCACATACAAGCAATAAATAGTAACCACTCCTCTCCTTCCTAATAACTAATACCTTATATTATGCATTATTTCACAATGTAATTATAATATTGTACTTTTGGACTTGTCCCGTATAAAATTAAAATAAATAACATCATTATTATACATTATTGTACATTATTATACATTTATAAATGTTTTAAAACAAATTATTGGAAACTTCTTTAATTAAAATTTAAAAAAACTCTGAGTTTTTGTTTAGAACAAAAACGATTTTTACGTAGGTACCTTTATTAATATTTGAATAAAAATCATAATTCATATGCATTTACAAAGATAGAAAAACAAGTAAATTATATTTGTATCTATTTTCCGAATAAATATATAATAATGTGTATTATCAATATTATCACGATGACCTTAATATATCAATATGATCATTATTTATTCGGTAGGTATATAATTATGTTATGGAAACATTAGCAACAAAAACTTCTTGATTTCAAAGTCTTACACTACGATTCATATTTATAATATCGTTTTCAATCATATTATTATTTATTAACAACAAATATTAATCATCTTCTAATTAAGTACTATTTAAAAAAAAAAAAATGACTTTCTGATCAAGGTGAATCGTTATACCATACATTCTGATTTATGTATTCTTCTGGGGTTATCACAGTTATAAATACTATAGATATCGATATAATCATATGTATATATCTAGGTTCATAGCTGTGATTGTAGTAATAATAAAGTAAAATATTACTATAATCGGGAAAATATAAGCGCATAATTAATAATTATATTTTCAAACATCATTATTATAAAAATGAATTAAAATTTTTTACCGCGGATTAAAATTTAGTAAAAATTATGAAAAAAAAATTAAAAATAGATATTTTGAAATGTTAAAAATATAGAAAGAGTGAGTTATATGAGTCACTCACTGTAAATATATAATTGGTTTTTACGTATTTTTTTTTTGTAAAACAATGTGGTATAACATTTTGTAATTCGGAATTAAATGTACACACATTTATAAATATTTCGGGACGCAGAAAAAAAAAAAAAAAGTATTATTATTATTTTATTTATAATTATTGTGATGATTGACATTATTTTTCTGAATGCAGTTTTTTAACATCAATTGAATATTCTGTGGTAGATAATTTAATGTACAAACCAATGATGAATTATTAATATGAAATTTAATTTTATCATATTCATATGAGAAATGATGTTTTATAAATACATGTTCTTCCAAACAATAATATAATTTTTAGAGAAATATTCCGTAATATTGGGCATTTTTTTTCTAACATATTCTCTAAAATTCTTCTATGGACAAATTTACTTTTGACTTAGAAGAAGACAAATGTTGTACCTATTAAAATGGGGTTTATTGGGTCAGTGACAGATCTAGGGGGGTGATTGCCCCCCTCACCGTTCCATCAGAAAAATTGTATTTCATACATGGAAACTTTGCTGAATGTATACCTATATGATATGTACTACACACAAAAAATGGAGGCTTCATCTTAGTCAATGAAATATTGGCACATCCCATACCCTCCCCCCCTTGACAAAATCTTAAATATACTCTACTTCAGTTTTCCAATATACTTTTAAATAACTCTAACTTTTTAAATCTTAATAGATTATTTAGGATATTCAACCACTTTTTGAGGTGTCATGTTTTAATAACATCATAAAATTATATTTTGTTTGTTTTTAAATAATAGCACAAATTACCTGAAACTTACAAAATTATCTGTTATACGACGTATACAATCTCGTATAAAATATTTATATTTTCAACATCAAGTTCAATTGACATAAAAAGATACGAGATACGTTATTTAGTAATTTTTATTAAAAAAGATTACCTATTCTAATTCACTTATAAATTTAAAATACCTTGAGTTTTCATTTATTCAGTTTTAACAAATAAAAACTGGTACCGGGGTATCGGTATCGAGAATCATATATATATATACCGTTTGGTAGCATACCGAAATCGGTAATGTGTACGTAATATAAATCTAAAATGACACTTTTCAGATCAGAAATTTGACCCTGTAACCGGGACGAACACTTACGTTGCGTTACCACGGTATATTTGTTTCGAAG
Organism: Eriosoma lanigerum; assembly: GCA_013282895.1. Taxonomy (NCBI): domain Eukaryota; kingdom Metazoa; phylum Arthropoda; class Insecta; order Hemiptera; family Aphididae; genus Eriosoma; species Eriosoma lanigerum. The sequence continues at coordinate 9,161,561 of CM023362.1, forward strand.
ATTGTATATAGGTCAAATAGTACGCAATCATTAAGATTTTAAACCAACATGTTTAGCACTCTGGAGCTGTTTATAGGGAAAACACATTAAAATATGCCCATTAGATAATAATTTGAAAAACAAAAAAAAAAACATAAAATTATTTTAAATTTAGGTTATATAATTTCGGTAAATTACAATAATAATTATTGTCGTACAATAAAACGAGATAAATATAATATACTAAAGCTATAATTTGTTTTTAATAACGTGAAAAACGTATTTGTGAAAAAAAAAACAGACACAAGTAAGGAAAACGGAGAGAACCGTTTTTATACGCATTTACATTATCGAGCAATAATCAGTGCAGAAGTATGAGCAGTCGGTACAGCATCCGCCGCGTCCGTTGCACTTTCGTTGCTTGCGCCTCAAGGTTCGGCCGTCGTCACTGTCGCAATCGATGACGTCCGGTTCGTACCAGTTGGTCGAGCATCCCTGCAACAGCGGCTCGTTCTCGGTGGCGTCCACCAACGGTGCGGCCGCCGCGGTCGCGGTCGCGGCCGCGATCGCATAGCCGGCGGCGTCGCGGTCCGGACGGTCTGAGGCCGCGGCACGGCCGGTGCCGAAGTCGCGCAGCTGCAACCTCTGTCCGGGGATACTGGCGTTGACGGCCCGGTACGCCCCGGACGGGTCGTCGTAGTCGGCCGCGGCCGCGGCGGCGTCCGCGCCGAACCCGGCGGTGGTGTGCAACTGTCCGGACGGCCGGACCGGCAGCGGCGGCCCTTGGCGGAAAACGGTGAACGCGGACGGTGTGTCCGGCGGGCCCGTGCGCAACGCGCTCGTCAGCACCGCGGGCGCCGAGGACGGATGACGGCCGCTCGCCGTCGCCTTGACCGCGCAGGGATACATCAGGCCCGCGTGGTTGGACCGCGTCGCCGGCCGACGGTCGGCCGCGTCGTCCGAGCCGCCCGGGCACATTTCCGGCGGGTCCGCGCCGTCGGCACCGCGGTATTCGGTCAACGCGAACGTTTGCGTCGGCACGTCGTCGTTCAACATGATCAGGTACGGCGGCGCGGACGACATAATTACAGTACAGCGATAATGCAACTTGTTGGGAAGCACGGCGGTATTGCGTACGGTCGACGGATTGTTGGTCGCGCGAACACTGCAGGTGGTACGCCGAAGCCTATCGAACAATTACTATTCTCGGAGATTTATCGTCAGCGAGAACCCGGTTGAATGAATTATGACAATAATGAACCAGTGTCCCGATAGAGGGGATGGACAGCCCGTAGTTTACGCCGCCGCCGCGAGAACCGACTGCGCAGGCCGTTTTTTACAATACGTTAATATTATACACCTGTTGCCTATACATAAATGATGACCGAACGAAACGATATTATTATGTATATCTCTATGTCGAATATTTTTAAAAAATTACAACTCGTTAAATTTCAAATTAAATGTTTTTAGTTCAATTGAAAAAAAAAAGTAACTAACTAAGACAAAAAGTTTAATAATAAAATAGTTTAATATTTTATAAAAATACATTGTTTAACTTTATAGAAAAATAACTAGGTGCTTTAGAAAACACATTTAAAATATTTAGGGAAAAGTTAACTTTAAATTGAGAATGGTAAGAACCGCGGTATATACCAAACATTTTTCCTTCTATTCATGTGTCTTCAATAGAGTACACTGTATAAGCGTAGGGTGAAAAATTTCGTTGATTGGGCTGTAGCCTTCCCAGGGATAGTCATGTTTAAACTCGTGAGGGGCTTTGCCCCCCCCCCCCAAACCCTCCAACCTATGTACATCACAAATATACATAATTAAATACAAATAACTTGTTAACATTTTATTTTTAGTTTCCCAATATAAATATTACTCTTACTTTAAACAATAAAAATATTATAATATATCTAGATATTTATTTATAAATAGATATTATGTTAAATATTTAACACAAAGAATTACACAAGATGGCGCTAATAAATAGTTTACAGAACATTTTAAATAAATAGCCTTAAATATTTTCATATTTTTTCTTTACTTTTTCAAAAATTTATGAATATTTAATTTTGTAAAAATAAACAAGACTACAAGACCAAGAATCAATACTGTAAAGTACTGAGTCTGTAAAGCAATAAAAACAAGACTGACAAAATCTTGGACATGGTCTTGTTATGCTCTCATCACTTGTTGCAAAACAGCATAGCTATTTCACATAGTCTAATTTGTATCTATAATAACAAAATATAGAAATTCTTACAACAAAAATTAAAAACAAAAATTTATTAAAACAAATTTTTTATTTATATATTAGTATTGTAAAAATGATTCATTTTTAAAATTTAAATGGCCCAAAATTATTGGGGCCTATTATTCGAACTAAGGGGCCTAAGCCCCCCTCAAGCTCCCGTGTTTCAGTAATTTATCAATATTCTTTAAATACAAAATCTTCCTCTACCATTCAATAAACTTATCTGCAGTGGCAGCGTGAAGTTTTTTTATAGATGTTGGCTAAAAATATCGACACTATTATTCTCAAAACAAATTTTCCCCAAATTTTTCGGATTTGTTAAAAAATCGATATTAACTTTTTGAAAAATATTATTTTTCTTATTAATTCAAGAGATAAGCTACTTATATGATACTAGTTATTATAAAAAAAATATAACAATTTTCGAGTCGTAGATTTGCTAAATAATGACCAATAACCTAACCTAACCCACCCATTTCTGGCATAAAGGAGCTGCTTCATTCAAACCCTCTTCATGCTACCACAGCCTTTCTGGTTAGGTTAGGCAATTACATGTAGTATTGAAGAGATAAAAGAAAAATTTCAAGTTTTGAACCACCAGTTTCGGCCGCTATTTTACAATTAATTATTATTATTATGACTTGGATCAGTCTATTTAGTTGGATCACTCAAGAAATTTTGGTTTATATGATAATTTTTGTAAAATAGTTCTATTATTTCACATGATATTTTGTTGTTACATCAGCAATTTTTCTTAACCTCGTTACCGATGC
>CM023362.1:9164585-9217215 GCA_013282895.1 Eriosoma lanigerum
ATTATAAGTTTATTATTTTATCTGACTTGTGAATTATTCGAATACAACTATTCAGTACTCATCATAATAGTTATTATTTGTATTCGAATCGATATAATATTGAATACGTTTTTAAATTGTATTTCAATATATTGTTTATCTAATATATTCTAAACATAATTAATTGAAATGTTTCATAATTGGTATAATTAGGTATTTCTATTATATAGATTTGTTTTTTGAAAGATACTTTCTTTATATCATATTTGATTCAGTTTTATAATATTTTTATTTATTGTTTCATATCGAGTGGCAAGTTACATGTAGACTTACTGTTCATAACAAAAAAAGACCAAATATTGTTTTACAAAAAAATTTAAGGGTGTTTAATTTTCTAATTTATACACACGGTTTGAATAGTAGGTTAAAATAGTACACCAAAAGTTGCAATTGATTTGAGATACATTTTATTTAAAAGTGTCATCGATAATAATTCATAATCTCAGCGGAAAAAATCAGTTAAAAATAATTATTGTAGAATTTACTTTACATAATAATCATGACAATTATTATTTTATTTTTATTTGATGGTGAAAATATTTATAGTTAAGTAGACCAATTTTCGATTTTTTAAAACACTGTTTAAGTTTAAGAATCGGTAATTTAAAGAATTAACTAATAGGAAAATTTTTAGCTCAATAACAAACACAATTTAATATAACTATACAGGTATATTTAAATGTTATTTACATTTATATCATCTCGGCACTCCTTCGCTACTCCTATGATGAAAAATGTTTACCAGGAATCCATACTTCATAGGTATCACAGACTGTAGTAAATAGAACAGATTTAAAAACACTAAGTTTGCTGAGATTATTCGAGCACAGCTTTACGCCGCATAGGACCTTAGTTTATAAGCGGATCATACCCACCCAATCCGTGCGCATTATTATTTTTTAATATTATCAAGTTAGTAGACAAGTTATTATTTAATAGTTTTTATTACATAAAATGAGTCATATTTACGGTTCAGATTTTTTCTAAAAGCTTTTGTGAAGCCGAACCCTTCACACCGTTTTATAAAAAAAAAATAATTGCAAAAAATTAAAGTAAAACATGTTCTACACATTATAATGCAACATTTAAAACAGGTGGCAAAATAATATTATTAATAGCAATTTCGATTTTTTTGGTCATGGGGGGGGGGTTTTAAACCCGTTCGACCCCCTCATAAATACGTCTCTGCCACACTCACAATGAATATACCTCGGTACACAAATATCATTTTAACTCTGGATAATAAACGAAAGTATGATTCATGATGTATTAAAGGGCCTTGGATAGTAGGTACTATCAGCGGCGGATCGGGCTGCCAAGACACCGGGAGAATTACCGGTGGGCCGAATAATAAGTTATAATTTCGGGCCGAAATTCATTTACGTAATTAATAAGTATTACGTTAATATAATAAATATTAAGTGTGGTTAGAACATTCAATTGAATAATAATTATTATCTACTTTGGTCGGCTACAGCCACAGCCTGTCACAGAATGAAATATATTTTTATTACACATAATATAGCCGGCGCCAGGAGTGGTCCAGGTTGGCTTGCGGCCCACCCTAGAATCTTCTCGGCCCCTGACTGGCCCAACCTGTATGATTACAAAGTATCGCTGTTAACGATTTTTGTTACGCCACTGGCAATCTCTCCAAATTAGTGGCCCCACTGAATATAGCTATAGCAGTAATATTGATTATTGTTGTATTTACTATTCTAAAAACAAATTTCCACCAAAATTGTTCGAAATATTAACTTAATTGAACAATGTTATTTTCCTCATCAATTCAAGAGATTAGCTATTTATATGATATTAAATACTAATTACAAATAAAAAATGTAATTAATTTTGAATCGTAGTTTTGCCAAACCTTACCGTCCCCACCTACCCATTTTTATCATGAAGATGCTCTATAGGAACGCTACTGTGGCCACCACTGATGATGTATAATGTAATATGATATTAATATAATGCTTATATTTTAAAACATAATAATATTTTATAAAAAAAATTAGTAAATAATAATTAAACATTTTTATTAACTTAAAAGTTAAATTTAGTTTCATAATTATTGTATTATTTATAATAATTCATTAATATACACAATATTATGTCGAATAAAAAAAAATACACATGGACCGACATTACCGTAAATTCCCGGGCCGAAATTTTTAATCTATCCGCCGCTGGGTACTAGTATTAATAAAGTAGGTAATTAAAAGTATTAGACAAATAACATTTTTATGATAGAATAAAATTAATATCAAATCAATTTAGTCATTAGTTGTGGTATTTTCATGGAGATTCTATAATCCCCATGATTTTGAGCTTCCGTTTTTCTTAATAAATTCTGTAAATATTTGATTTAAAACATCGTTTTATTTTAGATCTAAAGAGTTGTTTCTGAAATATTTGACAAACACTTAAACGTTTGCTGGATATAAGGATTACATAATCTGTAGATTAGATTTTATATTCATCTTGACGCTAAATTTTTTATAATTTATTTATAGTAATTATATATCTTTGTAAATTAATCATGATAATAAAATTAAATTTATCGTTTAAAATAATTGGCAGCGTATTTAAATATTGATAACTGATAGCATATTGCATATAGTCATAGGTGAAAATTTGGAGGGGGCTTTGGGGTACTTAGTCTCCCAAAAATGAACTTTTGGAAATCTAGCCTCCCTAAAATAGATATATGTTTTGTATTATAAATATGCAAAATAATTACATTTGTAATTTAAAAAAAAAAAAAAATATTATTGTTATATCCTATTCCATAAGACACAATTAAAATTTGCTTTTCTGCTTTGTTTGGACAAATAAATGAAATTCCTGTACTATTTGCAAATGAAAATAGATGTGTGATATTAAAATAATAATTTTTATATTTTGTTTATTATTATTGAAAATATGATAAAACTAAAATTATGACTCGTAAGTGGTGAGTATAATATTTTGATTAATGTAGCGGTAATAAATATTATCTTATCTTATTTATTTAATTCCTAAACAGGTAGTTTAAAAATAATTGATAAATATATAAAATAAATGTAGTATTTAAATGCATATACTTAGCACTCCTAAAAATTATTGGATATTTCCGCATATGCGTATAATAATATAATTAAAAACGTAAGGACGAAATATTTTAAACAATCATATAATTGAATTGCAGCATTTAATATTTTATTATTTTATATTACCAGCACCAATATAATAGATTCAATTAAACCAGGCCTACAGTCTCATTAATATGCGGTCGTATAGGGTTATTAAATATAATTATTAATCATTTAGTTGTATGAAAATATCATCACTATTCCATAGAAAAAATTGTAGAATCCTTTCTATAGAAATTTTTAGTAAGACATGAATAAAATAGGTACAAGAACAAACACAATTAAATGATTGCAGTGAGTTTCTGAATTTTTACAACTATCTATAGATGGCAGACATTGCAATTAATTTAATTTGAATAAATTGTAAAGAAAAAATATGTAACTATTAACTATATTTGAGTTATGTTATTACCCACTGGGTAACCTATTAATATTTCACAAACTGTATTATATTCTGTATGTGTATAACATATATCATGAGAAGCATTATATAATTAAAATTAAAATTGTTTAACAATCAAATATTGTCTTTCTTTAAAAGGGTCTTGGAATTTGTTACACTGCTTTTTAACTTTGACCGTCATTAACTTTACAGTTAGTGGAGCTTTAAAAATTCTAACAAACATTTTCCTCTAGATCTCACTGTTTTGGAATGAAGTGTAACAGTTTGGCACAACTGAGAATTAAATAGGTTCTTGATACATTGTCTACAAATAAGGCCAACAACACCTAATGATCTACAATCATTCTTATTTTATATCATTTGAGGAATTTGACTATTTCTAATATTTATTAGAATATTATTTTGTGTTCCTTATTAATGCTCTAGAAATCGAAATATTTCATATTTATTTGCATTTCATGTTTGCCTCATTTGCAAATAATTTGAATAAAAAATGCAATTTTTGTTTTTAGTTAGTTTATTGTTTACATTAATAACATCTAGATGTTTTGTATTCAAATAATGTGTATTAATTTCAAAAAGTTTATCAATACATTAAATCTAACATAAGTTAACATTTTTAAATATATACTATACATTATTATGCGCAAGTAATGCATTAGCAGTTCCCTTACGGTTCTCGGTTCATAAAAATATATATATATTATTTTAATTATTTTTAAAATAATGTTTTTTAGAAACATACAAGGATCTTATAGTAATGAAACATTGGTATTTACTATTTATAGTTAAAAAAATAAATACATTTTCACACTTATTCTGAAATGTATTACACAATATCAAGTAAATAATATATTAATTTTTTATAAGCTTTTTCTTCATCCTCCCCTTTATGTACAAATGGTATTCCATTCCATTTCGCATACATTTATAACCTAGAAGTAATTCTGAATTTTCTACTGTAATATCATAATAATTTTTTAAATTTTTAACTAATTTATTTTATTTTTAAGAAATTATACTATTTAATTATTATTTATTATCCTTAAATTGTTCAAAAGTTGTAATTTACATTTTAATAAGCATTTTCATCTTTTTATTCCAAAAATTTTAACAAATCAAAATCATTAGGAAATTAAGATACACATGTCTAGCCAATCAAGAAACTACATTTTCATTACTAGTATTAAGAGCAATTAAATATTTAAATAAAGATTTAATTAAAGATTTAAAATTGACACCATATTTTGAAGTACTTCAATTTCATTTAAAATATCTGTTTTAGCTAGTTCAGAAATAAAGAATTTCCTTTACCATTTATAATTTATATTTTACTAACATATAACAATTATTTATAATACAATTCTTGTTAATAAGAACAGTAGTTTTACACTTCTAAGTAAAAATAGTATTATTTATTCTACATGTCCCAATCTGCAGCTAATGTGAGACCATTATGAGTATTTATTTGATCATATTATGACATATGCATTAGTTCCTTTATTATTCATTCATATTGGTTCAACATCAATATGACCAACTTTAGCAGCTTTCATAAAAATTGTTTATCTGTTTAAAATATAATAAAAGTATTAAATATAATTAACAAAAAATAAAATAATTGTATATACTTATAGTTGTTGTTCCACAGACTACAGTGAACAGAAGTGATGAGATTAATTCATGTCTTCTAAATGACCAGCTAATATAAATTTGGATTGATCATGTGACAATTATCTATAAATTGACAATATTTAAAAAAAAAAATTCTACAAAATAAACTATATATATCAAATACCTTTGCTATTCTAAAACATCCTCCATTTGCAGCTACCATAAGAGACGTTCATCCATATTTATTTTGTAATTCATTATCATATTCATTGATTAAAGATTAAACAAATCTATTATAGCTCCATTAAGTAAAAGTTGTTTTACGATATCAACAATTACTATATACATATGTGAATGGTGTATTTCCTGTATAGTGTACAAATTTATTAGATATAATATATTATAAAGATTCATCTAATGAATTGGAAGCAGTTATATATTAAGGGGTTTTTAAGAACAATTTTTCATGTTACATAGTGTGTTTGTGTGAACGTAAATCATCATTAGTTTGAGTAGATGCATATACAATATACATAATACATATGTCACAATATTTCTTGTTAATGTCATAGAAACCACATTTCTAACGTTAAAACAGATCAAATAATCCGATTAGAATTTCAAACATAGATTTAAATTTTCCCTAAATTATAGTTGAGATATTAATATGATACAACTTTAATATGAAAATGTTTATTTCGTATGCTTTAAGGTAGGTTAGGTTAGGTTAATATTTGATAATAATTTAAAGATTTTTCGTATGATTTATATGATGACATTTTCTTTTAATAGAAATATATTGCAAACTGTAAGTAAGATCTTACTTATTTATCTATGTTTGAAAGAGTTAAAATAAGTAATATATATTATATTTATTCATTGAACATTTGAAAAGAAATTAAAATTTTCAGTTAGACATCAAGAGATATGTCTGCTGGTCTCAATAGAATTTCAGGGACATTATTTGTATGCAAGGTATAAATTTGTGCACAATATACTAATAATAATGATGTATTTCTACTGTGGTTTGTTATTCTGTAAATTTGATAGCAAAATTTCTAAAAACAAAATTGGAGTGGCCTAAATACAAAATTGTCCATTCAAAAAAATAATGATATGATGTCACTGTATTAATTAAATTTGAATTCATCAATTAGTATGTATATACTATATAGTATTTAAAATGAACCATTTTAAAAAAGTTACCCTTATTACCTTGTATGCTGTTATCCTATATGAAATTGTATTATCATGATCTATTCTCCAAGATGACCCAAATGCTAAAAATTAGAAATCAACATATTATTATTAATGTTATATAGGTAATGTATTGTAACTTTTTAGTTAACACAATATATACGTCTCTACAGTTTTCTACTATAAAGTCACGGTAAAAAATGAAAATTCAGTTTTGCAATCATTATTTTATTTTCAATTTGTTATCAATGATTAAAACTACATTCTGTGATAAGGTAAATAACACTGACTAGGTAACTGATCTGTTTAACAGACGCACAAACACAGTATGTTTACCAGATAATAGAAAATACAGTTACCAACATTATGGTAATATCATATGTTGTATTTTGTATACGTCAAATAAAAAGATAAACACAAAACTCTAAACAATACAAACAAATCGAATTTGCTCATTGTTTAAAAATCAATCTGCGTACAAATAATTTTTTTTGTCGTTTTCGTAACTATTTCCATTTAATAGTTACATTGTAGTTTACAATTCACTATTACGTTGGTTTTACTTTTGCTATTAAATTATCGTACTTTAGTTATTTCCCTGTTCGGAAGTTGCCCCGTTTTCGTTTACATTATCTGAATAAAGGAACGTCGACATGTCCAAAGACGAACAAGTAAGAAAAATAATAATTTTCACATTCATAAACTATATTATAACTATTTTATTATTTTTGTAGAGTGTTTTAGAAAATGGAATTGATATATTGGGTCCCAACTCCTCGCATATCAAACTGATCTCAGGTGATGATTGTACATTTTTTTTGGAACGAAAGAATGCTATGCTGTCGGGTACAATCAAAGCCATGTTGAGCGGCCCCAGAGAAGTTGCTCAAGACGAGCCTAACATAATTCAGTTTAAGGAAATATCGTTAGTATTGTTACAATTTCAATAATACGTATTTTAACAAGTCACTAATTGGGTATGAGCGGCGCTCACTCGATGACTATTTTAGCTAACACAAATGTTTTAAAATTTTAAAATGTCTAATACCAATATGGTATTTCTTATGTTATTATATCTGAGTATCTTATATTTTTATAAATAAAATAACTAAAATCATAGTATTTTGTTAAAATGACAATAGATTAAACTTGTTAGCTCCGATGAAATGAACACCGCTATACTATTCAGACGAGCATTATCTCCTAAATTGTTTTGTGCAGATATGACTGTCATGTTATTTTATTTTTTGATTTATAGTAAGTTTTAATTAAATAAAGTAATGTGCCAATTATTGGTTATAAGTAATCATGGTGGTGCTCAACAAATATTAATAACATAATTTCCATATTCAGATTAATATATTACTTTTAATAATATAAATTGTAGTGTTGGGTGAGTAATTTTGATGTCTAGTCAAGTTTTTTTTTTCAAGTCGAGTACCAGAAAATTGGCAAGTACTTGACAATTATTAAGTAATTCCAAAATTTCTAGTGTATTTTAAATTGCAGTAGAAAAATATTTTCAATATACACTTACAGGGTTTAATTATTAAATATTAATATTAACAAATATATTTGTTTATTATTTAGTAGGTAATAAATTCAAAATATTTATAGCTTTTACATTTATTTTTTCAATAACACAGTCGAGTAAACTCAAGTACTTATGTTTATGAGTATAAAAAAATTTTAGTCGAGTCACGTTTGAGTATCTGACTCAAATTTTCTTACAAAAGTCGAGTACTTGCCCAACACTACAAATTATTTGTTACTATCAAACTAATTGAAATAGTGAGTTCGGTCATACGCGTTTAATCATATTTAATATATAGACATGACTTATAACAGGTTAATAATATTTATATTTTTATGTTAAAATCAGCAGCGTATTTAGGAAATGTTTAAGGGGGGATGAAATAAATTGTAAGCAAATCGGTGTGGGGATGCTCCCCACCATAACAATACTAAATTACTTGTAAATACTACACATCAAAATAAACCGCTACATTTTTACTTATTTATTTATAGATAATAATACTAATAGTATTACTAATAATAATAATAATAATATTTATTGTTCAATAATAATATGGTTATAATAAAAATTCAAGTTTTCTTAGCTTTTTGGCCTAATTTTTATGTAACCTCATCAGGATTTATTTCAGTATTCCGATAAATTGATAATAAGGCAAGTCCATTTAGACATTCTTAAGAATAATAAAAATATTAATATTTTGAATAATTGTAGTAAATATCATATTAAAAACTAAAAAGTATATCTCATTCATTGAATTTCTACAGTATGATTTCAATCATTTTAATGTTGAAAAACTCCGTTTAGGAGTTGTAGTAGATACAGGCAAATTACTAGTATTTTAAATCAAAAATAAATATTTGGGTATACATCTTTATTACATATTTGTAAAGTTACTAAATCATTTTTAATTATACTATCTTACTTCATACTTGAGGCTAATTTAATTTTCTACATTTTGAGCTCAGCTATTATGTATACTTATGGAAAAAATCAAAAGTATATTATGTATTATACATTAAGAAAATATATGAAATTTTGAACAAAGAACTCACTTATTATAATAATATTTTTAAACTTATATTGGCATAATTATAAATTATTTGTATAAAAATAAAAAAATATAATAATTAAATATTGTATAGGTATAGGCTAAATAAAATATATTACATATATATAACTTTCCATTAAAATGAACTATATAGCAATACACTACAAAGTACAACACAATCAATTTTATGATTTATTATCTTACTAGTTATGGCTAAGAGCAGTTTTACATTAATTTTTATGCAATTACTTAATTATTATAATTACAATAAAATTATTAATACTGTTTACGATTCTAATAATTCTAATATTAAGACTATTTATTAATCCTTATTCATTTATTCATTACTCACATCAACATCATCAGTTACTGCAATAGTTATATTGGTATTTTTTTTTTTGGTTTAAAAAATGTTCTTCATTATTAAAGAAATACCAAACACGACACAACGACAACACACAAGTCACAAATCGCATTATATTGGTATTAAAAATGTAATAATTATAAAATGTTTAGGTACTGTATAATATTATAATGTAGCTAATCTTCAATATATGACAGTTGATATTACTCGCGAATCATCATGACAGCATGTATCGTTGATGAAGAAAATTTGAAAATATTTAATAAACAACTATTATTATAGTATTTATTAACATAGATTGCTATCATTTAAATAAGTTTATAAGAATATGGTTTTACCGAACGAATTACAATACAATTACAATAATCTAACACAATATACAATATTCTGAACCGCTCTATAATAATATTTATTATTATTGAATAAACCGGATGGGTATATTATACTGGTATATAAAAAACTGGTTTAAAAGTATATTACCAACAAAACTGGATTTACCATAGAGTAAAATACGGAATGGACCGTATTTATTGTTACACTTTTAATGTAATTCTAAATATTAATATGCTAATATTTGAAAAATTATTTATCTAAGTTACCTACATACTACATGCTTTTTCTGATTATTATTTTATAATTTTCATATTAAGCGATAAAATCATAGTATATTTTTATTACTAATTTTTTTTCTGTATAGCCATACAAAAATGTAAAACCAATGGGCCATGGAGGGATCTATCACTTAACCCCCCCCCCTCCCACCTATAAATACGCCGCTGGTTAAAATATTAAATTAATTTTACTTTTCTTTATCTTTGTAGGTCTCAAGTAATGAAACAAATCTGTTTGTATCTGATATACAAGGGTGAAAACATCAACAACACAAATGAAGTACCAGAATTTTACATACCACCAGCGATGATTGTAGATTTACTGATGGCAGCTAATATTTTAGATTGTTAATATATGATTACTAAAAATAAAAATAATTACAAACATTTTTATGTATCAATATTACATTGTATTAATCTTCATTTTTCATTATTAATAAAATAAACAATATTATATCAGTATTTGAATAAATACTTTATTAATGAGTAGGTATATCCTTTATATTTATTTAATATTTATACATTATGAGTAATAAAGGTACATTATTACAATGGTTAATATTAATACTAAAAAAGTAAAGATTAGTGGGGATGTTGATTGTGAACGTTCCTCCTTCGTCCCTTCGGTCCTCGGAGAAATTAGTGGTTTATTATACTTAAGATTTGAATGCAATGATATTGCATTAGAAAATACGATTCTGAGCAAAACTCAATATATTTCAATATGCTATACTAATAATCCATATAATCCATTCCAAAATTTTACCACATGTGTAAATTACAAATGTAAATATTTAAAATAAATTGCAATTTCCTACAATCAAAACTTATTTAGTTATTAAGAAATAAAATAATGAAACCGGTACCTTAAGATATCCTTCATATTTATTTAGTATTTATATATTACGAATAATAAAGGTACATTATATTTAATATTTATAAATGGATAAAACTAATACTAAACATTAGTTAAATTTTTAATTCTGTTTATTTTCTTTAATATAATGGGCTTCACTAAACAATTGAACAATGTATACACTGTACTATACTATACTCGAGTATTATTTTATAATAGTTTAATGCTAATTTAAATTGTATAATACTTAGATTACAAATGTAAGAACAAATAGATAAGTTATCTCTTTTTAAAATTAATTAGACAGACTTTTACATTTATACTTTTCAAAAATAATTTGTTTATTAACAATCTACATAGTTCATTTCATAAAATTTCCAGTGAAAAAAATAAAAATGCAAGTTTTACAAATGCAAGTTGTCTAGTTTCAAAAATACAAATTAAATACACAAGATACAATAGAATCAGATCCTTATCCTAACAAAGTAGTTATTAGTTCTTGACTGAGAATTATCAGGTACTCCTTAGTTAATATATTGTGATGTATAAAGAGAAAAAACATTTAATAACTAATGACTGGGACATTAAAATGATCATAGATAACTAACAAAGGGTTAAAATACATTAAACATTGTTATAAAATCGAATTGGAATTATAGCAAGTGTATTATTACCACAAGATTAGGCGAACAAAGATAAATATTATTAATGTTTTTGTAGTAGATTATCAACATATGCTAATAAATAATTTTTATTAACAAGAAATTGAATATATAAAGGGGACAGATTTAAAAAATGTTATGACAGGAATATAGGTTGATCATTTTAAAAACGAGTGTAAAGTTAGCAGACTAATTTTGAGTGATAAGAAACGTGTACGTTAGAATGCATTTTGACAATTTTTAAGGAGTAACATATAATTACAAGTACAATATAAGTACAATACCATAGTAGGTAGTAACATTGATAAAATATTATTATAGTCGTATAAATTATAATATTATTAGGAACGATCGACGGAGTGTCGGTTTTTCTCGATAGAGCGATGTTCTGGAAGGTATCTAGTTAAAAGTTGAACGATAAAGATTGGTGCTTTAGTCATGTGTTATGTAATATACTAAACATAATCTCTTTATAAAACAATATACAATAATGTTGAATGCAGCATATTATTCGTAAATTATGTCTTCAGTTTTGCTCGTTGCAAAATAATTTATAACCGTAGGTAACCATTTTAAGTAACTAATTGGTTTTGCTTAGTAGATAAACGTTTGGTGTTATTATAAGTCATAATATATATATATAATTTTCACACGTTGTCCGGTAAATAATATAATATAAGAATACGTCGTAATATTTAACATAATCCGTTGTGTGGTCTAACGTTAATATAAATTATTTATATATATATATATATTAATATATCAATTTTTCGTAGTCCATCATAAAGTGGACAATACCTATGACACCATTGATACCTATGAAAGATTCAAAAACACTTTGGCCATTTGAAAATAATACTCGCGTAGAGTGTGTTACTCATGGAGTTTCTTGTTGTTTTGTCATGTAGTTTTATCAGTGTTCATTTATCAACGAACTTTAATAATACATTTATTAAACGCCAAGTTTGAAAATAAAAACGGTAAATTATTATGTAAAAAAAAGAAAAATACCTACCACTTATATTACATTTCGTACAATATCTAAAATATAAACTAATATAGTAGATTTAAATAAGCATAGCAAGTTAGAAAATTAATGATATGTCCATTTACTTCAAACAATATCATGTTGTTTCTTAAAATATATATTATTTAATATGTCGTCAAATTTTCAGGGGGATGGGTTGAACACAGACACCTACCCCACCATGAATACAGTTAGGAAGTGAATAAATATTATATTTCTTTATTATTTATTAAGTACACATTGGACAGACTATAACGTAAATTTATTTGAGTCTGTTACAGAATTTTAAAGTACAATGTATAATAATCACAGTAATATTGTACATTTATTATTCATACATACATACATATATTCTGTATTTTACTAGTATTATAAAAAGTATAGGTATAATAAAATATAAATGGATAAATCATTTCATGACTAAGTACTATATTGTATTACTAATCGATTTTAATCAAATAATTTTAAATTTATATTAAAGCCTTAAAGTATATTAGTCAGTTATCTTTGTTAAGAACAACAACATGTAGGTATCTGATTAATTCGTTATTTGTTCAGCATTATAGTGCGATTAACCAACATGTGGTTTGAATACTTACGTGGCGAAATATGATTGTGTAAAATATAGAAAATTCGAAAGGTAATTTAATTTATAATACAAATTATCTTGACTTTACATGAAAATTCACATCTTTAAATAATAATTGTTATACATTTATACAAATGTAAAAATTAAAAAATTGTCAAGTTCCCACATTAAAAATTGCAATATATTCAAAATCGAAAAATATTTAAAGTCAAATTCGTTAATTTCCGTGGGATACCTAATATTTTGTGGTTGATATTGAAGAAAATTTATATTTACCATGACTGTGTTGCGTGCCAACTTCAGAAACTTCTCGTCAGTGTGTTTTATAAAATTAATAGCCAAATGAGTTTTTTTATTTAATAATTAACTAAACACAATTCACAATTCATACGCATTAATAATATTCAAAAAATGTTGACTTGTCCATGAGGTTCCTAAATTACGTGACTTAGTAGCGTCTCTGATGTGTCTGCCTTCTGGTCCATGGGTTGTTCTTTTTATTAATGTCAATCTTTCCTGTTATTGTCCTTTTGTGGATAGCCATATCTTCTTGTTTTCGTTTCTAGATTGTACTTTCCAAGTATCATTGAGGTCACAGTATATATATATTTATTTAATTTAAATATGCGTGTGATTTGTAATAATTTTTTAGATTAATTAGTTGTGGAAAATTCGCTACATGATTTCTACGAATTTACCCGTCCGTTATGATAATATAAATTTAATACAATAAAATGTAATACAATATAAATAGTAATTAATATAATCTAATAGAATGATAATAATAAATAAATAATAATGATGCATAATATAATACAGAGTCTGTAACATTCTACGAATTTACCCATCCGTTATGATAATATAAATTTAATACAATATAATATAATATACAGTCTTGTAAAAAATACTTTTGAAAAAGTATTTTAATACTAATATTTAAATTGGAATCAATTTGTATTCTAAATAGTTTTAAAATACTTTAAAAAAAAAGTATTTTATAAATACTTTCAAAATTTTGAAGTATTTGAATAAAAATACTCTTTCGTTAATATAAAATATGTTGACTAGTGTTTAAAAAAATTAAAAATATCTACTAAGTTTACCCAATTGAATATAACTAATAGTTATTTAACATGAAATATTATTATTTTCATAATCTTCAGTTCTGATGTACATTACAATGTACATTGCTAATAAATGGCAAGGAAATGTGTAAAAATTATGAATTTTTCATAGTAGCTTAATTTTATAACGTATAAAAATAAAATGCAAAAAAAAAAAATTTATCGTTGCCTATTTTAATATAAGTATTTTTTTTTCATATAAAATACTTTTAAAATGTATTAAAAATACTAAATAATACTTTTAAAAAAAATGTATTTAAAATACCGAAAAATACTTTAAAATGTATTTAAATACTAATATTCAAATACTTTTATTCGAATATTTTACAATACTGATAATATAATATAATATAAATAGTAATTAATATAATCTAATATATTGATAATAATAAATAAATAATAATGATACATAATATAATACAGAGTCTGTAACAACTGAATGAAAATTTTTTACATTTAACATTTGGTAATTTGGTGGAAAAATTTTCATTAATATTTGTATTTGTTTTGACTACTAGTTCGGAATTTTTTTTATCTTTTGACTTTATCATTCACAGTTTACTTATTTTGCAATATATTTCTATATCAACGCAATCAAATTTTAACTATTATACACCATTAATTTTACCAAGGGTAGATGGGATGAAGAAAGAAAGCTGAGCCCATTTTGCCTTTGATCAGTCGAAGTACCTATTATATTATATTTTTTCTCAGCTCACCGGTTTTTTATAGATCCGCCACCCTGATTTCTATTAGCACCTAAGCCGAGTTATATATCGGTGTGCTCTGTTTGACATATATTTGTCTATCGACAATTTTGAATTTATAAAATCAAAATATAATAAAAATGTTGACCTGTTATAGACACTAATAATACCTAATCTATTAAATTTAATTATATTTTATTGCATTTTTCATAAATATTTCAAACTCTATATTGATTCAGAGTGTTGCGCTGAGGACGCACTGAATTAACATATGATCCGTAAAAGTATACAAAAATAATGTATAAAAGGTTTTGGTTCCACCCGTCGAGCTGGAATAGTGCTAAGAACGGGAAATACGCAAACAGTTGATGATGCTATGCTGGTCATTACCCAGTCCATCACCCAGTGGTACAGACAGTATTTACTAGCGAATAGCCAGGGTCCAAACATATATTTATACAATATATTCAGGGTTGGGCAGTAATCAGTTACATGTTTCAATGTTATGGAACCGAGTTACAATTGTAGCTTATAACGATTAATCCGTTACAAAATTTTTAAGTAAGTAACATTAAAAAATAATTTGTTACAATTTTGATCGTAAATTTGTTTAAACGTTATAAATATCTTAAGTTGAATTTAAATAAATACTTTATATTATTAAAAAAAAATGAGGAGAACGATTTTGTTCGTTTATGATAATAAAAATATGTACGCAATGTTATTGCATTAGAAAATACAGTTTTGAGCGAAACTCAATGCAATACAAAAAAATATATTTAAAAATTGTGACCGTAACATTTCCAAAATATTCTCACTAATTTGATCTCGAGTTTGTACTTTTGTAGTATGTTTATGATATTTAGATTCTGAGCGGAGCGAGGAATGTATTGTTTTTACAAAGATGTTTTTTTTTTCATGTATGAAAACATTTTTTCGGGTAGAAATAATGGTCCAATCACGTATAGCATATGGTTCTCTTGCAAATGTTGTCTACTTGGTACTTCATTTAGATCATTCTTAGAATTTTCCGAAAGTTTTTCATTAAGAAAAAAAAAACTGAAAAATTTTTATACGCTTTTTATTATATTTTTTTTTTTCGTGATTTCTTATGAATTTTTAATATTAGGGAATTTAAATTTTTTTTAAGTACTAACATAGGTTATTTACAAGCGTGGTAAAATTTTAGAATGAAATAGTTTATTATTTGGAAAAATAAAGAGCTTTGAACGTTTTCTCAAAAAAAATTAATATTACCGACAATTTTGAGATTATCTGTTTGAAAATTTTACAGAAGTCTAATACTATATTACTTAATGTTTTTACAAAATATTTTGAAAATCGTAACAGGAAAATTTTTTTTATAGGCTTTTTATTTATTTTTTTTCTGATCTATGAAAACCATTTTTCGGATAGAAATAATGATTCGATTACCACAAATAAGGTATCCTTTCTTTACCAAATTTCATCTAGTTGGTACTTTATTTAGCTCATTTTTTTAATTTTCCATAAGTTTTTCCTTGAAAAGAAATGATAACTCCTCGAATATTGCTCGTAGAGATTTTAAATTTATTTTGCATATTTATATGTTATTTACATTCGTGTTAAATTTTGATATGGATTATCAATATAATATGGTGCAATTTGTTTAGAAACGCTCATAATCGTATTTTCTAATGCAATATCATTGCATTCAAATATTAATAATTTTAATAAACCGCTAATTTCTCCGAGGACCGAAGAAACGGAGGAGAAACGTCCACAATCAGCCTTCCTACTTTTAAATAGTATTTCTAATTAATCCTACATCATCCTTTACTTACACAAATGTAATAATTCATGTATTATAGAAAGCTCTAGCTGTATTGGTAAGTTAAATAATTATTAATAAAAAATAATTATTGTCCACAAATATTATATATGACATTATTGTTCCACAACCATGTATGTATTAAATCATTGTAGTGTATTCAAATAGTTCTTATTATTAGCAATTATTTATATAATATAAGAACAATGTATTTTTAATTGTTATTAATATGCCATAAGTTATACGAAAACTATCCGACCAACGTTCAAATCTCCCGCCACGAGAATTGGAACGTGATCTACGTGACTGAATACTAACTACGGACACCTTGGGAAGTTCCCTACATAGTTACAAGGCCGGTGGATTCGTAGTAGGTGAGTTATCTGCGGTTGTTTACATGATGATTTTTACGTTCGTCGGATTTTTATAACAGTGAAAATGACAGAAAAAGTTGAACAACGTTATTACATTCAATTTTGTGTTCGAAATGAATTTTCGCGTACCGAAACATATAAAATGATGAGAAAAGCGTTCAGAAGTGAATGTATAGGTATAACTCAAATGAAGGAGTGGTATAATCGGTTCGATAAGGGTTGAACAAGTGCAGAAAGCGATCCTCGATCCGGCCGACCTTCAACCACAAGAACGCCTGAAAATATCGAACGTGTGCGACTTGCAATTGAAGAAGACCGTCATTTGACTGTACATGAGTTAGAATATGACCTAAGTATTCCAAAAAGTACAGTGGCTGAAATTTTAACCAAAGATTTGGAGATGGTTCGCGTCGCCGCCAAATTCATTCCAAAATTGCTCTCACTCGACCAAAAGCGCCGTCGCTTAGAAATCGCTAAAGAAAATTTAAAATTGGTCAACGACGATGAAAAAATTCTTAAAAAGGTAATTACTGGTGATGAGAGTTTGGTGTACGGCTATGATCCCGAAACTAAGCACCAATCTTCGCAATGGAAGAAGGCTGACGAACCGCGGCCACAGAAAGCCCGTCAAAGCAGGAGCAACGTGAAGTCAATGTTGATCGCTTTCTTCGACTACCGAGGTATTGTGCACCATGAATACGCTCCACGAGGCCAGACAATTAATAAGGAGTACTACGTTCAAATTTTAAAGCGATTGCGTGATGCAATACGAAGAAAACGACCAGATCTTTGGCGCAGCGGTGACTGGCTTCTGCAGCACGAAAATGCTCCGGCGCACTCCACGCATCTTGTACAGGATTTTTTGGAAAAACACGGCATCCAGCAGCTTCGCCAATCATCATACAGTCCAGATATAGCCCCCTGCGACTTCTGGCTATTTCCAAAACTTAAATTGCCGCTGAAAGAAAAAAAAATTTGACGATATTCCGACGATACAACAGAACGCGACGCGGGAGCTCAAGGCAATTCCAAAATCCGAATTTTTAAAATGTTTCCAAAAGTGGGAAAAACGGTGGCAGCAGGTCGTGCAGTCCAAGGGGGAGTACTTTGAAGGATGTACACCTCCGGCGGCCAAAAGAAAGAAAAGCGCTTAGTTTATAGACGTCGGTCGGATAGTTTTCGGACAGACCTCGTATTATGTGCAATTCTAAACTTATTTTTCTCATTAATCAATGGCCTTTCGAAATTTTCTTTGGCCGTACTGATATTATTGATATAAGAATACTTAATAGATATTTCAGGTGAACCCATTTTAGATGGTAAGATATATTATTTTTTAAAAAAAATCAATTCACTTACAGAAAAATATTAAATATACAAACGTAATAATTCATGTAATATAGAAAGCTCTAGCTGTCTTGGTAAGTTAAATAATTATTAAAGAAAATAATTATTATTCACAAATATTATATATGACATTGCTCTACAACCATGTGGTAGATTTATAATTTGTTTCATCCAATTTTATATAATTTCTTTGAAATTATCATTTCCAAAATATGCTCACTAAATTGAATTCGAGTTTGTACTTTTGTAGTATGTTTATGATTTTTTAAGTAGTTTATTTAAGTAATACTACATCATTCTTTTGTAAAGTATTTTATTATTCCTTGAATTAAATATATAAAATTTTATTTGCATTTCTTTATCAATGAACAATATTACAAACTCTACATTAATACATGCGTTATTTTATATTGTATTTTAATATATACTTTTTGTAACTGTTTTATGTTGTACTACATTTTTCTATGTAAGGTATATAAATATCACAGATTATTATAGAGGAATTTGTTAAAATAGCATGTTACTGTATGCTGTATTAGCTGTGAGAGTATAGTCTCCACTGGCCTAAGGCCATATAGAATTACCTCAGTTTTATTCCTACTAATCTCTATTCCTTTCCTTTCAAGCACTTTCCTCCGCTACACATTTCTTATATTTTTTTATATTATACTTCCAGACTAGCATCACATCGTCCACAAATATTATGCAATATAGCATAAAACTTTACTCAGTATATTATATCTCATATATTATCAAATGGAAAAGTAATGGATTAATAATTTTCCTTAGTTTACACTTAATCTTACATTTAAAATTATCGTTTCTCTATACTACGTTTTTTTTTTACTCTTATTCTTGTCATTTCATACATGATACAAATCCTCATACTAAACTACTTTAATATATCTCCTCAGCATTAGGTTATTAATTCACTGTAATTCAATTGAATGTGTTATAGTTAAACTTAATAACATTGGTAAGTTTTAAAATTACTAAAAATATGTTTGTCCACAAAATTTACGTGGGACTTTATTGCTCTACAATTATGTTGTAGATATTCAAAATTAAAAGTGGTTGTTTAATACACATTTATAAAATTTCTTTTAACTATTTAAAATATTTATAGAAGAAGAATTTTATCACTTATTTGAACTACGAATTTGTTTAGTATTTTTATGTGGTGAATATAATGTCATGTAATTTAATTAAACATAAAACGCACACCTAGAACAAGAAGGCCAGAACTCAAAATTTATAGTTTTGAGAAAAATTATGTAAATTATAATAATACAAAATTATTATAAAAATGATTATGATAGTATAGAAAGTTTTTTACGCAGATATGGTTTGTTGCTTTTAGATTCTTAGCGGAATGAGGAGTGTATTGTTTCTACAAAGATATTTTTTCTTTATTTTCTTCTGATGAAGACAATTTTTCGCATAGGTATAATGATCCGATTACCACAAATATTGTATATTCATTCCATATAAAATTCAGTTTACCTTGTTCGTAATTATTTAGCTTATTTTATTAACTAACTAATCTATCCTTAAATATAAAATGTAAATATTTATCCTATACACCAAAAAAAACTCGAAATATGCATTTATGTATATAATAAAACTTCAAAACTAGTTTTGTTTCAGCTTGAAACATATAAGTTTTTTACTCTGGTATCTTTGTGAATGTGCAAAATAAATATGCAAATGCCACAAAACCTAATTATGGACAGATCTAAGGTTTGGGTGATCTGTTCTTAAAGGTTACATGTAGTTGGGGGGAGATAGGTAGATCGTCCAATCGTTGGGCTCTGTTTTTAAATAATATATTATTTAAAATAATTCCTAATAATGAGATAGATACTCTTAGTAAATGACTATAATTAGTATGTCCAAATAATCATTATATGTTTATAATTATTTGTTCTCTTCCAATTAGAGGTAGAATGGCGCAAAGGATTACATCCATTACATGGTAATTGGCTATATAGTCTTATATCATAAAAGATTTTATAAAATAATATGTTATATGAATAAATATTCATTTCAGATATTTCTGAAGGTATACCAATTATTATTAATATCATAATCAGATTAATTAAATTATTTTATTATAATAAGTAATGAAGGTTATATATATATTTATATTGTAGAGTATTAAAATAATGAATTATTAACATATTAATTCGTAAAATTTAATTATTTTTTTTTAAACATATTGGATTTACACCAATCAGGCCAATTTTGTTTGATATTAAAATTATGGAAGTAACTGGCAAATTCATTGCAATGCATTTTTCAGAAATGTATAAAGTTTTTTAGTTATAACATTATTAAAATATATCAATATTCACTGCTAATCAAATCACAAAGATACAAAATATAAAGGATAAAATGATTCAAATATACATTAGTTCAATAAGTCCATTTTATTGTAGATATTGAAGGTGACATTTGTATATTATGGTAAAATAAGTAATAAAATAAGGGAGCCGTGGGACACCCTGCTTCCACCACCAAATGTGGCCAATGTCGGCGATAGTGGTAATAATTTCGCTTCTACCGTAAGCTATATAAATACACACATTATAAAAGTAACACACGTGTTTCATAGACAGCTATCAATGAAGTACATTTATTAGCTTTAAATGAACAAAATATTCAATTTCGTATACGTATTTTAATTTCTTTACAAATGAACGAGAATAAAGATACACCACCTAATTCACTTATTTTCACTATTTTGATTAGATAATTACATTTTATTTTAGTATTGAATTTATAATAAATTTTGATATTGTTTTACATTTTAATACAATATTAATTGCATTTACTTATCTATACATCGGCTATTTCTATGTTACGTGGATGAATCAGTTTTAATAATAACAAATAACCGAGCTTTAGTACAAGGGCTGTTGTAATCATAATTATATATATAATATATTTGTAAGTATAAAAGTCATAAACGAGTTTTTTAGGGGACTATTTTATATTGTGAGAATCTAACGGTTTTATGCCTGATAGAATATTTTAATAATATTGTACAATATTGTAAAATGATTGCAGATATGGAATTTAAGTTTACGTATTGTGTTAAATATTTTTAACTTTAATGTTTCTTAACATAAGAGAAACAATATTGTGATACTTAATAGTCATATCATATCACAATAAATTGTAGGTAACTTTTTATATTATATAAGTATAGAATAACATAACACACATAATTCCGTACACATGGGTATAATACCAAAAACAAGATTACAGGTATCACGGTTATGCTATTATGAATAGTAAAACATTTATGTAATAGAAAATCTTAATTTGATTGGTTAACCTGAAAAAAAAATTAATTAATATATATTTGTATAAACAAATATTTTTTATTTATTGTTTTATGAATTAAAGTGAAGTGTTTGATTTTATTAGAAATTCTAGAACTTGAATTAAAAAATAACATAAAAGAATATATAACAGAGGGTAAATTATATATTTTTATATTTAATTTTAAAAAAAATTACGATTTGGACTCTTATTGATAATGAATAATGTATGACTTCATTTTATTTTAAAACAAATAAATTTTTATAGAAAATATAGACGTATACTGCCATCTTATCTTCATCCTGCATCCTGCAACCGCACAATAGCTCGACATATTTCATTTTCTTAAATAATCACGTTTATGACTATTTTTATTCCTACCATTTTTTCTTATCGATTTCAACCTTATCTGTAATTATTGGATGTACATACGCTATATAATCGATGATAATCTAACTAATTAGGTTGCGAGATTCGATTCCAGAACACATCTATGTATTCTACTTACGTAAACATAATAATCTATGTTATAGACTCCGAACGACCTGTAAACAAGAGAATACTTTATGAATGAGTGAAATAGCACTTATAAAACATTTTATTTTTTAATTGTGTGTCTTAAACTTTTTTAATATTTTGTCACTTATTAATAAATAATTCACATAATATATTAATACATGATGTGTTTACGTAATTTTGTTTGTTTGTCTATACATTTTACTTTCAATACATGTTTTGATTTTGGATAATCTGGGAAACTCAGTCTTGGGAGTTGTAACTCTGAAATTTTTAAAATGTACTATACGATATACTATATAATGTAATATATTATTCTCAGTCAAATATTTTGATAATTGAAAATCAGTCTAGTACAATGTACAAAAAATTCAATAAATATTAATAATCATATCGTGAAAATTATTAAACGTGTAAAAATAATAATTATTATTATGTATAATTATTATAAATTGAAATATTGAATGTATTTTAGGCATTTATTTCGGTGGTAAGTTATATGTATATATAAGAAAACTACTTATTCTTTACAAGTATGATAATGATATACTATATTACCATTAACTATATGTTAAAACTGAAAGTATAGATATTAACACGATGCACGGGTTTAATACAAAAAACAATCACTGCACCGTTATTAATTTAATTAAATTTGCTTATTTTATTTCAAATGATTTATTAAAATTTTTACAAATTAATTTTATTTTACAATTAACAAATGTGTATATTCTTAAATAAAATAATGCTTAACATCGACAAGATAAGTTAAATATATAGGAACGTAATGGACGCTACTAACGAACTATAGCGTTGTCGCCAGCGATGTCGTTTGTATTCCCAATCTTTACATATTATATTAATATACATATTATATCGTTTCGATATACGGTCTAGAGTGGCGGAGCCAGGATTTTTCAATGGTGGGGGGAAGTTGTAAGGTATAGGTCTATACAATAGGTATACATAAAAAATATTATTTTAAATTTTTTTGTACTTTATTTGAAGTGTTTAAAAGCAAAAAATATTTTAATTACATTACAATTTACATCAATACTTAATCAAATCGTAATAACAAATAATGGGTAATATAATTTTTGGCACAAATTTTTTTCGATGAATAGAATATGCTATATAATTTTATTTTTAGTCATAAAAATAAATTATGATTACAATCGATAATACGTATTTTCAATAAGCCTTTATCGTTACCATTTGCATGTTCGCATCATGGAGGTATCAATTTATATTTTCTTCCTTGATACCCTTGATGCTATTCATATTTTATTTTTAGTCGAAATATTGAAATTAATAAATTATGCACTTAAATATTTTAATAGTACGTATTTATTAAAATTATATATAAATTATATCATTGATTATAAATATTAATAATTTTTGTGATATAAGTGATCCAAATGTTCCCAATTTATAGCTGTTTGATTTCTCAAGTATTTATATTATTCGTACCTGATTTTATATGGTTATTCGTCTGTTCTAATTGATCCATTCGCTTCTTCACTTATATATTTTTTATATTTTATTTTCCTCTTGACAGAAAATATAGGATTTTTAATAATACGTCCCCAATAAGAGTTGTCTGATGATTTAAATTTTAAGGTATCACCTACAGGAATTTTGTTCTCAATTAACCAGTCCTTCAAATGATTCGAAAGTTGTTATTTCATAGTATAAACATAGTTGTTTGGGTCTCCGTTACTGGATTCCATAATATATTTTTCTAACACTAATATTAGTTCAGGTTTTTTTACCTATCAAAAAAAAATTTTTATACCAAAAATTACCTACATTGTTCGTTGGACTTATCGGAATTAACGCTCAATTATAATATAATACCGTATTTTTTGAATCATATAACTCTTATTCTTTTTTTTATTTCTTCTCATTCTACGTCATAACTACTTTGGCTTTAGTCATAAAACTCAATAATATTTGATAACCTACATCAATATTTCATTCACACCATCTATCTTCATCAATGTCTATTTTATCAATCCACTTCTTCTTAGATTTTTTACTCCATATCTTGTCTTCTACATACATTTTCATAACAACCCTCACTTATTCAGTAACGTATACAGGGGAGTACAACGGTACCGTATTGATCCTAGCGGCAATATTCCAAAAAGCGGCAAATTTTTACTAGACATGCAAATTTCATTCAATATAATTTTTTTTATGTCGAACTAAGGCAGCAATCGTGTCATTAGTCGACATTAAATTACAAAATATCTATTGATGGTTTTAAATATAATATTTTTTTATATTTCTTAAATCGTTTGTGCATTTTATTATGTATGTGTTTCTACATATATTTAAATATAAGGGTACATTTTTTTTCAGTTTGATTATTTCTGTTTTACTTGAAAAAAAAGTGTTCGGTTTTTTGTGGATAGGTGAGGTGGTTAGGTTTTCATATGGTACTGCACTAACTCTGAATCATCTCTTCTCAATAACTAGAATAACTATAAATAACTGCATTTACTAAATTACAATTTTATAAAATATAAATTTTACATGTAATTGAACATGACGTATTAATATTTACATAATTATGATTCATATCAATTGTTGTAATCAAAAGTTTGTTTATTGTCCACAAGTTATTTATATTAATAAACTATTATTTTAAATTATTTAAATATTTCTAGTTATCATATACGATTCGTTACTAATAAATCTTTTTCTACATTCAAAATTATTATGAACAAAACAGAATTATTGCAAAGACTAAAGGCTAAGAAAAACCCAGATTATAGTAAGTTAATAATCTCTTATGCTTTTTATTTTAATTGCAATTAATTTTATATACTAATATTCAAATACTTGATCTCTGACTCCGGATAATACCTATTGTTATATTATAATAAAACAAATATAAATATTTATTTTCATCCATTTATATGTAACTCATATTTGAAATGAAATATTATTCTAGTAATTTAAATCTAATATTTCGTTGTTTCATTTCGATTGGACAAAGATCACAGAGTCATAAATAAGTTCATTTTATATTTTGTCAAACATATAATATCATATTATATTATACAAAGAATATTACTTTTATTTACTATCTACAATACTTTATATGTAGGTAATACTTCATTAACACTGATCGATTTGTAATTAAAATAATATAAATATTATATTGTATTATAATTATTAAACTTAGTGACTATTATTACTACTATATATATTTTTTAGAAAAAGGTGATATTCTATCATTGATGATACTCCGTAAGAAATGAATAATAGTATATTTATTAAATATTAAATTTTATTTACAGTACAATGAAGATGCATCGAACCATATGCATTATTAGTTCAAATACTGAAATAGCTAGACATTTCTACTCGTAACGATACCTATCCTAAATAAAATTCATATTTCAATCACAAGCGATTCCAGCCAATAATAAAGTGTGGGGTCGAGGCAGAAACTTTTTTAGACTTCTGCCATCCATGGGCATCAAAATGTTGTAACCCCTGGCCATCCTGATTTTACCGTCCCTCCTGAAAAAAACGAACCCATATTATTTTAAGTAAAACAGTCAAATAGGAAAAAATTGTACCCTAATTTCTATTCAAATATAATTAAAAATACCTATATACTAAAATCATGAAATGCATAAAAGATTTTAGAAATCTAAAAAAATTAATAGTATACTTAAAACCATCAAGAGATATTTTGTAAATACATGTCGACTAATAACACGATAGCTACCTTAGTTTTCTATAACAAAAACATATTTTAGAAAAATTTGACACCCTTCCGAACTTATTGATTCCGAGATTTCATGTCATTAATGTAATTTAAATGTAAATTAACTTGTATTGTTATCTATTCTTCAGATATATATGACGAATGGAAATCATATACTGATTTTTGTAAATATAGTTTATCAATTTTTCAATAATATAAATATTACATTGAAACAAAATTTAATCAAACCTATTTAGCTTATACGAATAATTATTATGAAATCTACTGCATTACTGTTATTGTAGATTTTAAACAATTATTAACCTAACGATTTTAATATACCTAATTAAATAGACTGTTAATGAATATTATTTTTTAGATGGTATTGATCTCACCTTTAAGGACTATATTGATGTAAATTATATTTTTTTAATTCTTCATAAAGAAAAAAACACCTAATAAATGAATATATTTAATATTGCTATACCTCAAATTAATATATTATAATATAATATTCATATTATAAGTATATTATATTATTTTCAGAATAATATATGTGTGTAGGTATTAATAATACGCAAGTATAAAAAAAGGAGTTCAAGTTTTGATTTTGTTTCAAATTGTTGAATCTAATAATAAAATAATAAATAATAGATTTTATTTTAAATAAATTATCAAATTAATATATAATATAATAATGTATTTTAATTGCATTATTACGAGAATTATAATACTGTATAATTTAATAATGAAATCGCTGAATAAAATATTATAACATACATTTATTGTCTATTTATTTGAACAAACCAATCTAAAAAAAGTCAGATATCGATTGGCCATAGGCACTAATGATAAATAAGTAATAATTAATATTTCAATAAAACAAACCTAGTATACTAAACAGTGAACTGTTTACTGCATGGAATGTCTTCCAATTGGTTTATTACCGCATAATCTATATAAATATTTCATTTTCATTTATTTCCATGATATTATTTTCCTTGAAAAATAATAACGCATTAATACTGTGATGATGTCTTAACCAAGAGTAATGAGCCGATATAATATGATTTATATAGCCTCTCTAGTATAAGGAACAAGCGTTTTGCGCTTATCGTTTAGCCAATCAATTGTTTAATAGTGTCGTTTATACTTTATATCCTTAATGATTATCTTATCTTTGAGCAGTACATTGATGTAAGTTATATTATTGTTATATTCAATCAATATAAAATATATAATAAATGAATATAATAATTAAAAATTACAAATAATTAATATTGCTATACCTAAAATAAATATATTATAATATTATATTCACATTATAAGTATATTATATTATTTTCAGAATGATATGTGTGTGTAGATATTAATTATATGCAAAAAAAAAGTATATAAGTATATATAATATAAAAAAAGTAGTTCAGATTTGATTTTGTTAGTCATTGTAGAATCTAATAATAAAATATCAAAATGTATTTTTAATACCTTATATATCCAATTAATGGATAATATTAAATATACTTAATTGGATTCTCACGAGAATCATAATGTTTAATTTAATAATGAAATTGCTGAATAAATTATTTTAACACATATTTATTGTCTATTTATTTGAATGAACCAATCTATAAAAAAAAGCAATCAGATGTAAATAGACTGTAATTATTATAAATTAATAATGATTAATATTTCAATAAAATAAATATAGTATACTGAACAGTGAATGGTTTACTATATAAAATGCACATTGCATATAATTCTCAAAATGAGAAATGTCTCTCTAGTGGTTTATTAACATATAATCTATATAAATCTAAAAATAATGAGTCCATATAATTTGATTTACATAGCCTCTTTATATTACAGGGAACATGCGTTACACGTTATATCATTAATAATGGCGCATTGCCCCAACTTTTAGAACAATTTTGTCGCTTGATCTAAAAATTTTAAATTCTAATAAAAACTCATTATAATAATAGAATGTACCCCATTATAAAATGGTCATATAAGAAGACTAGCTTCATTACGATCGAAATTTCTAACTCTCAGTTATCTCTTATAGTTCCGGCGCTAGATGTTACGGGGCTCGGGGCAAATTTTATTAGAAGAGGTCCTAAGCCTCAATCTTAGTATGTATAGTACCTATTTTATATATATATATATTTTTCGAGCTCCTACACATTATAAATTGCATTTTAGTATTAATAGTTATCATAAAATATTTAAAATTAAGTTCAGATTTAGGTTTTTATGCCAAAGAAAAAGTTTTGAGAAATTCTAAAAACGACTTATATTAAGTACCAAGTATCTACAGTTTACTTCCAAAAGCATACTCTACTCGTGGCAGTTGAATTAATATTTCTTCCCGTTTCACCGGCACTGATCTCTTACACAATCTCTGTATACACAACACACCCGTGTAGCTTGGCCTATTCAGCCTTTAATCAGTCGATATATTTATTGGATTAAAGTTTTTCTCAACTCACCGGTCCGTTATAGATCCGCCAGCCTGATTTCTATCAACTATTTTTGTGTTAATGTATAAATAATAAATAATAAAATGTAAAATATATTAATTTATAAAATAAAGTCCAAACGACGCTTTGAAGTTGGTAAACGATTTATTATTTCTTCAGATTGTACATTTATATCATAGTGAATATTGAGAGCAGCTAGTCCATTCAATCTTGCGTCTGATGTAGAATTTCTTAAATAAGTTTTGATGCATTTGAGAGTAGAAAATGACCTTTCAGCTTCGCAAGATTTTACAGGGAGGTGACTAGTACCAGCTAGACACAATTTGTAACCGAAAACATACCCTAATTGTGGTAATCGGACCATTATTTTTACCCGAAAAAGTGTCTCCATATATAAAAAAATATCATAATATTCATTTCTGTTAAAATTATTCAAATTTTAGAAGCTTATGAAATAAAGTTGCGAAATACGATTTTAAAAATATTTTGTGAAAAATTAAGTTGTATATGATTAGACTCTGATAAAATTTTCAAATCGAAAAAACAAAAATTACAGGAAATATTAAGCATTTTTGGAAAAAGTTCAAAATTCCATACTGGGCAAAATAATCAACCGATCCGTTCCAAAATTGTACCACACTTTTACATTACCTAAGTTAATACTCAAAGAAAATTTTGAGTCCCTAAGATGAAAACACAATTAGTTCACGAAATTAAAAATAACAGAAATCATAATTTTGCCGATTTTCCACAATCTTTATGGAGTTTTTCACCTCCCAAGGAAAAACTTTTGAGAAATTAGAAAAATGATCTAAATAAAGTACCATCTAGACACGATTTGCAATCAAAAGCATACCCTACTTATTGTAATCGAACCATTATTTCTACCCAAAAAAGTGTCTTCATAAATATAAAAATAAAAAAATCTTTGTAAAACCAATACATTCCGTTGTGTGGTTTAATGTTAATATAACTATACCAATTTCTCGTAGTCAGCTTTATGATGGACAAGAACTACGACATCTATCATAAATCCAAAATCACCATTGCGATTTAAAATTAATACCCTCGCATAGTGTGATACCTATGAGTTTCTTGATGTTTGGTCATGTAGTTTTAACAGTGTTCAGTTATCATCGAACGCTAATAATGCATTCATCAAACGCCAAGTATGAAAATTATAACGACTACATAATATATAGAAAATAAAATATACCTATATTATATTTTGTATAATATGTAAAATCTAAACTAAAATTATAATTTTAAATAAGCATAGTAGTTAACATAGTTAAAGACATGTATATTTACTGTAGAAATACTAAGATTACGATCGTATTTTAGGAAGTATGTGAATCATAGCCTTATTCAGCGTTAATTTTTAGGAGGTTTTTGAACGAAGACAATAATTATGTACATTAAAATGAAAATCATGTTGAATTTTAAAATATATATATCTATCAATAAATATGTAGTCAAATTTTCAGAGGGGATGAACACGGACCTCCCCACCTGAATACGGTCATGATGTGAACACATATTATATTTCTCTATTACTTATTTAGGAAAAATTGGACAGTCTATTAATATATAAAGCAAAATGATTTAAACCTGAATTTTAATGTATAATATATAATAATCTTAGTTATAATTATTATACATACATTATTTTGTATTTTTATAATCTTAGTATAACTGAAGGTATAGGAATATATATAATATATATTCTAGTATAATAGTAATTTTTCTTTGTTAAGGACAAAAACATATAGATGTTCGATTAATTCCTTATTTGTTCACCATTATAGTACGATTTATCAACATATGGTATGAATACTTACGTGGCGAAATATAATTGTGTAATATATAGAAAATGCGAAACGTTAATTAATTTTTACTACAAATTATTTAGACTTTACATGAAAGTTCACATCTTTAAACAATAAATGTTTTTGAAAAGAATTTTCAATATTCTACATTCAACATTGCATTATATCCAAAATCGTTAAATATTTTAAATTAAATTCGTCAAATTTTGAAGTTTTCCAATTATTATTTTGTAGTTTTTTATATCCCAAGGAAAAACTTCTGAAAATAAGATTATTAAAATACTAAGTAGATGAAATTTTCAATAGAAAGCGTATCCTAAATTGTGATTATCAGTATATTATTTAAATGTGTAAAATGCTATACATTTTTAAAAATATTTTAGTATATAAAGAAAAACATTATTGTATAATCAATAGGTAAATTCTTGTTACGTTCAGAATTATTGAATTTTCAATATTGCATTGACAATTAATTTAAGAATTGTATATTCTACTCAATTTTACGTTTAATGTAGTTGTTATTGATTTTGAAAAAAAATTAATTGAATTCAATATACCAAAATGAACCAAAATAAATTGTTATCATATAGAGTTCTTTTTTACATCCATACGTTACAATTCTGTAATAGTTAATAGTACCGATATTGTTCAAACGTGATTATTAGGATATACTTTTCCTAATATTAACAAAGATAAAACTGTAGATTTAATAAAATGACTCTCAATAAATTGTTACCTTCAGTATTGTTAGAAATATTTACATTCGCTAAATTACATGTTAATACATGTTAGATATATTTTTGTAGTTCTAGTCGATTACAAGTCATTCGGCATTCTACTTAAAGAGAAATATAAAATCTTAATACTGAACAGCAATTATTTCTTTTCGCAACGTTTATGGTTTAACCTATAATATAACTATAATTATTAAGTTATATATCAATCATGGTGTATTTAATTGAATTGTTTATTGTCTTCATGTTTATTATAATATAATATATATAATATATATAATATATATATATATATATATATATTAAAATATATCAAAATTAAATAATCTCTTATAGTTATTTCATTTTATACTATTCTGTAATAATAAGTTATTTATAATTTTCTTATATACAAAATTATTATGAACTTTTCAGGCTTAATCAAAAATATAATAAATAATGACCTAGATCTGAATAAACAAAATTAAAAATTATTATAATATTAATATTTATATGTATTAAGTTATTCCATACTCACAAAATAAAAATTATAGGAAAATTTTTACTTGGCTGTTATAACTTTTTTATACTCGATCAGATAATTGTGTAAACTACTAGAATTGTTTATATTTCAATTATCTCAATAAAATTATGTAATTAAACATTATTATCATAAATACATCATCATGTTAAAAAATCTCGAGGGAACAACGACAATTATTATTTTATTAAATCATTGTCGACAAATACAACATAACGGAACAATGAAGGATTAAGAGACCAACAGACGACAGTCATTGGAAGGTGAGGATGAGATCTTTCGAAACCACTTTATAGAGATAAATTTCTGAGACTAATTAACAATATCAGCTACTTGTGTATCATCTACTTTACTATAAGTTAATCATTAACGAAGTAATTTACAATTTCAATATCATAATCAACAAATAAACTGTACCAACATAGTGAAGAAATCATATGGCAGAAAATCCTCGCCAAATACCGTCCAGATAAAGAAAAACGCAACTGCGGCATATCAACCAACAATGAAAAAAAGAAATACGAGTATTTCAATTTCATATAAAACAACACCAAATATTCTCAATTTATCTCCCGCCCATGTCATCAACAACTAAAGAATCGAAATCAAAGTCGCACCTCCAATAAAAGTAATGTAAAACCATGACGAAATGCAGTCAAAAGCCACTTATGACAATAGATCCAGCTATATCTATATGTATAATCATCACAACAGAACTCGTAAGAGTTAAAAAACATCACAATAGAACTTTACGGATTTAACAGTTCGGCTCATTGCTTCAACTGCCAACAATTTAGTCATTCGAATTGATTTGCGGCTTCTCACCACGCTGCGTCAAATGTGCAAGTCTATACTAAGTAAAAGACTGCAGATAGAGATTATAATCTACTTCTATGTATCATCCTTTTTCTAACAATTACACCCAGAAGTGTTAAATATTAATTAACCAGTAAAATCCTACGAAGAAGTTTTAAACTAATAGCCTGTTTGTCAAACCAATACTTCAATAGTTAACTACCAGACAGTAATCCAACTACTCACTAGCTTACTATAAACAGCGCTGTTTCAATTATATATTTTTTTTTTAAATGTGCTTTCTTTATAAAATTTGATTAGCGTAAAATATGTATGTAGATATATTATTATTAGCAAAATTTAGTAGGTTGATAATATTATTATTCACATATCCTAGTATAATTTCATGATTTTAATATAATTAAATAAACTGTGATTAACCATACTTATATGTGTTTATTTTAGAATTATGTTATATTACTCTCGCTACATATATCATTAAAAGTATAGTATATAATTACCCATATTATATTCAATATAAATAAAAATAGACTAATGAACAAATAACTGATAATTAGAAAAATTCAAATTATATAATATTAATCAGTTTTTTCCATGTATATCTGACAAATGCAAAATCTTTTAATCTTTTAAATATTTTAATGGTTTTTTTTAAAAAAAAAAAAACAAATAATTCGTCTGCACTATAATAAATATATATTTTATAATATAATTTCAATTATTTTGAATTGTATTTATTAATTTTTTTTTTAATATAATAGCTACTTACCTAAATTTATATACTGTATTTTTTAAATTTTGATGTTATATCTTATATATTTTAATTCGGTTACGTGTTTAGTTATTAAATCAAATTATTGCTTGTTAAAATTTATATGATTGTCTTGTTAACTAATTTTCAAATACAACACTGATATATTTCGATTTCAATGTTATATTTCTCTATTACTTATTTAGGAAAAATTGGATATTCTATTAATATATAAAACAAAATTATTTGAACCTGAATTTTAATGTACAATATATATATCAATCTTAGTTATAATTATTATACATACATTATTTTGTATTTTAATCATCTTAGTATAAGTAAAGGTATAGGAATATATATAAAATATATTCTAGTATAATAGTCAGATTTTTTTGTTACAGACAACAACATGTGAATGTTCGATTAATTCCTTATTTGTTCAGCATTATAGTGCGATTTACTAACATATGGTTTGAATACTTATGTGGTAAATTATAATTGTGTAAAATA
Organism: Eriosoma lanigerum; assembly: GCA_013282895.1. NCBI lineage: Eukaryota > Metazoa > Arthropoda > Insecta > Hemiptera > Aphididae > Eriosoma > Eriosoma lanigerum. Next base: position 9,198,239 of record CM023362.1, read on the forward strand.
TAGAAAATGCGTAACGTTATTTAATTTATAATACAAATTATTTCGACTTTACATGAAAATTCACATTTTTAAACAATAATATCTTTTAAACAAATGGAAAAATTAAAAAAAAATTCTAGTTCCTACATTCAACATTGCATTACATACAAATTAGTATAATATTATAAATTGAATTCGTGAAAATCACACTACCTTCGAATTTTGAAATTTTCCAACCATTATTTATTTAGTTTTTGTTATCTCAAGGAAAAACTTATGATAAATTCGAAAAATAATCTTATTAAAACGCTAAGTAAATGAAATTTTTAACAGAAAGCTTATCCCAATTTATGATAATCGGTATATTATTTCAACCTGAGAAATGCTATAAATTTTTAAAATATTTTAGTATATATAAAGAAACATTTTTGTAAAATCAATAGGTACATTCTTCGCTACGTTTAGAATTATTGAATTTTTAATATTGCATTTACAATTAATTTAAAAATTGTTTATGCTACAAAATTTTATTTTAATTTTATAAAGTAACCGTTATTGATTTTGAAAATAAATTAATTAAATTTGATATATTTAGTTAATATTAGATTTATTATATTTTAGCATGTAATGTATTAGAGTCTATCAAAAAGAAAAATAACATTAAATAGAATAAGGAGTGCTGTAATAATGTCAGATCTCCGAGGTATACCAAACTTTCTAATACTATTTTATTTTTTAACTTTTTCATTCACAGTTTGCCTATTTTACGATATATATCAATATTAGCACAATCAGATGTTATTTTTTATAAATCCTTAATTTCACTAGTCTTTTTTTTTCAACATATTATAAACGACCTTAATAATAAATTTATTAAAAGTTTAGTTTAAAAATAAAAACGACAACTTATTACATTGAAATAAAATAAACCTTAATTACATTTTATATAATATCTAAAATATAAACTAAAATAATAAGTTTAAGCATAGCAGTTAACAAATATAAATTCTATCGACAATTTTAAATGTATAAAATCAAAAAATTTTTAAAAAAATGTTAACCTTTTGTAGGTACTTATACAATTTATTAAATTTTTTTTTAATTTTATTGCATTTTTCAAAAGAATTACAAACTGACTATTGATTCAGAATGTTACGTTGAATACGCACTGAATTAACATATGATCCGTAAAAGTATGTGAAAATAATTTATAACAGATTTTGGACCCATCCGTCGAGCTGAATAGCTATCGGGAAATACGCAATAAGTTGATGATGCTATGCTGGATATCACACCTAGACGTACAGACAATATTTACCAACGAGTAGCCAGGATCCAAAAATAAATTTATACAATATATTCAGGTTTATTGAATAAATTAAATAAGAAAAATTTTTGAGAAATTCGAAAAATTATCTAAATAAAGTACTAACTAGACACAATTCGTAACCGAAAGCATACCCTACTTGTGGTGGTCGGATCATTATTTCTAACCGAAAAAGTGCTTCATACATAAAAAAAAAAATAACATCATTGTAAAACCAATACATTCTTCGCTTCGCTCAGAATCTAAAACAATAATAATAATAAAATAATATTAAATAAATAACCGAAAGTGCAATTAGTATTTGTATACAAATTAACAATTTTATATGTTTTACATTCTCTTTTTCTCTAATCTTATTGTGTAACTAATTATTTTATAATATACGCTATTTATTTAGGTAATACAGATACTATGATTGTTAGTGAATTGCATTATTGGTTTTTACACGGAAAGTAATGAAAAGCGAATATATATTTTTAAGATATGGTGGGGATGGAGACAAGTGTCTCTAGCCACTGAATAGTTTTTATAAAATTTAAACGAAACATATTCAAATTATGAAAGTTGTCTTGCAAATTCATGCTAATTATTTGCATAAAAAAATTATGATTTTTTAAATGTGGGGGGCTGGAGACACGTATGTATTAATCATAGACCTTATACTAATAAACACGACTTTTAGTCATTCATAGTGGTCAAAGATAGAGGGTGCTTCTTTGTGACTTTTTGTATTATACGATAATACGACAATACAATATTATTGTACAATCATAAATCATTACAGATATGCATATTATTATGTCATATTATTATTATTACATATTATGTCTTGGTGTCTTGTACTCGTGTATCCTGTAAATGTCATAATCAATGTCGGTTATACAAAATTAGCAAATACTTTATTGTTTATAATTTAATTAATTTCATTATTTGTAATTTGTATTTTGTTTAATGTAATACATAATAATGCATAATGTATATAAATGTATATTGCTGTTTGATTATTTATTTTTCATTATTATGTTAATATGTTACTAATACGATAGTATATGTATAGTTTATGATATAATATAATATGTGGTATATACAGGTGTAGGGGTTTAAGTTGGGGGGACGCAAGGGGACTCAGCCCCCCTACCACTAATGGTGGTTAAAAAGCGTCCCTTTTAACAAAATACACATTACAAAACGCTCTGGAGTTCGCTTGGAGCCGGATGGCTTCAATTATAAATAAACTTTAATCATATTAGATATATCAATTAACCGTGTCCGCGACTAGCCGATAAGTGATAACTAATAATAATAATATAATATTATGTTATATGATTCTGTGGTTACTTTATGGTATTAATACTACGGTGTTATACAAATTGATTATTAAGATATTGTTATCACTTATAATTTATCAACATTAGTACCTAACTGCCAACTGGTATCACTTTTCAAAACAACAACAAAATGTTAAAAATGTAATGTTTTCTCTATAATCTTAACTATTTAGTTATTTAAATAATTTGTTTAAAATAAGTTACGTTATTTATATATATTAATAATTATAACTTATTTTACTTTAAAATTCATAAGTATAAGTGTTACTAAGTACTAAGATAATAACTATATAATTATAATATATATTTTTTATTTATGTTACATTTTTATTTTTTATGAACTCATGTTATTTAATGTTAAAAAAAAGCATTTATTAAAGAAAATACAATTTATGTTCTTATTTAAATATTTATAATTGTTTAATTTCAAAATGGCTCTTTATTAAATAATGTAAAATTGAGCTTCATATATTCGTATATATGTATAAACATATATATAGGTAAAGTGTGAATATGTGATTTTTTAAGCATGCTCACCCCACCATGCATAGAATTTGAATTTTTTCTTGTGCAATTTAATCCACTAGACACACATTTTTACATTTTTATGATATAAATATTTTTCGTCTGGATGATTTTTTTAGTTTTCTTAAAAGACAACCATTACTTATAATTCAATATTATGAGAAAAAATATTTTATTTAAAAACATTAAATTTGTATAAAACATTAGTTATTCTTAAAAATGTAGTATTATTTATGATTTAAATTTTTCATGAAATAAATTACAAATTTGAACATTATTCAGGTTTAAAAGTGAGATGAGTATATTACACAATTATTACTGTTTATACATTACATATACTTTATACATTAGATATTATACATAAAATGATATATGGAACGCTTAAAACTATATGGAGACATTAGTTCCCCCTTGGAATTTTTTACCACATTAAGACCTAGGTATATATATATGTGTATTGTTTATGTATACAAATATGTGAGTTGAGTTCTTTAATTCTGAGTTATTACCTTCCATCGATGTTGTGAGGGTTTCGACGATCGTGAGATCGAGAATATCAAAGATATATATTTTATAGTTAATTAAATATATATTATTTTAGTTATTTATAAATATGTTAGTAATAATTATATTATTGTAATATAGCAGTATGCAAAACGTTATGTCTTACCTCCGAGGACGCGTTTCAATGTGATTATGAACAATTCAACGAAAATAAAAAACTCGTAGCTTACGTTATGGAAGACACTCTCTAATATTGAGACAAATGGGTCAATCATTTTTGGTATAACATTTTTTCAATGGCTAGAATATGCAATAAAATTTTATTTTTAGTAATAATAATAAATTATGATTACAATCAATACGTGCATATTTTCAATAAGCCTTTATCGGTCCATTTGCGTATTCGCATCATGAACGTATCAATATATATTTTCTTCCTTGATAATCTTGATGCATTTCATATTTTATTTTTAGTTAGCATAAAGAAATTAATAAATTATGCACTTACGCATTTCGATAGTACGTATTTTTTTTTTTATTTTATTAAATTATTATAAATATTAATCATTTTTATGATAAAAGTGACCCAAATGTTCCCAATCTATATCTGTTTGATTTCTTCAAGTATTGACATTTGTCTTACCTGATGTTATATGCTTATTCGATTGTTTTAATTGATCCATTCGCATCTTCACTTCCATTTTTTCTATATTTAATTGTTCGGCAGTTTCTCCACTCTTGTCAGAAAATTTAAGATTTTCCATACGTCCTCAATAAGAGTTGTCTCATGATTTAAATTGTTTATGATACCATCAACAGAAAATTTTGACTCGATTATCCAGTCCTTTAGAGCGTTTGAAAATTGTTATTCTATAGTATAAATATGATTATTTGGACTCTCTTTCTGGTCTCCATAATATATTTTTCTAACACTAATATTAGTTTAGATTTTACACCCTTCAAAACAATTTTCTATACCAAAATTACCTACATTGTACCCGGTACAATGCTCATTTAATATTATGATAACGTAAATATTAATAGATAGAACTTTTCTTCTTTTTTTTCTTCGTTCTCATAATACCTCATAACCCTTTTGGGTCTGCGAATCTAGTCATAAACCTCAATAGTATTCGTTAATCCACATCAATTTTATTCACATCATCTATCTTCAATGTCTATTCCATCAATCCAATTTTTCTTCGGCCTTCCTCTTCCTTTCTTATCTTCTACATTCGTTTTCATAAAAACCCATACTGACACTGAACAATCTCTCCTCAAAACATGCCTAAACCATCTCATTCTATTCTCTTTCATTACTAGAAATAAATGCATTTACCAAGTTACAATCACATACAAAAATAAATTTTCTATGAAACAAACATGACTTATTAATATTAACATAATTATAATTCATATCGATTGTTTTAATCAATATATTTATTGTCTGAATATTACAAAACCATTATTTTAAATTATTTAAACATTTCTATTTATCATATACGATTCGTTACTAATAAACTGTTTTCCTATATTTAATATTATTATGAACAACACAGAATTAATACGAAGATTTAAAGCAAAGAAAAACGATTATGATCGTAAGTAATTAATCTCAATACACTTTTTATTTTAATTTTATTTAATTTTATATACATATAATGAAATAACGGAACTCAAATAAACATTTATTTTCGTCCATTTATAATCAACTAATATTTGGAATGAAATATTATTCTACTAATTTATTAGGTACCTACTATTATTTGGTAATTTATTTCTGATGCTTTGTTGTTTTATTTCGATTGGACGCAGTTCATAGAATCATAAATAAGTTCATTATAATTTTGTCAAAAATATAATATCATAATATATTATATAAATCATATTACTTTTATTTATTATCTGCAATGTTTTTATACTGCGTCGATTTATAATTAAAATAATATTAGTTTATTCACATAAGTATAACGTGCTATTATGAAAAAATAACGATATATCAACAAATCAACATTAAACTGTCTAAATGATAGTATATATTCGACGGTACAATCGAAATCTAAAAATCTAGTTCCTATGACTAATAGTCGTTCGTATATCGTATATAATTTCTACATAATAAACGCGGCATTTTGTTATACGGTCCATTTTGTGTACTCTAAATATTGCTGCTAAAATCGATCTCACACGGACTCAGTAAAGAACACTTAAAATTTAAAATTTCAAGATATAATTTTAATCATTCAATTTCAAATTCATTACAATTCATTACAACTCAACAATAAGTGGTTTATATTCAACAATATTTGAATGAAATGATATTGAATTCGAAAATACTATACTCTTCTAAACTCAATTAGGTATGCAATATACTTATATATAATATTGATAATCCGTACCAAATTGTATTACGTATGGAGACTAGTAGACTACCTATGTGACCCCTCATAAAAATGTTCAAGTCCCCGCGTTCAAAAATGCATTATTCAATTTTGAAAAATCAATTTCGTCAAAATTACGATTTCCGTGAATTTTATTTTTTTCTCTCCACCCAAAGAAAAACATTTGATAAATTCTAAAAATGAACGAAATAAAGTGAAGATACCCTATTTGTATTAATCGGATCATTATATCTACACAAAATCATGATTTCAAACATAAAAAAAAAAAGTGGGAAGGCCAATTGTGGACGTTCCTCCTTCGTCTCTTCGGTCCTTAGAGAAATTAATGGTTTATTATAATTATTAAGATTTGAATGCAATTATATTGTATTAGAAAATACGATTCTGAGCGAATCTCAATATACTAATATATATTAAACTGATAATCCATTTCAAATTTTACCACGAGTGTAAATTACGTATAGAAATATGTAAAATAAATTTCAAATCCCTACGATCAATATTCAAGGAGTTATCGTTTCATAGTAAAAATTGTCAGTCACAATTTTCAAAATATTTTGTAAAAAGATTAAGTGTATATGATTAGACTTTGATAAAATATTCAAACGGTTAAACCAAAAATTGTAGAAAATATTAAACATTTTTGGAAAAAAGTTCAAAGTTTTAAATTTAGCCAAAAAAAAAAAACCAATCCATTACAAAATTTTACTAAACGTAAATATTACCTATATTAGTACTCAAAAAAATTTTCAAGTTTCTACGACCAAAACTTAATTATTCATCACTTCTCAGAAATTAAATTAAAGATATACAGTTAACCAAGATCTATTTACTAATTATAATATCTACTATCTACATAAAAAAAATGGGTATTTTTAAACGCAGTTTTTTAAAAAATAATTATTTTAGACAATGGACTGAAATATTATTAGATTTTTAGTCTTAAACATTTAATTAAACTTTTAAAATACATAAATTTATTCTTAAATTAATGTAATTGAATTTATAATACAAGTAGTTGGGGTTCGAAGGGTCTAATACGACAGGTGCCTACTGGGGAAATCATGACTTTTCTATATTCCTATACGACCATGCTCGCTCTATATTCAAGATTTTAGACAGTGTACTTTTTTGTTTATTAGATTTATAACATATAATCATTAAATTAGTTGTAATCACAAATTTCGACTCGAAAAATTATGTTTATCAATAGCAGACAAAATATTGTCAATAATAGGTACCGTAGATACTAATATTTAAATGAAGGTAAAATTTATAAATATAATATTTAATCGTCCATATTAATTTAATTTGTATTCATTATTTAGTATAGAATACTATACTAAATATTATATTATATTATATTTATTAAATTGTATTATACCTGTAGCCTATATTATTTAGTTGATGACAAAATTCAAATGTTGATGATTCTTCGTAAGAAATATAATATAGTATCTTTATTAAATATTAAATTGTATTTACACAATAATGAAGATACATCGAACCATACGATGCATTGATAGTTCAAATTTCATAATATTTCTACCCGTAACTTATAGGCACCTATTCTAAATAAACGTCACATTTCAATTACGGGTGGATCCACCCGAAGATAACGGCAGGGGCGGCAACCAAAGATAATTTTGAGGGGTGGGTGTACTGTAATGGCCGGATTATATTATAATTTATACTAATCTAAATAGCTATATAATACTTATATTAAAATTGATAAAACTAATATTTTGAAAAATATTTAATATTGAAACAACTGAATAATGCCGAATATTACAATCCTGCAGATTTCTAACGGTCTGATTTTTAACGATACACATAATGATGATTTATACCATGTGATAAATGTGATAGAAAATCCCGAACTTATTGATTCCGTGATTTCATGTGATTAAAGTAATTTAAATGTAAATAAACTTGTATTGTTTTATATTCCTCAGATATACATCACGAATGGAGATCATATACAAAATTGTGTAAATATATTTTATCAATTCTTCAATAATATAAATATTACATTGAAACAAAATTCAATTAAACCTATTTAGCATATACGAATAATTTATTTGAAAACCACAACATAACTGTAATCGCAGATTTTATACATTTTTGTAGAAAAATAGATTCCTATGTAATATTTATGTGTATAAAGCCAGATAATTTTTAATATTGGAATTACTAAAGTTATACACCTGTATATTTTTCCATTCATTTCTTATTTATAACGTATTTAAAATGGTTTGGTGGATAATTGTAATAAATCGATTTTTTAAAAGAAATGTATAAGTTAGGTTAGGTTCTAACGTTTATGTTGTTACGTGTTTATAAAATTACGTAAAAAAAAAAAAATCCTATATTTAGAGGTACTTACTACCTACTATAATAATTAATAAACTTAAGTGGATAATACTAGTATATGGTAAATATTCATGTCCTATTTTATTATATATCATTTACCTAATGATTTTAATATACCTATTTAAATTAACTGTTAATGAATGTTATATTTTAGATGATACTAATCTTACCTTTGAGGAGTACATTGATGTAAGTTATATTATTTTAATATTCCATAAATATAAAATACTCAATAAATAAATATAATAAATATTGCTATACCTAAAATATATATATTATATCTATGTAAGTATATTATATTATTTTCAGGATAATATATGTGTGTAGGTATTAATAATACGCAAGTATAAAAAAAAGGAGTTCAAGTTTTGATTTTGTTTCACATTGTTGAATCTAATAATAAAATAATAGATTTTATTTTAAATAATTTATCAAATTAATATATAATATGAAGTATATTTAATTGAATTATCACGAGAATTATAGGTACTGTTTAATTTATAAATGAAATCGTTGAATAAAATATTTTAACACATATTTATTGTCTATTTATTTGAACAAAAAAAAGTCAAATATAGATAAATCATAGGCACTAATTATAAATTATTAATGATTAATATTTTAATTAAATAAACTTAGTTTACGTTTACTGAACAGTGAGCTGTTTACTATATGGAATGTGCATTGCATATAATTCCTGGGCCGAAAAATGTCTCTTAATTGGTTTATTACCGCATAATCTATATAAATATATAATTTTCATTTATTTCCATGACATTATTTCCCTTGAAAAATATTAACGCATTAATATTGTTAATATTTTTAATTATGTAACCGAGTTAAAATTGTAGCTTGTAACGATTAATACGTTACATAATTTTTAAGTGAATAACATTAAAAATAAATTGTTATAATTTTGATCCTAAATTTGTTTAAAAGTTATAAATATCTTAAGTTAGATTTAAATTTATACTTTATATTATTAAAAATGTAGATTTTATGAAAGGTAATAAAGCGTTTTTGAATAGCCAATGAGACACTTAAAATCTATAGATAGTGGGAATTTAGTTATAATACATGGTTTTATTATTGTATACAATTAGTATATTAGTATTATTTTTGTATAATTTCTTCTCCCAAGGATAAAAAATTTTGAGAAATTTAAAAAATTAATTATAAATATAGTTATAGAACCAATTTTCTACTGAAAGCATACACTTTTTGTGGTAATCGAACCAATATTTCTACCCAAAAAAGTGTCTTCAGACAAAAAAAAAATTGTAAAAACCACTACATTCTTCGCTTTACTCCAAAAGATAGACACAAATTTATGAGGTATACTATTAAAAGTTATACTATTTGTATAAAACAATATGATATTATATTTTTGACAAAATTAAAATGAATTTATTTATGACTTTATGAGCTTTGTCCAATCGAAATGAAACTATGAAATATCAGAATTGTTACGGACCCAAGTCCTATACCTCGCCACCATACTTACATTATATTATGTTATATTGTATACAATAAATTGTTTATTAACTTTATTACGAAACATCCGTCGTATGATGTTTATTTAAAAACATTAAATATCTATAAGAATATCACAATAGACAATTGTAATTACTATTGTAACTTTTATAAACTATTAACAAATATATAATGCTTAGTTGCAAATACATATGGCATCATATTTGTTTAGATTTATAATTATAACAAGATGAAAAAATAATAACAATCAACAAATAGGCACAACCAAAAGGGGTCAACAGGAAACCCAAAATCATATATAAGCAAGTACGAAATCAGGACAAGATAGACGACTGGAAGCGACATACTGAACACCATCACAGATGACTACCTAATAAACGAGACGTAATACGTTAGATATTTGTGTTTATTATAAACTTTGTTTCTCCAAGTTAATTAAAATTGAATAAATTAGTATATTATTTAAATCATTGAGTTAAAATTATTCATTCTAATACGGATCAAGTTGATCAGGGTTGACACGCAACAGAATAATGAATGGAAACTTATAATGAAATGAAACTTATAAATGGACGAAAATAATTATTTATATTTGTATTATGATAATATAACAATAGGTATAATCCAGAGTCAAAGATCCAATATTTCAATATAAGTATATAAAAGTGGGAAAGGCCGATTGTGGATGTACCTCCTTCGTCCCTTCGGTCCTCGAAGAGATTAGTGATTTATTATACTTAAGATTTGAATGCAATGATATTGACGCGGTACGATATATTTCGGGCACACATGCGCCTAACGATATCCACCGGTAACTCCGATTCAGTAATAGGAAGGGGGACTGGTGAGGTGGCGTACTGAACCGGTGCGTGAAAAACTCCACTTAATCTGAAAGCTAATCTGAAGATTTTTTCTTTTAATATTTACAAAATACTATATTAAAGCTCTTCAATTTTTTCTTCACTATTATTATCATAAGTGTAGAAAATAAAATGTTGTATATTATAACACAATATTTTAATATTACAATTTGGTATAATAAAACAAATTATATTCTATTTTAAAACAAATGTATTTTCCTTCAATACTTAAAATAATAAAACAACAACAACCTAAAAAATGTTTGTAGATACTATATTATTAGTAAAGTTTAGTACATAATATTATTATTCACATATCCTAATATTATTTAATGAATTTAATATAATTAAATAAACTGTGATTGACTGTACTTATATATTTATAAGAACATATATGGATTAGTCTCGCTGAATATATTAGTGGCAGTAAGTTACCTATTATATTCAATAAAATTTAAAATTGTTATTGTTTTGATTTATGCTAGATAAAATTAGTATTATCTTCTAACCTTATCATTTATAATAGGTACCACATATTTTTCATTACATTAATACTAACTTAAGAGTTAAGACCGTCTCAATATTTACAATACCAATCATAACAATCCGGATTATGATAGGAAAGGGAATTTATCCGCGATTTGATATTCTGTAACTTTACTGTACGGATTATTGCTATTTCGACTACATCAATTCCGTCAATTTGCTTTTCGGAATTTTATGGTCCGTGGTAGGTAATGCGTTCTGGATATTTAAATTTCTGATTTTTATCGTTACGAAAAATTAAAAAATATATGTGTTCAATAATATTATAACATTGCATGTAGTGTATTCAAATAGTTCTTATATTATAAGCAATTATTTATATAAAATAATGAATTATGTATTTCTATTTGTTATTAAAATGCAATAAGTTATATTATGTGCAATTGTAGTTCCGCAATATACTTTTTTTCTTCTCATTTAATAGCCTTTCAAAATATCATTTGATATTATTTATTTTTGATAGACGTTTTACGTACACCTATTCAAAATGGTAAGATAATATGTTATTAAAAAAAAAAAAATCAATTGACTCACAGAAAAATATCAAATATACAAACGTAATAATTCATGTACTATAGAGAGCTCTAGTAGTTATGGTAAGTTAAATAGTTATTAACAAAAAGAATTATTGTTCTCAAATATTATATGCGACATTATATTGCACCAAACCCATGTAGTAGATTGGCTGTTTCATCCAATTTTATAAAATTCCATTGACATTATCATTTCCAAAGTATCTTAACTAATTTAAACTCGAGTTTGTTCTTTTGTAGTATGTTTATGGATTTTTAAGTAGTTAATTTAATTAAAACTACATAATTTGTGTAGTATTTTATTAGTTCTTGAAAAAATATATAAAATTTAATATGTATTTCTTTATAAATGAATAATGTTAGAAACCCTACTGTAATATATTAGAATATTGGTATTTGTAATAATAAATGAGACAGAAAAAGAAGAGCGCAATAAGACTAAACCAATCAAATTATATCATACACACATATACCCCCACTACTAATTATATCTTAAATAATTATGCGAAATATTTCAATGCGCCCTCAATTAGCAATAATCATAAACCAATAAGTGGGGATAATTGGATCACACTCCGGGATCGTATAAAGGAGCCTGCAATGACGACATTCTCGTCTCTTCTTTCTTTTGAGTCTATCTTCTCTCTTGAAGTCATACATTTATCTAAGTAGTCACTCAGTTATGTAATACTCTTTTTCTCGCATAGTCATGCAGTAACTAGTCGACTTCCCTGACTGATCTCTGGCTGATCACTCAGTCCACTAGTCGTATCCCAAATCACAATTAATTTCTCATAAACGACTCATGTAGAACTATGTTACGGTTGCAGACGAATTCGCGGGCTGTACAGAGATTTGTTTCATGTCATCCTTTTTAACTCATACCCTTTTTTATGAGTTTATATTGACTCCCTTATACGGTTGCAGACGAATTCGCGGGTTGTATTCGGAATTATATATTCTCGCTTAATATATCTCTTTTTACATTGGTTTAGTCGTGTTCGCTTTGCTGTTCTGTATTTTGATAATTATATCTTTTTGTTGATCATTTTATTAAATACACATAGAGCAACATAGGATCTATGTAATTCACAGATCTGGGTAACAACGTATTGTAGTGATACTCGCAACACAGTCTACTCATTGAGTGAGGTAGGATAGTGGCGAAAATCTTACTTTATTTGTATCCAAGTTCAAGTTTAGTGTGACCAGTTGGCGAGAGTCTCATTCACCACGGTCGCCGTGCTCTGGCGGACACTCTAGAACTGCCCGCCGAACTTGTGCTCGTATCTAAGAGTAACCTAACAAATAAGATATATCAGAACAGAACGATAGTGACGAGCATCGTACACCTCCCCGTAATTATTTATATTTTTACAATCAAGTTTAGATCGTCTACACAGAAGACCAAAGGAAACCGTAAGTACACATACCATATTATTCAGTGGTGGGATAATTTACAAAAGGTTCATAAACATACCTACTCCTGACGTGATTATTTATAATCCTTAAACACTCTAAATATCGCTTCACATATACTTGCATATTTTTACACTCTGTTTCCATCGTACTACTTATAGCTCCCAACCTGCTTTTTTATCCTACTGCACTACATTAATACTTGGGTTATTTTATATTATATTTTAATATATATTTTGTAACTGTTTTATATATTACTTCATTGTAAGATATTACAGATTAGTATAGAGGAATTTGTATAGTGTGTGTAGCTGAGAGTGTTTCATGCCAGTGTTTATTGAGCCGAACAGCTGTCAGAAACTTATATTAAATGAATGAAACATTTTATACATTTTTTATCTTTTAATTTTATGAAAAATTAATTTGAAAAAATGAAAATCACACTGATCCAAGTAATTTTAGTATTATTACACATTTTTTTGGTAGTATTACCATAATTTTTTTTTAAATACTCATCCTATATACATTACACTTTTTAGTTTATTATACAATACTTTCAGACTAGCACTATATTGTCTATAAATATTATACACCATAGCATAGCACTTTACTCTGTATATTATAATATCTCATATATTATCAATGGAAAGGTAATGTATTAATATTTTTCCATGATTTACGCCAAAACTTACATTTAAAAACTTTCGTTTCTCTATACTAGACACTTTTTACTCTTTTCCTTGTCATTTCATACATTATACATATCCTTTACTACTTTAATATATCTCCTCGGCATTAAGTTTTTAATTCACTGCAATTCAATTAAATGTATTTTAGATAAACTAAGTAAGATTAATAATTATTATAAATCCAAAAAAAATTAATTGTCCACAAAAATTGCGTGTAACATTATTGCTCTATGTTGTAGATATACATATCTCATATAGGTTGTTCAATCCACATATTATACGAAATTTCTTTTAAATATTTAAAATATTAATAAATTATTAGTCTTATCATTTATTTGAACTACGGGTTTGTATTAAATTTAAGATATTTTATGTGGTGAATCCTAATGCCATGTAATATAATCAAAGAATGAAATGTTTAAATTAAATTTTAAAAAATGAATTCATTAAAATACGTATGTTTGTATGCTACATTACATCATTATTTCGTCTAGTATTTTATTTTATTTTGATACTTACATTTCAAAGAAATTCATTCCTTATAATTTAACCGGATATTTTGGTTCGTGTGCTTTTTTAAATTTTCTTTCTCGATGATCACAATTTTTCGCGTAGATATAATGATCTGATTATCACAAATATTGGATATTCATTCCGTAGAGAATTCAGTTTACCTAGTTAGTACTTATTTCACTTATTTTATTAACTAACGATAGTGGAATATATTTTGCAATATTAATTTTACATATTTTCAAATATTTAGTGTAAGTTACACACAGTATAATGATTAAAAACCGCTCCCCTTACTCGCGTACACAATAAAAATCATATTATATAATTAAAAAAGTGCGTCATTATTGTACCCATAATTTACATAATTGTCCTTTTTTTTTAATTATTATTTTAATACAATCCTGTAATTCTAATGGTTATTAAACATTTTAGTATTTTATAGTAAAATTAAAAAAACTCGAAATATGCATTTATGTATATAATACAATTTCAAAACTAGTTTTGTTTCAGCTTGAAACGTATTTATTTTTGACTCCGCTATTTTTGTGACTGTGTAAAATAAATATGCAAATGCCGCAAACCCTACTAATGGGTAGATCCATGGTTTGGGCAACCTATTAGTAATGGTTGCATGGTGTTGGGTGGAGATTGGTCGACCCGTTGTGTTGAACCCGGCTCTGTTTTTAAATAATGTATTATTATTTTAAAAAAATTATATATACTTGTAGGTACCTACTATTATTATTATTGTACTTAAAGTATAATATGAAAAATAATTATACTAAGTAGATAATATTATTATATCAATGTCTTGTTTGTATTTTGTATTATTTACCTAACGATTTTAATATACCTAATTAAATAAACTGGGCATACTGTTATATTTTAGATAATTTAAAACTTCCCATCGCTCAATATATTGATGTATGTTATATTATTTCAATATTTCATAAATATAAAATTCTTAGAAAATAAATAAATACCGTCACATTTACGTACAATTTTAAATAATCCCTTTTATTAAGACTATCATGAACCAATATAATAAAATAAGAAACATAATGTAGTCGGCGTTTAATAGAAAACCGTGAGATCAACACGTTCGACTTTCAACGCGTATTAAATTCATTTTTATCGGCGGATAATAGAGTCCCACATAGTCGGCATACACTGTTAGTTTCTTTATTCATATTAAATGGCCCTGCCGACTATAGTGTCGTCGAATCCCATTCATAAGTTTTAACCAGGTAGACATTTTTTGATCGATCCCCCTGGATCACATTTTTCATAAAAATTCTCTAGTCAGTCATACAAGACCAGTCAGTCCAACTAGACCAGACAGTCCAGCAAGACTCGCCAGACCATCCAGATCGGACTTTTTTCTAACACCAGTCTCCGTGCATATCAACAAAGAAAATCCAAACGATATTCCGACGATAGCCAGAGCATTCCGAACAAAGTTACATACAAGGTGGTGTTTTGATTTTTATCCTCATTGTAATATATATAATAGTGGTGTTCCATAAGGTAAGAATCACTTTTTATGCTTTGTTCAGGTCTTTTCACTAATTTAAGAAGTCCGCATTTTAATACTTTTCCAATAAACCCATAGCCAATAAAATTATATTTAAGTTATAAGTGGAACACGAGTTCACGCTTTGTATGATTTTTATTGTGGGTTAAATTGGAGAGAATAAATTTTAATAATTAAAATAAAAAAAGCGGAACAAGAAGTCCGTATTTTAATATAATTTAAATAAATAAATTTATAAAAAAAAATATTTCATATTTCAAGCGGAACACGAAGTCCGTACACAGGTATAGATTCTGGATACTCTTGAACCTATTACCCCGAAACCCTTCTTATATAAGGAGGAAGGTAAGAGCACAATCCTACAAACAACACAACTCCTCACTCACTCCATTCCCTACTTCACTCTCCCCACCTCACCATTACCCTTTTTACCTTTTACCGATTACTTTTATTTTTTATATTTTTTCATTTCATTTTAGTTTGTAATTTTCGTGTTATTACAATGATATGTGTTATTATCGTTCCTTAACTATGTGGTAAATGTATAGATATAGATATCCTAAAAAATTTTCTTTTCCGTAACATTAATATTATGTGTTTTTCCTCAGCCCCCACACCATGAAAAAATTTTATAACATTATTTAGCACATAAATAACATGAATTTGCACGACAAGCACAACGATTCGCTTGTTATTACTTTCCGTGTAAAAGACCAATAATAAAATTCACGAATAACCATGGTATTTTTATATCCTAAATATATAACGTTTAAAATAAAAAAAGTACATAAAATAAATGTAAAACTGTTAAGTATTAAATTTTATGCAATGTTAATTGCACACTATGTAATTTGCTCACTTATTTTACACTATTTTATTATTATTAATTTTATTATATTACTCGTATTCAGTAGTCACTTGACTATACAAAGGTGTAAATGTATTGTATAAATAAAACTTTGAATAATTCCTTGAATGTTATATATTATTTTTTTTTATATGAAGACTTCGATGTTTAGTTTTATTGAAACGATAAAGTACTTATAGCCTTATAGGAGTTAAATGAAAGTAACAAATTTATATAAATGTACAGTTATATTTTCTCTTTATATACAAAAGTATTAATAAAAGTTTAATTTTAATTTTTTATATTATCCTTAAATCGTATAAAATAAAAATTTGCACGTTACAACTGTTGTATCTTTAATAGCAATCCACTACATTTGTAAGTCATCAAATAATTCCCAGTTTAATGATGATCCCTCAACATAGGTCATGTAATGGCATAAAAATACATAAAATTGTGTAGTTACAGAATAAATAATATTACCTATAAATTTCTATAAAATTAAATGCCTAGACTGCAGTACACGGCATGAGGTTACCAACTCATTTGTACAATATTGATGAAAGTAAAAGAACATTAAAAAAATTTAAATAAAGTCAGATATGTAACGAAATGAATATATATTATACAGCATTATAGTTAAAAAGTAAAAAGTATCAGAAACACAAAGTATCTGGTATTCTGGTGTAATTGATGATTGTATTCATAATAAATGCTATATGTTTGAATAGAAAACTATGAGAAATTTCTGGTAGTGTAAGGTGGATTTATTATGTAGTAATAATTTAATTAATTTGTTTTTCTAATATAATTTTTTACACTCATATGTACAAAACTGTACAAATTTTTATCACAAAAATGGTAACAAGTTAATACTTATTGTTATAAACATTCACATAATTTTTAGTGAGCAAAGGAAAATTCAAACATTATGTATTAAAGAATTTGAATGGTACGTATTTTTGATTCTGAGCGAAGGGAAGAATGTAATGGTTTTACAAAGATGTTTTTTTTTTTTATGTATGAAGACACTCTTACAGGTAGAAAAAATGGTCCCATTACCACAAGTAAGGTATGATCTCGGTAGCAAATCGTGTCTAGTTGGTACATTATTAAGCTTATTTTTCGAATTTCCCAAAAGTTTTTCCTTTTGGGAGAGGAAAACATACGAAAAAAATAGTAAAAAATAGGCAAAATTACGGTTTTTGAAATATAAAATTTTTTGATTTTGTGATAACTAATTGAGTTTTAAACGAAGGACTTGAAAATTGTTTTGAGTATAAACATATGTAATATACAAAAGTGGTATAATTTGAAATGGAATGGTTGATTATATGGCCAAGTATAGAACTTAAAACATTGTTCTAAAAAAGTTTAATATTTCCGTCAATTTTTGCTTTGAAAATTTTATCCAAGTTTAATCATATACAACTTAATCTTTTTACAAAATATTTTGATAATCATAAAAAAAAATTATAAATCAGTAGAGTTCTTGACGATGGAGGGAATACCAAACTTGTATTTGATTGAAATGTTTTCTTCCCCATTCAGCTTACGAGTTTCAAAGTCAGCATAAATACGACGAATTTCATGACGCTCCAGTAAGGCACGGTCGCGATCAATGGATATTTTGATTGGTTATGTTGTTGTTGTCTTCACCATCAGACTCTGGTGTTGTCATTGTCAAAATCATCAAATGTCTGTTGAAAAGATAATTATACTTATATATTTTTATTATAATAACACTTAAATACTCTATACTCTATAGCTTTATACATAGTTAACAATTCATGCACTCATTAACATGATATGAGCAGCACTTTTATGACATTTAATACATATAATTACCATGTTAGTTAATTTGGCTCTTGTAACATGGAATATTGTGTAGTGTATTAGATTTTGTCAAACACACCTGAAAAAAGTAAATTATTAATTCTAATTATTTGCTTACAGTCTCTGTTTACTACAAATTCCTTTTTATATATTCTTTACCTGTTCTAATGCTTTAACAGTGTCCTCTGTTAACTATGTAGTATACGAGTCGCGTTCCAAACACATCTGCATAAATGAAAAACAAAAGTATTTATTTTGAAAATATATT
>CM023362.1:9220902-9353169 GCA_013282895.1 Eriosoma lanigerum
TACAAAAGTAACGGAAGCCAATTGTTCATTAATTAAACATATTTTTTTTTTAATTAGAATGCGTTATTTTAACAACTATGAACATTGTTTAACTTTATTCACTTTCTATTACGATTTTTCATAAATTTAAATTTAAAAAGTGGGAAAGTCGATTTTAGATGTTCCTTCTTCATCCCTTAGATCCTCTGTGAAATTAATGGTTTATTATGATTAAGATTTGAATGCAATGAAATTGCATTAGAAAATAATTCTGAAACGATTCTGAACGATACGCAATATAATACAATATGTCAATATATTATACCAAAATGTTCCATAAGACTATTCTGTGTGTAAAATAAAATATATATGAGGAAACTCAAAAACAATTTAAAGTACCTACATTCGAAATTGCATTGTTATCATAAAGAAACTTAAATGAATTTCATCAAAATTATGATTTCCATAAATTTTGACGTTTATCCGTAAAAGTATAATATTAAAAAAATATTATAATGCGATTTATCTACATATGGTTTGAATACTTACGTGGCAAAATATGATTGCGTAAACAATGGCAAATTTGAAACGTAATTTAATTTATAAATCTAATTTTCTTAATACCTATACCAACCTATAATAATTCTCATATTTGAACAATAATTGTTATTGAACAAATGCAAAAGTAACGCTAGCCAATTATTCATAAATTAACCATATTTTTATTTAAATATAATGTGTGAAAACAGTCAGATTGAGATCATATCTTAGGAATTATGTGAACACATTATATATTTCTCTATTATTTATTAAGCATACATTGGACAGTCTATTAATTTATATAGAAAAATTATTTGAACCTGAATTTTTAAGTAAAATGTACTATAATCATAGTTATATTATACATACATAATTTTGTATTGAAATTTTTAATAGTAATATAGTAAGTTTAGGTGTAAGAAAATATACATAAGTTTGAAATTAAAAACGACACTTTATGATGGCCTTATTCTGAATTAATTTTCAGTGGAGGTTTTTTACGAAGATGTTAATTATGTATATTGAAATTAAAATCTTGTTGTTTCTTAAAATATATATCATTTAATGTCATCATATTTTTAGGGGGGTTTCGACACGAACCCCTACCCTTCCATGAATACGGCCATGATTTGAACATATAATATATTTCTCTTTTATTTATTAAGTACAAAATGGACATTATTAATACATAAGGCAAAATTATTTGAACCTGAATTTTAAAATACAATGAATAATAATCTTAGTTATAATTATTATCCATACATTAAATTGCATTTTTTTAGAATATTATAATTAGTATAGGCAAAAGAAAAAATACTTCTACATGGATAAACTAATTCATGAGTTCATGATAAGATAATATACTGCACTACATCAATTGAATTAATCATATAATTTTAAATTTTTATTAAAGTATTATACTAAAAAACATTATTAAAATGTGTTTTATCTAAATATGGTTTGAATACCTCTGTGGCAAAATATGATTTCGTAAACTATAGCAAATTTGAAACGTCATTTAAATTAATTTATTTAATTTAATTTAATATTTAAACAAATATTCTTGATAATACTTACAACATAAAACTTCATATTATTAAACAAATGCAAAAATTAATTAAGTGCAAACCAGTTATCCATACAATAACCTTATGTTTATTTACGTAGAATGCTTTGCTATAAAAACGTTTAACATCATTTAACATTTTTCACTTTTTCGTTTCGTTTTTTCATAAAATTATATTGAGACATTTATAATTATGTTTTTTAAATTAATACATATTATGATTTTTATAGTGATTTATAATAATGATTATCTTTCAGTTTCAGTTGACGGTAATACATTTGTTTTGAATATTTGTTAATTGTTGATTAATGTTTTAATGATCAAGTAAGGTTTTTGTTTTTAAAATGTTCGAATTAACTAAAGTAACTATACACAAAGAGTGTATAGACGTATGCAAAATTATATTTTGAAACTTCACTATTAAATACTTCAAATTTACATTAAGTCTGGTTCACACGACCATTTAACTAGATAAATTTAAAGTAAATTATCTGTTAACTTATCTAGATAAATTATGTATCTTTGTACAACACTGATTATTAGATAATTTAACTATAAAATATAGGTTTATACAATATTCAAAACTCAAAAGCACATCGTCCAAATTGTTAAATGCATTAGATCTAGTGGAGTTATTCGAAGATATATTAAATTTTATACATATAATACAGAGTTTTTAATTTATTTTTAAAATACCTACTTTTTTACTGTGAAGTCGCATTTATTTTATTAATGTTTAAACAAATAGTTTTATATTATTATTTTATGAATTGATATATACATTTTAATTATTTTTCAAGCTGTATCATACATAAAGATGTTCGAAAATTCTTATCATGGTAATATATATATATATATTCCTATATTTAGTTTTAAAAATCAATGATGTGTATCAACTCATTAGAACATATATAATGTGTAATTTTTTTATAAACATTAAATACATTTAGATAACGAGTGTAATGGTAAGTTATACATATTATTAAAAATAAATTCTTTATATAAATCATATTAATATATAAAATTCCTTTAAATTAACCATTTTAAAAACATTAAGATTATAACGAATTTAAACTACTGGTTAGTAGTATGTTTATGACTTTGTAGATAATGAATGTAATACATTATTAAAGAAAGCTTGTATGATTTTTTTAAAACGTGTATCTTAAGATGTTAAACTGCATATCTAATTATTTCATCTATAATTTATTTCTTTATGAAAGTTTTTAATCAATTTTACTGAAAATGTATTCTAAGTAGGTATCATTTTATAACATTTGACAATATTTTCAAAGGTGACTTAATTGTTTATAACAAAATATAATTTAATATTATCAACTATAATTCGATACATTAATTACAATACTAATAATCAAACCCAGACGAGATTTACTTAATAAACATAAACGATATAGAGAAAAATTGGACATATGATTTTGGGACTCTTGGTCATCGATATATGAAATATTTTCAAGAAATTCGAAGAAAATCGATATGACGTAGTTAATTAGATGGTCATTGAGGGCATTCCGACGCTCCAAATGGTGACTACTATCTACTGATATCTATGATACTATCTACTATCTAGTGAGCTGGTAAACGTTATAGGTACTTCTTATCTCGCAACTATAACTTATCGGTACGTAATATTTTACTTCCTTGAAAATCTTTGATGCTTTATTTATATTATTTTTAGTGGACGATAACACTTTTAAAAAATATGTAACAAGGCATATAACTAGTACGTATTTTTAAAATTATATATATATATATTTATGTATATATTATATCATTGATTATAAATATATATCTCAATCAAATAAGATTTTGAATTTTTCGATTAAAATAATATATATTCATATTTATACTATATTATTGTAAATGTTACAAAACACCTGTAAACAAATCTGTAGGCCATGTTTTATTTATTATTTAGTACCTAATCACTCCTTTTAAGACCGAGTCCACAAAGAAAAAAACTCAAATGTTAATAATATATTAAAAAAATAATTTAGTTTTTTAGTTTGAGTTTTGTTTTAGTTAATTTTCTGTGTGGACACTGGACAGATATTCAACTTTATGTTTGTGTGTCTTTTTGTCAACACGAAACAAATTTGAATGACTTGGTTATTTTTTTATTCAATACATATACCTACTTTGATATTCAGCTTAGTTTGTGTCTACTAAATGTGTCTACTAATTATATAAATTTTGAAAGTTATTTAAGTATAATATATTAAATTAAAATTGTGGATGATAAGTAGAAAGTCACTGGTCGTACTTTTAGGGATATACTTACTTCACAGTACCCTGATTTATGATCATATATGATAAATATTACGTACGCCCATTCTTCGAACGATTTCGTCATTATGGAATGTACATTTACTTAGGTTTACGGTTTGGGACACAGTCAATATTGATATATTTATACCTTCTAATTTAAGCCTTTTTTAAGAACATTTTAAATAATCGGTCCGGTCTCGGTCTTATTTCAAGAAATATTTAAATATCAGCACAGTCTCGGTCTGTTTCCATTGTTTATTTAATCCATCCGTTTAGTCCTGATACTAATTTCACTTAATCGGTCCGTTCTATGAAAATACGGTCCGTGCAGGGCTCTAATTTACAGATTGAAGCCTCACTTCGGTAATCAACCGAAATTACATTTCTGACAGATCTCGTTTTCCTGCTATTTATTAACTACGCCAATAATGTTATTTGCTTTTTATGTTTTAGTGGATTGTGGCTGTACTATTATAGTCCTGTATTATAATCTCTATTTCTAATTAACAAAAATAATTGTTCATTTATTTTATTGGAATAACGCTCGTAAAAATTAAACCTTAAATATAGGCTAAATTTTAGACACAGGTTAAAATAAACTACACATGAGTGCTGGTCAAATACAAATAAATGCACAGACAAAAAAAGTGAAATTCTTTTTCGGAGTAGGAGATATTTTAATTTGGCGACGATTTTCCTACAATATAACTATGATAAATAAGTTATCCTGATCGATATATTATGAATTTGTATTGTTTTCATCTCGTAATATTACAAAACAATTATTTTAAACAATATTAACTTTAATAGTTATTCTATATTATATTATTTGGTTAAAATAAACGGAACACAATTTTCTAACAATCAAAATTATTATAAACTTCTCAGAGTTAACCGACAATATATTAAAAAAAGTCCAAGAATTGAGTAAATAAAATGCTTTATTATGTTATTTTTAATATGTTATTATAAATCATAGAAGGTTTGATATTTAGCTTTTTACAAGAAAGATCAATAATTTTATTCATATCAGATTTGTAATTAATTTTGTAATAAGCTAATATTTTGCCACATTGTGATGCGTAATTTACACAACTTAATTAGTAAGATTCAAATTTGGTTTAACAATGCTCTTTTTCGTCTACAACAATTAGTTATGCATGCTGGCATGCAAAATATATAAATATAATATTTTTCTAGATAAAATATTGTAGGATACAATTAATATAAATGTATTTTTCATTATCATTAATTAAATTTTTATATGATTTAGCAATAGACAATATTCAAAAATTAATAAATGAGGGTAAGAAATATAATGTAGTATCTCAAACCATAACCAGACCTGTAGTATTCCGGACTGAAAGAATTAGAACTTACTGTTATTATACGGATCATAAAAATTCTGAGAAAATTGTATTTTTTTACTGTCCTGATTATTAATATTCCGAATTGTTAACTTCCGTGATTTTACCTTATATTTATATTATTCTCGTATTGTATATTGCGTCTCCCCACTTGTCATACGTACTGGGATCGGGCAGTTAAGAATTTATGCCTAGTTAGCAAAAATTGGAGCAGCCGTTTGGGTCGCATAATGTAACCGTAACACTTCAATTGTGTAAATGGCTTAAAAAATATGGGTTTTACGAAATGTATCCAAACATAGATATAGCAATTCGTATTTTTGTGTCTACACCTGCTGCAAACTGTTCAACAGAACGTTCGTTTTTATGTTTGAAACGAATAAAAACGTACTTGCGTTCCCAAATAAAACAAGAAAGATTAAACAGCATAACAATACTAATAATGAGTCAAGTCTTCTTGTTTCATTACCATATGAAGACATTATTAAATCATTTGCAAATAAAATGGCAAGACGTCAACTTTTAAAGATAAAATAGTTAAGTTAAGTTTAGATGTAGTATAGATTAGTTTTCTAAAACTTCTATTTTGTAAACCTGTTATGTATGCCTTTTAAATTTTAATTGTATTATAAAAAAATAGTCTGAAAATTCAAATGAATGTCCACTACTATTGTCTATAGATTTAATATTTAGAGTAGGTATTTTGGAGGGTTATTGTAACTTGTTCACCTATTATAGGAGCGACAAATTTTTAGTGCCTAAGCCATAAAAAAGATAAATCCGCCTCTGAGTATAGTATAATGTAATAAATTGAATTTCGCTCAGAATCGTATTTTCTAATGCAATATCATTACATTCAAATCTTAAGTATAATAAACCACTAATTTCAGAGCGTCCACAATCGCCCTTCCCACTTTTTTTATTGTTATTTAAATACATTTAATAATATTAAACTATTTAAACCCAACTGTAGTTGTTATATTATACATTTATTAAAACAAAAGCACTATAACATATAAGTTTATTATAATGTCAAAAATGAATGTAAATTAACTTATTTTTTTTTATTTTTCAGAAATAATGTCTGAACATGAACTTTATAATACTAAACGTAAAAATTGTTTATAAATAAATCTAAAATATTAGGAATATTATATTGAAATTTGAAACACAATTATTTCAAACCTATAATTACCTTATATGATGAATAATATAAAAACGAATTGTTCGTGTAATTATAGGATTACATATTTAATCCAATTTTTTATAATATAAATAAAAAGGTTTCCTACATATTATGTTATAATTATAGTATAATTGATCAAATTATTTTGAACTTTTGAACTATGATGCTGATACAGTATAATTCTTAGATTTTAAATTTGTCCAACTTGGGCCGATTACTCTGATCATTCAAAATATTGTGTTACAAAGCCTCTTTTTTTCGAACCTACGAATTCAGACATTTCGTCGTGTCCATTTGTCATATCAGTTTCGGTGCGAAGACAGTTTGATTAGTATATATATTAAAATTAGATTAGAATAGAATTAGATTAAATTAGAATAGTATATATTATGATTTTAATTTTGAAAAAAATACTTAATAATTATTATATAATACGATATCTTCCAATATACCGGTTTCCAACTTATTTTAGTTTATTCAATATAATGTTATTTTATTTTAATATAATGATAAAATATATTTGTTACTTTTATAATAGAAAACACGTAATTATTAGGTATTCCTTTTCCTAATATTAACAAAAATTAAACTGTATATCTATCAAAATGACGCTCAATACATTTTTGCCTTCAGTAGTGTTAGAAACAACTACATTGGCTAAATTATATGTACATGTTTAATGCATTTTACGTAGTGCCAGTCGATTATAAGTTATTCGGCATTCCAAATAAAGAGAAATATGAATATCTAATTTTGAGCAGAAGATATTTTTTTGGCGATATTCAATGTTTAACCTATAATATAACTATAATTGTTAAATTATCGTGATTGGTGTATTGAAATAGTTTTTTTAATTTTAATTTTCTCTATGACATTATATATGTATTAAAATTAAAAAAACTCTTATAATTTTCTTACATACAAAATTATTATGATCTTTTCAGGTTTACTTGAAAATATAAAAGAAAATAGTATAAAAATAAGTAAACAAAATTCAATATTTTTATAATATTATTAATTATGTATATTCATCTATAACTTACTCACAATATGAAAAATTATAGAAAAATAGTGATTTGTTTATTACAATTTCAGTATACTCGGTCAGATAATTTTGAATTTGTAAACTATACCAGAATTAATTTTATTTCCATTATCTCAATAAAATTATGTATTTAGAGATTATTTATATATTGACCTGGTGGATATTTTTAAACTTGAAATGAAACAATTTTTATAAGAAAGTTTTATTTTGTTACGGATCTAATAGATAGGACAATAAACATAAGCATAACGAAAGAAAACCATTATACTAAACATTCATTATCGACACCACCAAACGCATAATAACTAAGATAAAACAGAAAATGATCACTTTAAAAAATTTCTTGAAAACAACAACCATTATTTTTTTTTAAATCATTGTCGTCAAATACAACATAAATAAACGATGAACGAATAAAATAGAATGACCAAGAGACGACAGTCAATAAAAAGCGAGAATAATGAAAGGATCTTCAAAACCACTTAATACTGGGGCATTTACGAGACTGATCATTACCAAAATATTACGTTATAAAAATTTTTAATCTAAACTCTTTTACTATGATTTTTGGAAAAAATTTTAAAAAGTTTAAACATTTTGTATTCAATTTATGAACGTTAACACATTACTATAACTTTTAAATTGTGACTTGAACAATGTTTCTTAACAAAAAAAAAAAACCTTAAATTTTCATCCATCAAATACCATCCAAATAAAGAAAAACGCAACTGCGGCTCATCAACCCACAATGGAAAAAACTAACAATTCAATCTCACATTAATCAATACCAAATATTCTCACTACATCTTCTGTCCGAGTCATTAAACAGAACCCTATTTTACCCTTCATGCGACAATTATGATTCTTCAGAGACATCTAGCTACACTGTGGCGGAACCTTAACATTAAAGAATCAAAGTCTCCACCTCAAATAATAGTGATATAGCAGCTTGAAGAAAAGCAGCAAAAAACAGGGTCAAATTTATAATAATAGCTCCAGTTGTACCTATATCTACAAACATCACAGTAGAACTCTTAGAAGAGCTAATAAATTAATATTACGAATCTAAATACATCTGTCAGTACATTGATCATGGAAGGAAACTACCAATCTACATGGATACTCTTCCTTATGTTCGAGAGAGCAAGACCATCTTCAATAAAATTGATTGAAGCGAAGATTCATGTTCAAGATAGTATTCTTTTACATAAACGACACAATAGATTCTTACAGTTTAAACAGTCCGACTCATTGACTCAACTGCCAAATTTTTGGTCATTTGAATTGCTTTGCGGCTTCTCACCACGCTGCGTCTAATGTGCACGTCCACATCAAGGGAAAAACTGCATCAAGAATTCAGATCAAGTTCCAAAATGCTCTAACTTCAAAAGCAGTTACACACTTCCACTGCATATTTTAAAAAATGTATAAGAAAGTCCAAATCCCTACTCCACACCTCTATCAGCTTAATATTTTTCTCTGACCTATCATTTTTCTAACAACTATACCCAGGAGTGTTAAAAATAACTAACCAGTAAAATTATACTAAGAAATATTAAACAAACAGCCTGTTTTTTATACCAATACCTTAACAATTAACAATTAGAAAGCAATCTAACTACTCACTAGCCTTCTATAAGACAACACTGTTTCAATTATGTACATTTTTAAATGTCTTTACTTTATACAATTTGATTAAAAAATATAATATGTAGATAATAGATACCATATAATTAGTGAAATTTAGTAGGTAGATAATATTATAATTCACATCTCCTAATATAATTTAATGATTTTAATATAATTAAATAAACTGTGATTGACCGTACATATATGTGTATATTTTAGATAATTCTAAAATTTCTCTTGCTGAATATATTATAAATAGTATGTTATTTTATTCAATAAAATTTAAAATACCTAATAAACAAATAACTGAATATTAAAATTATATAATATGAGACAGTTTTTTTTTATGTATATCTGACTAATGCAAAAACTTTTAACCTTTTAAACATTTTAAAGTTATTGTTAAAAAAAAACCAAATTATTCTTCTGCACTATACCAAATACATTTTTAATATAATTTTAATTATACTGAATTATATTAAATTTTTTTTAATATAATAGCTACTTACCTATATATTTTAATTTTTATATTTTAAATATTTTAATTCAGTTACGTGTTTAATTATTAAATAAAATTAAAGCTTGTTAAAATGTATATGATTTCCTTTCTATCTAATTTTCAAATATAACACTGACATACAACAATCTCGATGATTATATGAAACATTTTATTTAATGTAATATATGTACACTTAAATAATCAAAAAATATTGAAATTTTTGTTACTTTCAAAACTGTATATGACCAATCATTTATAATAACATCAAATATTAAGTTTGAAATATAGCTATTATGAACTTGGAAAAAAATTTAATTGAATTCAAGTGTTTAGTTTATTAGATTTATACGTTTTATTTAGATATAGATTTAATTACATTTAGTATATCTATTATAAAATTAAAGGTATTCGATTTTGTTAAAAAAAAAATTAATATTAAACAAAATATTTACCATGACAGAAAGACTATGATTTATATTTAAAATGTATTAAGTGAAAAAAATGGTATCAATATTTGTAATTGTTTTGATTTGTGCTAGATAAGAATTTGTATTTTCTTGTAATTTATCATTCACAGTACCATCTAACCGATACATTCAAGACTGTCTGAATATTTAAAATACCTATCGATTATAAGTATAACAATCCATGTTATGACATGAAAGGGAATAATATTACCGAATTTATTCCGCGATTTGCTCTTCTGCAATTTTATTTTACGGATTATTGAAATTTCGAATACTTTACTTCCGTGGATTTGCCTTTCGGAGTTTTATGATCCGAGATAGGTAACGCGTTCTAAAACTTTAATTTTTGATTTTTATCATTACGAAAAATTAAAAACATATTCGTTTTCAATAATATTATAACATTGTAGTGTATTCATCAAATAGCTTTTATTATTAGTAATTATTTATACAATATAATAAACTATGTATTTCTAATAGTTATTAAAATGCAAAAGTTATACTATATGCAATCGTAATTCTACAATTTTAACTTTTTCTTCTCATTTAATAGCTTTTCAAAATATCATTTGTCCGAGCTGATACTATTTATTCTTGATAGATTTTATCTAAATTTCATTCTATATCCTTTTATGAATGAAAAATGGGAGAATGCATTTGAATGAGACGATAGTACGTGTCTTATACTTACTTCTTAGTATAATATATCTTTTCTTGATGTTTTATAATTCATTATAAAAATATTCATAATATAAGTATTGACGTAATTTTATTTGTTTGTTTGTCTTTGAATTTTTCTTACTTTTATTATCTAGGTAATCTGAGAAACTGTGTATATATTATGTATGATTAGTATTATTGATTATTAATTAAATCGTGGTTTTTTAATTTAATGTACTTTAGATAAAACTAATGAATTTGGTAAGATGCATTATTAAAAATAAAATCAATTTACTTACAGAAAAATATTAAATATATAAACGTAATAATTAATGTACTATAGAAAGCTCTAGTAGTGAATGTAAGTAAAATAATTATTAAAAAAAAAATTTATTATACACAAATATTATAATTATTAAAATTATTGCTCCGCAACCAATTTTATAAAATTCCTTTAATACTACAATTTCCAAAATATTCTCACTAATTTGAACTAGGAGTTTGTAGTTTTGTGTCATGTTTATGATTTTTTAAGTAGTTAATTTAATTAAAACTACATTATTCATTCGAGTAATTTTTTATTAGTTCTCGAAAAAAATATATAAAATTTAATTTGTATTTCTTTATAAATGAACAATATTAGAAACCCTTCATTAATATAAACGTTATTTTATATTATATTTTAATAAATATTTTTTGTAACTGTTTGATATACTACTTATTAGCTGAGAGATTTTCATCTCCGCTGACCTAAGCAAGTGTTTATTGAACTAAGCATCTGTCAGAACCTTATATTAAACGAGTGAAACATAATTATTTTATACGTTTTTTACCTTTTATTTTCACGAAATTAATTTGATATTATATACCTATACACTTAAAACTATCAGTTTCACATAAATTTACTACATAATTATCATTTATATATATTCTATGCATTGTCGTATTTATTTCTAGATCATTTCCCATAAAATCATATACAATTACAAATTAGTTTTACTCCTATAAATTACTATATTCCTTTCCTTTCAAGCACTTCACTCCACTATACATTTCTTATAATTTAAGAACTTCCAGACTAGCACTACATGGTCTACAAATATTATGTACTATAGCATAACACTTCACTCTGTAAATTATAATATATCATATATTATCAAATGGAAAGGTAATGGTTAAATACTTTTCCTTGGTTTACGCCTAAACTTCGATTAAAAACTATCGTTTTTTTTATTCTAGACACTCTTTACTCTTATTCTTGTCGTTTCATACATTATATGTATTACATATATATATATATATCCTTTATTACTTTAATACATCCCTTCGGCATTAAGTTTTTAATTCACTGCAATTCAATTGAATGTACTTTAGATGACAATTACAATTATATTTGTAAGTTATACTAATAATTTTAAATATTATGTTCAAATATAATTAGTATAAGTTATACACAGTATATATTGATTGCAAACCGCTCTATTTACTCACGTACGATGCGTGCACAATAAAAATCATATTATATAATTCAAAAGTGCATTATTATTGTCCCGCTACATAATTTATAATTTAACTTTTGATTATATTTAATTTATAATTAAATTCGATTTTCTATTGCCCCTAACTATCGATGTATATCGTGATCAACATATAGATAATATGGATCGATTTTATCTACTCTTCCATTCAATTCCATTTTTTATTACAATAAAATCCGTTGCTTTCTAAGGCCATTAGACATTTTAGTATGTTACTGTTCGAGCAACGACGCTAGTATGGTTTCTTGCCTACAGCTATTCTGAGTGACCGTGCTGTTATCGCGGGATTTTTACGCTGACTAGTCGTCGCTAAGGATGGGCCAAAAATATCGATAATATCAAAATATCGATATTTGTGCACAATATATCGATATCATTTGATATTATCTGACTTTTGATATCATCTTATATTAATATCGATATTTCAAAAGTATACAACAATTTTAAATGAAAATAAAATAAAATATAATATTAAACTATAAATAGGTATATAGTTTAATTTTTTTTATCGCCAGATACTAATTATTATCTGACACAATTATTACTGTTCAAAAATACTTTTAGATTATTTATTAAAGGTAAACTTAGTAGTTAATGGTCAATTAGAAGTTATTACAGTATTGAGTACAATATTATTATAGCACCTTTCAAGTACGTCCAGCATTTTAAAAAAATCGATTCAAACACAAACAGATGCTAAATATGTTTTAAAAATATTAAAGGGACCGTTACACGTCAAATATGAAGATAATATAACTTTCAAATGTTATTATCATATTTTAATAATATATTACTTATTAGGATACATGATAGGATTCATATTATGATTATATATGATTATTACGTAATAATAGAATAGACTATTTTAAAATCAATGGCAATACTATGTATAAGATTTATGGTAGGTATAAAATCTCTATTCGCAAACTATAGACGAGAATACGAAAAAAAAATATTTGTGATATATCAAAATATCGATATTTTTGGGGAAAATATCAACATCAAATGATAAATTTTCATTTTCATTTTCATTATCAATATCGATCATATCGATATTTTTTCATTTTATCCCATCCCTAGTCGTTGCATACGACTAGACATAATGATAATAATTAAGTACGCTACGAACTGTTATACGGGCTGCTCCCGGTCGTATGTGTGCCGTACTCGTATGTCACGGGTTTTCAATTTTTTTCGACTTAGAAGAAAATCTTTTCCGTGGTGGACGGACGCTGGATTTTCAACGATTGATGTTTTTTTGTTCCCAATACTTGGCGGCTGGATATGATGATCGTAATTTGTAAATGTCAATTTTTATCATTGTTTTAAAACCATTATGTAATCAGCAATTTTATACAAGTATTTAGTTTTAACATACATTGTTTTAAATTTGGGCGCCCACTAATGTATAGTAATTTTAGAATATTAATACAATCATTTTATTAATAATATTATTTTGGTTAAGAATTTAATTTTTATGTTCGCGAGTGCGTCGCCCACACCAGGCGATCTCGTCTTAAGGCGAGCGACGTGCTAACAGTTACAGTATGCTAATTTTTAATGAAATAAATACCTATACAATATATACACAATTGCAGTCCCGGATTGGCTTGGCGAGTTACCAAGAAAATCTTGACGAGCCAGTAGAAAAATGCATTGTAATAATGTTGAAAATAATCGAAAAATAAGATATTTATGTTATTCCCCAATTGTGTCATACTTCAAAATAAAATTTGCTAGAAACATTTTAAAAAAATTAGATATATAAACATTTAAAGGGTAAAATTATAACAGTTCGGCCAGTAAATATAGACATCTTGGTAGGCCAAATTTACCAAAACCGATCCTGCACAATTGTAACATATATACATGTACAAATTTATTTGAATAATAACACTATCAAAATTAGTTTATATTATATTATTATGTTCAAGTTGGTTTTTTCAAAACAAATTTAAAATAATTTAAATTTCAACAATATTGATATTTCAATGAATGAAATAAAAACATCAACTAATATATATTAATAAAATGATAAATTATTTAAAATAGATCCACATAAAAGCTAAAAGACTAAATTAATTATACTTTAAAACCGAAGAAACTCGAAATATGCATTTATGTTTATAATAAAATTTTAAAAAAAGCTAGTTTTATTTCAGCTTGAAACGTGTTTGTTTTTTACTTTGCTATTTTTGTGATTGTCTAAAATAAAGATGCAAATGCAGCAAGCCCTACTAATGGGCAGATCCATTATATGGGCGACCTATTTATGGTAGTTACATGGAGGTTGGTGGGAAATAGGTGGATGGTCCATCCGATAGGATATGTTTTTAAATAAAGTATTATTTAAAATAATTCCCAATAATAGGATAGATGCTCTTAGTAAATGACCAGAATTAGTACTTCTAAATATTCATTAGATGTTTATATTTTTTGTTCTCAAAAAAATAGACGTGATTCTAATGGACGATGATAAAATACAACTCTTAAAAAGTAATTGTGTTTTTAGTCTTATATAATAGGATATTGTCAAATTAAATAATATAATTTTCTTTATAACAAAATGTTTATTTCAGATTGTGATACAGGTATATCTCTTGCTATTAATATCATCATCAGTTTAATTAAATTAGTTTATTTTAAAAAGTATTTAGTTTAGTTTAGATGTATATTATATATAATATGTTTAATATTATTACACACTGATAGCTTGTAGGTACCAATAGTAGTTTTTACATGTTATAAAGATAATTATTCGTTCTAATTTTAATTAATATTGCTATATAGGTATTGTTTCATATTATGCATCAGCTTTGCCTTTTTTACTTATATTGAAAACCCGGTCGAAATTAACAATGGGTAAAGAACGCTTAAATGGGCTAGCTTAAATGCACAAAGATTTTTTACTATAAAAAATAAAGTCATACTTTTATTGTAACTGTAATTTTTAGATTCTGAGTGGAGCGAGGAATGTATTGTTTCTACAATGCAATGTATGAAAATGTTTTTTCTAGTAGAAATAATTTTCCGATTACGACAAGTAGGATATGCTTTCGATAACAAATCGTATCATCTCGGTGTGATAGCTTTTTGGTATAACTATATTAAGCTCAATTTTCGAATTTCTTAAAAGTCTTTTCATAGGAGAAGAAAAGCTACCAAAAAATGGGTAAATCGCAAAATTACGATTTCCGTAATTTTTTTTATTTTTTATTTCGTGATAACTAATTGAGTATTGATTGTAAGAATATAAAAATTTTTTTGAGTGCTAAAAATGGTAATATACAAGTGTGGTAAAATTTTGGAACAGATTAGTTGATTATTTGGCTAAATATAGAGCTATAAAAATATTTTACAAAAAAAATTAATATTTGAAAATTTTATAGAAGCCTAAAAATATACTACTTAATATTTTTACAAAATATTTTTAAAATCGTGACTGACAAATTTTTTTTTATAGGCTTTTTATTATTATTTTTTCTGATGTGTCAAAACATTTTTTCGGATAGAAATAATTTTTACTTGATAACCACAAATAGGGTACCCTTTCCGTACCAAATTCCATTTAGTTTGTACTTTATTT
This sequence comes from Eriosoma lanigerum, assembly GCA_013282895.1. Taxonomy (NCBI): domain Eukaryota; kingdom Metazoa; phylum Arthropoda; class Insecta; order Hemiptera; family Aphididae; genus Eriosoma; species Eriosoma lanigerum. The sequence goes on from CM023362.1 coordinate 9,236,751, forward strand.
AACTCATTTTTTTGGATTTCCCAGAAGTTTTTCCTTGAGAAGCGGAAATTCGGCAAAATTACGATTTCCGTTATTTAAATTTTTTTTTCTTGATTACTAATTTAATTTTGATTGTTGAGACTTTCAATTTTTTTTAGTATTAACATAGGTAATATTTACGTCTAGTAAAATTTTGGAACGGATTGATTAATTTCTTGGTAAATAAAGAGCTTTGAATTTTTCCAAAAAAGTTTAATATTACCTATAGTTTTTGGTTTAACGATATGAAATTGTTATTGAAGCCTACTCATATACTATTTAATCTATTTACAAAATATTTTGAAAATCGTGACTGACGATTTTTATCATGAAATGATAAATCTCCTTGAATATTGATTGTAGGGATTTGAAATTTATTTTGCATATTTACATATGTAATTTAGACTCGTGTTATATTTTGGAATGAATTATCAGTATAGTATATATAATATATTAAGATTTGTTCAGAATCGTGTTTTATAATACAATAGCATTGCATTCAAATCTTAATAATTATAATAAATCGCTCCGGGGACCGAAGGGACGAAGGAGGAACGTCCACAATTGACCTTCCCACTTTTTTATTTTATGAATTAACGAATAATATTTGTTTTTATTAGAAAATCTTAAAATTGAATTTCAAAACTGGTTAGAAAATGATAATAGAGAAGGTAAATTATATATTTCTGTACTTAATTTTAACAAACAATGATTTGGACCCATATTAGTAATAAATAGTACCTATATAACTTCATTTTATTTGAAAATATGTATAAATGCATAATTAGTTTTTATAACAATTAGTGATTGAATTGCGAAAAATTAAGTAGGGGTGTTCTAACGAAAAAACGGAATTTAACGGAATCTAACGATCTAAAAAGTGCATTCCAAAAAACTATAGCTTTCCCCTCAACACCTTATTCCATATACAAAGAGTAAATCTATTTTTGTTAAATACTACATTTCAGCTAAATATGTATATATAAATTCTAAATATAATCTATGTATGCTCAGTAAATGATTTAATGTTCACTTAATTGTCCCAAATTTGACAAAATACTATAAATATTGAACTTATAATGGTTTAATTAATAGTGATTTTCTTTTAATTTTTAAGACGCAAGTAGGATATATTAGGGTGTACTGATACCAACTCTTTATTGATACTCTAATAGTGATAAAGAAGCTATTATATATATATAATAAACGCATATAAGAATAAATTATAAAAATTCCTAATTAGCACAATAATTATGCATCAATTATAAATAATATAATATGGTGTTGATATTGAACAGCGATTATATGCAATATATACAAATTAGTGACCAGTTTATAATATAATAATCAATTGATTTAATAATTAATAATATTTTCTAATATACATTTAATAATTTAATATTATTTTTAAGTACCGCTGATTAGCAAATAATATATATATATATATATATATATGTATGTATGTATACAAGTTTCAATATAAATTGTATACGATATATCTGTTTAACAATATCTAAATAATTTCAAATAATGTAACATTCAAACAACAATAAACATAACAATTAATAATAAATATAAACTATCAAAAACTCATTAATAAACAAAAAATAATAATTCAACAAATATGAAATAACTTCTCAATTAAATAACAATCTCTGTATTGATAATAATATTATAATTTTAACAAACGAATAAAAATAACAATTTGTAAAAATGGTATACGTCCATGCGCTGTTATTATAATATTAAGAAATTACGTGATAATAATATTTTTCTCTCATTAGTTAACATATTATTGAACTCTTTATACTCAATAATACAATATTTCTCTCTTTTAATATATAATGATAGATAATAAAATATAATAAAACTCACAATAAACATTTGATGTTGCCATAAAAAAACCTCAATACAAAAAAAAAAAAAAAAAAATAATTGACACTCAAAAATAATAAAATAATATAACATAATTTAACACGCAACCATGGGCGTTAGACAACAACAAGAACGTCCGACAATATTATAATAAGAGTAATTAAAAATAGGTGGGCGATATTGTCAACGACCGAGGAAAGATTAGGAATAAATATTAATAACAAAGATAATAATATTATATAATAATTTTTATAATTGCGCTGCAACAAACAGTAATAGGTGTATTTCATAATTAAACTTACAAAATTTTAGTTTCATGTAAAATAAATTAACTAATGAAAATGATATTATATTTGTGTACAAATAAATGAATAAAAATTAATAATTCGGGAAATCGTATGTTCTTGTGATATAAAATATGCAAATTAAATATCCTACATACGAACCCAACACTCATCTTTTCTCATCCCGCATTACGCAACCGCACGACAAATACGCACGAAATACAAAAAAACATTTCCCGCTCGACCTATCTCATATTCTTTAACGATCACGTTTACGATTATTTTATTTCCTATCAGTTTTTCTTATCAATTATAACATTATCAGTAATATTTTGATGTACTAACACAATATCATCGATTATATCCTAACTTATTAGGTTGCTAGTTGCGGCTCCAGAACACACCAATATATCCTACTTACGTAAACATTTAAACTCTGAATGAACTGTAAACAGAATAATATATTCTGAATGAGTGAAATAGCACGCAAGAGACATTTTATTTTTTAATTATATGTGTCTTAAACTTTTTTAATGTTTTGTGACTTATTATTAAATAATTCACATAATATATTGATGCACGTCTTTAAGTAATTTTGTTTATTTAACTATACGTTTTACTTCCAATATATGTTTTGGTTTTGAATAATCTGGGATACTCAGTCTTGGAGTTGTAACTCTGAAAACATTTAACGGAAGTATTATTATTATCAGTCGGATATTTCGATACTTGGAAATATTAATCTAGTACATTATATATATATATATTAATTTGGTAAAATTTATTAAATGTATAAAAATAATAATTTACTTTTATGAGTTAATAAAATAATTTTTTATATAACTAAATATTCATTTCAGAAATTTCTGAAGGTATGCTTATTATTATCAATATCATCATCAGTTTATTTGAATTAGTTTATTATAATAAGTAATAAGGGTTAAATAAATTATATAGTATTATTATAATGAATTAATAAGTTTAGTTTAGTTATATTATATACAGGGTGTCCCAGATCTATTTAATAATTGAAATAACTCTGCGCAAAATTAAAATTTTTGAATGCATTTTTTTTAATATAATTATTTAGGCAACGGCTATAATTTTACTTTTACTACTTATTTAAAAAAAAATTCTCATAAAAAATGTTTTTATAAATATTTTTAATTCTTTACAAATGAACAAGAATAAAGATACACCACTTTATTCACTTATTTAATTATTTTTCACGAATTTGATTAGATATTTTCGTTTTATTTTGGTGTTAAATTTATAATGAGTTTTAATATTGTTTTACATTTTAATACAATATTAATTGCACTTATATATACATCAGCAATGTTTATGTTACGTGGATGAATCATGTTTGACTGATTCATTTATTAATGACCAATAACCGAGATTAACTGTTGTAATTATAATTATTTATAATATGTTTGTATGTACAAAAGTCATAAAGACCCAACAATGTACAAAAACGGTTGTTGTTTATTGAGTGGTTATAAAGGGACTATTTTCTGTTGTGAGAATCTAACGGTTTTCGTTTCTGATAAAATCTATCAATCATTTTGTACAATATTGTAAAAAGACAGCAGATTTCGATTTTAAGTTTACGTGTTGTGTTAAATATTTTAAACTTTAATGTTTCTGATTGTGCTATTATGAATTTTTAAACGTTAATGGAATAGAAAATCTTATTTTGATTGGTTAACCTTAAATAAAAATTAATTAATATATTTTTAATCAAGTATTTTTTAATAATTGTTTTATGAATTAACGTGTAATATTGGATTTTGTTAGATGATCTAAAACATGATTTACAAGACCAAGTTAATAAAACTCATGAAACAGGTAAATTATATATTTTTATGTTTAATTTTAACAAACCACAATTGAATGTTATAGCATTATTTAGTATGCAAATAGAAAAGAAAGAAAGCATTTTCACGACAAGCACCTCAATTCTCTCGTAATATTTTTATTGCATAAATATATAGTATTTATTATAAAATAATTACACAAAAAGGTTAGGAGATAGAAGGTTGTAACAAATGTTTAACGGTTAATTTGTATGCAATACTAATTGCATTCTCTGTTATTTGCTCATTTAATTTACACTATTTTATTATTATTGTTATTATTAATATTATAATTACTTGAGTATAGTAGAAATGTATTATTTAGATAAAACTTGGATTAATTACTTAGATACCTACTATATAATTTTTCAAGATGAAGACTCTGATGTGTAGTTTTATTGAAAGTATAAAATACCCTTAGCAATTGAACAAAAGCAACTATTTTATATAAATGTATTGGTTATATTCTTTCTTTGTATACAAAAGTAATTATAAAAGTTTAATTTTAATATTTTATATTATCGTTAAATGGTATAAAATAAAAATTCGCACGCTATAACTGTTGTATCTTTTATAGCAATCGGCTTCATTTGCAAACCATCAAACAATTTCCAGTTTGATAATGATAATAAACATTTAATGACTAACCGAATTTCGAAGATGACGTTTTCCTCGTTGATAACTTATAACACCTCGTCTATTATGAATTGTCAATATATTATAATATACTGTTATAATGGAATAAAAATAAACATGCTACAATAAACACAAAAAATAAAGAAAAAAAAAAACAATAATAATAATAAAATAATAGTGTATAATTATAATAAGTAAATAACAGAGAATGCAATTAGTACCTATTGCATACAAATTAACAGTTTTACATCCTCTTTTTTCCTAATCTTTTTGTGTACATAATTATTTTATAATAGACACTATATTACAATTAGATAGTAGAAAAACTATGATTAATCGCGAATTTCATTATCGGTTTTTAAACAGAAACTAATGATGAGCGAATATATATTTTTATGGTGAGGGGAAGTAAAGACACGTGTCTCTAGCCACTGAATAGTTCTTATAGCTCTTAAACGACATTCATGTAAATTATAAAAGTAGTCTTGCAAATTCATACGTATTACATGATAAATATTTAAGTATAAGATTATGTCTTTTTAAATGTGGGGGAGCCGGAGATACGTACGTATTAATATTCTCTTTCATTTGAGATAAACCAGTAAATTTTTTGGTAATCGACTTAATACAATTTATAATATAATTAAACTAAAAAATATAACTTCTATTAAATTCGTATTCTAAGGTATTAAATTTTTCAATATTTCTTATAAGAAGATTATCACATTTACCAGGAATTCATTTTCTATTATTTTATATCGATTTTAATATATTTTGATCGAGTAACATAAAATTGTGTAATTAAAGAATAAATAGTATTATTTATATATTTCTATTAAATTAAATGCCGAGACTGAAGTACACAAGAGGTTATCGATACATATGTACAATATTGATGAAAATAAACAATGATTAAAAAAATTTAAATAAATTCGGTTATGTAACGAAATTAATGTAAAAAATAATAAATACAGCATAATAAATAAAAAGTAAAAAGTATCTGGTGTAATTGATGGTTGTGTCCATAATAAATACTATTTGTTGGTATCGAAAACTATGAAAAATGTCGTGTAGTGAAAGATGAAACTATTTTGTAGTCATTAGTTTAATTAGCTCGTTTTTCAAATATAATTTTATACACATCACATGTACAAAAAATTACACATTTTTTATGACTAAAATATTAACAAGTTAATACTAATTGTTATATATATATTTACATAAAACATTTTATATAAATATACTTTAATAAATATATTTACGAGTATTTACTAAAACTAGTGTCCCAAAGGCCAAATAACATTTTTATATTTGATATGTAATTTTCGACTGATAATATTTAATCGAATTGGAATAACAACACAGGCATAATTTAACCAAAAGGCCAAAACACAAAAATAGGCCACATTAAATTTAGAATGACTAGAATGACTAGTCGATGACTTCGATCACTAGAATATGCTGTATAATATTCTTTTTAGTGAGAAATTATGATTAAAATTGATAAGTGTATAATTTCAATTAGTCTTTATCGTTATCTATTAGTCATTTTTAATGATATGTATCAGGAAAAAACCAATATATTGTATCGATTCATTAAATAAATTGTAAATACAATTAATTGTGTAATAAAATGAGAACGTTCCAGCGTTCCGACTGCCATTTAATCTTACATCATACTTACTCTAGTACAGGTCGTAATGTAGGTCTGTAGAAATATACCGAAGTCATATCTCAATAAAAATAGATACATATCATTTTCGAGTTCGCATCGTGAACGTATCATTACATATTTCCTCCCTTGATAATCTTAATGCTTTTATTTTTTTTATTTTTAGTGAACAAAGAAAAATTCAAAGATTATGTATTAAAGCATTTTGATGGTATCAATTGTTTAAATTATATATAAATAATAAAATTAATTATAAATATTAATCTTTGTTATGATATAAGTTACCCAAATATTCCCAATCTATATCTGTTTGATTTTTTGGAGTATTAAAATTTCTCGAACCTGACATTATATGGTTATTCGACTATTCTAATTAATCCATTCACTTCCATTTTTTTTAAATTTAATTTTTCAGAATGTTCAGCATTTACCACTCTTGTCAGAAAATCTAGGATTATTCGTAATATGTCCTCAATAAGAGTGGTCTAATGATTTTAATTTTTCAAGATATCATCTATAGGAATTTCGTAAATTACTACAGAAATTTTTCTAACACTTTTATTAGTTTATGTTTTATACCATTCAAAAAAAATTGTTTATAACAAAATTACCTATATTGTACGTTGGACTTATCGGAATAACACTCATTTAATATTATGATACCGAAAATATTGATAGAAAAACTTTTCTTTTTTTTTATTCCTTTTTTATACCTCATAACTATTTTCAATCTACAACCCTAGTCATAAACCTCCATAAAATTCGATGAGCTACATCAATTTCATTCACACTAGCTACCATCATCAATGTCTACTCCACTGATCCACTTCTTCTTTGGTCTTCCTTTCCCTTTCTTATTTTCTAAATTCATTTCCAAGGGCGAACTAGGTATTGTAGGGCCCGGGTGGTCAATTGTATATTAGGGAAACATATTGAGAAAGGCATAAGTGATTTTTAGGAGGAGGCTTCACTGATTATTATATATAATACAATGAAGGGCCCGGGGGCGTCTGCCACCTCCCACACCACCATAGACAGTCCATCCCTATTCATTTCAATAATGACCCTCATTAACTCCGAATAATCTCACCTTAAAACATGCTAAAACCATCTTACCCTGTTCTCTCTCATCACTAGAAACAACTACAATTACTAAAAATCACGAAAAAAAATTAATATTACATGAAATTAAACATGACGTATTAATATTAACACAATTATTATTATTATCATTTGTTGTAATCAAATATATGTTAATTATCTGCAAGTTATTATATAACAAAACCATTATTTTAAATTATTTAAGCATTTCTAGTTATCTAATACGATTCGGTATTAATAAACCGTTTTCTTATATTTAAAATTATTATGACCTACACAGATTTAATAGAAAGACTTAAGACAAAGTATATCACATCTTATTACGATAGTAAGTAACTAATCTCAATAAACTCTTTATTTTAAGTATATTTCATTTTATATACCTATATTGAAGTATTAGATCTCTGGATTATACCTACTGTTATATTATCATAAAACAAATATAAACATTTATTTTCGTCCATTTATATTCAATTCAATAGAAATAAAATATTATTCTAGTAATTTAGTAGGTTCTATTATTTGGTAATTTATTTTTAATGCTTCATTGTAACATTTCGATTGGACACAGCCAGATGCAATGGCGTAACTGTGGGGAGGAGGGGTGGAAATACATTTTTCTTTTACGTATACCTATTTTTTGATTTTTACACTACTACACAAGGCATAAGCCTTAAACTCATGGGGATTACATTTATTTTATGTAAGTTAATAATAATAAGTGTTAATACTAAAATAATACTAATAATACTAAAATAATACTAATAATACTAAAATAATACTAATAATACTAATATGTGTAAAAAAAAAAAATAAGTTTAAAAAATCACTGTCAACAATATTTAAACACATTTTTAATTTGTTAACTGTTGACTTATTTGGGGGGGGGGGGGGCAAAATAATACTTTTGCCCCTTTCCGATAAAATTAAGGGGGCAAGTACCCCCGCGTGCTGGCTCAGAGACGTATTAATATTGAACGGCATTAAACCCTCCTCCAGGACCTAAAAAAAACAAAATTGCTCATAATAATATTATTTGACAGCATGTTTTAGATTTTACATTATAATGTATACTGATACAGAACATATTTATTTTTATATTTATGCAATTCATTTTTTATATCATAAAACGATGAGGGGGGTTGTCATCATGATAACTTCTAAAAATAATCTGAACCCTCCTTTATAAATTTCTAAATACGCCTCTGATCTCTCTGTATAAAATATTTAATCTTTAATATTAATTTAATTTGTATTCATAATTAAGTATAGAATACTATACTAAATATTATATTTTTTTTATGAATATTATACCTATTGGCTATTTAGTTGAAGAAAATATTAAAAAATTGATGTTTGATCGTAAGAAATATAATTTAAAAACTTTATTAAATGTTCAATTTTATTTACACAACAATGAAGATGCATCTAATCATATGTTACATTAATAGTTCAAATACTGAAATAATATATTATTTATATCCGTAAAACTTATCGATACCTATTCTAAATAAACGTCATATTTCAGTCACGGGCTAATTCAACCCAGATAAAGGGATGGGGGGGGGGAAGCGAACTATAATTATTTGTGTAGTACGCATTATATAGGTATACATTCAGTTAAATGTCCATATGTAAAATCTAATTTTTCTATTAGACCGTGAGGAGGGGGGGGGAGCGATCACTCTGATCATCAACCCATGATCTGTCACTGATTACAGCAAGTTTAAAATCTTATTTACTAAATTCAGGATATAATATAAAAAACATATTTATTTTTGAAAATTATGTTAATTATGACTTTATATAGTAATTGACTCTGAAAATGAGATTATGCTGTATCAGTATTTTACATTAAAATTGTTTACAGCTCTATTGCAAGCTATAAACTGGATCATAAGAACTCGGATTGTAATTTTTAGCAAACGTAATAATATTTCGGATGGTAGAATATTCTATACTGTAATGACCGGTTCGAATTATTATACTTACCTTAATGGCTCTATAATACTTATATTATTGTATTATAATTAATAAAATTAATATTTCTAAAAAAAAATTTTTTATTACGGAATTTTACAATCTAGATTTATAACGATCCGCATAATGTGATAAATTAGATAGGAAATTCTAAATTTTTCGCTTTTGTGATGTCATGTGATTAATGTAATTTAAATGTAAATTAACTTGTATTTTTATATATTCCTCAGATGTAAAATATGAATGGGAAAAATATGTTGAATTTCGTAAATATAGTTTATCAATTCTTCAATAATATTAATATTAGATTGAAACAAAATTGTTTCAAACCTATTTAGCTTTTACGAATAATCCATTTAAAAACCACAGCATTACTGTAATCGTAGATTTAATAAATTTTTGTGAATTATAGAAAAAAAGATTCTCATGCAGTATTTTTGAGTATTAGGACCGATAATTTTTATTACTGAAATTACAAAAGTTATACACCTGTATATATTTCCATCAATTTCGTATATAATATGGTTTGGTGGATAATTGTATGAAATCTATTTCTTAAAAGAAAAGTATAGATTCTTTTGTTTCAATAGACACGTATTTATAAAATTAGGTCTAAGACAAAAGAAAAAGCGGGAAAGTCGAATTTGGACGATCCTCCTTCGTTCCATCGGTCCTTGGAGAAATTAATGATTGATATAATTAAGATTTGAATACAATTCTGAACAAAACTTAATATAATACAATATAGGTAAACTACCTATGAGAACACTCAACAAATTTTGAAGTACTTTCATTCGAAATTGCATTAGCTATCATGAAAAATCTAAAATAAATTTCATCAAAATTACGATTTCCGTAAATTTTGCAATTTTTCTGTAATTTTTTTCTCAAGAAAAAAATAACCTAATCCTTGAGAAATACGAAAAATGAACTAAATAAAGCAAAACTAGATACAATTTACTATCGAAAGAATACCCAATTTGTGGTGATCAGACCATTATTTCTACCCGAAAATGTGTGTTCATATATAAAAAAAAAAAATCATTATAAAATCAATACATTTCTCATTTCGCTTAGAATTTCTAATGTATACTGGTTGGTAGCTATTTTAATTATTCCTATATTTAAGTAGATGATATTATTATATCAATGTCTTGTATGTATTTTGTATTATTTACCTAACGATTTTAATATACCTAATTAAATAAACTGTTATATTTTAGATGAATTAAAACTTACACTTGCTCAATATATTGATGTATGTTATATTATTTTAATATTTCATAAATATAAAATTCTTAAAAAATAAATAAAATTAATATTCCTATACCTAAGATAAATATATAATAATATTATATCTATTTATATAAGTATATTATATAATTTTCAGAATGATATATGCTTGTAGGTATTAATAATACGCAATTATAAAAAAAAAATTTTCAGTTATTGATTGTGTTTGTCATTGTTAAATCTAATAATAAAATAATAGATTTTATTTTATATAATTAATCTAATTTATATATAATATTAGGTATATTTAATTGGATTCTCACGAGAATTTTACTGTTTAATTGTTTAATGAAATTGCTGAATAAAACCTTTTAACACATATTTATTGTCTATTTATTTAAAAGTACAAACCTATAAAAAAAAAAAAAAATAGTCAGGCATAGATAAGTACTAATTATTAATTAATAATAATTAATGTTTTAATGAAATATACCTAGTTTACTAAACAGTGAACCGAATACATATACTATATGGAATAAGCATTACATATAATTCCCGAACTGAAAAATTTCTCCCAAGTGGAGGCTGCCATTTTGATTCCATAAGTGGTTTATTACCACATAACGTATAAAAATATATATTTAAAAATTTTAAATTAACTTTTGAGTATTATTTGCGGTGATATAAATATAGATATATTGATTTATTCATATTAGATTCTGAGCGGAGCAAGGAATGTATTGTTTCTACAAATATATTTTTTTTATTTTTTTTATTTTTTTATTAATATTAAGTATCTAAACATTTTGACAAAAAATGAATATACTACATGTATAAATAATTTTACTAGAGTTATAGAATCCTCTAAATCTAGTATTAGTGATATATGTGTTAAATATGTCGATGCTAATTAAATATAAATTCATATGTATTAAAATGTGACATAACTGACCATTATGCTGCTAAAACACTGGTTACTGATTATATCTGATAAAATTATTAATAACGTAAATACTGTCAAATTTAAATATAAATAAAGTAAATTGTAGCCACTTAAACTTATTAATTAACACATAAAATTGGTATTCCTGTTTGGTTACCGATCACGTAGATAATATGGTTGAAGTTTTTAATTGTAAAACAACAGAATTCATTTATCATTCTACCACCTATGTACCTAGGATATAAACCTAAAAAAATTATTAAACTAAAAGAATGGATTACTACTGGAATAATAACTTCAATTCGAAATAGGGAAAAATTATTTGCTAAATCAAAATGAAAACTATTTGATATACGTTTTAAAAAATTTTATAATATGTATAAAAATTTATTAAATGAATTAATTAGGAATTCAAAATAACTTCATTATCAAAACAAATTATAAAATGCTCAGTCCAATAATAAACAAGTATGGAAAATTATAAATTAGGTAATCGAGAAATCCAACATAAATAAAATGTATATCATAAATAAGAAATTAAAGAAATACGGTATAATTACTGAATTAAAAAGAGAAATCTGTAATGAATTAAACGACTTTTACATAAATATTGGAAATAATTAAGAAATAAAACACGTAAACCAGTCAGTAAACCGATCAGTGCCGGATTTATCGAGGATGCAGGGGGTGCACCATTAATAGTTTAAAATAGACTTGTAGTGTACCAATTAGTGATAGGCACTACCGACTAGTTTTGACTAGGTATCCGAATATCATTCGATAGTTTGTTTGGACTATCGAATATCATTGGTATCCGAATATCATTCGATAGTCCAAACAAACTATCGAATGAATAACCGATAGTTTTCATTCGAATCAAAAACATCCGATAGTTTTAAAATCTAAGGTCAAAAATCTAGTAGGACCAAGTTTATTAGGTACTGAATTTTTAAAATTATATAAAGCAAATATAGATTTTGTTAGAAAGCAAATACATTTGTTAAATAACGATAAGGTAGTTATATTTGAATTTGGCAAAGATGATTTATTAATAAATATAGATAATGAATTAATTAATAACAATAATATTAACAATGAAATCGAAGAAATAAATATTAATAATACAAGAAATGACATAAACGAAAATAATGAAAACGAAAAATTATTAATTAAAATTAACAATCCAACATTGAAATGGTGGGATAATGAAAACCAGGTTAAAACAATTTAAAAATATGATATAAATAAAATACAATCTGATGAAAATAAAATAAACAAAGAAAATGAAATAAATAAAATTAATTGTTAAAAATTAAATAAAACGTTAACATTATTATCTTCTAAATTCGTTAAATTGGAAAATGTACCGAGAGATGGCAATTGTGGTATTCATACATTACAGAAAATCTTACAAAACGAGAAAATAAATATAAATTTTCAAAATATCCAAGAACTATTAAAAATAAAAAAACGATGAAAAAACAATATGGTTAGAAACAGAAGATTTAGTTGCTGTAGTAGATTATTTTGGATTTAATTTAATAATATTACAGGAACAACAAAATTCGAATTATATAGCACTAGTATATTATAAATCCGTACAACGTAAATTTTTGTGTATTTTTCATAATTTTAATCACTGGACACCAGGTATTGTATCAAATAAGATAAATAATATTATTACAAACACAATTCTTATTAACGATATTCCCACGTTAAATTCAAGACGCACTATTTTAGAAACACGATATAAAACTGATGACTTACTAGAAACTACAAATTCACATAAAGTAACAAATATACTTCAGCAAAATCATCGTCCTATAATAAATACCATGAAACTAGAAAATATATCACCTGACACTATAAAATCAATTTTCGATATTGTTCTAATTCCTAACATTTATGATCACTCAGTAATAGATGAATTAAAAATATTACAAAAAACATTTCAAAATCAAAAAGATAAAAAAATATATAACATTGGCTATAAAGTAGGTGAAAAAGTCCTAGTTAAAATACCAATACGTGAAAATAAATTTTCAGATAGATACGATGGACCGTACTCAATAAGTAAAAAATTAAACCAAAACAGTTATTTAATAAAAATAAATAAAAACGGAAAATTAGGAAAATACATGTATAACAAATAAAAAAAATACATTGATAAAAGTCACCAAACATATAATATATATTACTATACCTAACACAATTTACGTGTGAATAAAATAAAATATTGAAATAAATCTTAAAATCATTTAATAACGTATAAATAAAATAAAATATTAAAATATGAGAAAATAATATTATTAAGCAAACAAAGCAAAAACGTAATAATAGTATAAGTTAATCATACTCGGTCACACGCGAATAATTAATAAAAATAAAAACTATAATAGACACTGCATCAGCAGAATAAAATAATAAAATACTGCTTGAAATCGGTAATCATTAAATTAGTCTACAGATAAATATTTAGTGATACAAAATAAAAAATCAAAATAAATCAAAATTTTTAAATAACTGTACGTAAAAAAAAAAAGGGAAAATTAAAAACCCAAATATACGCGCATTGTGCTAGTGAGAATTATTTATTTACTTTACTAACGGAAAAACAAACTCTAAAATTAATTCTAAAATACTATCCAGTATGGAGTACAATTTAACTTAATTTTTATATGGAGAAATTTGTAATGCCATGTTGTTGTGAAGGGCTGACGTGCGTGTGTGTGCGCATGTGTATTGTTGGGTATTTTATAGTTAAGGCGAAAAATGTGTAATATTGATTTAATAAATATATAGTTTGTAATTTGAAAATTATAACATCTATTATTTATTTCAATTGTCATGGAGTTGGTAACTTAAGTTTTAGATTTTGACCAGGACCTTGTGAGTCTACATTGCTGTGTCCTCATTGACCCCACCTAAAAGATAAATTTTGTGCGAATATTGACAATAATAAGAAAAAATAGTTCTACAATAAGAATTTTTTTTTTAAAATAATAAGAATATGCCTAATGAACGTTATGTTTTTAATAAAATTCCAAACTATCATGCAGTAGTCAATAGTGTATGTGATTTTATGCACGATGTTACGGAAGGGGTTGCACGATACGATATGGCAGTTATTATTAATTATTTTATAAATAATAAATATTTTTCACTTAAAGATCTAAATAATCGAATATTATTATTTGACTATGGAATAACAGAACGCAAAAATTATCCACCTCCAACAACAACAACAATTGTATTATTATGTCTTCATCGGAAATGTTGTGTCTTATTCGATATTTTGGACTCATTGTTGGAGAACTAGTTCCATTAGAAACCGACATTTGGAAATTATATATATTTCTTAGAAAAATTATTGATATTTGTTGTGCTAGAATAATTCAACCGGAATGTGCATATCTATTAGACAGCTTAGTTTTAGAACACAATAGATTATATTTATATTTTTCTAAAAACTTATTAAAACCCAAATTTCATATTCTAACACACTATGGTCGTCTTCTTCTTCAAAATGGTCCTATTATATTAACATCATCATTAAGATTTGAGTCTAAACATAAAGTTTTAAAAGCATTCACAAATTCAATTCCATGCCGTATAAATCTTGGTCATACATTATCACATAAGTTACAATTAAAAATGGTTAATCGTTTATCAACTAAAACAGGGCTAGAATCTGACTTAAAAGTAGGAACTTGTTTAAAAATAAATATTTCTAGAGATTTCAATTTAAATGTATTTAATTCATTACCTACAGAGTTTAAACCAGAAACATTTTCGGCATCTTGGATAAAATTTAAAGGTATTATTTATAAACCAGGCATGTTAGTGGTAGTGGAAATAAATTTAAATGACTGCATATTTGTTAAAATTATTAATATCCTTGTTTATAATTTAAAAATTCCATATTTAATATGCGAGCTTTATTCAACAGTAGGGTTTGATAGTCACTTTCATGCCTATGAAATTAAAAAATATAATGAAATAGAATTTAATGGTTATCATATAAACGATTTACCAGATGGAACACCTACAATTATTAGAGTTCTAAGTAATGGAAAACTTTATGCGACTTTAAGATATGTACTATAATAATATTATTATATATTATATATTATATAAGTAATTTATTTTATTTCCACATACCATGGATAAAATTATAATAATTATTATATATTAATCAAATTAATGTATCTTAATATCTTATACACTAAATTATTTTTATATATATATTTTTAATTTGAATATAAAATTATTAAAATATTATTATTATTATTATTATTAAATATTATTTATGAAATTATGCTTTGTCATAAATGCACTTTTATTTTATATTTACTTGTAATATTTATAATATGATGTATATCTTATGTATAATTAATAATTATTTAAATATTTAATGTAAATATTGTAAATTGGTATTCAATATATTTGTATATGTGTACAAACACTTGTCTATTTTATTTAAAAATATATTTATAACATCTAATTCATATATCATCCTATTTATGTCCAATTAATTTAACTATAAAACGATTCATTGTAATAACAAAATAGTATATGTTATTTCTACATTATACTTACATTTGCAAATAACAACAAAGATGTAGTTAATATAACAATGAAAAGAATAATTTTTTCTACAAAATAATTTAATTATTTCAACTAATTTATTTGGAATTAGTATAACAAATAATTGTACCTAATTCTACACCTAATTCAATAGTTAATATTACTAAAATAAGTATTTAAATTACACATTACTTATTGTTATTTTAACTATACCGTGTAGTTAATAAAACAAATACGGTTTGCTAATAACAGTATATTACGTTTAACATTATATTAATGTTATGTTAACACCAAGCAAGCTCTGGCAGGAAAACGACGTGCAAATGTGTATGAGACTAACGCTAGTTATTGTTAAATCTACTACAGTTTTCTATGTGTGTATATCTAAGAGTAAAGAGCCCATATAATATGATTTATATAACTTCTCTAGAATGGCCGGATTAAGGGGGGTGGCTAGACGGGACGGAAGCCACGAGGTTCTTTCAAATACAAATGTGATAGGGGTCCATACAGAAACACATTTTTCTGTGGATATAAATTAAAGTCTTCCTATATTTTCAAAATAATTTTTTTATCGACAAAAATAACTAAATACATATAAAAGTACTTTAGTTGAAATGACGCATTTTACTGTAATTTTCATTTATATTTTCAATGATTATTAATGTTATTTATACACAGTGATACTATCATTTTTTTTATTTATCACTTGCCCAACTGAAAAATCTAATGAAAAATAAACGATTTGATTGTTACATATACTATAATTCAAAGAACCTATATAAAAATGATGTAGATTCTACTTTGTTAAACGAACTTGAATAATTTAGAGAATACTAGAGGCTTTGACCAGAGGCGGTTTGACCATTTACATCTTACCGGGGCAAAGTAAATAAGTTAACCCACCCACCCACCTCTATTTTTTTTTTCTACACAAAGCAGTGTTTTTATAAGATCATGTATGATGAACATATATAATAGTTATAATAGTAGAACCTAAGAAATCTGAAATTCTAGCACACAAATGAGTATATTTTGAAAAAAATTGGAAAATATTCATTATTATAAAATTAAAATAAGAATGCTGTTTATATTATGTATATATACGTATAATGTACGATAACACGTTATACCTACTAACTCTCATAGGCAGTTGGGCACCGTAACATATAGAAAATATAGAATAGTATAGATTCTATATTATCTATGACTAACACAGAACACTACTGAGACCCGATGGCTGACCCACCCATTCACTCCAAATTTTTTTACCGGGGCACCGCCCCGGGTAAAAGGTGCCAACAAGCCGCCTCTGGCTTTGACAATCGTCTTTTGATCCAACTGATATTATCAAATTATTTTACTGATTTGGAAGTCACTCAAAGAAGTATTTCCTTATATATTTACATCTTTAAAAATATATTTAACAATTCCTGTCGCTAATTGTTCTGCTGAGAGAGCTTTTACAAAATTAACTAGAAAAAAATATAGAAAATAAAATAAATAAAATAGAATATTAAATATAGAACCATTCAAACGCCAGAAAACATATGAATACAAATTATTTTATATTCTGAGAATGATTTGTTAAAATCGAAATACTTAAATAAAGTACTAAGAGATGGATTTACGTTAAGCAAAAAAAAAAAATTATCTAAAAAAAAAAGTTTTTATTTATATACGAGTATTAAATCTTTTTTACCCTTGGTGTAAAATTTTACTATAATTTATATTTGTGAAATAGTTTAAAAAATGTAATTTTTTGCAAGCGTAGCGAGCAACTTTATAAAGCATATTTTGTATATGAAATTATGAATTTTGAAATTATATGAAATTTCAACTATGGCCTTGCTCTTTAAAAGCCTGATTTCTATTAGCACCTAAGCCGAGTTGTGTATTGGTGTGCTCTGATTGGCTTATATTTGTATATCGACAATTTTAAATTTATAAAATCAATAAATAATAAAAATGTTTACCTATTAACGTATACTAATTATAATCTATAAGTAATAACATATATAATATAAATAATTATTTAATTAAAATAATATCAGTTTTCAATTGAAATTATTACTGTCTATTAATCAATACAAATACAAATTACAAATATATTATTTATTATTGTTTAATATTAATAGGTATAAGTACTGCACTACCACAAGTATATGAAACTCATCGCTTCGCAAATCGAAAATGAAACCGTTATTTTGCTAATTTTCGGGAATTTTAACTTTAAAAGTCTATATAAAAAAAATTTGTTACTGACGATTTTCAAAATATTTTGTAAAAAGATTAAGTAGTACATGATTAGACTTCGACAACATTTTCAAAGCAATAAACCAAAAATTGTAGGAAATATTAAACATTTTTGGAAAAAAGTTCAAAATTCTATACTTGGCCAAATAATCAACCGATCCTTTCTAAAATTGTACCACACTTGTATATTACCTATGTTAATATTCAAAAAAATTATCAAGTCTCTACAATCAAAACTCAATTTGTTAACACGAAATTAAAAGTTTAAAATAATAAAACCGTAATTTTGCCGATTTTCCACCATTTTTTGGTAGTTTATCCTCTCCCACGGAAAAACTTTTGAGAAATTCGAAAAATGAGCTATATAAAATACCAACGAGACACGATTTTCTACCGAAAGCATGACCTACTTGTGGTAATCGAACCATTATTTCTACCCAAAAAAGTGTTTTCATAAATAATAAAAAAAAAAAAAACATCTTTGTAAAACCAATACATTCTTCGCTTCGCTCAGAATTTAAAATTTTAAATACTATTGAAAAGATTTTATTATTTTGACTATCAATATAGATATGATGTTTGTGCAACATCATCGATGGTCCGGTGGAAGTCGCGACGGGTGTCGAACAATCGCGAAGTTCGACCCCCGTTCCTCCGTCGCGTATCTCATCATTTTTGCGCGCCCGCTACCGCGGTTTTTGAACCAGTTCCGCAACCGCCGTTGTGTTGTTTCGTCAGCCGCGAAAACTGCTGTGCGTACCTTTTCCGCGGTGCCATATATTTGCTTATAAACAGTTACGAAACTTAGTTTGTACGTTTTTCACGTATCACGGTACGTTATACAACGCCTTACATTGTTTGCATGATTCGTTTTAACTGTGTTGCTCGTCCGTCCGGATAGTCGTAAAATTGTCGTGTATTGGTTAAGGTCGAAGTCCGTGCGCCCACCGTTCGTTCCACCGCCGGTACGCGTAGCTACGTGAACCGCATCGCCAAACAAAACATCCGTGTCGTTATCCTCAATCGAAAGTTGGCAACACTGTTCCATCCGCCGCCGTGATCCAGGGGTCAGCTGGTATAGCATTAATAAGATAAGATTGTATTTTTCTTTTGTTTATTATTGTTAGGTATGATCATTGATTATAGAATAGACATGATATATTGCCGATTTTCAACCATTTTTTTTTTTGGAGTTTTTCCCTCTCAAGGAAAAACTTTTGAGAAATACGAAAAATGAGCTAAATAAAGTACAAACTAGACAGGATTTACTACCGAAAGCATACCCTACTTGTGGTAATCGAACCATTATTTCTACCCGAAAGCGTCTTCATACATAAAAAAAAAAAAACACCAGAGTTGTGGGACAGGGAACTAGGGAAGAGCTTAATATTAAAGTTTACGTAAATACGTTAATTACAAATATGTGAATAATTATTTAAAGACTGATGACCTGACCGGAACTTTCCGTTATAGTTCTGACTGACTGTTAAATGATGAAGTTGACACCATAAAGATACCCAATGTATAAAGATTTGACTTTTGTTTCGGTTAAAAGCGTTGTAAAACAGAAGAAAACGCGCACACACGTCGATAGAAAAAAGGCGATAGCAACGGTGACGGCCGCCCAGGGATCATACAAATCTATGCTTCTGTCTGGACGGCGCGCTCTATCCGTACTGAACAATGAATAATTTTTAAAATTTAAATTTGCAAGAGCATGAATGTTTAGTAAGCTGATTACTTTGATAATATTCACATTTAGTTTAAATATGTTTTGAGGAGATAATTCAAAGGCAGTGAGAGTAATCATGAAGGTTTATGTAGAAGGTAAGACCTAAAAAGTAGTGGATAGATGGAATAAAAAGAAATGAAGGTAGCTGGTGTATATGGATACGAGTAAGGAGATCGAGATCTATGAAGGTCTAGAATGGACTATTCCATCTAGTTGGGAGTGTAAGGTGTAGCAGGAGAAGAGTATATATTTTAAACATTTAGGACACCATATCTTCATCCTAAAAAAGAAAATATGCCGCTGATATAAACTGTATTATATTGATAATAATAAAAGTTATGTGTCATCTGAATAAATATATAAGTACACAATTAAAAAAAAAAAAAACATTATTATAATTACGAGTATAATATATTATTACCGAATTGGTTACATTACCAAAACCGATTACTGGATATTATGTATTATAGTTTAAATAATTTGTTAAATAATATTGTTACAAAAATTTATATTATATTATATACATTTATATAAATCAAAAGCAATAAACTAATACATACAAATTTGATTGGGTTTGTAAGATAGGGCGTCTACATAGGGGGGGAAGACAGGGGCAATGATACCTTCACCCTTGGCTTTTTGGGGTCAATTATCATCATCACTATGTAGAACAAATAGTCATAAAATACACATTTTTTTAATAATTTTATGATAGTAAATTATCTATAATTATGAAAGAAAACATTTCACAAACTACAATGTAGCATTGCTAGGATAGTGAAACCACAAATTCAAAAATTAATATATTTCCCCTCACTCTTGATGGACAGACAACTTCCATTTTTCTGTATTTATGGTGAAATGTTTTACAATTAATTGAGGATTATTTTGTTTGTGTCGTAGCGTTTTTATTTTTTTCATAACATAAGTTCATGTGAAATTATTTTCATGAAAATAATATATGTTTTAATGTTTAATTTTGTTAATTCAGTTGTGCTATCAAATAAATAAAAATGCTCAACACAAGCAAAAGTATCCTCAATTAATTAATTTTATTAATAATATAATAAATAATATTTATACAATATATTCATTGTTGGGCAGTAATCAGTTACATGTTTCAAAGTTATGTAACCGAGTTACAATTGTAACTTGTAATGATTAATCCCTTACATAATTTTCAAGTAGGTAACATTAAAAAATAATTTATTACAATTATGGTCATAAATTCGTTTAAAAGTTACATTATATTAACACTTAATATTATTAAAAATATAGATAATATGAGAGCCAATAAAGGTAATTGAAATAGCCAATGAGACTAGTGTACTTGTCTTTAGTTACATATTATAATATAACTTGCCCAACCCTGAATATGTTACATTATTTATAAGTACAATTCAAAATTATGTTATTTAAATATGTATTTATACAATTTCTTCATTGCTTTATTTATAAAATGTGTAATTTTTCTTATAATAAAATGATATTTGAAATAAACATACAATATATTATAGTTGTTTTTCATCTAAAATTTTTAATTACCATCATTATAATTTATTTAATTATTAATTTATCTATATACTTATTACAAACATTGTATGTTACACACTTAATATTATTAATTGTTTTGTCATAGACTAATACTAGTTAATAATAGTAGTTAATACTACGTATAAGTCTGTTTTTAATATTTATTAAATTTTATTATTTATTACATACACGGGCAAATGACAATCATGATTATGCAATTTTGATTGAAAAAAAAAAGGATATCTTACTGATTACACTTTTATGATAATAATGCAGAAAACCCAATAAGCGTGTATTCGCAAGAGGTACGGAAAGCAAAATGTTTACAGACTGTTTACTGATACGTATTAGTTTAGATAACAAGTTTATGCATCGTCAAAACGAGTGAAAACTGATAATACAAATTTAAATCCTAATCACTTATTAAAATATCTATTTTATTTCACGACACTACGACAGTACGAGTACTGATATATATAACCTGATTATATCATATTCTAATAATAAATATCTAGTTTATTATAATATAAATGCTAATTACAACAATAAATAATAAAATAAAATATTATTTAAAAACATTAAATTATTTCACAATAGTCTCAATTTTAAAATTACATACCTAATATACACAGAATGTATCTTTAGGCAAATATAACTTATCATAATATACTTACTGATTAGAACGAAAAGAAGGAATAAAATGAATAAGTCCAAAATTTCAAAGCTAATAAAAAACAGAAAATAATTTTCTCATTATTTTGTTCCATTGAGTATTACTTGTATTCGTTTAAGATATACTCTGTATATAAAATAATTTCCATCAGTTATCATCATTTAAATTGTTGATACAACCCATGCTGGCATATTTGATCATCATTTTCATTTTTATGTTTTCTTTGCGCCAATATTTCTTTTCCTCAATTAACCAGTTTTCATTATTCTTTAGTAATACACACTCAAGTTTAGCAGCCTTAAGTATAGATTGTTTCGCAGGAATACGTCTAGTGCAATCCAAAGTACTACAATACTGACTCAAATTTAAAAACAACTTGGACATTTTATTTCGACATGCTCGTTCTTTAGCATTATGTAATCTTCTGTCAATAGGTCGTTTAAACTTTTCACATTTTTTTATCTTTTTTTTACTTTCAATGTGGTTCATCTTGGCTTTGGTGTTATTGGTAACATTGTCTAAACTATATATATCTACAAGAATAAAATAAAACACAAATTAAGAAAATATCTAAAAGCATTAAATTAATTGATAAAAAACTACTTACAATCTTTATTGTGATTTTTTTTTCTAATACGGTGTACTGATTCTATACATTTTGATATTCCCTCGGAATTAAAATTCTCTTCAGGTAATTGATTATTCTCAGTAGAACCAACAAATATATTATCATCAGTATCAGAATAATTGTTGTAAATTAAATTTTCAACAGTAACTGGTATTAAAGATTCTTGTTTAATTTTTTCCAAATCCAATGAATTTAATTTGATTTTTGGTTTTAAAACCGTATCATTAATATTATCCAAATATTTTAGTAATTTTTGGCGATGTCGTATTATATTCAATCTCATTTGTTTTTTACGTTCATTGATTAGCCATCGTGACATTTTTAATTTATACTGAAAACATAATAAATGACAAGAAACATAAATAATAATATACATATTAGTATAAATATATTTTTAGAAGAAAAAGTCTTCAAGTGTAAAGGTAGAAATACTTTTAAAATTACACCCAGTCAGTATTATGAGTAAATTTAATTTCACACACTTTCTATAGAGATATTGCTTTTAACCCTTAAATCACTACGTGTTACGTCAACATTGTAAAAACCACAATCTATGAAAAATTCTAACTAAATTATATCGTCTAACCTTGTTCAATAAAAAACCATTGAAGTAATACAAATTTAAATTGAACTTTAAAATTGTTAGATTATTTATTGTTCAAAAAGAGACTGACAAACACTTTTGTATATCCTTCAAAGAGAGACAGAATCTGATTTACCACTTCAGTGATCAGTAGCAAGCGCCAGATACACACAAAAACTAATAGATGTTACATTCTTTTCTAGAAAAGCTACTACCACATAAAACGGCACAATCATGTTACTCATTTCTGAATAAAGAAATATTCACTGGCTTTCTATCAGACATAAGCACAAGTGCACAACATTTGACACGTAAATATTTTCGTTTTTAAACAAAACCAAAATACATAGATTCAAATATAAACCAATATTATAATATAATAATATTACTATAATAATAATATTACTGATGAACATTTCTCTAATTGGATTTAGGTATACACAATACAATCAAAAACCATTGTAATGATATTAAACACATACAAGTGTAAAAGATAAATTATCAGAAAATATAATGTATTTATTAAGTATACAAAGCTACTGTCTATTATCAAAAGAGTAGGTAATAGAAAAAAATCTCCCCACTTGCATAATAAATGTATTAAAATTTTGTCATGCAGGAGGGGTTAAAAAATATGTAACAAACATAATTGTTTTTAATTTTGTGTGGTTTTTAATATATAATACTTGTTTTGCGATTTCATTTGAGAGTTAAAACCCCTAACAATCCTTGGATACGCTACAACATCATAATAATATTATGTATCTCTCTACCTACCTCTTGTGTTTAATATTTCTTAATCCGCGGTCGTAAAAATCTTCGTTACTATGACGTGATCGTGTTGAAAATACTGATAAAGGGATTATAATGTTTTTATTACGGTAAAATAAATATGACTGAAATGAAATGGCCGAACGTATATTATAATAATCTTAATTACGGGCGTTTTATCGCAATTATTATTAAAAACAAAAACGCAACGTGTCCAAACCGAAATGAAAGTTAAAACAACGCGTCTAACTGGTAATATCGATTTATAAAATAATATATAATATACACTACAACAGTATTGTAAATCGTAATAATGTCGTCTGTTGTTGGGTAACGCTTGGCATCCGGCTAGTGGCAGAGTGGTAACCATGACAACCGCCTCCGCGATACGCCTACCTATGCATTGTTCAAAATTTCAAATAATATGGTATAAGTGTTACCATGATTATAGTATAATTTGAACCACGGTCCTACAGGAATTTCACTAAAAAGCGTACTAATCCATGTACATACTGCACATGCCCGAACATTATTATTTATCATCAATATAATTCACATATTATTATAATCGGTTATCACACAATATATGGTCAATAGACAATGCTTATATCTGATATGTAATTTTATTTTAAATATTAATAATAATTTATTTTTATGAATACGAATGTTCTACGTCTTGTTTCTGTAATATTTTATTTAAAAACGTGTCTTATAGATCTACAGTCCTGTAATTTTGTCAGCTTAAATCGTATCTGTCTCTTTGATTGGAAGTTTTTTTGGGGTAATTATTTTTTTATTTGGTGGATCTTTATTTATTTGAATGAATTCTGTACTTAGTGTTAATTGTTTTGATGTTAACTCAATATTATATACATTAAGAACATTTCGGTACATTCCTGCTTTTAAACGCTCCTGACATTTACTATCACCGTCTATTGGGTCTCAGGATTAAAGAAAAACCTTTTTTTTGATTCTGACAGCTAACTTAACCAATTGGCTCATGTCGAGAACCTCACTATATTTCCACCAAAATCGAAATCAATTTACAAAACAGCTGGTTTATTTTAAGTGATCCTCTAGCTGATCTCATCACTTTTGAACGACAAGCTGTTAAACATTGTATTTATCGTTATCACGAACTAAGTTAGGATTATAAATTGTTGTTTGAATATAATTATTGCTACATTCATGTAATACATCACAGATTATATGTATAAATTATATGTATAATCATATGATATAATATAAATTTATTATATCATGGCTATATTAATAATTTGTTATAGAAAATAATAATTAGAATTACACATTTACTTGTTTTGCTTATTGATATTGTGTCAGTTCTTGATTGCATTCATTGCTCGATTTCTGTCTGTAAATATTCAAAAACAGTTGTATTAATTACGGTTCTTTCTATACTCTACAATTTATGAAAATTATTAATATTTAAGATAATTACTAAAATGTAGGTACATGTGATTATAATTATTTTATTTTACTTTTAGAATTTGAACGAAATTGTGAAAATGTATCAACATCAGTATTCATACTAGTATTTCTCCTATTATGACATGTTTACAAGTACCTAAAAAAGTTGAAAATCATAATGAAGGAACAAGTAACAGAAAATAGTTAGTATTACATATTAAATTAAAATTTATTAAATAAAATTAATTAATAATTAATTTTATGTTTGGAATAGTTTATGAAAATGTATCAGTACTTCAATTATGATAAGTTTACAAGTATCTAACAATGTTCAACAATTTTATTTTAAAGGAACCAGTTACAGATTGTGGTCAGTATCATATAAAATGAAATTTAAATTTATTGAATAACATTTATTATTTACTTTTGATAATTTGTTTTAGAATATGACAATGATAATGAAGAATGTCTGTGATTTTAGACTTAATCACGGAAATAATACCTAGTGTTCAGTATCAGTTTTGATACCATTCCTTATAAATAATTTATCAATATGCTCATTAAATGTTTTATTTTTTAAATGTTTATACTATTTAAGGTTAAAAATATTCATATTTGTTTAGTTATAAAACAAAAATATAAGCTGAATAAACTACTTATGTTGTGAATTATAATTACAAAATTTTAATCTTTGTTTAAGATGTTATAATTTAAGATTTCAAAATTAAATATTATAATATTATCTGCAATTCTATGTTATGAAAAGAAAAATATAATAATAATAATAATAATTGTTTTATAGATGTAAAGATGTTCAGAAGACCATTAATACTAAAGTAATTAAGCCTCTCAAATCTCCATTGTAAATAATATTGCATAAAAAGACAAACATTCAACAACAATTTGGAAATAAATTGTGAGTATGAACTACAAATTATAAATTACCTACCACATTAATAATCTATACATTATCTTTTATTATAATATATAATTATAACTATTGGATACCCATTACTTATGTTTAAAAAAAGGGATTAATGGTTGTAACTGCTTATTTTGTATTCGGTCAGAATGATGATAATTTTAATCAAAATTGCAACAGAACCATTCTGTGAAACCGGTTAGCAAAACAAGAAAATTCCATTGTAAGACAACAAAAATGTATACATTGAATTGTAAAATAAAACATGAAGGTGTAGTTAAAACAATAGTTATGTTTTACATGGTCAGTTTTATGCCTTATTAATATTCATAATTTGTTTTATTATGTATTGAAAAGTATATTTGTTTAAAGTTATTATAGAGTAAAGATATAACTTATAAATAATAAGAATAATTTTTATAAAATAACAATAGTTGTTAAAAATATGTGTATGAGTTCATTTAGAATATGCAATGATATATTACAAAAGCAATTTAATATATAACAACTTTTTTAGATAATGATGAGTATTGCATGTAGCATTCAACATGTTTTAAATTTAAATTATAAATATTTATGAAGTTAAATTATGTAATATCTACATTCACTCCTGCAAGCAATTCAATATTTTCAGACGTTAATAAATTTTATCAAATAATTTTGTTCTCATTTTGTTACAGTTTTATTTTGGTCTATACAAAATCAACAGAAAAGACAGAATGACTATTTTTGCAGTTATGAATAAGAAATTTACAGAAACCATACAAATTAATTACAATTGTATGATAAGCTACTACAATATTCACCAGTACTGTTCAGAAAGTAGTTTAGAGTTCACCCATTATTTGTCTAACATGACAGAAAATGTTGACTCACCTTCATATTGTATTTATTATGTTTAATGTTTATTGTTTAACATGAGACCTATTAGTCATGAATATATTTATCAAATTGCTAGTTGAATAAAAACTTTTATCTTATATATCTTATCTTTATATACCCCATAACATTTAACATATAAATATTTCAATATAATTGTATACAAACGATTTTATGAAAATATATTTACCTATATAAGAAATAAAATACCTAATTTATTATTAAATTAATTTGCTCGACTTTGACAGGTTTTTTTTTTTAATAAACATTGAGATGCCATATTGAAAAGAGTAAAAAAAAAACTATATTAATATATTGTAATAATTCTATTATATTTATTTATTTATTATTTATTCATAAAATAAATTTTAATTTTACATTAGAAAATTATTAAATATAGTTTATATCTTATGATTTAATGCCCATGTCAACAGTGGTTATAATTAATTTTGAATTATCATTATTGATATAAATTTCAAATTTCTAATTATATTAAACTAGCAACAAAAATAGAATATTGTTTTTAACATACGTATAGGTATAATATGTTATTATAAGATATGATTACATTTTTATGTTAATAAAAATTACATGATAAACAATTTTGATGACATAAAATAATTAAATAAAACAATTTGATTAGGATCAGTCCTTAATATTATTTTTCCTTAATTCCTATTATAATTTATAGTTGACTTGTAATATAACTTGATAATTAATTACATGTAACCTAAAGGGTTTGTATATTGTTTTATGGAAGGTTTCTTCTCCTCCCTGTTTTAAATGTAAAAAAATGTATCACAAAATTGTTTTTTGGTCATAGTGGGGTTTAACCTGCTTGTGATAAGATGGGTCAACCCCACCAATTCACCACACTTAAGTTCACCTTTGATTTTACCATAATGAACTAGGTTATAACTAGGAATATATGTAGGTACTCGCATGCCTTATTAAGTTGGCCGTAAAAGAAAATATATATGTGAAAACAACTAAAAACCAAAAATGAATTGAAATACCTGCTAACAGATTGGTATGCTTGAAAAGTTGACAATCTTCCAACTGTAATTTATTAAAAAAAAATGTCAAAATTTCAATTTCATTATTAACCTACTAGTATATTATTTTACTTAGTATTCAGTAGATATTACTTTCATATTTAAAATTAACAGTTTTAAATCCTCATTTTCTGTTTTAAATTACAGTTCTTGGTTAACTAGAACCAGTAAGTTATAGTACCACTGTCGTATATGGTGGGGGGGGGGGTTAGGCAGGGTTCAAACTCTGCCTCAGAAATTTTTTTTTTTGATAGTGTTATTATCTAAACATTAAAAAATAAATTATATATAAATAAATATTTATAAAATTTACATTTAACCGCCCCTCCCAACCCACAGTGTCGGGACAAACACGATTTTTTAGGACGAACGTTCCAACATTTATCAATGTTTTCCGGTCATCCATAGTAGACAAAACAACGATTTCAAAATAATTTTTTTGAGTTAAAATCAAATTTCCCAATGTTACATATAACAATATAAGTATCTACTATTAATATTTTATCCCGTATTTAGGTCGATATTACAGATCGACTTAAAATATTAGAATAATTATAAAACATCATACACGATTACACGAAACTATTATAAATCCTTATTTTATGTAAATCGGTAGGTAGGTACTAATGAAGTAATGAGTCCAATGTTTGCTGTTTCACCACCTTAAAATGTTCGTAGAGCCATTGCTTCCCCCCCCTCCCCACCACCAATCAACGAAAATGTAGTGTGGCTATGGACATGAGTAGTGCCGTAGTACTTTGACATATAAATTTAAAAACTGCACTAAATTAAGTTACCAACTAGATAAAATTCTCTACAGAAATCTATAACACTTGGAATGATAAGGCTAATATTTATATGCGAACAAGTGTTTGTATTATCCATAAAAATATAATAAATAACACACACAACTATAAGGTATATACCTTATTATAAAACCAACTAATGAATAAATCACTTTTATTGAAATTCAAAAATCGGCCGGTTAGATAAAGTCAATTGGTGTAATTGTGTTAGATTTAGATTATTACAACAAACCAAACAGTCGGTACTTAGCATATATTCAACATTATACAATTAACGATAAATATTGTTCTCTCTCCAGACAGGTAATATGAAAAATTATAACAGTTGTTATCGTAAAATGTACAATAAGTACAAAGATTTTTATGGATTTATAAATTAATTTGAACCATTGTTTAAAAATTATAACATAAAATAATTTAATATTCGAACAGGGAGTATCGCGGTTAGAAATAAAATGCGACAAACCTCCGCGGCCGCATTATAGTGGCGTGAGTCAAAGGAAACGGAACAGAAATTTATTTTGTTTGAAAAAATATCCAATGTCTTATAGGAAGAAGACCTGAGCGATGATACTCTTCCGGGACCAAAATTTAAAGACCGATTTACTGTCTCAATGTCCGACTTTTAACGTATAATAAAAATTGTGGTGTTTATGCTACTGTTACGGATCTAGATCCTTTACCAAGCCACCACACTTTAAAAACAGTATATTTTAAATAAATTGTATTTAATTTAATAATAATTTAACCATAAGTATTTCCGTTAGAATAATATACTATTGATAAACAAACTAGGAAATAGGATAACCACATTTGTGATATCATAAGATTATATGTATAAAAAGTCACACAGTAATAATTGTTAACGATAGAATATCGAGAATAGGCTGACCAACAAGTTAT
Source organism: Eriosoma lanigerum (assembly GCA_013282895.1). Lineage (NCBI taxonomy): Eukaryota > Metazoa > Arthropoda > Insecta > Hemiptera > Aphididae > Eriosoma > Eriosoma lanigerum. The sequence continues at coordinate 9,267,108 of CM023362.1, forward strand.
TATAAGCTCCCACGAAATGATTAATGTAAATAATATTAACTATCTATTCGAATACGAGAAGGACAATCTGTTTTCTACGAATTATAATTACAACGGAAGGCAGATAGGAATAGATACATCCCATGAAAACAACCACAGGAAGGCAGATAGGAACCGATACATTCCATGAAAACAACAACAGGAAGACAGAAGTATTATATAAGGGAGCCAAACACCAAGCCAAAACAGACGACTGGAAGCAACGTACTGGACAACATCACAGACGACTACACAAGAACGAGTCGTAATACGTCAGATATTTGTGTTTTATTATAACTTTGTTTCTCTGAGTAAATTAAAATTGAATAAATAGTATATTGTTAAAATCTTTGAGTTAACTTTATTCATTCTAATACGGATCAAGTTGATCAGGGTTGGCACGCAACAGTACCTAAATATAGAACTTAAACGGTTATTGACAAATTTATAGAGAGGAATATTTTTTTGAGAATATGCTAAAATGTTTCCTTAAAAAAACGCTTTGACTTTTAGATATTTTTTAAGTAAGTACTGACATAGTGATGATATCCTCTTAATATAATGAAAATTACATCCGAGACAGTTGCAATGGCGTATCTTAACAGTTATTATGACTCAATTAAACTGGGATTGCTAATAAGTGACTTAAGGATGCTTAGCACCTCATGTGTGTTTTTTAATTTTGGTGTATACTCATTATTCGACAATAATGTAAAATATTTTTGTATTTTAATTATACGGAAATGAGCAAATTGCATATTTTATATATTAGAGCGTCGAAAGGCCCAGAAGCAATCAGTCTTAAAACCTTATATAACGTTATGATTACCACTCATTATTTATTAATTAAATATAATATAAAGCAGTAAGTATTAATAAATATAATTATATTATAATTTATAATGCTAGAATACACAAGAATTACAACAGTAGGTATAAGAAAAAAAAAATCCGTCCAAATCCTTAGAAAAGGACTTAAGTATAATAATTATAAAAAATATTCTACGGACCACGGAGAGGGGATGCCCCTCATCATTCCCCCCTAAGGTACGTCACTGCTAAGTTGTACCCCATATACGAATAATCGTGACGGCAACCAATTGTATTTGTTTTTATTTCTAAAATTGTATTGCTAAATATTTAAAATATCGTCTTATGGACATAAAAATATATTCCGATAAAAAATACAAAATCAAGGATAAAGGATATAGAAGGATTACGGAAAAGGATGATTGTACACCACTGCACCAGGATCTTATCAGACACGAGTCACCATTTCAGAACCGCCGAAAATATTGTGGCTCACACCACAGAAAATATTCTGACGTAAGGCCAAACCCACTTAATCAAAATATAAAATACTAGGATTCCATGTATAATATGGGTTACGTTTTTTAGAAACGCTCAACCGGTGTACATAATATTATTATTTATGGTAGGTAACGCGATGTTATCGCATATCATTAAAATATCTCGTTTTTCTCGTTTATTTGAATATACAAGTTTTAATAAAAAAAAAATACAAAATAGATAGGTAATAAACTAATATCGGGTTTACGATTTTATACATGTCGATCTATATAGACTCAACATTTATACATTTAAATCTTTATTAAGTTTAAATAAACTTATATTGCAACATGCAATTACTTACTTATACTTGAAAATTGGTTTTTATTAATAACCGCGCACGTATTAAACTCCAAATAATAATTATTTTAATTCGATCAAGAATAATATATGAATATATTATAGATACCTGAAACAAGCGATCATCAGTCTGAACGCGAAATGTTTAAATCAAATAATTGTCTGAGGTTTTTTTTTGTTTTTATACGTAGGTATTTCGATTTAAATTTTGAATAATTTTAAATCTAAAATAACGAATTCAAAACAAAACTAATAAATAATAATTAAATATATATTACAATGGTTATACAAGCTTGACTGTCAATATTGTTTGTAACATTATCCTGCCTACTTATATATATATATCGAGAGAAAAGATAATATAAAAAAATATCAATTTGTTAATTTTATTAAAATCCATTTATCATAATACAAATACCGTCTACCATCACTTAACATTTCAAATAGATGGGAATAAATAAATTGATAATGTTCGTTCAGATTTATAAATGTATAAGCTAACACTTTGTAAGTTTATAATTATGAATATAAAAAATTTGGACAAATCGTCATTATTCAATTTGAATCTTATAGTACCTTGTATATATATTATTATTGTGTATACGCATGAAAATATACATTTAAATAAGCGAAATATATGTGACAACAAATATTTTATATATTATTTTTATAAATAATAGTGTTATAGAATATGTTTTTTTAAATATACACTTTTAAAAAGGTGGAAAGGTTGATTGTGGACGTTCTTCCTTCGTCCCTTCAGTCCTTAGAAATATTAGTGGTTTATTATAATTATTAAGATTTGAATGCAATGATATTGCATTAAAAAATACGATTTTCAGCGAATCTCAATATATTTTACAAATAATCTATTCCAAATTTTACCACGAGTGTAAATTACATATGGAAATATGTAAAATAATATTCAAGTCCCTACGATCAAAACTCAATAAGTAATAAAAAAAATTTAAAATTTAAAATAACGACAACCGTAATTTTGCCAATTTTCTGCTTCTCATGGAAAAACTTTTGGGAAATAATAAGCTATATAAAGTACCAACTAGATGAAATTTGGTATGGAAATAAAGGTATTCTATTTGTGGTCATCGAACCATTATTTCTACCCGAAAAAATGTTGTCTAAGTAATATAAATTGGCATTTAAAAAATAAATAATATGTTTGTTTGTAACCATTAACGGTAAAAAATTGCTTAGTTATATATTATAATTAGATAACTCTAAGTAGGATTCGGAATTGTTGATATATATATTTAATGTTATTTATATTTGATCGCTACAAAATTCAATTCACTGAATGAATAAAATAAAATTAATATAAATTATGTAATTGCCCTGCATTTTTACTTATTTATAATTTGATTACAGATGTATGAAAATACATCATTTTAGTAGAAATGCATTTACACGTACAAAAGTTTATTGACATGGTCTTTTTAAAAAAATCACTTTAATATGCAAAATAAAAAAAAACTACTTATATAATATATATACTTACTCAATATATATAATAGGTTATAAAAAGATTTATATCTCAAATAGGTGTAAGTGTATAGAAAACAAACAAAATCTTGAAGTTTTTATAACTTTATTTACTTATGAATTTTATTTCTCATCCCTAATTATTATATTATTTTATAAACCGTTTAGTATAGTATGAGTTAAATTAATGGTTGTATGACATTTTGTACGGGTACTATATAGAAAAAATGCGAACCGCAAACAGTTTGTACTATCACAGATAATAATACAAATATTGATAGTTAACTCGGATACTATATTATATATTATATTATCAATATATTCCATATTCCATTATATCCTTGGGCTATAGAAAGGAGAACTTTATTTGTTGATTAATGACTATATAGATAAAACTCGCAAATTCATATAGTTGAAGCAGCATTTAATAATTAATTTAAAACTTAAAACTTATACTAGTTACTGGCTCACTAATATTTGTATAGAAATATTATTAGGACAATTACTTTTCAAATATTTACAACGTATTATATTATTTTTATTTTTTCATAAAATCGTATATTCAAAATTATATTATTATTGTCAAAGAGTTTTGGATTTAATTACGTTTTTTTTTTTTGTTTGGATATTCATTGTAATATAATACTTTATTACTAACTATATTAACTACCTATATTTACTAACCTTGTATCTTATATTTTATTACAGTATACGTGAAATTTCATAATATTCTCTATGATTATTAACGATTTTGTTTTAATTTTTATTTCGACCTTTGGATATATAATAAAAATACTTATAGACAAATATTGGTAATGTTATTGGATTTTATTTTGACAGTATAATGTGTCCATTTACTGTAAATTATACGGGTTGAACTACATTTGGAGATAAATAATGTCTGCCATGATGAGAAAGTGACAAAACTACCAGGTGGTTTTGATTGATTTGATTTGATTGGTTTGTGTTCCAATTAATATTTTCCTCGAAGTCTTATATTGATATCTCAATGCAGAATCATTGATTACAATGAGTATGGCATATTGAGTGGGGAAGTAAAAGTCGCAGCTATGAGCATTCTTATAGCATATTCTACGTGTCTATTTAAAAATATTATACAAATTACATATTATATAATAACATAAGTATATTATAGTTATAGGTACTGATATTAAAATAATAAATATAATATAATATTGTTTGACTGTGTTTATTTCAATCGACGTCGATGATATTTTTTATAACATCTGTAATGTTTATTGTGGACGTTTTTTATTTTTTTTTAAATAAGCCGCGACAGCTATGCCATTGGCTGTTAGTGAACAATTAATGGTGGAAACGGATACAAAATGAGATTTACAAGTTTACAAAATTTTTAATTTCATTGTTAAATTTTCAAAAAATAAAAAAATGCAACAAAATTAAGTAAATAAATGTATGGAATATAGTTTATAATAGAATTCGTTGATTAGTTCGGCTTCTTTCTTAGTAGAAATTTGTTTCATTCATTAATTTATGTAAAAGAAATTATCAAACACGTTTTATATTTTTTATTTAATATACATAGTATATTACTAATGGGCATACCCCATATTATTAATTTTTCATACTAAACGATTTTCCAACGACAAAATATAATAAAAGTTAGGGAAAAAACTCCATTTAGCTTTCCAGGATACCAGGATTCCATGCGATAGTCACTACGGAAACGCTAACCATACTGACTCCTATGAAAGAATGCCGCGCCGCGGCGGTTTTCAACCATTTTCACAACCGCAAACGAAAACAAATTAATATGATTTAGTTACGATTAATCGATAATCAGTGACTATTATATGATGCACAATTTTTATAAATTTATCAACTGCCGTATGTAATAATTATTACTTAAGTATATTATAATTATTATAATATATTTAGTTACCTACATCACAAATCGTGTTAATAATAATGTTAGATTACTGACAATTGTTATAGATTTGCAGAAGATATTTATAAAATATCTGAATTTCCAGTACAAAGTTAACAATTGATGCAGAATTTTTCGAACTTTGCAAAAATAATAGAAAAGTCGACTTTATTTTGTAAAACATGAATTAATAAATTGCATCATTATAATACATAAATAAAAATACAGTTTACTTTTTTTTTTTTAAATAAATAAGTCCTTTAAAATACATATTATTTTTTAGGATCTCCTACAAGAAAATGTTTAAAATTTGCAACTGTCAATATCAAAAAAATGTATGATCATAAATAATAAAGTATAGACTAATAGAAAGGTCTACAAATATTTAGTGAATCCAAATTTTGGAAAAAAAAACCGTTATGATTGTTGTATTGACCAAGAAAAATTGTATTCGGTCAACTTAAAAGTTGAAAGAGTTTAAAATTTCACCTAACAATACTTGATAGGAAATCACTATAGATTACCAAAAATATGCATTTTTAAATAACAATTCGAAAATAGACATATATGTGGAAAATTAAATATTTATATTTTAAATTGGTATAGGCATAGTGAAACGACCCAAGAATATAATATTATGTCTAAACATGGAAAATCATAAACAGCATAATATAACCTTTTTATTTTATATGCTGTATAAAATTATAAATAGTAAAATTTAAATATTATTATAATATAATATAAGTAAATAAATTTATTTATTTATAAATATAAATAAATGCTGTTTTTGCTTAAGTGATCCTTTATTTTACTTCCACAGTACATTTTCTAACTTGGCTAATTATACTACTGAGATATCTAAAGCTTTGCACTTAGTCAAGAGTGTGGTTATAAATTTTATTTCTTAATCTCTGAATATGATCTTTTTTTTAACACACTTTGGTTTTGTTCCAGTTGATTTTAAGGTGATAATTTTGGAAGCATCTTGCTATTTCTTCTGATACTCTATCCAGATCATTTTCGTTACAAGAGCTATGTTATCGGCGTAACATATTTATATTTATAGGTAATATATTACCTAGTACAATTGGAACGATCAAATACATAGTCAAAAAAAAAAAATGTACAAATATAACTCATAAAGGATTAAGGAAACTATCTATAATATAATAGTATTTAAAGTCTATATGTAAGAAAGAATAATATTTTTATTTAATTCACTAATGAATTAAATATAGATAATATTACGATCATAATTTCATAATATTCTAATTTTAGAATAATACGATAAATACTATATTTCTATGTACGAATATATAATATGCAGTCAATTGTAGTGAGGGCAGTAATGCACGTCGTCGCTGTCGCTACGTCCGTTATGGCAGCACATTGCAAATGAAAAAAAAAATTTAATAGGAACAAACATAACTACGCTAAACGATTAAAAATCAAGTTTAGAGTTATTTGAGAAAAAAATTCTATAATAAAAATTAAAAATAACAATATTATCTAGGTCTTGACATATCGGTTTAACCTAAACAACTGTAACAGTAGATGTTAAAAATTAAAAAATTGAAATTTTCAACAATTTAAAATTCCTTTATATTTTTTAAAAAATAATTTTTTTTAAATGGATACGTCATGCCCTAGATAATATTCTTAACAATATTTTTCATACTAGGTACTTTGACGCTAAGTTTATTCACTTTGGAATAAAATCAATTTTAAAAAACTATGTTACTGCGTGTATAATAACAATCGCGTACTAACATCCTCTTAATATTTAAAAAAAAGTCTTCATATAATCATGTGTCTCTCTTTAGCTATTATACTCAATAATTTCGTCAATGCCGTTAATTAAAGAGACTTTAATAGTAATTTATAAATTCTTACCTCATTATTTTGTGCTCATTGTTGCAAAATAATTTTACATATTGTAGTGAGTAGAATCGATAAAAGTTATATTAATATAATAATTAAACCATTGAAAAATACTTAAATATTATATTACCGTAACCTAACCTATGAGTACCATAAAGGAGGATGAGTTTATGGGATTTGAACTCCTTTTGAAATAACAATGACGTCATATACGTACATTATATTATAGTATAGTGGTAAAAATGGACAATTTTTGGTTTTGTTTCAAACCCACTTCCCTATAAACTAAGTCACAATCCTGACCAAGACAATCCTATACCTTTTGTCTCAGTGTTATTATGTAATTACTTTAATAATATATTTAAATAACTCCTTTAAATTTTTGAAATGTTCATAATTGATTAATATTATATTTAGAATTAAATAGTTTACATAAATTATTAGTTCTACTTATTAGACAAGTATTTTATTAAGAAAAAATAATTTTGGTTACTTTTTCTCAATTTAACAATATAACTCCCGATCATTTTACTATTAAAATTGGAATCATTTCGATATTGTATTGACAAATTGATTAATTAATAATATTTTTTTAGTCTGGAAATGAAATCAATTAGTTATTACATTTTAAGGATAACGAATTTTATTCAGGTACAATAAATAATAATAGCATCGTTAAAAATCGTGAGTGGCGTATCCAGGAAGTGTTTTGGGTGTTAAAATACCTCCTCCCTTACACCAGTTGTTACGGCAAAAATGTACATAAATTAAACTGTTGAATTAAACGGCTTAGATTTATACATAACATTTTGTTACACAATTCTGTTTAATATTTTTGTTATCAACTCAAATTGATAAACGATAATGTATAATATTTTCACCAATGTGGATTACACTTTAAAGTACGAAATATTATTAATTTCGTTATTATCTCCATTTTTAAAATTTGTTATTTACTATATTTACTATATGACAAATCTATGGTTTATCACGGTCGATAAAACTAGTCACACCCGTGTTATAAATTAAAAATTAAAAATTACGCCACTCGGTGCAACTGGAATTTTTGGTGAATCCATGCAATAACTGACTTTATTTTACTAAATCTTTTTAAGATTATTTATTCGGTGTGTATTTTCTCTCGTTACTATTCAGGAGTACGCTGACCGTGGTCAATTAACATAAATTCATGAGACCCTGGTGATCCAGGAGTTAATTCGGAGAATTGCGTGTATTTTCAAAATATAAAACAGTAACCTACTGTTTCCTACTGTAATTTTTGAAAATCATTTTTTTCTTATGCTCTTTTTATTAAATCGAAAGAAATTATCTACAATTATCATTGTTTTATAAATGATTAAAGTTATTAAATATTAAAATATATAATAATAATATATATGTTGTTGTTAAATAAAATATGTTTGAAGTCATGGAACGATTAACACGAACTTATCAAACAATTTTGAATCACATTCAAATATTTAACATTAATAATTAATGCGAAAATAATATTCGTCGTCGTCTACCTTCCTCATTAATTGAGGATTTGTACCAGGACACCATGAGTTTTTGACGATTTTTTTGGATGGAGTTGAGTGGTTCCGGAGGCAAGTGTTTTATGTGAAAAAACACTTAAGTACATTTACTTAAGTATATTTATATACTATTATGTTATTGACTATATTATACTATCCTTATTGCCGATCCTTCATATAATAATTTTTTTTCTGAAAAAAAAAACCAAAAGGACGAGAAAAAAGAGTTTGTTAAGCGCCAGGATGACCAGGAATGCATGACCAGTGTGCTGGTGCCACAGCTAAGCCGCCTCGAAAACCCATTATGGTGGACTCTTACGCGTTTTTCCATAATAAAACAGCTTTTACAAATTTTATTCCGATTGTTATTCAATGTTAATGTTAAATAAATTTCATTTAATAAAGATGAAAATATTGTCTATGTATGCTTACACTGAAATTTGATCCGTACCTATATTAAATAGCAAAAAGTTATTGACTGTTTTATAACTATGATTTTTTTATATTTATATACGAATCACGTATAAACGTCAGTCTTATTTTTGTTTTCGACGATAAATATAATCCCTAAAGGATAATACATTCGTCACATAGATGTTATAAATTATCGATGTTCGAAAAAAGTGTTTCTGAGCGAAGTATTTTATAATGATATTATACAATATAATATGCAAATGGCATATAATTTATGTATACATAAAAACTACATTTATATTTATGGGAAATAAATTATTATACGAAACACGTTTTAAATATTTCATTGTGCTCTCTAAATTAAGTGGGGTCAACATTTGAAAACCTATTAATATTTTAATGGGAACCTAGTTGTTTTCCCGTAATATTGATGTGTTTTAAATGGAACAAACAAAAAATTAACATACATATATTATAAGTACTTATTACTTTATTACCTATATACAGTACAGTTTATGAATGCTATCGCATCACTATTTTTTTTTAATGTACCCTGACACACATTATGTAGTTGGGAATAGAAATTTTGCATTTTGGATTTAAGAAGTATGAACTTGCAAATTATTAAATACAAAAATTTAAACTCGGTTAATTGGTTAACAAAGAATATACAATTATTTGATATTTAAAATTTTTTAAAAAGGTAAATTTCTATAATCTATGATAATAAAAATAACGTTATCATTATTTATTATATATTTTACAAAAAATTATAGATAATTCACACCAATATTACAATAATACGGAATAAATGATTAAGATATGGTTTACATTAGTCGACTCCCCCACTTTTGTATAATTTTAATGTAGGTATACTTATACAATAACAGTGTGTAGTACGAATTTTTATATAAAAATAAAAATATGGGTTGGTGCATACAAATTGCAATTTTACATTTGATCGATAAAAAAATTAAATAATCGTAAGTATACGAATACTTTTACCGTAAACCCGGGTTACATGGAACAATTTGTTTTTTAAATTTTATTTAAGCTTAAAAACCGATGTCACCGATGACAAAATTACTAAAAATAAAAAATATGTGTATTGCCTTTTATATTACCTATAAGATAAAATTTAAATAATGTTACTTAAGACATTAACTCGTACTTTATAGTTATATTAATTTTTTATTTTATTACACACTCGTAAAAACAATAATTCTATTTTTTTTACACAAATATTATGAACTTAATGGTATAAATGAAATATTAACTAAAGTCGATTCTTTATATATTATATAAGTAAACTCTATATATATTCTCAAACGTTTTTATGGACAATATCAAATTATATTATTTTATTTAATATATTTAAATATTAAGAGGATTATTTTATTATGTGCCCGTATGAATGTATTGGACACTTAACTTAAAATAACATATGTATAATAATGTAGAGACGATATGAAATTATCTATCACTTGTTGAGTTAATTTAACATTTTTATATATATTTTTAATATTGATATCATACCAATCGTACCATAACAAGTTATTATAGTTGATGAGTGTTTTCGATTATTGATTTGTCTGCCAATGAAGCCACAAAACTGATGAAACATTAGCGATTTCATCGAATAAGATTGAGATTTGCGTAATGTTTTTAAACAAGATTCAACAAAAGACATTTACTTATAACATGTTCGAGTATATTTCAATGAATAACTTTAATGTTTAATAATAAATATTGTGTATCATTGTAAAATAATATTAATACATTTTTTGTTGTGTTGTTCCAAATAAACAATATAATAAATTATACAATGAAGAAATTATTTTTAAATTTGACATATTATATTTATAATAACTTATTAAGTTGTAAGACAAATAATATTAAACGAAATGTATTTGTGTCCAATTTCAATATTATCTATTATAATAATTATTTTTAAATATTTTTCGGTATGTATTACGTACTATTCTAATTTTCTAATATTCTACTATATCTCTAACCGTGAACTACATTTTCGATACACGTATGTCGTCTACTCGCGTATATCATTTTTGTTGCCAGGACATTCGTGACGAAGACTAGTTTCTTTCTTGCACTGATAACAGTAGTGATTTGTATCGTCTGCAGTCAAATTTATAGTCGGAAATTTGTTGATAAATTCATTTTTCAGATTTGCCCATGACCAGTCGTTACTTTTCTTTTGTAACGTTTTGAAAAACGCGTGTGCACCATCGTTGAGAAAAACAGACAGAAAGTTCACCTTATCCTCTTCACCCCAACCATTTTCTGAAGCTGCCTCTTCGTATGTCGCGAAAAATTCGTTTACGTCTTCCACTCCCGAAAAATGTTCCGGTATGTTAGTTATTGTTTTTTCCCGTCCGCTCATCTTGAAGTTCCAATTTAATGCAACGATATGCGATCGAACGAGTTTCCAACGATTAATAATCGATTTTCTCAGTGAGTGCGAGTAAAACACGAACGAAATGTAAAAAAATTTATACTAATCGAATACAATTTAATATAATTATTTATTTGAGAGAAACGCGACGGCAATCCGACTACGGTCGTCGATCATCAGGAACTAGCGAAAACTGCGTGTGACGTTAAAACAGCACCCGTCAGAGGGTCGTTTAAATGGAAATGCGTCGAACGAGAACAATAGCGCGTCGTGTGGACGGTCGACATGAAGGGCCGCTAGTTTAATACCAATATTGTTCGAAACTTCGAGCAACAGAGTTGAAATTATTGATATCGTAGTTATACATATAATGTACCTGGTTCTAATGGATTTGTGCAATATACAGAGATCAAACAATATATTACCATATTTAAATGCGATTTCCGGGTAATATGGTAATATTAATATTCTATGATATTGTACAAAGCTTAATTTATATCAAATACACGATATAGTAAAATTAACTACATATATATATATATATATATATATTAAAGTAATAGTGTTCAAAAGCGAGTTTGAAAACTTTTAGATTAACTTAATCATATCCGTTAGATACCAAAATATAATGTTAAATGAGGTCGGCAAGTCTAATAATTATTATTTAAATTATGTACCTACAGGTCTAATATATTATAACTATAATATACGATAGCATAATATATTTTGTAGGTATACATTTATTTTATACCTTATAATTTATTTAATTTCTTCCGTTTTCATTGTCTATAAGTCTATACCCTATTTGTTATTATTATATTTATGGTTAAAAGAACATAATATTATCATTGTACAAATATAACATTGTAATTTCATTACCTAACACTTCTATCGTTCCGATATAAATATAAATTGAATTTTTTATTATTGGATTATTTTAACCTACAATCGAAAACAATAAAACTCTGCCAGGAATATATACGTATACGCTACGTACATAAAATAGTATATAAAATAGTATTATATAATAGGCTCAGCGAGTTACTATAAAAAGTTATTAAAATTGAATGATAAAGTATTTTTTGGGCTAAATAATTCATTTGTGGTCTAAAATATAAGACGACTTACAATAATAATAATTATAAAACAATTAATTCTACGCAGTACTTGCGTACCCGATGGTTTTTTATTTAATTGTATTTTTTTTTTTTTTTTTTGAATGACTATATTTGGGCCGATCATTACACTTTGTATAATCGTTCATCCACATACAATTATTATTATAGGTATATATGTAATTTAAATTTAATAAGTGCAATTACATATAACCTGCAATGTTATATTTTTGAATTTTTTTAAAAATATTGAATTCTTTTAGGTTATATATTAATTTATAGTTAACAGCAAACTTAAAATTATGTTTAGATAAAAATAAAATAATATACTAGTTTTTTCCGCTAAAAAACATAACCCCTGTCCAATAAGCCGTCGCACAGATGATTTTATTTAAATATTATCTGAATTATTTCCCCTAATAATTCATGGACTTCCCAAGTCGACGATTTCAGTGTTTGCTGTTTGCCACAATTCAGAATTCAGATAGTGGTTAGTGGTTACGTTATTGTCGCGGACTCAGCAGCCGACTGAGAATCAATAAATCCGTATCCGCACGTCACGCGCTAAAATGTCAATAATAATTATTATTATAAGACCGTAGTATTATTGTCCACGTCCGACCTCACCCACAACGCCGTGTAGGACGCATCCTGCAGTATGGGAAGTCCCGGCGTCTTTCTGGAAATTTTATATTCCAAGAAGCAACCGTTCACCACCCACCACCCACCACCCAACAACAACTACACGAGTAAAAATTCATTTAATCACGACCATGTTTTTTGCGAGATCCGAAAATGAGTTGTATAAAATTAACGAGAATATAATATTGTACTACCAGTGGCCACCTGTATTATTATATGTTTTTAGTCATACATGCAATAATATATGATTAATAACTATGTTACAATTTTAAAATAATATTAATTATTAAACAACATTTCGCAAATTGTATAAAAAAAAAGCAAAAAATAAAATTAAAGCAATAATAAGTTTAAAATAAAAGATACATTTTTAATTGGTTGATGATCACGATCGAATCGACTCTGTAACAATTCTATAGATTAATAAATAATAATTACATATTATCTAAGAAAAATACAATATTATTTTTATGTTGACGACATGTGCGCGCAGTAATTCTGGAATTTTAAATATTTAAATATTTGACTTTAGAGACCGGGAAAATATAAAAATGTTTATTGTTTACGTTACGTTCAGTGGCGTCATTTTAGGGAGGGCAACTCATACATTTCCCGTAGCCTATAATTAGCCAAATCCTAAGTGGGTAGATTTCAAAAATAATAACCCCTTAATTGATTACCGCTTACAATAAAATAAAATACCCACAAAAAAAAAATGATCCCTCCCACTTCTGTTCTTAAAAATAGTCAACAAATTTTTGGGTCTGCCCTAGTCTAGTAAAAACTGAAATGACGCCACTGGTTACGTTATAGATAAGATAATAAAATAAAAATTTGGTTGAAACAGTTGAAAATCGATTAATAAATTATAAATAGAGAGTTGTATTTATAAATTTGCAATCGTTTACATATATCTATAAAAGTTTCTTCCCTGATCATTAATGAACATCGTAAAGGTAAAAACAAATCATTTTTGTTTTAGTTTTTAAAATATTAAAGTTGTTTGATTTTACACATTAAAGTTACCAAATCATTTAATAAACCACAATATGTGCTACATAGGTGTTAAAATCTCAGCTTTGTTGCAGCCTCTGCACGGGGCTCACACAAATATTTATCGGATTTTCATAAAAGTCACACCATTTTGAAAATTTTTAAATGATAAAAACCTGATAATTTGTGTGACAAGAATACTAATAATTATTATAACCTATCATTTTTTACAAATTTTATAATAAATCATAATAGTAGGTATAGTTTTTATACTTTCTATTACTATAAAATTCAATTCTCTAGAAAATTTTCAATTTTTAAGTATAAATAAAAGTATTCAATTTAAATAATAAATAATGAAAATAAAATATTGTAGGACTTTATTTCCTGTTTGAATTTCGAAAATTCAAATTTAACGATTTTATAATTAATAACGATCTAGATCAAACGTTTAATATTTTGCATTAAATTGTTCCCTATGTAAAATACAAATTCCATTTGTTTACCTTTTACTGATTGCCACTTTTATAGTGTTGTATAATAATCATGGAGATTCTGGATATATGTTTACGATACCATGGACTTAGCATATAACCCCCTGCCCACCTGGTATAATAGTGAATCGAGAGCGTTTCTAATCGAGTGAGACGAAAACATGTCGCGTCGTCTTATATACAATTAATTATTTAAATGGTACCTACTCTTAATTTTCGTGAAAATGGTGTGAGTAGGTATTTATGGGACCCCTCTTATGTATATTAATATCATATAGAAATACTCTAATTTGTATTTATATATTAATTAAGTATGTGATGAAACTGTGTAACTGATATTCGTATAGTTTGAAAAAAAAGAATATAATTAAAAAACTGTAAGCTGAATATTTTTGTAAAACATTATATAGTATATATACTTAAAATATATATAATACAAAACGGTACCTATATATTGTTAAAAATTATGGGTAAAAACTGATATAATTGTATTAATATTTAGTATAACCCTTTACAGTCTAGCTCTAACCTTTATTTTATAATAAGTTTTAAATTTTAAACAAAGTAATTTAATATTGTGTTTATAACAATTTAAAAATTAGACATAATATATTAATACCTTTAGGGAATACGTCTTTGATTATTTTATAGTTTATTCTACAGAATAATAAACAAATTAATAACAAATAATTATTAATAAAATAATACAATTACTAAACTCCAAGACCGATTTTCTTATTACTTTATCAATTTATATGTAATAATTATTATTATACGAACAATTGCAACATTACATACGATTTGAGTAGTCACTCGATTTTTAAGTGGTAAATTTACCATGTTCATATGTCTAGGATGGACTTCTGCTGGTAAATTCAGCAGTGCTAGAACCTACAAGGCTTAGGTTATATTATTATATATATATATATATTATAAATTATAATTATAATATGGATATTTAGATAATAATAATTAATTACAATGTAGTGTCCCATATCTATTTAATTGAAATTAAATTTTCTAATGTTATTTTAATAAACTATAGAGAAACGTAGAAATATAATGCTTTTACACTAATATAGATTTTGAGGAAAACAACAACAACATTATTATTTTTTGATTCTTAAAATAACAGGGTTAGCGGACCACACAGAATAATGTTATAATTTAATAAATAAGATTTGGGGAAGAACAACAACATTTCGATTAATTTAAAATCCCTATCTTACATCACTTCACACATGCCAGAAGTACAATAACAACACACCTTGTTATTGTCGGCTTTATCCTTTGTATCGGCTTTCGATGTTACTACGTATATAAACTTATTTTCGATGTAAACATTTTTAGATGTGATTAAATTTCGGAGACGAAAGGACGTGTGTCTTTATACTAATCGCATTAGCACGCGTATCTGAGTACGCGACGCCTACATTTTAAGTTTATTTATATCTCGGGCCTTAGCGTTATCCGTTGGTCCAACACAATTCTTGTATTTTATAATATTATTTGACAATAGTTACAAATAATAACAAATCAATCTTCTAACATAACATGCCAACAGTGAGTTTATTATTTTATAAAATATAAAAACCAACGACTGAAGAACTTCGAAAAATACCTATAGTGGAATTGACTCCGTCGAACTTGGTCAAACGTGTGATTTCACTATAAACTCGCTACGTGCGCAGGCGACCGGATAAATACAATCACACACGCACTGGTATTATCGTACGGTGTCACTCGAAAGAATTGATTTTCGTTATTGCACCGGTAGCTTGTGCGGGTTAAAAAACTGCACAAATCTATTCCCTGCACACACGTTCCGGTCTATCTATCCCATAGACCGTAGGGTGTATGACCGGCCTTAAGTACACTTTGTTATCCGTAAACCAATGGAACAGTGCAGTTAGAATTGTTAAAAATCATTAATATATAAATGAATTTGATTACATTTGTATAATTTTTTTTTTTTTTTTGCAAAACACATGTCAGGTTTAATAACATTTTTTTTTTTATCATTAAGAATTTAAGAAATTAATTTTAATTGTTTTTAATTTCAATCAATTATACTTAAAAAGTTATTATATTGTTATGTTTTTACTTCGATTGATAGAATCTATTATAGAGTTTTTTGAAATTTGAATTTTTTTTTTTTGTATTTCAAAAAAATTTATTTCATTTTGTATTAAGAAATAATATGATAATTATTTTTTGTATAACTTTTTATTATTTAAATTGTCTATGATGTTTAAAGAAACACACACATTATAAAAAAAATATTTTCATGAAATATGAATGATAATAAATAAATAAATATTATTGGGTTATAATTGTACCCCACGCGACTAACGCAGGATTAAATTATAGTATGTCAAATATAGTATTTCTTAAAAATGTAAGTACTAATGTAGTACTATTTAAGTCAATGGGCAAAAATATAAACGGATAAATATTTCTAAAAGATTATGACTCCAGAATCTCTCTTGCTATATACACCACTATCATAAGCTGCGTTTAACTAAATGTGACCTCATTATATCATTAAAAAAAACATAATTTTGTTGAAACGGATAATTTTTTTTTTTTTAACAAACTTGTTTAGAACAAGCTCGGGTTGGTTTGTTTTATTTTTATTTTACAAATAGTAATGTAATGTAATCACATGAAAATATTTTTCATTTTAACGAATGCTATTAACTATATAGACCAATTATTAAATAAATTTACATAAAAAATTAATGAATTATCAAATTATAAATAATCGCCTGCTTTTTTATGGAATAATGGGAGTGTTCCAAGCGTAAACTGTAGAATTATATGTATTTAAGACAGAGTATTGTTTTTATTGTTCTGACTGAAATATATTTTTATTCACAGCATAACACTGCGACGTTATTAAACTAAGTTTTCATTTTCATATAATCCAATATATTTTAACAACATAATTTTCGAAATGAAAATCAGTGAAAATAATTCATTAGTTTTTTTATCGTATTTAAATAACATTTAGCTAATTAAATTTCGAATTTTTTTGTAATTTTAAGGATGTTTAATAAATTTAAAATAGTTTGTTAAAGTAGTTTTTGAACATTTTCCACTATTCAAGAAAAATATGATTTATTAATTAATTATAATTTTCTATGATGTTTTTAATAACACACATTAATGAAAATATTAGGAAGGTATACTTTAACACCTTTAAATTAATTAATTAATTTGATTCTATATATACATCTAACGTATTCTGATTGTTATGCTTATTTACGACAAGACACCATGATAACAAAACAAAATTGAAGCACTTTATTTCTTAATTTATCATAAATTAATAAAAGTAAATAAGTTATTTTATATATCTATTTAAGTTCATATATTCTTCATTTTGCTCCATCACTCTATGGGGCCAATGTCCCACCTAATTTATTATTGTTTATTACAAATTTCAAATCATTAATGACCAAATATTTTCTACGGGATTTGATTAAAAATGCATGTAAAATAAATTACCCTCATGACCTTTTATTTTATCATTGTTGTCCTTTGGGTAATAAACATTATTCATTGATCATCAATATGGAAAAATTAAACAATTCTTGTCAATTACCTTCGAAAATAAAATGTTTTAAAATCTCCTCTTATAAAGTCATTCTGTAGATCTAAACTAATATTACATACAATAATCGTATTATTAGTATAATATACTAATGTTCAGGACTCCACATCTGACAGCATTTTTTTTGATAATATTTTCGATTATATCGATCATAAAGTATTATATTTTATTGTGCAACAATATTTTTTAATTTAATCTGAGCTGTTCATAAATAATATTTTAATGTTTTATTATATAGATTTTGTCAGGCACCTTGCCATTAACTATCATTATTAAATTTACAAAAACA
This sequence comes from Eriosoma lanigerum, assembly GCA_013282895.1. Taxonomy (NCBI): domain Eukaryota; kingdom Metazoa; phylum Arthropoda; class Insecta; order Hemiptera; family Aphididae; genus Eriosoma; species Eriosoma lanigerum. The sequence continues at coordinate 9,285,577 of CM023362.1, forward strand.
TGATTAAGTTCACTGAACTTTATAATATGTTACCGTATTTATCACTATTAATAAATTATAATATCATAATATAATTATTCTGTTATGTTAGCAGTTGAGTTAAGGATTAATGGGTTTGGTAATTAATATATTTTTCTATTTTTTCAATAATGTACACCGTTCTATATTGATAACAACTTTGTTGCGATAATAATACACGTGGTGTCGGCCTGGCCCAGGTGGATAGGAGGCTCCAATACGAATTACAAAAATGAACAACTAGAAATATTTATGATTACTGATAGTGAAGAAGAAAATATGTCAAATACTGCCGAATGTAAAATGTTTTGAAATTGTATGTATTTGTCGTGCAATTGTTATAATTCGAGCGTTATCACTACAATCAAATTTATTTTGTAATTTATTAATAGAAAGTATGCAAACATATAAATAGTGATTTTACAATTCATGCAAGTGACTCGTGAAAGATTTTCTTCAAAACTAAAAATTTTAAAAATAAAATTACTCTTCACTTTGAAACAAGACAATTTGAGTTCATAAATAATGATTGCTGTAGAAAATAATTAAAGAATTTTTTTTTTATAATAATAAATAAAAAAATTAAAAATTTTCTAAAAATACATATTACATTGACATTTAATGTATTATTGAGAGCGTATTAAATATTCAAATGTAATATTCGTATACATTATGCGTATAGCGAGCAGCGTTTCTGAATAGAGAAGTGAGAGGGCAATACTACCATTTTGATTAATTAAATTTTGAAACTCATAGAGATTATTTAATAAAATGTATTGGGCACAAATATTTAGATATCGGGACTTTTCACGTAATAAGAGAAACAAACGATTCAGTAAAATACGGCAAAACCTAACTAAAATTATAAATTTTCGAAATGATAAAAGAAAATAATTACTTAATTAAAAATGATAATTAACTTATGTATTGTAATATGTATACTGTATAAATGTAATGTATACCTAAAATACTTAATATAAAATATACTTTTAATTTTTACCTATTTTATTATCTATGTACCTATACATCTAAAGTAATCTAGATAGTTATCTAAATATTTGCTGAGTGTAACATATGATTCAGGAATATCCGACAATGAATATGACCTATGCATTATGTATTATCTATAATGGAATTATACAATATAATTTAATTAATGTTCTAATTATTTAATATACAATTTTAAAGAACTGTTAGATAAAGGTCCTTGAAAAATTTGTCTCCTAGGCCTTTTAGGTCCCAGACCAATATTTACCATATAGGTGCCTAGCCTAACCTAACCTAACCTAACCTACGTAATTGAAGTATTAAATTATGAAAAAGGATAAAAAAAAAATTTTGTGTGTAAAATGATATACACAAAGACAATAAGCAATTATTACACTATAATATATATTACAACACAACGTACACACAAACTTATTATTATATACATTTTATAAGTTTAGAAAGAATTAGTGAAGAACTAATTTACATTAAAAAAATTTGAATTTATATTATTAATTTTTACACTTTAAGGTGGACCTAATCGAGTTTAAATTGCATAATTGAAAAAACATGTTAAATAATTGAATTTAACGTAATATTTTTTTAGTACGAATATTACTGATAAGAAATTTATATTTGAAACGCTGCAATTGACCTTTGATGACCGATGATTATTGTTTGAAAACAAAGTACCTACATAATATAACATAGATTTCAGTTAATTTATTTAGGTGCACGCTATCATTGTTGCACAAGAAACGCTAGTGAAACGCTTGTTTATTTTTTATAATATTAACATTTATTTTTCCTGCGAATATGTTGAAAATAAAACAAAATGAACGTATAATTTCTGAAATGTTTAACCATGAAATCTTGTGGAATAAACAACACACGAAATACAGACACAGATATTTAACCTTTGAAGCATGGTCAAAAGTAGCAAAAAAAGTTGGAATGGATGGTAAGGAGACTATATTATATTTTTATAAAATAAATAATTTTACTTTTTTTTAATAAATAATAATATAGACATTTTCAATAAATAATATTTTAATAAAATATTAATGTAACTTAAATGTCTCTTATATTAATTTTATAGATGTAATTTGTATAACAATTACCTAATGTATTTATGAACATATTAATTTGATTGAATAAATGATAAACAAAAAAACTATTTACAGTCATGAGCTATAATTGGTATATTAATCGTAATTGTATGAATCTGTAATTATTTATTATTATTCATAAGATAAAAAAAGGGGTCAATTTTATTATAATATTATATCATTGATGTATTTTTAACTAAAAAAGTTTCCATAAAGGTTAAACGAATAAAAAGATAATATTAAATAATTATAAATATTATCATTATTATTTAACTTTTAAAAATGAAAAAGCGGGAAGGTCGATTCTGGACGTTCCTTATCCGTCCCCTCAGTCCTCGGAGAAATTATTGATTTACTATAATTAGAATTGAATGCAGTTATTTACATTTGAAAATACGATTCTGAGCGAAACTTAATATAATACAATATATTATGATGATAAGCCGTTCCACATTTTTAAATTGCCTATGTGAATACTTAAATAAAATTTCAAGTCCCTTCGATTAAAACTCAATTAGTTATTACGAAATAAAAATAACGGAAATCGTAATTGTGCTGATTTTCGCCATTTTTTGGTAGTTCTAACTTAAAAAGTCTATAAAAAAATTGTCAGTCCCGATTTTCAAAATATTTTATAAATAAATTAAGTAGTATATGATTAGGTTTCTATAAAAGCAAGGAATATATTGATTTTACAAAAAAAAAATTTTTGAGTCCGATTATTATTAATTAGGTACCTATACGTTCCATAGATAATTGCATCTAGTTGATATTTTATTTAGTTCATATTTCGAATTTATCAAAAGTTTTCTTGAGGGAAGAAAAATTATCAAAAATTGGCAGAAATTTGGAAAAATTACGGTTTTCATTAATTTGATTTTAAATATTTTGTGATACATAATTAATTTTTAATTGTAGGAATTTGAAAATATTTTTGAATAATTTCATAAGTAATTAAAGTTCATATATTGTATTATATTTAATTTCTTTCAGAATTGTGTTTTCTAATTCAATATTATAGCATTGAAATCTTAATTATAATAAACCAGTAATTTTCCGAAGACCGAAGAGACGAAGGAGGAACGTTCAAAATCGACCTTTCCGATTTTTTTCATTACAATATAGGTATATAATTTTATTTGAGTTTTATCCAAACTACAAAATTTAATATTCTAATATTGAAATTTTTTCCCTGATAAGTATTATAAAACACTTGTATTTACAAACATAACAAAATACTCAAATAATTAATATAAACACTAAAATAAAAATAAGAAAAATACTTAAATACATTATCGTATTAAATTCAATAATATAAAATAATAAAAACTAGGTAGTAAAACACAAATTATCCGTGAGGTATTTCGTTTAAGATATTTTTCATTTTGTTTAGTTAAAAATAAAAATTATCATATAAGTTTAATTAATAAAATGTCTTACCTACAGCAAATACGCGGAAAACCTGAAAGTAATAACATTTGTATAGTTAATGATTCAATTCGAAAGTAGTAATAACAAGTTATAAAATATTTTTATTCTATAACACTATTATTCGTTTTCCGTATTAGGTACTATATTGACATCGGAAATATATATTATAAGCATAGGCGTGCACAAAGGGACAGCTGAATGTGCTATTGCTGCCCTGAACGGTTCAGGTAGGTAGACTTGAAAAGTCCGAACAGATCTAAGCACTGCAGTGCAACCGCACATAATGTGGCAATATAAAATATTTAAGTTGATTATCCAAAACTTGTATTCAATTATTAAGATTTAATCTATTCTTAGTATAAATTACATGGCATACACGTAATAATTCAAGGAAAAATATTTTAAAAAATTCAAAAAATGAACTAAATTAAGTACCAAGTAGATGCATTTCTCTACCGATAGCAAAACATAGGCACACATAATTGTAAGACCACAGGTACATTCTTCGTTTTGTTCAGAATATACAAATTAGCTGTGGCCTGTGGGCCGTTATGAGAGAAGAATGGCCCGGTGGCATACATGTTTGTTGCCTGTGATTATAAGTTTCAATATCCACGATACCCAAAATCTATAAACCTAAAATATACATCCACACCCATCGGCAGATTGGGGCCGATATTCAATTACGTAAGTAATAACAATTACGTAAATACAATAAGTGTTATAACGTTCAATCGAACAACAATAAATTTCTATTTTGGTCGTCTACAACTACTGTCTGTGACAAAACGAAATATATTTTATATTATACATAATATATCCAATGGCAGCACCAGGAATGGTACAAGATGGCCCACCCTGTATGATTTTAAAGTATCGTTGTTAGCGATTTTTGTTACGCCACTGGCCCTCCCATTCAATCAGTGACCCCAGCCTGGCCTACCCGGATAAAAAGCACTGGTTTCGTCACCGAATATAACTATAGCGGTAATATTGTTGCTCTTACTATTCTAAAAACAAATTTCTACCAACATTTTTCAAAATATTAACTTTATTGAAAATGTTTATTTTCCTCATCAATTTAAAAGATCAGCTACTTATTAATACTAATAATTACAAAAAAAAACTTTTTAACTCGTAGTTTTGCCAAATAATGACCAAACCAAATCATCCACTCACCCACCCCTTTTTATCTTGAAAAAGATGCTTCATAGGAAACCCCCACCACCACTGATGGTATGAATTCTTATATTTTAAATAAAATTTAAAAAAATTCATATTACTATTATTAACGTTTAATACGCAATGTTTTTTACACGCCTTTATTATCATTTATTTAAATCATTATTTCCTATTGTCAAGCATAAAAAAATTATTAAATAATAAGCGAGTATTAGTATTTACATAAAAGTAAAATTTAGTGTAATAATTATTGCGTTATTTATAACAATTCATCAATATACACAATTTATGTCATTTAAAAAAAATACACAAGTGCCGACTTTACCGTAAATTCCTGAGCCGAGATTTTTAATCCATCCGCCGCTGTGACCGCACCCAGGTCTTTCGGGAATATAATTGTATAATGTAACATAAACTCTACTAATAAAATTACAATTGTCTATTAATATTATTTTACTTGTGGAATAATTTTAAAAAAATCTTATAGGTTCGAATATAAATATATATAAATATATATAAATATTATATTTATTTTGACAATGTTTGTGGCTCTTTGAAGTCGGGTGCCTGGGGCATAATGGTCTGTCTGCCTCCTTCTCTCGATCACCATCATAAGTATACACAAGATAAACATTAATACATATCATTAAATCGTAGTTTATTTTATGAGTTTTTTGTGTATAATACCTTTATTAAATAATAATGGGTCTTGAAATATTGTTATTTACTTAATATGATATACTTTATGATTCCGCTATATAAATTAGACAGGCACATAAAACGATAACAAATTTTCAAACGTTATACATTTTTGACGAATTTATTGTAAAAATATATGTTTTGTATATATTATTTGTTAATTTTTTCATATATATATGGAATATAAAATATTATATTAAATTAAATATAATATAGGTAATATGATAGATATAGGCATGAAATTGTAGGTACTGTATTTTGGTAGGTGTTATATTTTATGTATCGGTGAGTTCTTAAATTTTTTCTGTTTGTATTTAACAATTTTTTTTTCGCTCTATTTTGATTTTTAATTTTTAAAATGTACAATTATCAATCCACTATACCTACTTACTAAATTAACTATAAGTCTATATAAGTCTAACTTAGCAATAAAATGTTTATCACTAAATATATAGATTTAGATTTTTTTATAATCCTAGGAACCCAAATTAGTTAAATGTACTGGACATTTGAGGGTCGCTATAAAAAACGTTTACGTTCCACTGCTCTAGTTGACTCCACAAAATTGATAATCCAGGACTATATATATATTATTTAATTAATTAACCATATTATATAACATCATTAACATCTAATAATAAACGAAATTTAACGAACGGTTTAATTAGTATTATTTTATGTGGTTATGGTTTTAGAAATTAAATTAAAGAAACGGTGGAAAAATTTGAGAGATCACTATTGCAATGAAAGGAAAAAATATTTAAATGCCGAAGAAACGTATAACAGTAATTGGCATCATTACAGGGAAATGCAATTTCTCGAGAACATGCTAACTTTTAAAAATACGTCAATAAAAAAGTCTAAAAACAAAATGTATTCAGAAGGTAATAAATCACGCGAAAATCTTAGTAAGGAACATACTGAAAATAACGGATCTATCAAGGAAGGTAACTCGTTAATTGTAACGTCAATAATTTTTAAAGGGATTTGTAATTTTAGTTTAAAAAAACATTATACAATATATTTACATAATATATCAAAAATGTACTTAAAGAAGTGTTATTATGGTAGGTTATAGACACAACATAAATAAAGGAGATAGGTAAATCGTATGTATAGATATAATAGGTATACCTAATAATACCTACCTATCTATATAATAATTCAATAGAGTATCTAAATTCTTTTTAGTTATTAAAATACCTACTAAATCATAAATGAAAATAGATTCGAATACCAGGCTAAAAATATGTTGATAACCACTGCTTAACACTGAAAACCGACTCGTTTACATCGCTTTATTTATTTTTCGTCTACCCTATTATTATATCCTATATATATGAGGTACTATTATGATTTAATAATGTCGATTTTTATAATATTCTAGTTCGGACATCGGAAAGAATCATGACGAAAAACACACAGGGTTCTATAGTCAAGGAAATTCCATCACAGTTAAGTAGCGAAAAGTCCATGATAAAACCAAACGAGGTGAACTTGGGTAAGAATGCAACGAAAAACGTGGAAAGCGAAAATATCCAAAACTTACGATTTTCTGAACGGGACGAAATTGACAGATTCGATAGCGACATGTTATTTTTAAAATCAATGCATCCATATTTCGCCGACATGTCACCGGTACAGAAACTTAATGTGAGAACACAAATTCAAAACATCTTCATCAAAGAACTATCATCGCAGACATCAACTGCGGCACCGGCACAGGACCCTTTATACACCACAAGTTTCATATTTCCTTATCGAATATATGCGGCGCAACCCGCGGAACCCAATCAATCTGCTGAAACTTTACAGTCCACTTCCAGTCAAACTAAGCTGGCACATCGCAAGTTTTAGATACTCACTTACATTCCGCGAACAGACAAAAACAGTTATTTTCGTTTTAAAGTACCTGTATATATTATAGAGCAAGACGCGAATTTTTATGTTAAAAATTGTTTTCTAAATTTAAATATTTCCGCGAAAAATTAAAACTGTTGAATGCACTTTTTTTTTATTAATTATTGGCAATGAACTATAATTTTATTTTTAAATTTTCTCAAAAATTTCATTTTTTTCCCGCAGATATTACAGTTAGTAAATAGATCTAAGACACAACGTATGCACTAAACCGTCGAAATATGTATGTAAATAAAAATATGCACTATAGAATTTAAATATAAATATATTATTTAAACTTGTAATAAAATAATGAAATGTTCTTTTTTAATAGGTAGAACCTCAGAGGTACTAGGATTATCATTTTTTTAAATAGGTAGTTTTAATCTATATATAAAAAATCGATATCAACGAATTTCAAAAATAAATCTAGTATACGAGTATACTTAATATCATTATTATAAAATGTATAATGTGCTCACTTAAGCATATTATACATTCAACCGGAAAATATAATCAACTATCGCTCTTTTATAAATATCTTATTGAAAAATCTAATAAGCACTGGACCTTAAAATATTTAAATTATTCTATATAAAATTATTAAATAGTAATTATTTAAAATAAAGGTACGTTAAAACATTAAGTTTTCCTTAAAACTAGGTTGCATACATTTTATTAGTGCGAGTATATTACTATATTATTATCTATTGTAAAACCATTAAATTTATTGTTCGAAGCATACTCTAAAATATATAACATTCAAATTAAAATGATTTGTGATTACAATAAAATATATTGAGATGCTTATTTTTTAGTAGGAAATAAATTTAAAAAAAATTATTATTTTAATTAATGAATATAATATGTATAATATGCAGTAAGATGCTAAATATAATAAATATATGTTTCAAATACCTTCAATAATGTTATATTTTAATATGCATATATATAAATATGTTTTTTTTTTTAGCACACATTTTTATTTTTAATATAATTTAAATAAAATTATATGACTAGATTTATATAGCAGATGTTTTTGAAATGTTTCGAAATTATCTTAAAAAAAACACAATATTTTTATTATACGTACCATTGATTTTATAATATACAGATTAGCCACGTTATAGGAGTTATAGGCAACAATATTTTTAGTGTTATTAAAATCCGAGAGGTGTCGTTATTATATTGGAATACAATTTTATTTCATTTTTATGAAATCTATTTGTATAAACAATAGACGATATAATAAAGGAATCAGCCCGCATCGTGTCATCACTGACAATATACATAATACACATAAATCATAATATTATTACGCCAATAAAACATAAAATATATGGTATATTAATATATTTATATATTTTAAAATATTTTATTACAGCACATTTATAATTAAAGTTTAATTTATTCATATTATATAACTAATAATATATAATACAGTATATATTATAATAATGTATAAACGATAATTGAATACACATATCTTAAAGTAGAACAATAATAAATAAATTTTGTTTTTTTGGTTAGTTTTTAAATTTAATAATACACATTTAAATGGTATCTAATTATTTTAACGTTAATTAAAAACGTAAATTAAAAAGTTACACGCGTGCGTAATACATTTTTTTTAAATAACAAAATTTTAAAGTTTTGACTATTAATTTTTTTATATTTTTCTATAAATTTTGGTACTTAAATCAACTTTCTAAGTGCAAAAATATCTGAATTATAGCAATTATATAAATTAATAATTAATAAAACGTTTTCAAACATTGAATCAAATGAACTTAAATGTCCAACAAAAGTATTTATAGAAATTGTAAATTGTGCGCTTAATATTTTTGAAGAAAAGTTTGCTAAAGTTCAACTTAAAAAAAACTTAAATTAATATATATGATCTGGTTCAAAAAACACAATTTGAACACAATTTTTTGTTTTGTTTTATTACAATTGAAATACTGGCATATATTACCGGACATTATTAATTTTGGAATAAATAAATCCGCGTTGAAAAAAAAAACAACAAAGAGGAACGTTATTAAAAAATCAACCTTTTACGACATGGAACAGTTCAAATGGAGAGTATCATGCGAATGCGTGATTATTAGTCGTGGAGACTGGAGATCTTTGCTAATAAATATATAACTGATAGGAAAATGGAAAATTTTAAGTTATAATCAGTATTTTTAAACTTATAATAATTATACACTATGTTAATGATTTTGCTGACAATCTAACATAATATTATATGCCAGAATGCTAGATAACATTTTGTATAAGTATCAAACTATATCGATTATATCATATGAAACGAAAATTGTCGGGTATAAAATGTAAATGCGGGTTATAAGCTCAAACACGGATGTAGTATTTTAAATTATAAATACATATATATTTGTATGGCAATCTATATTATTATAAAGATTTAACAATATTAATAACAATGATTAATTGATTTGTAATAAAAGCTCGTAAATAAAATACCCAACCCCCCGATCACCCGCCGAACATACCCATCAAAGGTAGACCCCTCTTGAATGCAATCGACATCAGCGATACCTAGTGTTTGAATGCATGTACCCGCTTCCAATATTAACAATGGAATGGCATATCTGTATATTATAAAATCAATGTACGTACCAATCTCGTTTATTTTACATAATAAACGATCTTTGGATTTATAATTAATAATTCAGTAATTGTTTGAAATGTGTAAAAAAATAATTACAATTAGGCACATTATAATACTAACTCAACAAGCATTAAATATATTATATACCTAATATGGTGACCATATTAAGAAAATAAAAAAACGAGATAGTTGATATTCACCCCATCAAAAAAAAAAATAAACCATCATCCAAATACATTCACATATATGCACACAACTATAGAGAGTAAAAGTCCAATTATTTTCTTATTAGTTTAACTTTTTGAGTAAATTAGCCTAAATAATTAAAGTGTTTAAATCTTTCATTTATAATTTTGGTTTCAAATTGTAAATATACAAGTAACTGTTTTATATTTGTTTCATACATCGATATTTTTTTCATAAAATTTATATAATATGGAAATAACGGGATTAAAACGGGATAAAAAGCGTCCCGTTTGAAGTTTATCGGACAACGGGACATGATGATCAAAGAGGGGACAATCCCGTTTTAAACGGGACGTCTGGTCACCCTAACCTAATATCAACATAATATAACCCTAACCATAATACCGGTATACCTATTATATATTATAATATAATAGGGTGTTTCGTAGTTAAAGGCGAAGAAGAAAAGGTTATTATTTTTTATTCATGATCCTTCTAGCTCAATACTATATGAAAGTAAATTGAGTTTAATTTAGTCATAATTACTTAACCCCTTCGTATGCCTCATGAGGGTTGAAGTTTTTGAATTTGCTATAATTGCATAATTGGATATGTACCAAAATGTTATTCGACAAAATACTAAAATAAAAATTAATGTTATGATTTTGTATTAATAAGAAAAAAAATATATTATTAGGTGAAAATATTTTTTTTTTTAATAATAACAATAAACCTACTAATAAAGCACTAATTAAAATGTTTAATTTTGACAGTGGCCCGGAAATCTATTGAATTAAACTATTGAAAACCGAAAACTAACTTGATCAAAGTTCTCTACAAGTAACTTATACCGTAATATCACAAAATAAACTACTTACTAGATACCACTTACCAGTATGAACATTTTGAACATGTCAAAATACAATATACATATTAATTGAAATTAATATACTACTTACAGTTTTATAAACTTTATAGTCTATATTATATATATAGACTCTATAACTTAATGAATAATTTTAAATTAAACCAAAATTAAGTAAATGGCTGAAAAAACGTCTTTAGTCATGATGAACAGGGAAAAAATGGAAAAATATGTTATTCTAGTAATTTAAATACAAAATATAAAAATAAAACATTTTTTTTTTATATATATATATATAAATATATATATTGTTCTAGATATTATTATTGTAAATCTGTGTATCTATTGCTCTCTTATATTTCATGATTAGATCAATACTTAATAGTTATAATGGAAAATTTGACATTTTTTTTTTTGTGAATTAATTAATTTAATCAATATTGTGCACCCGTTGTTTTTTAAATTTATTTTATATCGAATTTATAAATTATTAAACAAATTATATGTTTAGAGCAGGTATCATTATTATGTATTCAAAGTGATACCACACACAATACACGTGTGCATTAACATATGCAACAATAAGTGCATTATTATTTATATAACATGAAACAGATACATAATATTATTATGTTTACGTACTTGTAGTCATGGCCGTCCCTATAACTGGACAAGCGGGGTCTTATCACCCAGTTCCCATAATTCTATAAACCCAGCGAAAAATCAATTTCTAATAAATAATTTTTACAAACATAATTATTATACATAGTAGCGTATTTTTGTATCCACGGTCAATGTGTCTGAACAATCCTTAAAAACAAAAGAAATTTAAATGTTTGCTAAATTTTATAAGAGATTTGCAAACGATTCTAAAATATTTTTTTAAAAGTCTAATACCTCTACGAGTATATAAACAGAATAAATTTAGTTTTAATTAATAATATATCTTTTATGTTTTTAATTGTTTATAAAATTGCCTTTTCACAACAAACAATATAGTACATAATAATTATACAATTGCAGCTGATGATGGTATGTAATCAGTTACAAACCAGTATTTATCTAAAGGAGATGAGGGGACAGAGAAACCATGGAAATTGTTTTCATATCATATAGGTAGTAGGTACTACATATACAATATAAAATTTAATAATTTTAATGAATTGAAATTCGTATCATTTAAACTCGTACCAACTTCATAGTAAATGATAAAATATTTATTATAATTATTAAAATATCTATAAAAAAGAAAGGTTAATTTAATCTTTTATACAGTCCAGGGGGAGTATCCAGACCCAAAATTCACCTTCTTGGTTATGCCACTGTAAATAATAATAAAATATTATTATTGTTCTTTTATAATCATTTTATATTCGACTGCGCTGTGTGCCTATTTGTCCTATTTATTGTCCGGATATCTCCAAACAAAACATACAATATACAATATACAATAACATATAATACACTGATTATACATTTGTACGTACATATCTAATTTAATTTAAGTTTCTTACAAAACATGGCCATATTCAGGGGAAGAAGTTCCGTGTTCAATCCTCCCCTGAAATTTTGATGACATATTGAATAACATATATTTTAAGAGCCATCAAAATTTTCATTTTAATATATATAATAAACATCTTCACAAAACACCACCCATGAAAATTAATGCTGAATATGGCCATGATATTAAAATTAAATTAATGAATTTCTTTAAATTATCTAATTTGTTATAGGTATTTATGATATACGAATATTTCACAAATTAGAGAGATGTACATTCTAGTGGTGAAATTAGACTAAAAATGTTTCAGCCTAGTAAAATTATTATTATTTAATCAATATAATATTTTTATGTCTTTTAAAAATTAAAGTATTGAATAACTTGTTTATTTATTTCTACAATTAACAGTACAATACACAATTAAATAATAGAGGCAGTATCAAAAATGAAATTTATAATATTGATAATGATTATTTTGGATTCAGAATTAAGAATAAAAGGAAGATTTATAGTAATATTATTTGATTTTAGAAAACTAAAAAAATTATTCTTTAAATACTTATACAAGAACAGTAAAAAATAACATGAATCATTGGAACAGGTTGCATATAAAATCACTAAGTTAAAAGAACTTGGAGAAGAATCAATCATGTATGACAGTAAATAGTGACCAATACAAATACAGCTCTATTTGACAGTTTTGACATGGGATAATTCAAAATTGAAATCAACTTTTATTAGGGATACTAGACTTGGCATGTTTGTATTTAGAATCAAAATTAGAGTTTTACAATGATAATTTTTAAACATAGTATCTACCAATATGTTTTTGTAAGAAGAGTAGGTACAAAAAATTTGTGAAATAGTTATTTAATTTTGAAAAAAAAATACTAGTTTTTTCAATATATTATGTAAAATTTATATTAATATGTTATTCTGACTAATAACTAACAATTTGTATAAAATGTATATTACTTAAATAAATATGAATATTTACACTTATAAATACCTATTAGATATTTTAAGTTAAGTTTGACATTAAATTACAAGTACTTTTCATGTACCTAGTCGAGTATTTTTTAAAATTCTAAATTAACCAAAATGTCTTGTTCAATTAATATCAACAAAAATATTTCTAGTTGGTTCTGTCCTAATGATGATCTCAGTCTGTTTATAATTATTAACATATATTAATACATAGAAAAAAAAAAAAATAATATTAATAGTTGACGGATTACATCAGTCCATTTTGAGCCTGCAGGCTCTTACATGTTGGATATCTACATGTAACACACCACCTCTGGGCTCTGGATACGCATGTTAACTATGAATTTGAAAAATTGTATTGTTCTTTGCACCAGGTCTCAAAATAATTAGGACAGCCCTGCTAGTAGTTACTAGTTAGTGATAATGATTAGTAAGAATACACAATTTTGTTACTAATAATAAATTTAATTTTATTGAGATAGTATAATGACATACTTCATATTATACAAATTACCAAATAGTAAAAGATTAATGTTAATGTAAAAATCTATAAAAATAGTTTTAGTTAAAAAAATAATATTAAATATACGTGGAAAGTACAATTAAAGTACCTACTTATGAGAAGTAAGTGCTTTACATTTAAGGTTTTAACAGGCATAAAATATTTTGTTCAATACAGTTAATAAATTTTAAAATTTTAAATTAAGATACATAATTAAATTCTAAAACTATAAGATAACAAAAATTGAATTATAAATACTATGATGTTATAGTGGGTAATATGTGACTATGAGTACCTTTTGAATTTACTGTGAATTGATACAAACTTTAGGGAATTAGGTAAATTACAAAATTGTATACATAGCAGGTTAATAGATAAGAATATAATATAAACATGTTAGGTGTTTAACAAATTTATGGAGTGAATGTAATTTATTTATCAATTTATTTTTGTTTAATAAAAAAATACACTTAATAAATACAATCTTAATTATCTTAATTATACTTGGCTGATAGTTTTCTTTTTCTTTATTCGTCCTCCAACTCAAAATCTATGCAAATAAATAATCAAAAAATAATATTATTTTTTATTTAGAAATTTAGTTAACGCTTGGGTAGACAGTTGTATATAATTAGTATACTAAAATCAAACATGTAGATAAACTGATAATTAGACATTGTTATACTACTACTATGGTATTGGAAACCAAGTGTTTATTAAGAAATCGCAACATGTTGTGAAGTAATGGAATGGTTATATCCACAAATAGTTGAATGAGTAGAAACCGAAATAGGGAGTGATTTCTGCTGTGAAAATTGAGTATACGAAGGCATCTAATGAGAGATCCTCATCAATGAGGAAAGAAATTAATGATATATCAGCAGTAAGTAGACGTGAGGCCATGGTAGGAATCGCAAAAGAAGACCAAATGAGAGAATAATCACGAATATTGTGTTCAAATTTTAAACAGTAGGTATGCGAAATATAAAGACCGTTTTGGTACTCATTTTTCCACCCATAAATAAACTTATTCAAAAAATGGAACCAAATTAGTTTATCTAATAGATCTGTACTCAATGACGAACATACTAATGAAAAATAGATAACCTATGCGGTAACAGGAAGCAAAAGATAAAATGAATTGTATTTTTTGATAAATTTCAAGACTTTAAGAGCTTTGACAACTGTTCATTGATATAAACGTCAAAAGAAAGAGAAGACGTGAGAAAAAACCTAGATCTTCAACAATGTAAAAAGGGCGCTAGTAAAGAAACATTTAAATAATAATGAAGAATTAGAATAGATTGTAAAAATACATAACATAGCAATTGTCAATGTTAAAGGAATGATGATTGAACACAGGTAAAGAAATAATTAGTTCTATTCGTAAATACTGCTGGATATTATCCAAAAAATAGTCAATATACTGTGTGTTAGTTTAGGTTTGATATAAACTGAAATGTACCTATGTGAGCTGTATAAAATAGTACTTACCAATAATTTTTTTCAGAGTTAATTAATTATGGGTTATTAGAACAAACTGACCATAAAATAATTTATTTGACGTTTTGTCAATAAATAACATTTATGTACATAATTAATTGTTTACGAGTGTACATAGTTAATAAATAGTATTTTAATATAGGTATTTCATACCAAAATCTTCTGTACATAAATTACTAGGTGACAATATGCCATCTGAGATACTTGGATACTCTGGAATATCCATCAGGCTTGGAGTATAAACCACATTGTTATTATTATTGATGGTATTTAATCGTTCCGAAGCCAAGTACTTACGATCTAAAAAATGAAATATTTAACGTATAGATAAAATTATAAAATATTAGGATTTTTTTATCAGGTGTCCTTCAATTTACTGAATTCATTCAAAAACTATTATATTTAAGTTTTGAAGGTAAACGCTAATGTTTAATAATTAAAAATACATAATATACACCATACCTCCGATACTAATAGATATATCCTGCGCAGTTATTCCGTGAAGACTGTTCAACATACGTCGACGATTGCTGGGTGGAAAATTGATACCTTGTTGTTCCAAAATGTCTAAACATATTATAAATTTAGAGAAAGAGAATTGCATTAAATTAAATGGCAAGACATATGCACACACAGGTTAGGTTAGGTATATACAGTTATATACATACAATACACATATTATGTAAGAACTCTAATAAAATGTAATCATAAAACTCCTTAATTTTTATCATAGGTAATTATATTTTATGTGTTTACGAAAAGTCATTGTAGTGGTGAATCCACAGGGGGGAGGGTTAATATGGGGGTTATATCCCCTCTGGTAGGTAAAATAAAACTTTTTTTATAATATAAATTTATTATTTTATGTCTATATTAATAAAGTATACCTATACATAAATGGACACACATATTTAATATCCCCCCCGTGAGAAAATCTTAGATCCGCCTAAAGTTTATTCCTTTTTTAATTCTGATAAATCATTGTAGGTATAAAAATGCTAATTGTTATTTTAAAATATAACATACTTTTTCTGCAGATTTGACTCGGAATATTATGGGAGGTATTATAAGGTCGTGCAGATAATATTTTGCGGTCTTTGCGAATCGTTTTGTTTTTTGTTCTCAGTCTGTGTCCTAAAAATGTTTAATATGTTCCATAATATATTAAAATAAATATATATACCTACATACTAAAATGAATAAAGAAAGAAAATTTTAAAAAAGCTTACGACTCATCAAAAGCGTTTAAATTAAATATCTCTATTTATATAAGTAGATACATTAATATATCAATCATTACAATAAAAACAGTTTTTAATAAATTAAAATTATACCTATATTGACTTATTCTTCTATGTATTAGTATTTTATATGTTTTCTGTTTTTATTGTATTTTTTTAATAATATTTTGGTTATTTATTTTTAGTACTTATAAAACACGAGTATATCTAGATATAAAAAAGCCCTAATTATACCTAATCCCTAATTAGTAAAATCTACTATAGTATATCTTTAGAATTTTTTATAATTTTGTTTTTTATAGTATATGACTATCTATATACTATAAGTAATTTTGATAACAACACCAGTCTTGTAAAGTATCCGAATAAAAATATTTGAATACTAGTATTTAAATACATTTTGAAGTATTTTTCGGTATTTTAAATACATTTTTATAAAAGTATTTTTTTAGTACTTTCAATACATTTTAAAAATATTTTATACGAAAAAAAATACTTGTATTAAAGAAGGCACCGATAAAAATTTTTTCTTTACATTTTATTTTTATACATTATAAAATTAAGCTACTATGAAAAATTCATAATTTTTATACATTTCCTTGCCATTTTTTAGCAATGTACATTGTAATATACATCAGGACTGAAAGTTATAAAAATAACAAGTATTTTTCATATAAAGTAACTATAAGTTATATTCAATTGGATAAACTTAGTAGATATTTTTTATTTTTTTAAACACTAGTTAACATATTTAATATTAACGAAAGAGTATTTTTATTCAAATACTTTTTTTTAAGTATTTTAAAAGTATTTAGAATACAAATTTATTCCAATTTAAATATTAGTATTAAAATACTTTTTCAAAAGTATTTTTTACAAGTCTGAACAACACAATATATTATACACATGATTATTAATAAACAATATTAATATAATACGTATTATATTAGGTATGAGAAAATAGATAATCCAGCGATAGAATTTTTAGTTGAGCAAAGTATACCGGTATAAAGACTGTAGTATTAGTGTCCTAGAATATAATATAAGCAAGACGTTATTATAATAACCTTCTAATAAAACATGTATATTAATATACTTAAATATTAAATTATTCAGTATATTATGTATTATATACCATATACGTTAAATATAAGCAAACAAATAGAATGCGTGCGTAACTAGGACAATATACTATAATATCTATTGCTAAAATGTAAATATTTACCTGTTGACATGTTTTTGAATTCTTGTACTAATTGCTGAACCTTTTAAAATAAAATTATGCACATAAAATACGTATATTAAAATATTTATATAAGTACCTGTATAATATTATTATAAAACCAGTGGCGTATTTTAGTTTAATTTTCGCGAGGTGCGTCGACCGAATTCCATTTCCTTTTTTTCCCGTTTATCATTTCGTCTCTCTACTTGGACCAAAACCATCAATGAGATATAATACATGTGTTTAGAAAATTATCAAGTCAAAAATATATATCGTGTCGTACTCTATTTTTAGGTCTTTGGGTCTTTGGGGTTTTAACCCTAAGGATCCCTAAAAACGCCACCGATTTTGATTACATTATTGTTATTATAGCTATTACTATATTGTATTATTATAGCTTACACCGTATAAATCCGGACTTTCGTTTCCAGTTCTTGACGGCACCTGTTGTTCTTTTGGCTCGGGTGGTTTGAGCCACTCTGCTTCCGACGACGGTGCGAGCAAATACGTCAAAAGAGTAGGCATGCGTTTAGCCAAGTCCGATTTGGGTACGGGTACGGGTACGGATAGTTCTGCGGTGGTGGTTTCCATATCAGTTGTAATATCGTTGGACGCTACTTGCTCTTTTCTGAACACACCAGATAAACCTTCGTGTTGATCCATGTTTTATCTATAAATGCGTCCGAGTGTTTAGTAAAAAAAAAAATGTCCATAAAGTTTTACCTAAGAGGACGGCGTACCCGCATGCGTTCTGTCTCCGTCTATCTACCGGAAAGTATAGGAAAACCACAGCAACGCGCAACATAAATTGCGATGCTTAAGTTGAACTTTGAGTATAAAATAACTATTAGCAAACTAGAAAAAAAAAATTGACATTCCCTCTCTCCGTAATATGCATTTATTTAAATTTTGCTAAAAATTCAACTCAAACGCTAAACATCAAAATTTAAGTTCCACGCTGTGATTTTGCTATATTTCCATATTTTCCGTTGGAGAAATGCAAATATAACGTCCTCTTGAATCGTTTAATTATATTATTATATAGCAGATTTTTTAAAAAACAAAATTATTGGAATATATACCTAGCTTTGATAGAAATTTACTGTTTTGCCTAAGTATTTAATTTATACATTATACATTACTTAGTGAAATTTTGATATTTAAATTTTATACTATTTAGATATTACTACATTTTGATATTTAAATATTTAAAACATAAATAATAAATACATTATAAGAATATACTTAGAATTATTTTTTTCAGAAAAGTTTCTAGATTTGCCAATGATTTTCAATTATACATTTTATTTTTAAAACAAACACATCGTATACAACCTAATTTTGGTTCTATTAATACTTTCTTGACTTTTGTAAAATAGGTTGGTTTGAGATAAACTTTTGAGTGGCTAAAAGCTGGTATGTTATTGTAAAATAATACATTCTGACCAAAGAAATTATAGTTCTTCCAATATAAATATCTACAGTTTACATTTTCTCAACTATTGTCACTGTGTATAATATTTGGAGAGGGAAAATATAAAATAGATTATTATGTAAGGTTTATCCATTTCACGAAAGGATCGATTTCACTAAGTTGATACAACATAATACATAAACAAAACTATTATTTCAAATAATAAAATTAATCAACTCAGTTTCATAAGGAAATTCATACAATTAGTTAATAAACAGTAGACAAAATTTAATAGATACACAAATAAAAATACAGTTTTAAATTATGTTAGTGTAGTATAATAATAGTTTAATAATAGATAGTTAATAAGTTTAAGTAGTTACGTTACACAAAGTAACATATTTTAAAATGTAGAAACAACACTTAAATATATATTTATTTTAATAAAAAAATATTTTCAAAATTTTGTATTTTGAAAACTTAAACGTAAAATAATTAAGTTTTACATCGATAAATGATCATCGTTCATTTCATCGTAAAACTACCTTTCGTATCTAGCCAAACTTCAATATTCAAATATTTCATTGTCAAAATAATTACTATGATAATAACATTTAAGTACGTCATAAAATAGTTTTGGCAACCCCCGCGATTTAGTTTGTTATAAATTACAAGCATGGTTTTAAGTTATATATGTTCGTGAATATAATTATACTGAAATTTAAAAAAAATTGAATTAACAATTTTTTTTTTTAATATTGTTAATTTGAATAAACCACTCGTATATAATGAGTCGATAAATTTAAATTTTGACCACTCATCAACTAACAAGACGTAGCCATAACGAGTAGAACCACTACGTTCTATAACATTGTTACTGATAAATAATAATTGAATCATTAATATATTGTTTTAAACCGAATCAATCGTCGTGTTTTTGTTTTGTTTTTTAATTAAAAAAAAATAAAAAGCCATAAAACATTAATTTCTGATCATATTATGTCTAAATTACCGTACGAACACTATGATAATAATGATAACAATTTGCGATATCGAGCATACCTATTGAGCCTTGAAAAATCCCGATTGTTGTTACGATATTAAAAAAGTTCTCGAAACGATTAACACGAACTTGATATTGAAAATTGACGTACACTATTAAAATAAAGGCATATGGCGTGTCTGGCAGCGCGGGACTTCGTCGGCGTACTATTGTTGGACGGCGAACTCTTGACAAAAACCTGAAAACTAAGACCGCCGCAGCGCCGCGACCAAGAGACGTGTAATTTCGGTGGGGGATCCGAAACGTGTTTAGAGTTCGAACCGTAGAGCCTATAATGACATTTTTGGTGTGTTTCGTTCGGTACCAAAACCATTATAACATTATCGGAAACGAGCATTGGCAATACGCGTAGAGATGACGCGTTTGTTTATCTGTATGCAAAAGGATAATGGAACAATATTAATAATAGTGCAGTCAATGGGAAATAATTGAAACGACTCGTCGAACGTCAACCGATCGTACTTAATACGAATAAAAATATCGTCGGAGATAATATTTATTATTATTATTATTATTCGGTCCCTCGTCGAAATCGTGCACGATGGCACTGACGAGGAATTATCTCTCCCACCCCAAACGAGATTAATCGAAAAACGATTTGGTAAAGCCGCCCCTCGCGACGCGTCTGCATATCGCGAATATCGTAAATTGATTCTATAATAATCGAAATTCAGAAATGCGAATAATATTCACCGTTGATGTGGCTCGGTTGATGTGTTCGTTTCCATATCGGCTGCTTGTTAGACGTATAAAAAATAAAAATGTTGTTTTTTCCGGAGAAACGATTATTATATTGCTGCACC
This sequence comes from Eriosoma lanigerum, assembly GCA_013282895.1. Classification (NCBI taxonomy): domain Eukaryota; kingdom Metazoa; phylum Arthropoda; class Insecta; order Hemiptera; family Aphididae; genus Eriosoma; species Eriosoma lanigerum. Next base: position 9,306,830 of record CM023362.1, read on the forward strand.
TGCCCGTCCATTCTACGCGTTTTTCGGACGCATGCGTATATTAATGGTCTGTGCTATGAGTACGACGAAGTTGTTCGTTTTTATTGAATCCTTCGCCCGCAGGTGTTTTCGTAGTTAAATAATATTTTAACACCATAACGTATCACAGCGTCGTACGCAACAATCATATAGGTACAGCAATACTTTCTGTGGACATGTTTTGGACAAAAACAGAACATATCGTTTATGGTGGATACAACGAGTACTCATATTCGTTGTATCCGTCTATGCGACAAGAAATATAAATGATCAAATTTACATTGAACTGGCATTTGAGTTACGGACATACAAATTAAACACTCATTATCAAATTTCAATAATGAAACGTTGTAGGCCTTTTGTAAAATGTCATCGGACAGTGAACATGTATTTAATTGTGATATGAATAAAATCAAAACACTTCGTTGTTAGATGAGATATTACGAGAAGCACACGAGAGAACCTAGGAAATTTTCCACTATTAAAATTTAGCAACGAGTGTTTAATCTGTTAGTTCAACTCGAATGCCATAGTTTGAGTTCTACGCGATTTTTCTATATTTTCCCATAGACAAACGGAGATAGCCATACAGCAAAATATTCAGGTATTAGGCCTTCTCTTAATGTTAAATCGACATTTGGAGCAGATTTATACGATCGTCTTTATAATATCCGTACCTATATGTAAGTACCGGGACATACAGCGGGAATTTTGTATTTTAACAATAACGTGCAGCATCGTCTTATTTTTCAAGGACAAAAAAAAACCTGCTTGCTGTTGATACGTTACATACGTTTTATTCGAGCAATCCCTCTCATTATTCTCCCCAAATATTAAACACGTTCGAATGTTCGGTGTACGGTTATAGCAACCCTGAAAGGGACGCTACGCCGGCAGATGTTTTGTTCATCTACAGTATGGCGATTCAGCTTACGAACTACAATATATAGGGTGTACCATATTGCCGTTGATTATTGATCATGTATATTATTGTAGCTAAACATTACGAAATTAAATATAAAATCTGTATCGTTTCTCACCCCGATGCAATTTTTATAATAGTATTACGCATTTCAACGTAAAAGAGTGTAGTTAACATAAAATGTTTGTTTGACGTAAGTATTATTGCTTTAGATATTTTTTATTTTTTTGGTCCTTTTACGTATTTTAGTAGTTTCAACAAAAATATAATTTATAATTAATGATAAATATGCCTACTTAATTAAATATTATGTTTATTTTTGCGGTCTATAAATAAATCGATAAATTGATTTTATGTGATGCGAGTAATATAACAGTTAACAACACTGTTTTACAAACGTAGTTTAGTCACCAGTTTATGCGTTATTACATATTTATAATATAATGCACGCACCACGAGGGATACGTTGAGTGTAGGCAAACATTTCCCTTTCCCAATCCAAAGCATATATACATTTTAAGCTATTGAAATAAAACATATAAGAATATATATATATAATAATGTATATACAGGGTATATCACGAGGGTTTGACATTTGTCAGTATAATACCAATTTTAAAATGTCAAATCCACTTGATACACCCTGTAATAAATGTGTAAGAAATAATTTAATAGTGATCTTAAATGATGATCATACAATTGTTATTTTTCTACACCCCTGCGAACAGCATATGGCGTGACGTGGAATGCCACAGTTCGGTGAAACGTTTAGATTTTGGGTGAGGTTAGGTTGCTTTAATATTCACAATAAGAAATACTATCGTGCACGTATTATTTACTTAAATAAATAATGGTTATGGCTTAGGTTAAATATTATATGCGATTATGTTGATCCTCATTAAAAAAAATCCAATGTAATATAAAAAGTATTGAATTGAAAAATATAATATTACCTAACGATTATAAAGTACTCAAATATCGTATAAGACTACAGAGTCGACGATTTTATTTGAAAATAATTTGATATGCGAATGCCACTAGCCAGAATACGACGTGTGCAATATTCATTTCAGATGATAAATATTAAAATATGCCAATAAAAAATAATAATATAATAAAAATCTTATCAAATATATTACGAAAAACACAACTGATTCGGAGAACACTATAACGATGATTTTTATCTGATGCAACTATGCACTATTTGCAATAACATATTATTATATACCCACTAGAGTCTAGAGTATCATTGTGTATAGTAGATCAATTATATGAAATTCATACAATTTATGCATGTTTAACACATTTCCGTATCTAATATACATTCGTATTTGATAAACCTGTTGGATCTTTTAATAATTTATTAATGTTAAATAATATGTATAATTTTTAATACGATATCTAATTTTAATTAATTAATTTTGAATTATACGTGACACGGTCTTTTAAAAATGTGTAAAAATGTAGTAAAATAATCGTGTAAATCATTATACCATAAGTATTAGATAATTCATCATTTTTTATGATTTGCAAATTAATTAATTACATGCACGATATATGTATGGACGAGTTATGACTTACTCATACCGAAATATTATTTGACTGTTACCATATCGTTTCTGTTACTAAATATATTATTATATTATAAGCGATTAATTTTTAATCTTGTTTTGGATTATGACGACATAACATCAAGTCGTAAAACGATGATAATCGACGAAAAAGTGATTAAATAATATTAATTACGATAATGTCGAAATAAAACTGAAAATATACCAATATTGATTAAACTACATAATATAAAGATTATCATGTTGCAATTACATTAATTCTTTCGACGATTCGAGTTGTTTCTAGCGATCACTGAATACTGATGTAAATTAAAATTTTTAATAGACCATTGTCGATAACACTAACCTGTTTACTGCGGATGGTTTCGATGTTTAATTTTCTTTTGCTGGTAATCAAAATACAAATTAGAATTGTATATTGGTTATTATTGTGGACGTACTCCGATAATAATATGTGATGGTCTCATGAAACATTCCCAAAACAAACAAAAAACACACGAAACTCACGAACGACAACTCTCGACTGCTTGTTGGCGACTGACGACTGATCGCCGAATGCGATTTGTCCCTTTGTTTACAAAGACGTCTCTAAGGGTAAAGGGCCTGACTATCCCCCAAGTAGCCCGTTATTACATTTTGGCGTTATTTGTTTTGTACATGATTTAAAATATAAGTCATTGTCCTTTTTATGTACGAAGCGCCTATTTTGCACTCAAATAATCTATAATCTTGATCGCCATATATTTTTTGTATAAATCTAGTTAGTTAGTTATCCCGCGAATTTTTATCGAAACTTATTGTTAAAATGATTATATGAAAATTAATTCCCGGAAATGGATTATTATCCTTTGGTAATATTAATATTTTAAATATATACAATAAAATCATTACGAACGACTCGGACCTCATAGTGACTGCAGTTTATTATATTATGTATATTTACATAGTACTTATTTATCAATTGAAGTCATGTTTATATTTTCTCTCTTTTAACGTGATTTTACATAACAGACTGCGATATTTTCTTTAATTTTTTTTTAGTTATTTGTTATTAGTTTTCTATAAAAATAAATTTCTATGTACAATTTTAACGAATTTATTATAAGGTTTATAATGTATTAATAATAATATGGTTTATACAATAGGTTACGACTACTTATTCTTGATGCATATCAAAATTTATAATTCAATATTATTATCGAAAATTAATTTAATAAATTCGTGGAGTAACTAGATATTTTGTTATTTTATTTTGGGTTTGTAGAAGTGAATTTCAAAAGTGGTGTTGGTTATAATTTTTTTAGTACGAAATATACATTCAAAATATTTTCATATTACTTTAATATGATTAGATTTGATATATTAAATTTATCGGTATCTCATTTATCGCTCGTTATTTATTTTTCATGATATTAAAAAAATTAAACAATTGGCATTATTATATAGTAAATAGAGTATATAATATATTATATAAAAACTATAAAGGTTTTAAGATCATGTGTGGAGTTAGACTGTAAATTGTGAGATCACAAAGTTTTACATTTATAATTTACTGCAAAGAACTGGAAATGAACGAAAAAATAATTTTTAATCATACTAATTAAGTTTTATTTAGTATTTAGAACAATAGATTATAGATATTTAATATTTATTTAAATTTACGTCTAATAAAAATTGTTTGATATAATAAACATAAAGTATAGACATATCAACAATGAATATAAATTAAAGGTTGCTAAATATAATAAAATTTAAATTTATTTCCTACAGTTATTAAAAAGATAGCGGAATAGTTTATAATAATGAGTATGGGTCTATTATTAAAATCAATTCCTCTTAGACGTCAAATTGAACGATGAAAACAACAATTTCAACCAAATGATACAAAAACTATAATAATATGTAATTTAGCCATTTTAATGGGGCAATGTTTACAAAATATGTATTAAGTTTTAAAAATTAGATAGAAAAACTTAGGAATAAATTTTAAAAGTTTAACAATTAGTAACGACTATAATGACCAACAACGATATATTAAAGTGCCAATAAAATAGTTTTTGACAATTCATGACGTTGATTAATTATTATAGATATACATTTCATCAAATGTCTATATAAACAAAAACTATTATGGGTATATTTAATAATTAATATTTATATTGTGTAGCAGTTCCAATAAAATAGATACTTATAAAAATTATCATTAAAATAAATTAAATCTGTTAATATATTTTTGTTCAAAGAAAAATCATTTATAGTATAATTAATTAATTTTATATTTTATTTAAAATTTTTAAATAACTTGAAAAAATTTCTGACCTCTTATGTGTTTAAAAATATTACAGTTTGAGTGATAATCAATATATTTTTTCATAACAAATTACTTAATACTAATTTTAAATTAGCTTTATTGTTTAATCCAATACGTTATCAGACACAACTCAAGGTAATGAGCTTGAAACAGCAGTCTACAATGATCTACACTATACATAATATATATAGAACTAATAAATTGTATGAACATAATTAAATTAAAAAATCGACTACTACAATTTACAAAGTTTATCTTTATACTACAATATATATAAATTTGTAAACGAACAAATAAAAATAATTAGAGTTTGATATCACAATCATTGTTAATTATCATTAAAATGTAAACATTGCTCTATTGGACATTGGTCAAAGATCAGACAATTACATTTAATACAATGTCAGCTAGTTTAATATTTTATATTATATTATGTATAAGAAATAAAAACAAAAGTAAAAAATATAATATTAAATAATATTTATAAATTCTAAAGATACTTATCAACGATAAGATAAAATCATCTGTGACTTATAAATGTTAAATTTTATAAATATTATAAAATATTGTTTAATTTTTAATTTATTTATCATTTCCCAAGTCTATATAATGTTTTACAGTGTATATTATGTCGTTTCGGTTAAAAATATATTATATATATTATATTTTATCATAATCAGATGTACCTATGTAGGTATTGAAGATTTGGATCTAATATTTAAGATAAATATGTTTTAAGGTACATTTTAATGCCTAACGCTATTATTGTCATTTGTCAAATCTAAAGAATTTTCTAAATAAGGAGTAGTTAATAGCGAATAGACTTTTTGATTTTTTAAATAACTATAACTTCTTTTTTATTGAATATTATGTAAATTAGTTATGTCAAACTAAAAATTGCTATTGGTATAATTAATAATTAATATTTTTTTAAAAACATGTATTACTTATTAACAGTTATGACATGTAAAACAAATTGTCTACCCACAAAAATTAAAAATTAAATTTTAATTTCAAAATAATGACATCTGTATTTATATTAATAATATATTTAATATATTGAACAATAAAGTATTTTACAATATTCATAAAAAAAAAATGTTTTTTAACATTTGATAATAAACTTTTATGCTCTAAATTTATCTTAAACGGTGCAATTATTGTTTTGCTTAAGGGTTTTTTTTTTATACTGCAGTACTGCACTTTACAAAAAGACAAAAAGAGTTGGCAATATCGAATAATATTAATATATTGTTGATATAATTCCCCATTATATTTTTATATACCTACTTAATCAATTATGTCATTAATTATCATTATACATCGTAAGTCACAATAATATATATTATTATTATTATCAATTTTGAATTTCTTTTACTATTTTTATAAATTATCGACACAACCATTTGTTTTAATAAAAAATGTTATTAGTCAGTTTTGGAGAGCTTAGTTTTATGTTATTTGAATTATGATTCTATTATAAACATAATAATTTTGTATGTACTTAATTTTATGAGAAGTATAATAATGGCTTAATAATATCAATACTAAAAACTAAAATTATATATTGTATTTCCTACTCTTACTTTTCGATATTTCTACCTACTATTAAAGTACCATACATATAAACAAATATACTTAAAAATTTTTAGTTTTATCATTTTTAAATTTAGCAGTTATTTTTAATAAATTAAAATTACTGTAGTATGTATGTATGTAAACGTGTATGTACTCAACACGACAATATGTTCGATAATTATCATTTTAATTTTTACAAATTTGTGACAAATAAAAAAAAAATATGAATATTTAATAAGCTCGGTCTTTAGTATCTATACAAATATTTATTTGGTTATAAATAAATGCTACAAGACTATAACATTATCTTAGCAATCGAGTACAAATTAATTATCGTTATATAAAATAATAACTATTATTAATTTTTACCTGAATTGCATAAAATAGACGACGGTTGCTCAGTCCTGCAGTTGTTTAATTATAATTTATAATAAGTCGTGTTATAATCTTATACTATACTGTTTACTTTAAAATATATTCGAATAACCAGCTACAAGATTGAGTGTACAATAATTGGAAAAGTTTAAAATTAATTAAGTCGAATTAATCGCAAACGAGGAACAATAATGCAATCATAAAATTTGCCAGACATATCCAATCTAATATGAAACGTGTAAAAAATGTCTTGCTTAATACATGAAACTTTGATTACTCGAAATCCTTGACCCAATTAAATTTTATTTTTATTTCAATCGGACTTTGAAGTTACGAAGAATCGACCGTATTGTGTTTATGCAGTACTTATAAAATTAAATATGTTATTGTTATATATTAAACATTAAAATATAATAAAAAATATATAATTAATCATTGATTACGATATAATTACGTACACAGCAATAATTATATAAATACTATTAATAATAGGATTTGAACAACTTATACATGATATAAATAAAATAACATAAGCCAGAATCATTTTAATATCCTTTCCGAAGACCAAGGGACGAATCACCCGTATCCGGTTGGTTTATTCATATGTATAATTAGTGTGGTCGAAGGATATTAGCACCCCTAGTTGTTCAATTAATAGCATACTATTATACAAATGAAAATAATAAATAATATCAATAACACGTTTAACGTGTTTATTGTAAATGTAATTACGATTCTACAGCTCTATATTAGTTAAATCAGATTTATATTTTGTCATGGTATAATCGCTTTTTTTTCTATCTAATTTTACATTTAATTATGTGTCGTTAGAACTAGGGTAATACTTTTAAGTCCTCCTCGCTTAAATTATTCAATAACCATACATTATAAACACAATCTTAACTTAAGTATCTAAATTAATTCAGAGTTAAAGTGTCCTTAGTTTTTTATTTCTCGAAATTGTGATCGTATCGAATATATACATTATATACGGATATTGTATTATTTCATTAACATAAAATAGTAATGTTGAAAAATATATCGTTATAACATATATACAGAGTGTATCCTTTTTCGATGGTCAAAATTTGAGAATGATGCATTTTAATGAACAAAATAGAAAACTTATTTTTGGTTTTTTTATTTCGGAACTTTTAAAGGTACAAATATTAGCTATTTAATTTATTGCAAAAAATACTATATAAAAAGATTTCATGATCTCTATAACCTCTATTTTCATGTATCACAGGATTTTTGTGATTTTGGCAAGATCATATCGACATATCGTAATATTAATAGGTAATTTAAGGGAAATATTTTATAAAATGTCTAAATAAAAGGAACAAACCTATTAATAATGCACATTGATATTTCCATCACTCGATATGCCACACGATTTTTTCCAATTTTCTGACGCCGGCGTGATGCTATTGGGGCACTCAAAAATCGCGAAAATCATATGATACTTCAAAAAATAGGTTTTAGAAATCAAAAAATGTTTAAATATAATTTGTTTTGAAATGAATTTAATATTAAATGAAATAGCTAACGTAAGTACCCACAACATTTCTGAAATCAACAAAAACGAAATATAGGTTTTAGATATGTTTTAAATATGTTACTATTTAGTATTTGAGCTACTGGATACTTTGTCAATCAATCATTCAAATATTTATGGAAAGGACGCGTCCGCATCTACCGTATTTTGATATAGTTTTTTTTTAAAATTTTTTTATTAAAAAAATTACAACATAATATTATGCATCGTTACAGCTATAGATATAAAAGACTAAAATACGAAAGAACCAATATAAAAATATTACAATAAAATATATTATACATAATATTAAATGATATCGTGTTAAAGTTTTTTTTTTTTAACTTTATGACCCCAAGTTCCCAGGCACCACAAACCCGAAGGTTCATTGGTATTATTAATTCATCATTATTGAATATTATTAACCATTAATTTATAATACAGTCGTGGGGTGTCGTTAAATATCCATTGTTATATCCTTTATCCATATGTGACTGTGTGTATCACTATAGAAATAATATTGTATGAATAGATACGCAGTTGTAGGTATACAAAACCATATATAGTAACCAACTATAGTAAACCATTTTACTTCTTTCATATAAATTTGAAAATAATTTGAAAAAATTAAAATTATCTTTTTGGTATTCAAAAATTAAAAGTTTTCTTTTTCTTTTTTTTTTTTTAACTGAGGGTTATCAATTTTTTACTTAATTTTTATAGAACTAATATTTTAAATTTCCATTCGAAATGTATGGAGTTATGATATTACCAATGTTCAAGCAAAAGTATGATCAGTGAATAAAAATTTCTGAGTTAAGTCAAAAATTGTATTAGGATATTATAATAATAAGTATACAATTAAAATTATATATACATTATACATAATATTATCATATTCATTACCTAATATGCATATTCAAAATTATTCACAAAATTAATTTAATATACAAAAATAACGACCGATCCAGAAGAAGCCTCATTAATATTTATGAATATTGTATGTAGTGAGACTATAATATGTAACCTATTATGATCTCCTCTTTAATGTTGCCTGTTCTATTAAATTGTATAACGTCCGCATGAATAAACAAAAGACGGATAGAATAACAATTAATTTTAGAAGAATCATCGTTATCTTTGATTTGTAATGCAAACATTAATATCGATATTGTAACGGAATACACAAACAATTATGTATATTATTATTCGCCGATATAAAACTATAAATTAGGCAAAACGTTATAAATGAGAAGAACAAACAAACAAACGGATACCCTGTATAATATATTATTATGACCTTGTCAGCTTATAACGAGTGAAGGTGCAACTGCATCAGATCGCGGTAGGTAACATATTATAAATTATTTTATCAATTTTTATTAGATATTTCGTGATTGTTATCATATTATTATTGTATACTCGTTTATAATTTACAGAGTATTTTTTTAAGTTTTATTAAAAACCTCTCGTTCAGCTGTATCATCAACGACAACAAAAATATCCACCACCTGCAACGATTATAAACATTTTATACAGGTACGTGTTATTAAATAATATTTTGTGCATCTCGCTGTGTTACCTGTTATCTTTCGAATGGTACAGAACGCGTAATATTATTATTAGAAGTCACGTTTAGAGGCTTGACGTGAAACTGGTTTTAACGATGAGCCTATTCTGCGAGCCGTCCTATCGTGTTGTGCGTATTATTATAGCTATATGCATCACAAGGCATAACAATGTTGTTTTACGAACGAGGGACCGGCCGATGATTCTCTTTGTTAACAACCGACATAGTTGTATGCGAGAGACTCCATAAAAATATTATTGTTGTAACTATACCTACCTGTGGATTATATTTTGTCGAAAAATATAATATTAAACTATTTCGTTCATCCGAATTATATAACATATTATATACCGACACGTAATTATTAATTTATAATCATTTATGTCCACAATATTCATTGTAATAGTTTTAATTGTATATAATATTATATAAATACAATTTTTTTTTATTTTAATTTTATTACATCATTCATAATAGTGTAGAACATTCAAATTATTCATTGTAATATTACTAGTAGATATAATTTGATACTTATGATTATTAACCATGTACAGTTTTGTATAAAGTTATATCAATAGAATTTTAATTACGATATAATTTAAATTTCTAAAACATAAATTATATTTTAAAAAATAAGTAGGTACCTACCGGTTTTTAGTCGTATATACAATATACATATATGACCGATACGCATAGAATAGAAATTATCCATTTAATTTTACCTACATGTAATATGTAAATTTTTCATTTTTTCTAGAAGGTTGTGCTTTTAATTTTGTGCCTCTTTATTAAGAAATAAATTTTCTCTTTCATACTAAATATATTAAGATTTTAATCGTTCGATCTAATTTCCACTCTAAAATTTTCGAAAACATTATATTTATTTATTTTAATTATTACGTTTATTAATATTAACAAATAAAATAATAGATAAAGTACGAAATTAAAATTTTTATCTTAAAAGTATAACAATACACATAGTTTTAAAATATAAATTTGTAAAACACCAATAATAGTTATTCAAATATTATGTATTATAAACGTTAAAATAACTTTATGGAAATAACTAAAAATTATTTGATGGATGAACTATGTACAACATTTTTATTTTACCAGGATGAGTAATACATAAGACATAATATATATTATATAAAACGGCGTCCAGAACAATATATTATATAGTCATACCAATATTATTGTATGCTTATTAGAAATATTAACTCGTTACTTATTTACGTCTCGACTCATGAGTCATAGGTATTAAAATTATTATTAAAAATAATAGTTATAAGATTATAAATTATTAGTTAATAGTTAATATGATAATATATAATATTTAGAACTAAATAATTATTTATTAAGATATGCAAATTCTGTTTCTCGATTAAAAAACAAATAATATTTACGAAAATAAATGCTAATTTATTATACATAATATGTATCATCAGTTTTTATGACTAATTATTTATTTTAGATTCTGAGCGGAAAAAAAAATGTTTAATGAAAATTAATTTTTTACATATAATATATTCTTTTACAAGTCAAAATAAGAAATTCATTTTTACTTTTATAATAATACTGTACTAACTTAATATTACAGCTCATTCCTAATTAATTTTTTTTTTTAATTCAATGACTGCTGGAGTTTACCGGATAGTTTGACCTTTTTCACAATATTATTTTGTTAAATTATATACCATATTTTAACATATTTATATTTTTTTATTTGGTGTGAATAATGATAATTGTTTATAAAAGCATTTCTTTAAGTACTGCTATACATCACTATAGCCTAAACCTTAAGAGATATAGGCAGGTATTTGTTATTTGAGTCATATCGAGTCTTATGAGGTTTCAAACAAGCCATAATATAAAAATTACAATTTAATTTTTAAAATATACAATGGATAATGAATTCTTATGGAATTATTTTAAAAATAAAGGGTGTAACCGCAATCTCAATTCTGATACCCCAAATAGCGTCATTGGTACTTATACGTTATAATGTTGTACATATGTAAATATAATTGCAACAAGATACCAACATGAAATTTGTCATTACAATATTATATTAATAATGTAACTTATGTTATGTTTTATTATTTAACTTATATTTTATAAAAAAATTACAATTAAAGTTCAATTTTAAGATCTATGATCGACAAGAAAATATTACAGTACATATAACTAATCGATAATTAAATAACCCACTATAGTTATACTTATTATAATATGTCATATCCAGAATCGTTGAATATTCCCCAGTTAATATTATGTAGAAATCGTAACATATTATAATGTATTAACGTGGATTGTCACAGTCACATATTAATTATTATATATTATATATTCACATAATTAAAAAGTGTTCTTTATTTGATTTTAAATTCAAAATCATCATACACAAAACTTATTAGTTATAAATATACAACTCCTAAATTTGATTGTTCTAACAGCCGTCGACACACCGGAACAGCTCGTAAGAAGGTAAGTACATAATTTTTACAATTTCAACAATCATATTATTTGCGTAGTTAAATCGTAAAGAGAGACTCGATCTATCATCGTAAATCTATTCTTCTCGATTCATTACAAATTTCATCCAATAAGGTACCTAACCTATTTCGTCTCTTTTTCGATTCACTACAAATAACACTATAACTAAAATTATTCATTATTTTACGTACGAAAAAAAAATTCTTAGTGCTGTATAGTTATAGGTACTAATATAGGTAATTACTGTTATAGTATTCCTTATAGCTATTAACTATATATTCATTTATATAATATAACCCAAACGAACCGTTTCAAATTTCAACTAAAATGTTACACGAATTGTAATGAGCACATTGTCAAACACGTCATTTAAGTAAAATGGAGTAGGTACCTTACATTATTTCGATCTCGATATTTGTTTGAACAGGCATGCCGAAAATTCCAGCAACGATTCTAACATTACACATTTAACGAAAACGCGTAAAAATTATTTCTATTGTATTATATTCTATAGTTAACCGGTCAGACGTTTATGTAACTCCTAATATGTATTATTGAATAGATTTCGGACGTATTAAACCACTACCATGGTTTTAAAATAGTCATAATTAGGGCTCGGAAGTTGTATGAGCTAAAATAGACATAATATACATATAAAATATTTTAGATTTTCAAACAAAAATGTTAAATATGCATAAAGTAATATAAAAATAGAGAGATTAGAAATATTTTTTTGGATATGTGATTTATTACGATATAGCGTCTGGAACAAACTCATTCGTGTACAATCGATAATGATCAACAATAATTTACAATTGCGATTAACGATCAAATATTTACGGCATTTACGTATTTTAAAAATGAGATTAAATTAAATACACACCGTGCCGTGTCGTTAAGTTAATAGCTAAGGACAACGATAACACTAAATACCTACGTTACATAATTAAATACAAAATACATAGTTAAAAAAATAAAAACATTAATTTAAAAAAAAAAATTAATATATTCAATATGCATAAAAATATATGAAAATCGACAAAATATGCACTTTTTTTCTAAAATGAATGAAACGTGCAAAATAAGCATTTTTAATTTTCGTTTTTAAACTCGTCGTTGTATGAAATGCATTTCTAGATTGGTCTGCTATAAATCAAAAGCATACAAACAAATATGCAATTCCTACAACTTCCGAACCCTTGTCATAATGATACAAATATATAAACCGTCTTTGTAATCATTATATTACATAATAACAATATGTTTAGTGTGACTGTCACGAACTAGACGACACAATAATAGTATGGAGTCTCTAAAATCGTTTTAATAGATATATCGTTCTCGAATGTGGCATGTTCATCAAAAATTTATCTTTGAGAAACAATTTTACATAATATATTTTTTTTAATTAACATACAAAAACAACTTTAACCACATTATAATAATGTAGGTATTCGTACGGGCGAATGATGTGAATGGATCGTCCAATAAGTTATTTGAGAAAACATAAAAATAAAATCTTATTACCTCATCCATCCGATGACCCTATGCAAGAAAATAAAAAATAATAAAAAAAATCATATGTGATGCATAAGATATGTATATTGCCGATATATTATAACCGACCGCCATAGTTTATTTAAATTATTCATAGCAGTGTGGGCTATAATAAAAATAAATAAATTATAAAGTCCTTTACTGAACTAAATATGATTTTAAAAATAAAAATTACGAACAGGTATAATCTTTTACTCGGGATGATATTTTTTATACGTAGTAAACTATAATATTATTTACATATATTTAATGTATTAGAAGTCCAAGGCGTGCTTGGTTGTCAAGGTCAACATTAAAAATCCATAACATTTTATCATTTTGTTATTTTTATAGTTATTATATAAGACTAAAAACCACTCCCGAATATTTATTAGGTACCTATTATTCGGTTAAGTATTAGATATTTAAACCTGCATGTTAGTCGTAATCATGAGCTTAAAAAGTTCTTAATTAAAATTAAAATTAAACATTTATTTTAAAAGCAAAAATAAATTTAGAATTTTAAATATTATTAACATCTTTAAAAATAATAAGTATTATTATTATTAGATATATAATATATAAAGCCTTAGATATAGACATATACTGATTACTTAAAAATAATTTTTAAACTTATTAGGAATGTTTTTAAAAATATTATGAGACCATTGTCTGATATAAGTTCCAATAAAATAACTAATTTATACAATTATATTATTTTTTTTTTTTTATAATTGTAAAATTACTTAATAAAAAAAAAAAATGTCGTATTTATATGAAAATAATAATAATAAAAAATAATTACAATAATATAAATATCAAATTGGCATGGATCAAATAAAATTTGAGTAAAGAAAACATCCAAAAGAAATACAATGAAAAGAATGAACAATAAGATAAAATATATTTTTTATCTAATATACTTTTAAATATCCTTTTTTTATGATTTATATGAATTCTTATCATGAACTCATGTATTTTTATTTTACTTTTATTCTTTACATATTTTTGTCAAAAGCGATCGTTACCCAAAATGTATCCGAAATCATGATAAATTGGGAAAAATTTTCATCATTCTTTTTTTTAAAATAGATTATATGATCTAGTTATATTCACAATATTATTTAGTTATTTTGTAGAACATATACGATTTTTATTTTGTTTTGTTTATGTTTATATAATTTTTAAACCCCCAATATAAGCTCAACTTATTGGGGTGTTATGCAAAATTGTAAAATTATTTTTTAAATTTACGTTTTCTTTGTTTAATTAATCATGACTTTAGTAAATAATAATAATAATAATAATTATGAACGTAATAATTATTATTATATTTTATATTATATTAACGTTAATAACTATTATTATTATTATATTAAGAATTTTAATTTAAGATAACTATTTGAAAAATAATTAATAAACTCTAAAAGTTATTTTTTAATTAATAAGTCAAATTGGTTATAAAAATTTTAGTTTATGAGATGTACATAAAATTGTAGATGTATATAAAATTTGTATGTGTCAATTTTACGGGCTAATGATTGCATATATAGTCGCTAATTCACGTACTATAAATACATACTTAAGTTATGTCAATGAAATATTTGACTTGGAAATTATGTTTATTTAATTATTATACGTTCAGTATAACTATAATGACCATAGTGACTACGAATTGCCTTCAGTCGTGTGGGTAACAGGTAAAAAGCAAACAAGTTTAAGATACGATCGATAATTTTTTCTACCAAAAATGTACCTTTCCCTTTTCTACGCATATAGACAAGTTGTATAACCCATTCCAACCGAAGGAAATAATATAATATACAGGCAGATTTGAGTTTCCATTTCCACTAAACAAAAACAAACTATTTTACCCAAAACATAAAGATTTATTTTAATTAACGGTCGTGTGAGGTTAAGTACCTTCGACCTAAGTGATAAAACGTGAATTGTGCGACTGTTGTTTTTTGTACGTATTCATTTTACAAACATATACAATAGGTATTATAAATTGTAGAGTGTGGTTATTGGCTTTAAACACATACAAACGTATATGTAACGTTTCAAATTTTACATTTCTACTACTATTTTAAACAAATAATAATATATTATTATAATTTTTAAATGTGTCGTATATTATTATTGATTATGGACTAATTTAAAATAATATTTTAACATATACAAATTAATTTGTTTTATTGTTATTTTCATATACTCGACCAAGCACTATAGTTAATGATTTTTTATAAATTTTTATTTTAATAAAGCATATTGAAATTAATTTGAATAATACATTGGAAATCTGCTATATTTTTTTACTTAAAAAGCAATAAGAAAAAATTATACAATATCTACGTTACATCCATATTTAGGCTAGTTGGAATTTTTTAAATGAAATTGTTTATTATGCTGAATAATAATAAATTGTAAACAATAAATTTAAACAATTATTATAATAATTGTTTTTTTCACTGGTTTTTATTATAAATATTGATTTATACTCAAAATATTTAATAATATAGCTTTTCTAAACTTATCTTGGAGCAAATTATTATACAAAAATTTATGAAGTAAATTTAAAAGTTAATTAAATCTTTTAAGTATTATTATTATTTAAGTATTAAAATTGAACCTTAATCATTTATATTTTTGTATGTATTTAACTTAAAAAGAAAGTACAACATTAAATAACTGCATAAATAACTACGGTTGAGATTTCGATGCATTTTGAATATTGTTTTCAAATGTTTGCTGAGCGATGCTTTTTTATCACAAATTCGTTTCATATACTTATAAACAAAAATAAGAAAATGTATTTTGCATTTTTGGTTTTTAGATAATTTTTTTAGTTTTCTAGGGCGTTTTTGGAATTTTGGCAACAAAATTCGAATATGAAATTTTATTTTAAGATTTTTACACGCTAATATGATTTGTATACAAATGTAAAAAAGTAAAATAAATTTTATATTATACAAATATAAAAGTATAGCCATAAGTAAATATAATATATAGTATAGATATAAAGTATATCGAACAATAGTAATTCCAAAAATTAGATAATCTAGACCAGTGGCGCCCAAGTGGGTTATTAAGTACTACAAATGCATTGGTAACCAACAAGGGGCGGAGTATGTTTACAATCATTTTTAATATAAATATTTGATTGTGATAAATAAAATTTATAAATTTTGGTGGCGGGTGGGGTGTATTATTATTGACTGCACTGGCTTACGAAAATTCTGTGGGTGCCACAGGTCTAGACCAGTAATTTTTAACCAGAGTAACATATCACACTGGAGTTACTTCATCACAGTGTATAGGGGAGACAAGAAGTGCACATGAAATGCATTACAATTACTTGTATATTTTTATGAAAATGTGACCTAATTCGTAGATAAGGGTGACACAAATCGAAAAATGTTGAGAAACATTGGTCTAGACGATTGTCTATGGTATAAAAGTAACGTAATATATTTAGTATTTTAGTACCACTTGATTTCCTATAAAGCAATAAAATCGATGTCCGACGTTATCGTTCCGTACTTACGAATTTTGTTGTCGTAACAAATGAAAATGTATTTTCTATTATTTTATTATTTTGGTTAATTGTCTTAAATAGTTTAATGGGCTAATAAAAATGTCAAAAGTAAAATGTAACTTAATTGAGTAAAATATATTTTTACTGTATCATTTAGATTTTTTATGGCAAAAAAATAATTTTTTTAGGTTCTAAAACGCATTATATTCCCAGCATTAAATTAATAACTAATGAGTAATAAATATTAATTAATAATAATTTCTTAAAATTTTCATGTTATTATGATATTAATAAGCAGTAATTATATATATAGTAATACCTAGTTGTTTTGTATACAGTGCATACGAGTGGAGCCGAACAGTTACTTCAGGTAGTTTAATTTAACTGTTTTAAAAAAAGTTGATAGCCCCCCCACCCGAAAAATACTCCCTTCAAATTTTCGGATAACGTTTGCATACTTGATGCTAATATTAGATAATGGGTAAAAATTAGGGTAGGTAGTTAAATTAAATATATTGAACTGCCTGTTTTAAAACGTTCGATGACACTGGTGCATACAAATATACGATGGTACATTAAATTGTTAAATGTGCACTACTGCACATAATATATAATAGAAATAATAATATTTTATTATATAATACATCATTTTTGTAACTCTGAGCCTGTCAACTGACGATTAATGAACGATGGTAATAACAATAAATCATCTCTATACCATACAACAACAAAAAAAAAAAAAGAATTATAATTTACTACGACTGTCTAACAAAATCTCCACATATTTGTCGACTGTATGGTAATTACGAAGAAGTTTCTGATGTAAATCACTAAATATTATTTATCTGTTATGACGATGTATTTTTTTATTGAACACGAATTTAGACGTGGATACTAAAAAAATAGTGAGTATAATAAAAATAAAAATCAATTCCAACAAATAGTTTATGAATAAAAAACTTTTATTATAAATTTTATATTCCACGTCATAATGAACTTTATTTAAGTCTTTTTAAATAACATTCACGTTTATGGTTTAAAATAATAATAAATAATAGAAGTTTTTTTTTTTTTACAGCCGCAGTAATATATGAACACAATAAGTCAATTCGTTAATCAAATTAAAAAAAGAAAAAACAATATTCTTTTCTGTATAATAAATTTGTATTTTCGTATCATACTATATTATATTATATGAAATTGTAATCATTTAACTGGTAGGTAATAATAATGTTAAATATTCAAATCGAAGTTCAAACTTCAAAGTAATTTTACAATTTACCTATCTATCCATTTTCTTTTTCGTCACGGATGTGGAAACATTTAGCCATCGTCGTTTTCTTAGATACTTACATGTTTGCGTGTAGACCACTCAGATCAGTCAAATACTGTTTTCTTTAAATTTTCATAAATTCGTAAAAAAAATACGCAAAAACGTTTTCAAAACTACTCGATTATTTTTTGAACTATTTAACCTTGTACAAAAAATCTAAAATACTTAATCAATCTTAGGTTTATAGGTTCATTGAAATCGATAAAACAAAAATCATCCTAACTACTGTGATAGCACAAAAAAAAAATAATATTGGTAAAGTGTTTACTGCACGGTATATCAAACTGGTTGTTCTCGAAAAACTAATTGTTTTTTTACAATCGGCCGATGAATTAAATTATAATATTATAAGAAGTCATTTATTAAAAAGTTATAAGTTTTAACGAATGACGGCATGTAGGGTTATAGATACCTGTACCATTAAAATTGATGTTTCATCGAATAAAGGGATAAACTTTATATTGTTATTATTATTATTATTTTTAATTTTATTCTCTCTTCGACTAAACAATTAATCCTAAACCAAACCCTCTATGATTTGTATTTTGTACAGTCGTATATAATTATATGTTAAAGATATAAATGGATCTTATAGATTCCACCCTAAATTGATAAAACATAAGAATAAAAAGACTGTATTAGGGATAAATAAATAATTTTTTTTATAATAATTATTAAAAATATATCTAGTTTCTTTAAATATGTAGAAATATTTACGTAAACTGTTATTTACAATTTTAATATGCTTGTCCCATTTTAGCCTATAATCAAGAATTAACCCAAGATATTTAATTTCTAACACATTTTCAAGACGAATACATTCATTTATAAATCATGTTTTATATCTACCCTTCGAAGCGGATAATAGAAAACACGTAAATAATAGGTTTAAATATATTATTTCTAAATTCCAAGCGAAGGTATACATTACATACCTATACTATTCAAGATGACACGTCAAGATAGTATATAATTTTACGGTTGATATTTCGAAAGACGTTTTTAAAAATTATAACTGTAAATACGTAAAGAAAACTACATAATATTATGCTAAATGTAATTTAAAAATAACATTACAATACATTTAGGTATATTATATATATATATATATGTATTTGAATATTTCACGTTCTTGTCATTATTGATCGAGAAAAATACAAACAATACTTTTTTGCATCTAATTATATATAAAAAAAAAATAATAATAAGTTCACATTAAAAAGGACGCTGTGTCACCTGTTTGCTGACAATGTGTCATACATACGCAAAATACAGTAGGCAAATAATAAATATACGTATTACGTATAGCATTAATGCATTATTCTTACTACGGTTTATTTATAATTATTAATATTAGCATAAATACTTAAATTTACTAATTACCACAATTTGCAGAGGAAAATATAAACTGTGCCAGAGGCGCAGGAACTATTTTTCTTGTGAGGGGGGCAAAAATTTAAGGAAAATCATGATATATAGTTTATTAAAATAAAATACAAATATTTATTGATTTTTATAAAATAGGTTTAACTACTATTTTGTAGATTAAACTAATAGTCTTATTTACCTAATTTAATTTTAAATATAAAATTAAAAACAATTTTAATGTTTTACATTTTTTAATTTTATTTCTTATACAACTTTTCAAAATTCATTTTATTACATATTATATTTTTATATAAATATTAAAAATAATAAAAATAATAAAAATAATAAAAATGTAATATAAATATAAACCATAACTCTAAAATGTTTAAGTATTAAGTATATAACTATGATGACAAATTTTCAGGGGGCAATATTATAAATTATTTGCTCCCCGATATATTTAACGGGGGGGGGGGGGGGGGGGGCGAATGCCCCTTCTGCCCCCCCAGCTCCGGCACCACTGAACCGTGCTCTATCGTTGATGTTTTTTTTCATATTTTTTTCACAAACAAATTATAGGTAGTTTAATAACTTTTTTTTTCTAATGTATGTAACTAATTTTAGAATCAAAATATTTGAAAAAAAAAACTCAACGTTTATATTTTTCTATGTAAATTTAGTAATTAGTAAATTTAGGTATCTACGCTAATATTAATATTTATAAATAAAATGTACTTTTTAAGAATGCGTATTTACATAACAGAGACAACAACCCTTTGAGTGGCGTCCTATTTTATTTCGTGACTTTGAGAACCAAATAGTCGTACAAAATTACATTTATTATACCTTTATCATGACTTTCGATATTTTCTAGGGGAAATGTCCTTCCCTTGCTCTCTGAATGTGCGCCCATCGTCAAACGACCATGACAAATCCCTTCCAAGTTACTCGCGTAAAAAAAAAAAAATAAATAAAGAAGTTTTTAACTGCACCGTGTATCGATAGTATCGTTATTTTGTAGGTACAAACTATTATTTAATGCTCTCCTCGTCGGCGTATGGGTAAATACCAGAACAAGTGTTAGATATTTACGTGGGTAGTCGAGAAAAGATTGTTTTGTGCTTGTGAGAACCAAAATGTTTTTCAACGCACTCAAATTTAATTTTCGTACATTTTACTGTATTACATCTGGTTTGAATATATTATCATGATTTTATAGCTTACATATTATGTTGTACGTTTTACCATTTGTATTTCTTATTGTAAAAGAAATAATAAAGTGTACTCAAATCACTATGCCAATTAAGAAATTTGTACATACTTTATAATTTAGGATTCAAATATTTATTAATTCAATTACTCGTACCTCAGTAAATTACGATTCATATATTTTTACTCGATTTATTAATTATTAATTATTAATTTATTAAATAACTTATAAAGTTATAACTCTTGAAATATAAATATTTTCTAAATTCTGCCAATAGGATTACTGGAAACTGATGAGTCTAAATAATTATCATACACAAACAAAAGAAGTACTTAGTAATATGACCGGTCAATGTTTGAATTTTATTTAGAGTCCTCATCAAAACATTAATATTGAACATTTAAATAGAATTCAGAAAACAATTTTTAAGATTATTTGAGTTTCGATGTGGTATTGGCATTAATTTAAGAAATTTAAAAACTTTATCAGATAAACGGCGTAAATATGACGTTTCATTTATTTTTAATTTATTAAATGGTAAAATTGACTCTCCTAATCTATAAGAATGGGTAATTATCTTTTGCCGTTTCTTTATTTAATTCAAAGTATACGATATTATTTTATAATAAATTCCATAGAACTAATTATGGTAACGCATTCGCTTTCATTGTGTTTTTCGCACATTGAATAATTTGTCCAATATTGATATTTTTCACGATCTTTTATTTTATATTTAATGAAAATTATAATGATGGAATTAATTTATGTTCCGTTTTTAATATTGTCGCATTATTTTTCAATAATTATATAAAAGTCGATATTTCTTGAATTCTGTACCCTTGGGTGTTGAAGTTCAAATAAATAAATAAAACAGTTTCGATACCTATTTATGTTTTTCGTTATTATATATTCTTGTTCGTGTGTTAATTTAGTATATCCTACTTTGGTAGTCCATATGGCTTTTTTTTATTCATTTTTGTAAATTACTAAATGGTACACAATGATTTAGCTGTTTTGCGCATGTTCGATTTTTTTATTTAAGACACAATCTACTGCGACTTGTAACGTTTGTTCAGACCTGTTCAGAGCTACTGATTTTGGCACATAAAATGTTATAAAATAATATAATAACGTTAATATTAATAGAAAATAGAAAAATTAAAATAGTTTAACATTAAAAAAGTTTGATAATCTTTTATCTATATGTGTACAGAGTAATGATAATGTAATTGTATAAATAAATATCACTATCCCATTTTATTAACGATGTTAGGTAAAATATTTACTCACGTAATTTTTTTTTTTTATAATTTAGTCAACTATATTCCTAATATAGATTATTAATAATCAAAACTTATCTATTATTTTAAATACATATAAGAAAAATAAAATAAAAAGCAATTAACTTAAATTTTAAGAATTTTATAATAATTTTATGACGGGAAAACTTAACTAAAAATTACAATAATATATCAAATGTAAACATTTGATAATAAAAATAACTTTACGAAAACAGCTAAGTTTTAGTTATCATTTTTATTTTCGTATTTATAGTTTCATACCTATGATGAGGACTACTCAGCGTTACGTTAGCCAGCATTCTCCCAGCAACCACTACAAACTACGACATACAGCTAACCTAATTTCCTAACCAAACTGACCACATCTTACTCCACAAGATACAGAAAACAATATTGGTTATAATTATATAATAGTGTATTAATCCCTAGACATATATTATTTAGATGTATTAAAATATTATTATTTACTTAAAATAGTTTAGAATTCGAGAAAAACAAAACTGTTCAATTACGTTACGAACTTAAATGTTTTATTACCATATTTCCTCTAAACTCTAAAGATTGAACATATTTAGAGTACGGTATTATTGAAACAAAATATCGGATCATAATTCACAATATTAATCTCAAAAAGTGGGAATGTCAATTGTAGGCGTCCTTCCTTCGTCCCTTCGGTCCTCGGAGAAATTAGTGATTTATTATAATTAAAATTTGAATGCAATAATATTGCATTAGAAAATACGATTCTGAGCGAAATTCAATATATTACACTACACTATACTAATAATTCATTCCAAAATTTTACCTTACTTGTATACTACCTATGTTAATACTCAAAAAAATTTTCAAGTCCCTACGATCAAAATTCAATTAGTTATCATGAAATTAAAAAATTTTAAATAACAAAATCCGTAATTTTGCCGATTTTTGGCTGTTTAGCTTTAAAACCTTATGAAAAAAATTGTCAGTCACGATTTTGAAAATATTTTGTAATAAGATTAAGTTGTATATGATTAGATTCTGATAAAATTTTCAAATCAAAAAACCAAAAATTACAGGAAATATTAAACATTTTTGGAAAAAAATTATAAGCTCAATACTTAGTTAGAAAATCAACCAATCGTTTTAAAACCTGATTAGTTATCACGAAATTAAAAAATTTTAAATAATGAAACCGTTATTTTGTCGATTTTCGGGAATTTTAACTTTAAAAGCCTATAAAAAAAAATTGTCAGTCACGATTTTCAAAATATTTTATAAAAAGATTAAGTAGTATATGATTAGACTTCAATAAAATTCTCAAAGCGATAAACCAAAAATTACCGGAAATATTAAACATTATTGGAAAAAAGTTCAAAGTTCTATACTTGGCCAAATAATCAACCAATCCTTTCCAAAATATTTCCATGTTCCTACGATCAAAACTCAATTAGTTATAATGAAATAAAAAATTGTTAAATAACAGAAACCGTAATTTTGCCGATTTTCAGTAATTTTTTTGGTAGTTTTTCCCCTCCCACGGAAAAACTGTTGAAAAATTCGAAAAATGAGCTAAATAAAGTACCAATTAGACACGATTTTCTACCGAAAGCATACCCTACTTGTGGGAATCGGACCATTATTTTTACCCAAAAAAGTGTTTTCATACATCATAAAAAAAAAAAAAAATCATTGTTTTAAAATCAATACATTCTTCGCTTCGCTCAGAATCTAAAAATTATGTTTAGCTATGTAGTGTAGTTATTAGCTACTCATTATTTACATAGAAGTAACACGCCTCAATTTAGTCAATATAGGCAATTCAGTTCAGCACTAGTAAAATATTTCGTAGGTTCAAAAAAGAACGGAGTCGAATCGGTTTTTTTATGGGACTGCTTACGCTTATTTACTAAGGGATAAAATGTAGGCAATTTCTAATCCATTTATCGGCAACTCGTACTTATTGCGAACGTACTAATGCATGTCAACGATGCCGCCGGAAAAAAAATAAAATGCTAGATTTTGGTTCAAAACATGCTTTTTAAAAAACTCTCATGACTCGTATAAAGGTCTTGTTTTAATCTTTTTTTTTTATTTTTTTTTATTGAAATTAGAAAACTTTCTACAGTGCGCAATGGATTCGATTTTTGAATACATTAATAAAAATAACAATATTATTTAATAATTAATTAACAAAAATGAATTTAAAATACATGTGATTATTCATAAAATTCAAACTCGTATTATAGCATTTAGATTGTCTAATAATATTACATAACTATAATATATAAATAAAAAAAACATATAATAACGGAAACCGTTATTTTGCAGGTTTTCCGCCATTTTTGGTAGTTTTTTAACTTTAAAAAATCAACCAATCCTTTCCAAAATTTTATTGCACTTGTTTATTACTTATGTTAATATTTCAAAAAAATTCCTTATTTAAAAGTCCCTACGATCAAAACTCAATACTAATTAGATAACGATAACGATATCACAAGATAAATAACATTTATTTTCTTATAGAATAAATTTAAAAAAAATTGTAATCTTGGTAGTTAGTATAGGCAAGACGTTTTTTAAACTTTTTTCACCATTTCACCAGCTTCCTCACTTAATTTTTGCTATAACTCTAAAAATAAATGTTCGCCAACTCTGAAAATTAGTCCGTAAAATTATAAATGTATATCTATATTTTATAAATGTACATTATGCTGGTGAAATGGACCTGGGTATACTCCATTTACGTACCCGCATGCTTTTATTAATAGATATACACTTAATGTCTAAAGCAAATCCCATACGAAACAAAAAAAATATTTATATTATATTTGTTAAATTTTTAGTGTCTGAGCGAAGCGAAGAATGTATTGGTTTTTAAAAAATGATTTTTTTTAATGTATGAAAACACTTTTTTGGGTAGAAATAATGGTCCGATAATCACAAGTAGGATATGCTTTCGGTAGCAAATCGCGTCTAGTTGGTACTTTATTTAGCTCATTTTTCGAATTTTTCAAAAAATTTTCTTGGGTGGAGAAAACCTACAAAAAAATAGCGGAAAATCGGCAAAATTACGGTTTTTCTTATTTAAAGTCTTTTAATTTCGTGATAACTAATTGATATTAGTATTATATTAATATTTTAAGTATTAACATAGGTAGTATACAAGCGAGGTAAAATTTTGGAATGAATTATTAGTATAATATATTGTAATATATTGAGCTCAGAATCGTATTTTTAATGCAATATCATTGCATTCAAATCTTAAGTATAATAAACCACTAATTTCTCCGAGGACCGAAGGGACAAAGGAGGAACGTCCACAATCGAAGTTCCCACTTTATTTAATATTATAATTTATAGTGTTTGGTGACTTGTATTATGATTGCCTATTATCAGAAATTTTATGTAGTTGTTAATAGGAGTTAGAAAATTCTAGAAAAATATAAATTAAATATTTCTAATTTAATTTGTCATTATTGAATTACACCCCGTCTATCAATGTATATAATTATTTCCTACAAGGTCAGTTATGCTAATATAATATATATTTTAATAAATTGGATTATAATATTATAATAAATTACTATTTATTGTTTACTTTTCTAAAAAAAAAATATTCCTTAATTGCCTATAATTGTCAATCATGATAGAATATTTAAACATGGAATTTAGATAAGAATAACACAATACCAAATTAGAATTCCAAAATAATTACCATAATGTTTTTTTTAGCTTTTTAAAAATAAGTATTCCTGATAGTTGATTTAATTTTCATAATGTATTTACTAGTAATAAGATTAGAATAATACTTTTGTTTATATAAAATGAAGATATTGTTGACATTAGTAGTGAAGAGAAACACCCAGAAGAGAACAATGGTAATTTATCATCAAACCTATAATTATTTACTTTACTTAAATTAATATTATTATTATTTATGCTATAAAAATTCTGTAATAGAAAATCACGGACAATGATATAAATATCAAATTGAACTGTTGCGATTGTATGATTTATAGTATATAATATTACTTATACAGTTAAAACGTTCTACAGAAGTGCTCAAATAACAAATATGACAATAATTCATTATTACTCTTTAACCAAAACCACTACTATTAACTAATATTAACTAAACTACCACTGCAACCTACATAGCTTTTTGCTTTCAAGATAAATAAAACAAAACTAATGATTTATAGTACCAGAATTTATTATTTTATTATTATTACAAAAATTTTACAGAAAGAATAAGTATAAATATGTGCAATTATACAACAAATAAAAATAATTTTAGTTAGAAAAGGAAAGAACTAGGAAGTAACTAGGAAGAAAGTACTAGTGGGTTAAAATATGTAGTGTAAAAAGTCATTTTAAATTTAGCTACTTTAATATGAGTATTGTATAAAAATTTTATATTTTCTTAAGTCTTTATAATCGGGTGTAGTTTGTCAATGTCTGTTAAAACTTATTAACCTTAAAATATGTATATTTTTGTTATTTACACTCAATGAATTTAAATTTTAAGTTAAAAAATAATTAACACTTTTTATTAATAGTTATTATTTATGATAAACTATGTAACTTTATGTATGTGAAAGAATATAATGTAATAGTGGTTTCTTTTTTTATATGACACTCTGAAAGTTATTAAATATAAAACACATATTATGTAAAATAATAATATAAATTATTTGGACAGATTGACAATGTGTGTATAAAATTGTAAGAGACTGTTGTTTTAGCCGTAAAAAGTGTACCTTTTTATAGGGTTTGTTCAGATGCAGTGTACGTTAATCATTTCCGTGTTTTTCTAATCATACATGCTGTTAGTTATAGTATATTCTAAAGTATATTTGTTTATAAATGTCAATAATATAAAATAATGTTTACATATTGTTATAATACCAAATAAATAATATGATGATGAAACTTAGTGTTAAAACAATATCATATATTGAAATTTTTATAAAATTATTATTTGGTAATAATCTGCATGTATTTTAGATATTACAATATTTGCCTATGGTTTTGTACAGTGTTTTCACAGTATAATTATAGTTAGTGTATAAGTATAAATAAATTAAATATATAAATATGAAGAAAAAAGAATATAATAAAATATTTCATAAAGAATATTATAATATTAAGGTAAAATGGTTTATATTAGATATTTGTTTATGTTTATTGGTTAAATATAAAATTATAATATGTTTTATTACAAGGGTTTGTATTTATATCTAAATTTGATTCAAATGAGCTATATTCATACTACATAATTTTTACATATTTCTCAATAATTCCATTTTTCCTAGATATTTACACTATTCTGATAATATAATATTGTGTGTTATGTCAAATATATAACTTATCATAATTTTGTGTTTCCAAAAGTACATGTAAAAAAAAATACCAGTCATTAAATCTAATTAATCATAAATATGGGTTAGTTTATCTAATTTTATAAACCAGACAAACGTTTATAAATAATATAACCGAAATAATGATAATAATTTTAAATCGCATCTAAGTACAGCGAGTCATTACTCAGTACGTAGTAAGTATCTACGCCATACTATGGTGTTTATTTTCTTATTTAGTCTGTGTTTGTTTGGTGTTTACATATTATTAAATAATTCCTAAAGTATAATAATCTAAAAATGGAAAAGCTGTAAAATACTTTTCTGAACTTCCAAATGAATATCTACAGAGTAACGGTCAAATTTTGTATGTAAATTAATTTTAATTTTTATGATTTAGTTTGTCTTTACTCTACAGTTTGATTGTTTAAAATAATATATTTTACAATGTCAATGATCAATAATACAATAATACCTAAATGTTATAATACACATTTACATATTTTAGTTTAATAAATAAAAAAAATGTTGAGGCGTAATTATTACATTTATTACGATTTTAATCTTGAATGTATTCTACGTTTCATCTAAATATATCATATTCCTCTGGCAAATAGAAAATACTTTTTTTTTGTTTTTAGGTTTATTTCTATAAATTAAAATTTAAACAAGTTAGGTAATTCACTAATTAATTAATGGTAAATATATTTTATGAATCATGTTAATTACTTACATTTATGGAATTTTTTAAAGATTTTGTGAAATAGTTTTCTGTTGAATGTGTTGATATATATGCATTTAACTCTTTATTCATTTTATTTCTATATAAAATAATCCATGTGTTCACACCTGAAATTTAAACATAGTAGGTATCTTATTTAAAATAAATTATCAATATATTAATAAATAATATATACCCATATAAAAATAAAATTATTATTAGATGATAATAACATCTATCCAATTTCAACAGTAAGTATATTTTACACAATTCAATATTATGTAAAGTTAAATTATCTTTTTAATGTAATTTTGCCCACATACGACATACTTATTAGTGTATAATATACTCATTTTATAATCAAATTAATCAAAATTCACAAGACAATGGCAATCAATAACTAGGATATTTATTATATTTTTTTTATTTCGTGATATTTTTGTTGAGTTTTGATCGTAGGAACTTGAAAATTTTTTTGAATACCAACATAGGTAATTTACACTTGGGTTAAAATTTTGGAATGAATTTTATTGTAATAAAAAATCAATATATGTATATATATATATGTACCAATTTTTCTTAAAATATGGAATAAAAATCCAAAATATGTAAATTTCGAAAAAATGTATTAGTATTAAAAATTACAAAAAAATAAATAAATATATTTTATAAATATAAATGTTAAATAAAATTATTACAAATGTACATATTATAAAATTATACGTATTATTCCGGAACAAAGCAATGAGAAACAACATATAGTTGAAGGTTTGCAAATAAAAAATTGCGACGGTTTGGTCGTAGGATACTTTTGTATTGACTAAAAGACCGTCCCATATCAACAGATGTGATAGGGGCGTAATTCATATTTACTATATTATCAGATGGAGTAAATTTGATGGCCAGAGTTCCTTGTTGATTTTTTCCTATTAAGATATCTCTGATGATTTTAATAGATTTAATTCCAGAATTTTTTTCAATTATACTGTTCTTATCTACAATATAGTGGAATGCCGGAAAAAAGTATGTAAATGCCATTTAGATATCATACAATATTTGGTAGTCATCAAAAATTACTAATCTTTTTTTAGATGAGTAGATAATGTTTATTGTCATTAAAAATCAATGAAAAAATAAAAAAATTACTAAAATATATACAAAATATGCACTTATTTCCTAAACATGTAAAAATATGTATTTATACCAAAATATATAAAATAAATTTGGGTTTATTTCAATAAGAATGATCTAAATTGTACACATTTTTTTATCAAATTTAAAATATCTCATTCTAATAAAAATATGCATTTACAATAAAATCTGTTCCCTAATTATTAGTATATTATATTGAGATTTGCTCAGAATCACATTTTCTAATGCAATATTATTGCATTCAAATCTTAATTAAAATAAACCACTATGAAACATGAAAACTATGAATCACTATTTTATACAAACTATTGTTTATATTTATTATATTGTATATTAGGTATTATTAAAAGTAGATATAAAATAAATTATTTATATAATAAAGAATATTTAATAATATTAAACATCAATGCAAATAAAATATTATAGTTTTATTGGAAAAAAATAATATGCATTAAATATTTCAATATATTCAACCAATATAAATGCCTAATCCTATCCTTAGCTTTAATTATAATAATATAAATTTGGGTAGAATAATAATAGGTCCTCCCTTATATCAAAAATACCAACCCCCAAAGTAATATATTTCAGTAAATTACTAAAATATAATTAAACAGTTGATATATAGAATTTAAGTTTTGTCATTTAGGTTATCACCTACCATAGACATTAGACATTATCCAAATAATATTTGGCCTGATCATAGAAAGAGAAACATAAAATAAACATTGTTAGAATTAGATAGTACATAGTTTAGGTGATTTCGGATCTATTAGTTTTCTTTTATGATGTTTTTTTTTTTATTGTTATATTTTGACTATAATATATGATGTACTTGTACTGTCATATTATTATGTTTATGGGTTATACATATTGTTTAAATACGTATTATACAATTTAAACATTATTTGAACACTTTGCCTATTATAAAATATCAACTGAAAATAATGAAGTATGTGTTTAAATTTTATTTTGTTTTTAATAATTATAACTACATTTTACAAAAATCTGATACAAAATCAATGAATATTGTCTTTTCCTTCTTTGTAATAATATATATCAAAATCTAAGATGAAATTCAACGTAAAACGCCATAATTTAAATTCTAAAAACTGTGAATTATGCAATAATTCCTATTAAAAATAGATGGAAACAGCATCGTATGATTGTGATGTGGGTTGAAGTATGGCTTTTGGGTCTAGACGAAAAACTGTAAAAGTTCTTATCAAAGTGTATGTCATAAGGTACATACAACACTCATGTTAATGTTACCAACCTACAATATATAATTTAAAATATGATTACCTATATTATGCGCACATTTTAATTACGTAAATTCCAATTTTTACATTTTTAACAGACATAAACGGAAAAACATTAAAATATCGAAAAACCGTAAATACAACTTTTATTCGTACGCCCATCAATAATAATAATCTGCAATCAGAATTTAAATTTTTTCATTTTTTAACGATTCACACGGACAGAATCGGCTTTTGGGTCTGGGAAAAATTTTGTTTGACGTACCTTGTGCGTTGTGCCTAGACCCAGTGGCGCACACTCAAAAATAAATAGGGGTAGCATATTGAATGGAAAAATACCACCCACTCACCAAACCATATTCATAAACAGACCCTACCAACCCACCCACCCACCAACCAAAATATCAGGGGTAGCAGTTGCTACCCTTGAACCCTCCAGTGTGCGCCACTGCCTAGACCTATATATATATTAATTTAAGTTGATACATTTATGCATTTGATGCTAAAAATTATATTATTGTTAATAATTTAATACAGGTAAATATATATAATTAAATATTATATATTATATTATATAAATACCATATGGATCATGTACTTTATTATTATACTTTTATTAAAGTATGTAAAATATATTTATCTTAATAGTTTTTCCATAATGACCATTTTTCCTAGAATATTATCTGATACCTATCTATAATTTGTTTTAATATTAAATTGTTACATATTTTATTTATAAAATATAATTATTATAATTACCTTTATTACATATATATATATTTATGTTTATAGTATAGGTATAAGAAGTTATATGGTGGCCCTGAAAAGGGCCATTTTAATGTTGTTCCTATATGTAGGTATATATAGGTATCTTGATTTCATCTGTGAAAATATTACAATATTTTTATATTAGCATTATGTTATAGGTATCATTATACGGATATACCAATAATAATTATTATTATTTTTCTTTAAAATTTAAATTTTTTTCTAATGTAGCATATTTACTTTAACACTCTGGGCAATGGCAATCTTCTATTTCCCTCTCCATGGGAAGAAAACCTACTCCAGGATATGCCCGTGATATATCTCTCATAAAGCGTTCAAATTGGTGCTGTACCGTACTACATGTTGCCAAAATATTCGTCCGGTACATCCACTCAACAATATGTACATCTGCTACACTTTTAGCATTGCACCGGGACAATATTTTCTTTAGTTCCCTCCAGGACCGTTCTATGTGCTGGGTATGGTAGCGCAATGGTTGAAGGCCATTACCAGGTGGTGCTCCATCCCATTGCCTATCTAAACATTCTTCATTAAATCTACCTACTGGTACCCAGAACAGTGACAAGTGTTTTGGTGGCTCCAAAAATTGCATGGAGTGGTTTACCAAACCATGTCCGCTATAAAAAAAAAAATTTATATATTACACATATAACATGTGTATATATGTGTAAATGTATACATTTTTATATTCATAATTATTACCTAAATATTTGACCACACATATTATAAGCCCTCCACATATCACTGCATATAAATGCATCATGGTCTATATACTTTTACATAACTGATAACAGTGTATCGGTACTCCTATCTGGAACAATTTTCCCAAATACTTTTTTGTTGTACGACTAATACCACCTATAATAAATATTAAAATAAAGGGAAGTTAATATAACATATTTCAGTATTTATAATAATTAAATTATATTAAATACCAAATAGCCAAACAGAATTCCATGCCATTGCGCGTCCAACATTACATTTGGTTTTGAATAAATACGTTTCATCAACTTCCACTTAAATATTTTATTATTCAACTTTTCTATTCCTTATAATTTAAAATGAAATAAATATGATTATGGTACCTGTAAAATCATGTCCTAATAAGTTGAGCAACAAACACGGTTTATTTTGCTTGGTCTGTTGAAAGTCATTATTTTTGGCTGTAAGTCTTTAAATGATTATGTCTTTTAATAATTTGAATGTGAATAATATCCCGTTACTTCGTATTTGGAATTTTCTAATTTTCAAAACAGCGTCATAGATCGTACAACTAATTAACGTAATAATAATGTAAAGTATAAAT
Source organism: Eriosoma lanigerum (assembly GCA_013282895.1). Classification (NCBI taxonomy): domain Eukaryota; kingdom Metazoa; phylum Arthropoda; class Insecta; order Hemiptera; family Aphididae; genus Eriosoma; species Eriosoma lanigerum. Next base: position 9,340,066 of record CM023362.1, read on the forward strand.
ATTAAATGTGAAATATTGTGCATAATCAATAATATTAATTAATAATTATGTTTCAAGTTTAATATAATAAATATTAAATAATAATATCCCATGGTTGTGACAAAAAAGGATACGAATAGTCACAAAATAAATGTATAGTTATATACCACGGTATGCTTCACGCTATATCATAAACCGTGGTATATTTATAATATTTAATAATACCAAACGTGGATTAACAATTTATCTGTGATAATACAATAACTGTGTGATAACAGTGGATACATTACATTGATAATAGTATCAGTAAAGTCAATTTCAAATAAATATTTGAATTAAATCTTTTTTATTTATTATTCCTAATTTCCTACATTTATTAAATATTCTCGTATAAAAACCATAGGCGGTATTACGGGAGGGGCAGGGTAGGCAGCTGCCCCCCCTGCGAATAATTTAACTCTTAACATTAAAATTGAATCCGTGCTGCATTATGCGTTGATATGTTTAAAAAGACGAACCGTAATATATTACATCAAATATTAAAAGTTTATGTATTATTAGCAAAAACAATACAGTATCGTTTAACTTTTTAGGGTGTATTCAAATAACAAAATTAACAAAATGACAAATGGTACAACTTTATTGAAGGAAGTTGTATAAGGCACGCAGTTTTAGAAAACGTGTCTAGGTCAATAAATACTAAATTGAAGACTTTAAAATCATTATCTACCACTAGATAAGCGTGCCGGTCTGAAGCGCTCAATGCTGTGAAAAATAATTATTCTGCTTTGATTGCCATTAAACAAATCACAGATAGTATAAAGCAATTAGATATAAGGGCTAAAGGACTTGGTATTATTTACCAAATGGAGAGTTTTGAATTAATTTTTGCTATGCAAATGCTAGATCCAATTTTGAATTTAATACTACACGTAAGCAGTAAGCACAGTTCTACAATCTTAAAATATAAATCTATTCACAGCTATTGATCTTGTGAAATCATTAAAAAATCATTATAATTTATGAGAAATCTTAAACTTAAAAAAATCTTAAATCTTGACGGAGTAATTAATACATTCAAAACATTGAGGCCAGCTGTGAAGCCATAGAGTTTTGAAATATTGCAATAATAATATAAATACCAAATTAAGTTATCTAGTTTTAATACTTAGAATCGTATAACTAGGTTATTATTTTTCTTTTACAGGGTAAGATCCGTTTTTTAATAATGCCATCTTCATGAATTGAATTAAAATTTTATTTGTTTGCCCCCTGCCAATGATGGTCTAGTAACCGCCTATGATAAAAACGATTTAATTAATTTGTTTATATGTAATAAAAATGATGTCTGAAGAGATAAAATTTAATTGGCGATAAAGATTTTATGGAATTAGCATTAACCATAGATATTCTCCGAAAAAGAAAAATGTTTCTTGAGCGAACTAATCATTTTATCAAGTGGTGAGATGACTAATTTTTTAGTCGTTTTCGTCACTGTGTTCGAGTAACTATTATGACCTCTTGCATACAGCAATAATGCCATTTTGATCGACCGTGCCGTTATCGCGGGCCTTTACGCTACGATTTGCTGACTAATCGTCATATACCTAATTGTTATAATTAAGTACGTTGCGAACTGTTACTGTTGCGGGCTACTCTCGCACGTCTGTGTGCTGTGTATATTGTCTGACGCCGATATAAAAATCGTGTCAGCCGTGTTTCGGACGTTAAAAAGTGTAAAAATTGTACAAGTTGCCGATTTTGTGTTGGCTAGTATAATTTGTACTTATATATGAGCTAATTTATGAATAACGTGATTGGACGATCTGTCACAACTATTTACTGTCTTCTTTCTGTACGTAACTGCTGTTATATCGGGTATCGTAATTATAATTGTTTTGTTGATTCTTAATTTTTGTTTAATACATTATATCGCCAATTTTTGTACGAATATATTTAATTTATTATAGTAATTTAAAATTTACTGTTCATACTGGGCGTTCACCATTCTGTATATAAATTTGTTGAATAATTAATATAAGAATATTAATAGCAATTATCTTTGGTTTACGTGTTTAATATTTTATGTTCGCGAGTGTGCCGTTCAAACCAGGCGTCTTCATCACAAGGTGGGTGACGTGCTAACACACTGTGTTTACTTTGTTTTAGATCACATTAATGATAGTATTTCTTCTTTAACAAATAAGTACAGTACAATACAAGTACTATAATTATAGGAATCTACGGGATAAATCTAATTTAACGCCCATCAACAACTCGTATACTTATATTTTGTGCAAAGTACATTATCATTTTAAAAACGATAGTATCTTTAAATTTTTCTTATTTATTTCTGACTTAATTTAGAAGTATTAAATAAAGTATAAATTTTAAGTTTACATTTATATACATACATCTACACACATGCGAGTTAAACCAGATTCATACCAAATGTACACACACTGAGTGAAGGATAAACTTTTTTCAGACCTGTGACAAACTATACAAATTCAGGAAAGTTTTTATTACAGAATAATGCTGTTATGCCCGAAAAAAACTCCTGCTTGCTAACCACCTTGCGGTTTATGTTACTGAATTGTTTAAAGCTGTATAAGACGACTTTGTAGGAGTACACAAATCTACAGCAAGCCAAATCATAAAGTTTGTCTATCATAATTTAGCATTAATAAGACCAAAATATATTACTTTTCCATCAACTTCTGCAGAAATAAATGCAGTTTATTAGAAACTTATTAATATTTCCAAGTTATAGTCATAGTTTCCATGATGTATAGATGCAATTGACTATACTCGTGCATGGATTAAATCTTTAGATAGAATGTATGGAGAAATTTATAGAAATAGCAATGGATTTTTTTAATCAATGTAGATTATTTTTGTTATGCTAATCTCAGGATACCAAATATAGTGTGTACATTTCCAGGAAGTAATCATGACTTGACTAACTTTAATTATTCAAAAATTTTGAGTCAATTCAAGAGAAGTAAAGTGATAGCATTATTTTTAGGGATATTGGTTATGTTCTGAAAAAATATTTGATGACACCATTTCCGAATTCTATTGTTAAATACATAATATATATAATGATGTGCAGATAAGAACGAGAAACATAGTTGAAAGAAATATGAATTTGGAGTTTGTTAAAAGCATTTTAGTTGCAACAGCTGTTCTTCATAATATAGCTTTCTATTTGAAAAAAGAAATAACACCAGTACATTTAGTACAAGACATGCTGTCCAAAATGTAATTAATAATGCAACATTGCAAAGAAACAATCTTGTTCAATATTTTGAAAGTTTATAGGTTTAGTAATGTATATACAAATATATTTTATATAATTGGTTTAAATTAGTCGTTCTAATTTTAACTTTTTTAAATTTAAAATGTCTATTCGTGTCTGCACTTCCTTTTCCTTTAACTTAGCCAGTCGTTCTTCGTTTTTTATTCTTGCCTGCATTTCCTTTTCTTGTAACTTCCCCAATTGTTTTATTCTTGCCACTCTTGCCTCATTCATCTCCTTCATATATTTTAGTCTTAATGAACTATGTTCATTATATATTTCTTCTTTCAGCTTAAAAAAAGCTACTTTTCTTGATTTCCACGATGACATTTGGTCATTAAGATGTTGTCTTTTTTTGAAAGGTAATGTCGGCTCTGAAACAGAAATAAATTTAAAACTTAAAAAAAATAATAAATATATATTATACAAAGCAAAGGAAGAATTTTGCACATTGGATAAAATAGTGTACTTATAATTATTCATTAATTAATTAATTTTGAAATTAAATTTAGATTTAGGGGATTTTTTAAATTTATGCAAGACAAAAATGAGTGAAAGAATTTATTGGTTGGTTATACATGTTTTTTTCACTTAGTTTTTTATGTTTGTATGCTAAAACTATCAGGAGTAAAGGAAAAATGTTTGGGTAGAGGTATCTTGATAGCAAATTCATTGCAGATGATACAAAATTCCACTACCAACAACTAAACGTACAATTTGATATACATTTATCTTGTAAATAAAAATAGTTTAATCTTTCAGCCAACGCATATGCGCATTTGGTACGACAATTATAGTTTTATTTTATTTTTTCTATGTATCAAATAGAATATGTATAAAAATTGTATGAAAATATAAATTAAAGTAAAAAATGTCTGTATTAAATTTGTTTGAACAATTATTCTTTTTTATTCTTTATTAATAATATTTATAGTAAAAAAATTAAAATAAATAAATTTGTTGTACAAAGTAAGACATGCTTCTGTTCATGTAACATACAGTGACATGCCTGCTGATAGGTTAATCTATTACTCAAGTGGTTTCATATATGTATTTTGATTTGATTATGCACTTACCTTCATCATTCTGAGTTAAACATTCTTTGCGTTTGGTACGTAAAGATGTCATGTTTACACTCCATTTGTGTCCTTTATCATTTTCTGTTTTGTTTCTAACTTTCTGTGCCAATGCAGTGTCTACAAAAAAATAATTGACGCTTGCATTTACTTATTTATGTCATACCATTATAATAAAATGCATGGTATGATAAAACAAATAACTTTTAAACTTTAAATTAAAGCTGAAATTTACCTTCAAATATAGGATCTTCAATTTTTTCTTCCTTTATAGCTGGCTCCACTGATACCGTTAAACCACTCGGAAATATAATCTGTCTACTGCATTTTTCTAATACGCATAAACAGAAAAACATGTTACCTCAAGCCATATCATAAATAATATTGTAGTTAAAAAATGTATATTTACCATTGTCATCATACTTGGAAAATTGTTCAAGTCCAAGTCTTTTACCATTGTAATCATACTCATCATTACAACGTTGTTCAAGCTCTCTGTTGTTCAGTATATTATATGATGTGCTGGGTCTACTGAATTGAGCTAACATACAAAAATAAAATAACATTAGTAATATTGAAGTTAGAAAAATGTATATTATTTACCATTGTAATCATACTCATCATTACAACGTTGTTCAAACTCTCTGTTACCCAGTATATTATATGATGTGCTGGGACTACTGAATTGTGCTAGCATATAAAAATAAAATAACATGAGTAATATTGTAGTTTGAAAAATGTATATTATTTACCATTGTAATCATACTCATCGTCACATCGTTGTTCAAGCTCTTTGTTACCCAGTATATTATATGATGTGCTGGGTCTACTAAATTGTGCTAACATACATAAAAAAATAACATGTTACCTCAAGCAATATTATGCGTAATATTGTAATTTAAAAAATGTATATTATTTACCATTGTCATCATACTCAGAAATTTGTTCAAGTTTAAGTCTTTTGTCACCAAGTAGTTCACCAATCATTTTATCATTTTTATCTAATTTCACTTCTTGGTATGGTTCTCCTCCTATACATCTGATGTCTGATGTTTCATCTTCAATTTTTTTCAGCATTTTTTTCTTTAGATTAAAATATTTATTTCTTAATATCAATGCGGTCCGATGAACACTTGATGCTGAATTTCCATTAAATTCATTTTCCACAATTACCCATGTATCTTTTTTTTTTCTACGAGAACAAAACATTTAATATACAGTTTATATATAGGTTATACAAGTTTTTAGGTACCTACCTGTTATGATTAGTGTCAGTTGCTTTACATTCTAGTATAATCCAATACTTTTTAACTAATTTAATAAGCAATTCTTCTTCCATAGGTGTGAAATTAGGCGTTCTTTTACTGTTAGGCATATTAATTATCCGAAATACAAAAACTAAACACAAACACAATACAAAATCTATAACACAATTTCGCTAATCAAATTCAAACGCAATTTAAAGCGTCAAAAATATTTTATCATACTATCAATGTTTATTATGCACATTAATGAATAACCAATAAAAAAGAAATATTCTTTTGAACACTGTTTCTACCACATACGTTAATGTGTACGTGCACGTTGTTCAAAATTATACAGTATACACAGCACACGCGCATCTCAAAATTTGATTGTAATGATTGTGTGACCTTGCCTCTAAGTTCAAGGTTGACAGAATATACAGTTGATAGTTATTCCATGAACTATTATTTCATTTACTAATACCGTGGTATATTTGATCAACCTTGTTTTAACCTGGTTTAAACCATACGTCGTAATATGATAAATACTATAGAAATAATAATAATGATAATATCGTTTGATAATTTTGATATAACTTCTGTTTTTTGACAAGTGATAGCTTTCATCTGAAGGTGGTGTTTCAATCAGATTTTAAATTGAATTAATATTGAAAATCTCTATTATAGGATCTATGTACAATTATATATAGAAAAGACAAAAGATTCCAAATAGCATAGAAGGTAATGTGTTTAAATCAGAACTCAATTCTGATAAATCTGACTGTTGTAGAATATTTTTAAAAATTTACATATTCAACCTACACATGAAACCACCCAAAATTATGATAATTCTATAAATTTTGCGATGAAATATTTATAATTTTGTACAAATCAGATCGCTTTTAATAGATATAGGTGATAGGTTGCACCTGAAGGTGTTGTGTCAATCAAATATTAAATTAAAATATTAAAATTTTCAATTGGATCTTTTAGCAAAAAAAATGTTTAACTCTTAAATATTGGATGTAGTATTTCTATGATATATTTACTTTTATATTTTACCTACAGTTATTTGAAGAGAACACTAATGATTTCCAATGAGGTGTCCATTCTAATGTCAATGTCATAACTCAGTCATGTTGAAATCCCATTGTTGTGGGTCAGTTTGGATAATTCAATATCATATCAATGTCTGCACATCACTATTACCTATAACATTACGTAATTGTTAGAAAAGTCCCATTAGATTTGAAATCTTTTATTTTAATAACTCCAATGTTTCCTGTCAATGTCGATTACGTCCACAGTGAATTTTGAAACTGACGATACTTCTTTCGAGTGTTAGTGATTAAATTAGTTTTATTAACTGAACTTGGCATAAATATATTTAATCATAATTTAGTCATGAAATTTGCTAATTAATTAGTATTTAAAAGTTTAAGTAAATGATTTAAATTGATTTACAAGTTTGTAGATAATACGTATACACAATGTTATCATGATAAATTTCATGGATGAATTAAGTAGTTATATGTTTAGACATATGGCAAATGGCATATTGATTGACTTTGGGGAGGACACCTTCGGCGTAGGCTAAAATCTTTTAGTGGAGGAAAATTTTTTTAAAGAATTTTTAATAAATGTTTTATCCAAAAATGCAACTTTATTCCGTCGTAGGTGTACTTCGTCGCACCCGTCAGATATCCAAGGGGAGTTTTTTCCAAAGGTTGTTGATATGGATGTCGGAGAGAGATAGCGTTATCGTAAGGATGATTTCGTTATGCTGCAATAACTCGTTTTTCTCTTACAGATCTTTTTCCTTCCGTTTCGATAAAGTTTAAAGGATCGTTTTATTGTATTTAAATGTATTAAATTGACGATATAAATAGGTAAACCACACATGCATAAAATAAATTTATCATGATAAAAAAATATTTTATTCTCAGAAGTCAAGGACAAACGAAACGAATATCAGCTGTTGCATAATAATCATTAATAGTCTTATTCTATGATAATAATTTTAACACCGTGGTTTGATATTTAAGAAATTATTGTTATCAATGCATAAATGTATTTAGCTATCATTAGTATTATGGTGTGACCAATATGAGTTGATAACAAGGATAAATTGATATTAATATTGTGTTATCGTTTTACGGTCGACTGTTTAATGATAAAACTGTCAGTTGATCAGTTATATGTTTGTATATTATATATATGTTACATCTAACAAAATTAACTAATATTGTTATTAAATGTCAAAATGTTTTTGATATCAAGAAAGAATTGTATTGAAATAAATGTTTGAAAAGAACGTATGTAGTAAATGAAAGTAAACAGAGACTGTTGTGAAAAAGTAAGTAAATTACATGAAATTAAAAATTTACACTATATATTTATTAATTAATTTACAATTTTATAATTTTTTTTTAGTGTGTAAATTCCAAACTAAAATGAAAGTACTAACATTAAGAACTGAAAACAATAAAGCCACATGCTTTGAATATTATATCAAATATAAGTGGTTGGCAAATTTACTGTAGCCTTTGTATGGATATTGTGTTCAATGAGCGCATCAAAATCAATTACGGGTAAAGCCATAGAGTAGAATGTTATTATGATAAAAATATATTTGTATATTATTCTTTTCAACATTCATTTGATGCATTTGCCTAAGACATCACTAGAATCAGTTTCTTTCATTCATTATGCTTTTATTAAATAATTTAATAATTTTCTTGAACATTTTGTGCAGTAAAATTGCAAATCCAATGTTTTGCTTTAATGTGAAATAGATCGCCACCAAATAGGAACGGTTTACCGCCAAACTGCAAGTCATTTCTCATTATGTTATTCAACAGTCTGTCTACCACCGTCAACTGTACGCAGGGCGACATCGGTGCTTCGTCCCAAAGAATGAACGCTGCTTCTCTGATTTTTTCAGCCCTCTGTGACTGTAACCTGATGGTTGAAGTTGATTCCTCAGTCAGAGTGCCGAAAGGCAAACCGAAAATGGAATGTACTATTCTAGCACTTTCCAAGAGTACCGCCGCGATTCCAGAGAACGCCACGGCTTGAGCAGTCCTGCTCTGACCGCCATCAGGCAAGAGTACAGCATCGTCTTTCCAACGGTCCGTCAACGAAAAACACCTTTGCGCCCAGCTGGTCATCTGTCACAGCCGCCATCACTCTGTCGAACACCACTCTTTGGTTATCGTTCAACTGCAACATCAGCGCATCACCAAGCTCAGCCTCTGATAACGCATCGTAAACGACCTCTTCGGGGGCTTCTAGTACTACGGGTACTGGCAAACCAAAGTCTTGCAACGTCTTACCGCTAGGCAACAACAATTGGTTGATAGCGTTTTGACAGCATGCCACTAATCTCGCCGTGACTTCATCGCGGTCACGCGCGAAATTTGACATCAAGTGTTCCTCATTGTCGTTGTACAGTTCAAATGGGTTAGTGAATAAATATATATATATCTATAGTACAACTAATAAAATATATTTTCAAAATAAATACTATTGTTTTTCATTTATGTAGATGTGTTTGGCTCGTGATTCATATACCACATAGTTAACAGAGAACACTGTTAAAGCAATAGAACAGGTAAAGAATATATAAAAAGAAATGTGTAGTAAACAGAAACTGTAAGCGAATAATTAGAATTAATAATTTACTTTTTTCAGATGCTTGTACTATCATACACTTCACAATATTCCATGTCACAACAGACAAAACTAACCAATATGGTAATTATATTTATTAAATGTCATAAAAGTGCTGTTCATATCACGTTACATTTGATGATTTTGATTAAGACCAGACACTGATGGTGAAGACAACAACTTACTATTGTTAAATTGTTACAGGTATATAAGCATTTTATTTATTTATTTTTATTGTAGTTAAAAATCAATGTTTATAAGTGTAATAGTGTAATGACATGGTGCCTTATATGATTTGAAGTTTTTCTTAAAATGGAATCATTCATCATGCTTTTATTAAATGTTGAATGTATGGCAAAAAAGAGGGTGTTGAGAAAATTAGATTGGTAAGCAATGTTCATATGTATAACAACATAATGCATAATATATACTTTAAATCTTGATGATTTGTAATTTAATTGTAGCCAAGTGAATTAAAATCTAATCATATTTTACAGATATTCTATGCTCAATACAAAACTATACAAAGTATAGAAAAATGTACCTTATGTACATAAAATGTACATAAGTAAATGTAACCTTATATGTAACCTTAAATGTAACCTTATACAATGTAAATCTTTAACATGTTATACATAGTTTGGATCAGCGCAAAATGTTTGAGCATGAGAAAGTAAAGTTTACATCCGTAGCACAATTAATATAATATATATATTAAATATAAATACTATTGTTGCTGGTGTGTTTGGTATGTTTCATACACCACATAGTATTTCATATTATAACAGACAAAATAGTAATTATATATTTATTAATTATTATTATTATTTATTATATATTTATAAATGTCACAAATGGTGAAAATTTTTATATTATAATTGTTTTTCAAGTGTGTAAAACATAACTAAAATGATATTGCGAAGGCTAACCAACTGAAAGCAGCTAAGATATAAGTATGGGATAGTATACCGAATACCACTGGCATGCAAGAGTTTATTTACCAGTATACTGAACCACATATAATTAGATAAAATTGTTTGGATATGTTGCAGTACCTTTAACAGAGTTATTATAATGTGCATGGTTATTCGATTAAATAAACAATAAGAATGCTTTGACTATTGACTGCTGGTGAAAATTAGAATAAGTAAGTTAATGTTTAAAATATTTGTAACAGTGTGAATGCCTAATATAATTTGAAATATTAAGAGTTAAGAGTAGAGCTGTTAAATCATATATTTAATTTTAATCATGTTTATACGCGTAACACATAATAAAAAATTAAATAAAAATTTATATACAATAACAATAGTATTTAATAACATATTGTTTTATAACAGTCTAATGCGGTGACTCTTTTTGGCCATATTTTCATCAATAACTTCTTCAACTGTTACTTTTACATCATGGTGAATGTTCATTAATGCTAACCCGTTCAGTCTATTTTCAGTTATTATGTTCCTGAGATACGTTTTCAACCGCCTAAATGTCGAACATAATCTTTCATTAGTAGCAGTAGTAACTGGTAAAGAAGCTAAAATATTTAAGAGAGTGTATATTGAAGGGTATATGTTTTCGTTACATTCAGCTAAAACAGATACAACATTTGTTATGGGTTCTGTTATTATTCGTTGTTAGATAAATAATATAAACATATAGAAATCAAAAAATTATAAAAATAAGTTTTAATACTTTCCTTCGAACATTTTAAAATTTCAAATTCAATGTTATGCTTTGATATTTAATTGATTTGATTGTTACAAAATTATGAGTAAATTTATCCATAGTAGTATGTTTGGCAATAACCACATAGTTAACAGAGAACACTGTTAAAGCATTGGATTAGGTAAAGAATATATAATAAGAAATGTGTAGTAAACAGTGACTGTAGGCGAATAATTAGAATTAATAATTTACTTTTTTCAGATGTATTTGACATAATCTAATGTACCACACAATATTTCATTCTGCAACATACACAATTAAACAATATGGTAATTATATGTATTAAATGTCATAAACGTGCTGTTGATATCAAGACAATAAGTGCATATATTGTCAATTATAGATAAAGCTATAGAGTATAGAGTATTTAAGTGTTATTATAATAAAAATATATAAGTATATTAATCTTTTCAACAGACATTTGATGATTTTGACAAAGACAACACCAGAGACTGGTGGTAACTACAATTTTAATTAAAGAAGATAAAATATTCCAAATTGCATAGAGGAAAACTTGTTAAAATGAGAAGTCAATTATGTTAAATCTGACTGTTGTAAACTATTTCTAAATATTTAAATATTTTACATACACAAGAAACCACTCAAAATTATGATAATACTATGTACTTTGAGATTGTAAAATTATAATTTTGTACAAATTTGGTTTTATTTTTGAAGATATAGATGATAGCTTTTCACATGATGGTTGAGATTAAATCAGATTTTAAAGGATGTAATATTGAATAAATTATTAAAATTTTCAATTGGAATTTTTCTTAAAAAAATCAGCGTATAAAGCAAATAAATTGTTAAAACTCTATTATTGGATCTACCTACAATTATATATAAAGAAGATAAAATATTCTAAATGACATAGAGGGAAACTTGTTAAAATGAGAAGTCAATTATAATAAATTTGACTGTTGTAGACTATTTCTAAATATTTAAATATTTTACATACACAAGAAACCACTCAAAATTATGATAATACTATGTATTTTGAGATAAAAAATTTATAATTTATTACATATCAAAATTCAATTAATAGATATAAGAAATAGCTATACACCTGAAGGTGATGTTTCAATCGGATTTTAAATTGAAGGAACATTGAATGAATTATTAAAAATTTTCAATTTTCAATTGAATTATTTAGTAGAAATTCGGCATTTTTAGCAAAAATTTTTTAACTCTTTCTTATTGGATATGGTATCTCTATGAAATCTTTCCTTTTATATTTTACCTACAGTAATTTGAAGAGAACACTTAAGACTTACAATGTGGTACCCATTTTAGTGTCGAAGTCTTAATTCGGTCATGTCGAAATCGCATTATTGTGGTTCAGTTTGATTAATCCAATGCTATATCAATATCCGCGTATCAATATTACCTGTAACATTAAGTATTTGTTATAAGAGTCCCACTAAATTTGAAATCATAACACCACTCCTTTATTTTAAAGAAGATAAAAAATTCCACATAGCATAGAGGGAAACTTGTTAAAATGAGAAGTCCATTATGTTAAATTTGACTGTTGTAGACTATTTTTAAATATTTACATATTTTACATACACAAGAAACCACTCAAAATTATGATAATAATATGTAGTTTGAAATTGTAAAATTATAATTTTGTACAAATTTGGTTTTATTTTAATAGATATAGAAGTTAGCTTTCACATGATGGGTGTGATTAAATCAGATTTTAAAGGATCTAATATTGAATAAAATATTAAAATTTTCAAATGGAATTTTTAGTAAAAAATCAGCATATTTAGCAAAAAAATTGTTAAGAACTATATAATTAGATCTACCTAAAATTAACTCTTTATTATTGAATATGGTATTTCTATGATATCTTTAATTTATATTTTACCTACAGTAATTTGAAGAGAACACTTAAGACTTACAATGTGGTGCCCATTCTAGTGTCAAAATCTTAACTCTGTCATGTCGAAATCGCATTATTGTGGTTCAGTTTGATTAATCCAAGGCCATATCAATGTCCGCGTATCAATATTACCTGTAACATTATGTATTTGTTATAAGAGTCCCACTAAATTTGAAATCATAACAATACTCCTTTATTTTAAAGAAGATAAAATAT